>OY744534.1:32459441-32636941 GCA_963556195.1 Sepiola atlantica
CCTCTTAAAACTTCAAATATATTCTATTTTGATGAAATTTAAATCAAATGCATAACATTTTCCGGAAAAACAATGGAAGAGGTTCCGAATCTCTACATTCCCCTCTATGTGCTGAATCTAAGTAAGGTATGCGGGCAAAACCCCCTGAAAATTTCAAATATGCATCTCTGATTTTAGTGAAATTTTAAATCATATGTATACGACACTAATTCAGAGCGTTTTTCAACAGTTCAGCTTCTTCCGACTATATTAGCGGTCGAAAAATCAGTAAAAAAAAAAGAAGTAAAATAGTGGTATGAGCATAATAGTAAAGCAGGTAGTGTTCCTTATTTAATCCCGAGTAACATCAGGTCTTCCCGCTAGTAAAGAATAAAAAAATCATTGAACAGATGGAATGAAAATAATGAAGTAGACGCAGATTCTTAGTCGAAAGTCTGTGAGGGTTATAAGCTGACAACAACAAAAAACTAAGTCGCAAATCCAAAGTCGCATATCCAGGGGCAAAAGTCCAAGTGTTAAAAACTGGCAAGAAAGAACACGTCACAAAAATCACGACCAAATACTTAATCACGACGACACCTCACTCGTTTAATACGAATTTGCCACTTAACGCCTAGTCAAAAGGCAACCGTCTTTTATAACTGAAGGCGGTTTATGATTAGTTGGGTCGGACGGGGAGGGGGTAGAATTAGCATATTCAACATCTATCAAAATTTCCCGGCCTTCAACATTACTTTTCTTTTTCTGCAGACAGCACACAAACGCAAACTCTTTTATCAGGTGACACGACAGAATATAGAGCTGCCAAGAAATGCCCATCTTAATCTATATAAAAAAAAGAAAGTGAATGTACGTGTCCGGCTCCCTTTAATAATCACATATGCAAATTTAATTTTTTTAAGCCAAGAAGGGGAGCTTAATCTTAATAATAACTGATAATAATGAAAAATAAATTAAAGAATAATCATGTATGCAAATTTTAATTTTATGAGCAAAGAAGGAGAGGCTTAATCACAATAATATCTGATAATAATAAAAAAGAAAAAAAAGAATTTCTTTCTCTTTTAATATAGACACAAAAATATGCCCTTATTATTATTAAAACAGAACGAAGGGGGAGAGAGTTTTGTCTTCTTTTTCTTATCAATTAGTTTCGTTTCAATGATTTCAAGTAATGAATAGTAATTAAATTGCAAAGCGATAGCAAGCAGGTGAAGCTAGTTATTTGTTAATCATTTGTTTATTTATTTATTTATTTATCACTGACCATTAATGTCTTACATCTCAGAAATGTCTCAACAACCAACCAGGCCGACTGGTTGAAGAATTGATGCAAACCCAACAGAGTACGTTTGAGTACGTCAACAGTTTGGCTGCAGTGAAAATACTGTTTTTGTTTTGAATTATTAAATGTACATATTTTTTTCAAATTAAATTAATAAATAAAAGATAACTTGATTCTGTCAGTTGAAGTAATCAGGATAATAAAAATAAATTAGTCTGAAGCACTGCAGTTTAATAGTACAATTTAGTAAGACACTTTGGGCTAGGATCAAAGTGTAGTATCTGTTCTTTCCTAGTGGGAAGAGGAGAAATCCTTTTAGATTAAGGCAATTTTTACTTTTGACACATCAAGAGTGGCCATTTTTATGGAGCTGAATTCTCTACATTACATCCGACCACATGTCTAACGTTGCCATAGTGGGAGGGAAAGAGCAAGAGAACAAGCATTTGTTAGAAACCAAGTGAATTTCCCAGGGACTCACTCAAATCACCAACTGTGGGTCGTGAGGACTCACTGTATTAAAAATATATCAGGATCACAACACAAGCAAATGAGAATCTGATAAATAAACTGACTCATCAAATTATTATTATTATTATTATTATTGATAGTATATATAATGTAAATGTTGAGTTTGCTACTGAATAGCTGATTGTGAAAATTTCTTGTTGACGTATACTACTCAGCCCCACACACACAGGAGGAGGTAACTCCTGGGAGGATGGTCTCATGACAACAGAACAGAGACTACAGTACTCCCTCACCTCAAAAAGAAGGTGGTAACGCCTGGGAGGATGGTATCATGATCACAAAAAAGATACTACACTACCAATCTCTTCAAAGGAGGTAATGCCTGGGAGGATGGTCCCATGATAACAGAATAAATACTTCACTAAGCCCCCCCCCCCTCACCCCCGAATTCAGCATTGAAATATAGTACAATAGAGTATATTAATAGAATAATATAGTTTCTGCTCTCCATTGCAATGTGCATTAATAGAAGTAGTATAGTTTCAGCTTCAGACTGACAGATACAAAATCTCCAAATTTAACTTTTCACTGCTCTCTCAATGTTCTGTTGTAGTTTCTTTTTCAGTATCAACAAATTTACTCACATTCTGCGTATTTATCTTGTTTTTATTCATTTTCATGATTGGTGGTGGTGAAGGTGTAGTAGCAGGCGGCGGTGGTGGTGGTGACATTAAATTAGACAAAATGCCCCAAACAAAAAACTGTTGGAAGTTTTTGGTATTTTATTGATACAAATTTAACTCTGACCTTTTCAGGGAACATTACAACAAACATACCATTGTGTTCCACGTTTATTATTATAGGAGCCAAACTGACATGAAGGGCAATGACAAACAAACAAACAGATTTTAACTTTTAGCCCCCCCTCCACCTCCACACTACAATCAAATAAACAATGGTTAAAATGATTAGTTAAAATGTATTATAATAAAAATAATACATGATTATTAGTTTATTGTAAGTGACAAGCAACAAACCCAAAAAAGTACACACCATCTGGCGGCTACTAATCTAGCTCAAAGTATTTTTTAAATGCATATCTTTAATTTTTACATTTATTGTAATTTTAAAAAGTAATAGTTTTCATTTAAATTACCTCCCTTGATGATTAACAAATATAATATTTTAAGAAAGGTTTAGGGAATTTATCCTTTTTTTATAAAAATCATTTTAATTAATTAATGTTAATATCAACAAAACTGTTTCATATATATATATATATATATATATATAGGGTGGGCAAAAATAAGGGTCCTATTTTTTTAAATTCATAACTTTTTTATTTATTGATTTAAAAAAATTTTTTTTTTAGAATAAGTAAAGGACCCCTTCCGAAGCAAGCATGAGCCGTATTAGCCCTAAGGAACGTACCCTCATTTAGAAAACATTATTTTTGCTTAAAAAACTCAAAACAGTGTAAAAAACAATACTTTAGTTTTTGTAAGTTTTAAGAAGTGTTTTTCGGCTAAAATTTGTTTTGTTTATTTCAAAAAATCTCGGAAGGGTCAGTCTACACACACATAAAGTTTGGTGAGTTTAACTTTTATTTTGTGGAAGTTATTCAAATTCAAGTTATTCAAATTTAAAGATAGGACCCTAATTTTGGCCCACCCTGTATATATATATATATATATATATATATATATATATATATATATATATATATATATATATATGAAATAGAACAATAAAATGATAAATGAATAACACCAAACATTATTGTATGAAAAAAAGCTATGTTTGGGTCTTTGTTCTCTATTATATATACAGTATTTCAAAAGAAAATGTTGATTATTGACTTAAATAACAGTAACCCGTTTTGATGTTAATATAGGCATGATAAATGAAAAAACTTTTACATTAATTCATTTACATAAACCATTTTCAAATAAAAACCTGTTGAAGAAAGTAAAAAGAAGAAAATAATGTCCGGAATTGTATTTTACCCTTATCCGAAAGTCAGCCATAAAAATATTTTTCATGTGTCCTTGAGAGGCTTTGTCCATCAATTGATCTGTGACACTAGTTTGGAGCAGCATCTTGTATGGATGCATTTTATACGCATCCAAGCATCTCTATAAAAGGCTCTGTTCGGCAGTCTGTCTGTCAGGCTTATGTAGAGAATAGCATTTTCGTCAGTTTGCAATACTTAAGTTTAAAATAACATTTTCAGTGGTCTGTTTAGCAGCATATGATGAGCATGTCAACTTTGCCTTGCAATATCGACTTTGGTTTCGCCCCAAAATCAAGCTTTCGATCAAGTGCAGAATATACCAACGCTGTGATCACTATATAGTGCTAAGACATGACCAGTCTGTGCAGATGACTTGCAGAGCGCCCAGTAGTATTCGACGATTACTGTCTTCATCATATCCTGAGAATGGCAGTTGTTTCCAATGCTACTGGACACACCTGCTATAAAACAACACATATTTGTAGCAATTTTTTGCTGTTTAGACGTCGACATTGATTTGGTCACATCCAGCTGACGAATTTTCCATCCAATCAGTGGCTCACTATCAACCTCGACATTGACGAAAGCAATAAAATAGGCCAAGTCAAGCAAGCATATGCTTACACGACAATACTATTCAACACATAACTATGGGATAATTAAAATTAAGAACTGTCATAACCTCATAACAGGTAATAGCCAAGTCAAGCAAGCATATGCTTACACGACAATACTATTCAACACATAACTATGGGATAATTAAAATTAAGAACTGTCATAACCTCATAACAGGTAATAGCCAAGTCAAGCAAGCATACGCTTACACGACAATACTATTCAACACATAACTATGGGATAATTAAAATTAAGAACTGTCATAACCTCATAACAGGTAATAGCCAAGTCAAGCAAGCATACGCTTACATGACAATACTATTCAACACATAACTATGGGATAATTAAAATTAAGAACTGTCATAACCTCATAACAGGTAATAGCCAAGTCAAGCAAGCATACGCTTACATGACAATACTATTCAACACATAACTATGGGATAATTAAAATTAAGAACTGTCATAACCTCATAACAGGTAATAGCCAAGTCAAGCAAGCATACGCTTACACGACAATACTATTCAACACATAACTATGGGATAATTAAAATTAAGAACTGTCATAACCTCATAATAGGTAATAGCCAAGTCAAGCAAGCATATGCTTACACGACAATACTATTCAACACATAACTATGGGATAATTAAAATTAAGAACTGTCATAACCTCATAACAGGTAATAGCCAAGTCAAGCAAGCATACGCTTACATGACAATACTATTCAACACATAACTATGGGATAATTAAAATTAAGAACTGTCATAACCTCATAACAGGTAATAGCCAAGTCAAGCAAGCATATGCTTACACAGCCACAATTATGGGCACTAAGTGAGGGACCAAACACATTACTAAGTAGATGAAAGTTGAAAACGAGCACCAAAAATAAATCAAAAGTCCGACTTTCGAATTGTATTAATAATTCTCCAAAACATCAGAATAACCTGACACAAACGACGCCAACTCAATATTTTCTCTTTTTCTCTCGCTGAACACTCAACGTGGTCTGAACTTGTCATGTCAACTTTTCAGTCTAACCTGAAGGAAAGTTTGTACTCTTTTTATCTCAACGAGAATTCGCCCATGCAAAACAATGCTCATTTGCATAAGTGAACTCTTGTCATCGCACAAAAATAACAAGATTCTATCTTGTAAGCAGAACACTCTGGGTTAAATCCCCGATGGACGACACATAGTGTGACCCCTACACTTTTTTCTTGTGGACTTGCATGATGACTGTTACAAGATTTCAGAAGATGCATTATCAATTTACAAAGAGCTACTCAACTCAATCTTTATGTTTCAGCCAATCCATTCTACAGTCTTCTTTACACGTACAAATCAAACTGGTGTGGACTATTTTAACTTTGAAGAGCACCCTCTCGTTAGATATGGAATCATCTCTAGTTGGTATTTCTTTTCTGTGCTCACAAACCATTTTCTCCATCCCAATTATTGAAGGGAACATAACTCTTGAAGGAAACAGTTAACATGCAATCAACTTCAAGGGAGTTTATTTCTCCACTATAATGTCTATAAACATTTCCTCAGCCTCAACGTTATTTCTCTGCTTTTTTGAACAGAAAATAAAATATTTCTTCAGATATTACATTTTCTTCGTTACACTCCCATAATTTGTATTCTAATTTTTGAAGGGAAAAGAAAAGAAAGATTTGAACAACGCAAGTAGAAAATTAAGATTAATGAAATGCAATACAAATAATGCTGAGAGAGGGGGGGGGGAGAAAACGAAAAAGACAGAGGGAAAGAGAAAGAGAGAGAAAGATAGAATAAAAGAGAGAGAAAGCAGGACAATGTGGGGGAAAGAGAGAAAATGAAAAAGGAAGAGAAAGAGAAAAAAGAAAGAGAAAAGACAGAACGATAGAGAGAAAAATAGAGACAGAATGAGAGAGAGAGAGAGAGAGAGAGAAAGGCCAGTTGAAAAGTTTTATTAATGACTGTAATAATTAGGATTTTTTCAACAATATGAATAATTTCAAAGAATTGTTCCACACTCAGTATAGGAACAGTTCTTTGAAATCATTCATCTTGTTAATGGTATGATTGTAGTTTAGTTAGACTAAACACAATAACTATTGCTTCTTCATCAACCAATGTCAAAGTTAAGAAATTATGTATTTAATTATATAAATAAAAAATACTGATCCAACGGGTCACTAGTATATATATATATATATATATATATATATATATATATATATATATATATATATACATATATATATATATATATATATATATATATATACATATATATATATATGTATATATACATATATATATATATATATATATATATATATATATATATATATATATATATATATATATATATATATATATATATATATATAATCCACTGTGTCCCTATTTACTTGGGCAGAGTTAGACACAAAATCGGTTTTTAATGTGGGGAAAATCCAGCTCCCCAAAGAGGGGCACTTTGGATTGGGACAAAAATAAAAAAAATTGTCTCCGTCTAGAAGGATTTCTGTGTAGTATTTCTAGGATGGTAATTACCTCCCTCCCACTACGGGAAGATGTGACACAAAGTTGAAAGGTGGAGATTGAAAAACCAGCGCACAAGAGGAATGAGCACTCTTGCTCACAAAAAAAGCCTGAGGAGTCCTGTCCGCATTCCTTGATAGGGTCGTCTCAAGCAATTAGCACCAAACTCACCCCTTCTTAAAGAGAGAAGTAAAGCCTGGGAGACTGAACCTTCTAGAACTGCACAGAACTATACATCAGTCTGAGAGAAACAAGGCCACCACCTCAAAAATGTCCCAGACTCTGTCGAAATGATTGTAGAGAAGGCACAAATTTATATAATAGGAATCATAACATAGTATACATGTCTAACCACTTGAGAAAGGATGGTATTTAAATCGTCTATTAATGTGTCAATTACACAATACGATTGTGTTATTGTTTAAAGCCATCAAGTGTAGCATGAAGCGTGTAAGCAGTAAGATAAACCTGCTGCTCACAATGGCGAAGTCATAGCCGACCAGTAAAGAAGACACGTGGATGTTACACGCTTCACACTGCAAAGAGAAACGATGATGACAAGCTGATTGATCAAATGAAGTTAGCAACAGACACAACACTCACTTCATTTCCTCAATAAAGTTCTTCCCGCTCTCATGATGAGATACAATAAACTATCAATCGTGGGCAAAACGAGAGTCACTTAATGCCAAACGTGTACGAAATAAAAATATAACCTCAAACACCTTTTCTTGGATTGCTTATTCTTTCTATTTTCTCTTTCAAATGCATAAAAAAGAATTTGAAAGTAATAAAACAAAAATGTTAAAAATATGCAATTATTCGTTTTTGCTAGTTTTCTTTAACCTTTTTGATGGTAACAACCCCTTTTAAAAGCAATCATCACACACAGACACACACACACAGACACGCACACACACACACACACACACACATATATATATATATATATATATATATATATATATATATATATATATATATATATATATATATATATATATATATATATGAACAAATTTTTTTCGTGGTACAGAATTTTATAATAGTTTTAAATATAATGAACGGAGTTCTTCTTGTGATAGTGCCTTGACTCTCCATGACTCCGTTCATTATATATATATATATATATATATATATATATATATATATATATATATATATATATATATATATATATATATATATATAAGAATAACAAAAATATTATAATGTAGTGTTAGCCAGATTTGGATATACTGGGAAAATAAACTATATGAAATTAAGCTCAGTAAATCACAATGAGTATTCTAAGACAAATAGGAACACACATAATATCATACAACATGGCTATGGGAAATTCCAGACAAATCAAAAAGAGAATAAATACTAATAATACGCAGCATACTGCACCTAATATTACAATTAACACTAAGGATCAACAAACCCACTATCGATAGAGAATATCACAAGGAAGAAAAATAGACGTAGAAATTCAATCTGGTTCAATGCTCCTTATGGCTTAAACATTCTCACTAACATACATAAACAGTTTCACCAAATTATCGAGATAAATTTTCCTAGGGATAGTAGACTAGTAGGCAAAGTTATAAATAAAAATACAGTAAAGCTATCCTTTTCAACATCGATAAACTTAACATCAACTATAGTAAGTTCAAATAACACAAAAATCAAAAAGAATAGGAACTTAGATACTAGTACAGTCCAGAACCAGAATAACAGCTCCCAATGTAACTGCAAAAATTTTAATGAGTGCCCTTTAGAGGGGAGATGTTTAACTTCAGATATAGTGTATAAGTGTAACGTCATAGAGAAAAAAAAATTAGAACATACATTGGGTCGACGGAATTTGTAGTTTCAAGGACATGTTTAGAAACCATATACATTCTTTCAAAGAACCTAATACAAATTCAAAGACGGTCCCTACGACTTGAGCTAAACATGTAAGAGAACTAAACAGTAAAAATATACAATACAGCCTAAAATGGTCTATACTAGGTAGAGCAGGGAAATATAAACCTAACAAATCTAAGAGATGCAACTTCTGTATCCTGAAAATCCTACAATATAGTTATGTCTAAAGAAAACTTATTAAATAAAAGACAGAAAATGGTTCAGAACTGTCTCCATAGAACCGCATATGTCCTATCCCGTTACAGATCCATATAAGCACCTGTGGCAGTAACCCTTTCATCAACATAAATATGAAAATATCTAAGGTATAGGAATATTATAAGACTATGTAGGCAATAGAAACTGTAAACTGTAGATGACAGAATAGTAATACCCCAATATAAAACATTTAAATATAGAACACATCACACACAACAAAAATAACCGAAGTGACAAAGCTTAAACATAGCCTATAAAAAAGGAAATGGTCGGTGAGCCGGATCATGGGAACATCAGCAGACAATTTTTTAGATTTCATCTGTACTAATTAGGGAAGTAATGGTAACTAGAAAATAAGATAATTTAAAGAAGGGGTAAGAACCAATAATACAATTAGCAAAATATAATGTCAAACAAATGCTAAATATAGTGAAAAAAATATTAATAAATAAGAAAAATGCAGCCAATCTAATATAAATATAGGCATACAATTAAAGTAGGGAAGTGATATAGGCATTGATGCTTGTTGTTATTTTCCTCACAACACTTATTTTACCTAGTCTACTATCCCTAGGAAAATTTATCTCGATAATTTGGTAAAACTGTTTAGGTATGTTAGTGAGAATGTTTAAGCCATAAGGAGGATTGAACCAGAGTGAATTTCTACGTCTATTTTTCTTCCTTGTGATATTCTCTACCGATAGTGGGTGTGTTGATCCCCTAGTGTTAATTGTAACGTAATCACAATTAACTTTAGGTATAAATGTCCTTAAAAGTACTTTTGAATCTTCATAATACTTTATAATGAGGAAATTAGCATCATTTAATAAAAAAATAAATATTTAATAGCTCCTTTTGGAGTTTTGATTCATGTCTAAGTAACTATAAACTATTTTCGTTGTAAGGGACAACCCCCCCTAGTTTCACATTAAATAGAAAATTACTACTTAAGTGAAGAAATCTGGGCAATTAATCTTATCTTAGAGTTGATTTAACCGATTTATAAATAAATACTAAGCATCTGCCACCAAAACATCTAAGTATAACAATCTTAATAATTGTCTGAATGGATGACTGAATGTATATAGCTAGCTTTCAACTGATGAACTTAAAAGAGATCAGCTCTGAAGTTAGCTTCGTATCCAAATGACCTAAATAGGCATTTGAAGGCTAATTGATGTCACTTTAGGAAAGTAAAAAAATTACCCTCAAGTGAATTCGAATTTTTATAAATAAATTATAGAATTTATTAACTATTTTAAGAAATATTACTGAATTAAAATTTATAAATGTCCACACAACTTTTAGGATGTACTAGCTCTGAACTGAAAAATTCAAAATGGCGTACTAGTGGGTTCCCCCACATGTGAGTTTGTTATTTTCTTTGTTTTTTATTTGGTTTCGCCAAAAATGAACAACTGTATTGTGTAGGTTTTTTTCAAGACATTTTAATCCAAGAACTTTTTACTCTTTGTGAATTTTTCTGATGATTTTGTAGTGTTGCAGAGATGATATTGACATAAAAATGTTGTTTGACTCACGGCAAATGAAACGGATCGAAAAAAATACATCTCACAGAAATATTATGTTTGTTGGAAATGTGAAAAAATAAAAATGAAAATAATAAAATAAAAACATGGTTATTGGAATAAAATTGAACCTGACTTACACACACTTAGGTATGTTTATACGTGCAGGATTCACTCCTAAACGAATAACCCCGATCTTATGAATTTTGGTAAACATCTGCTAGGTTCAAATGTGGACTATATTTAGTTTAATTTAGTTTTATACAAAGGAAGTAAAAATGGGATCGGAAGCCCTTTGTGAAAATTCAGACACTTCTGATTTTTGTTAAATTTTAACAATAGGTAATAAATATTCCCCAAATTTCAGTTTCTTTGAAGTATTTTAAAGGGTTTTTAGGGGGTACAATATGTGCACAATCTCCCATTAGAAATTTCAGAGTTGCATTAAATTTGATCTATAGTCATTAGACATCAATTAAGCAAAATTCCCTGACGTTTAAGTTCTTTTTAAGCCCCCATAAGCTATAGGATTAAATTTTAACAATTTTCTAGAATCAAAATCATGTAATGGATTTTCATCAAAATTGAAATAAGGATTCTAGACATAAGGTTGAATAGCATTAAATCTTGATTTAATCTTCGTAAGGGGATATAAATGTGGTGCAAAACTGTTAAGTTCAGGGAATTCATTTTACCCGTCCTGGGACAGCTATTCTTCTAATACACTACTATATATATATATATATATATATATATAAATATATATATATAAATATCACGAACAATTTATGTCTGCATATTTTTGCTTTGATCCATTCTAAGTTCCTTATTAGTTTGCGAGTTTCAGGCTGAAATCTGCTGTACCTGTTTTGAGCCCTAGTACTTTCAGATCCATCTGGACACATGTTCAGCGATGATTATCAGGTAAAGAACGTGTATTCTTATATATTTATTAGTAGTTTTTGGTGGGAACCTCGTGATGGTTATAGTATTAATAAGGTAATAAGGTATTAGTATTATAGGCATTTTAGTATGTTATCACTATTATTGAAGTTGATGGATGGCTTTTTTTGTTTTGATGCGCAAGGTTTCTAATATATTTGGTTTTGTTTGTTATTAATAGTGTTTTCTACGAGGAGTTTTCGGAATTGAGAATGGGGCAAGAATAATGTTGAGTTGTTAAGTGTTGGGCTATAGCGCTGGTGTCAGCCACATGCAGGGTTAAGCGCCTCGACAAAGTTGTGGTGGTCAAACCTACGTATGTTTTTTTATTCACTCTCAGAGACACAGTCTCCCAAAAGACATTTAAATTCATATACTAGGTTTGTCCTATCCAAAATACTGGTTGAGGCAAAAGAATTTTTTGTAATGAGGTTTGAGGTTTTGAATTTTCTATAGTAAATAATTAGTTTTTTATTTTTATTTTTTATTAATCATATTTTTTTTAAATATGTCTAAAAGAAAAGATGCTGCTCTGATATATATATATACATATATACATATATATATATATATATATATATATATATATATATATATATATATATATATAGAAAATAATAATGTTTCGATCATAGATCTCATCAGGTCATTAACTTGATCAAGTTAACAGCTTGATGAGATCTATGATCGAAATATGATTGCATTTGTGCGGTTATTTATCATATTTCATAATATTGAGCACTTTTGAAATAAATACATACTAACGTTTCACAGTATTACCGATCCTCATCGAAGTTTACTTGACTGATCTCTATCATCTGCATTACTGAAATCAGTTAGGTGCACTTCTGAGGATCTGCTACTTAATTTGGTTCTGTTCTGATTTTCAGCTTGTTTTTCTTATTATATATAATTTTTCAAAAAGCCAAGCTATTTATTTTTCCAAATCTTTTTACTCAAAGCCTTATAATAATGTATGTTAAATGTGGGTTTGGGTCATATATTATAGAACTAGCTGTCCCTACACGGCGTTGCATGGGACTCTTGTAACTTTCTTCTTTTTTCCGCCTGTTTGTCCTTTCTCTTAATTAAAAAATACTATATTTTTTCAAAGATAATTCAATGAAAAAATGTTATTTTAAAGAATCAATTTTGCAATAAAATCGATCAGACATTTTACAAAGTGTTGACATTTAAATCACATAAATACTTTCATTTTTTTTTACTCTTAAATTTATAAATAATTAATAGGATTTGTTTTTTAGTTTTTCCTTTGTTTTTTTTATTTTAATAAATATTTGATCAAGAGTAAATAATAATGAAAATAATTCAATGTATTCATCAAAGTTATAGTTTTATTAATGCAAACATATTCATAAACATTTTTATTTTTATTTACACACAGTAGTTTTAACAAGATGTTTTGAGGGGGCATAAATAAAAAAAAAATGAAAAATATTTAGAAAATCTCATTTGGAATTACAAGATCTTACATTTTGTTTTACAGGATTTTAGTCATTCTTTAATCAATATTTGTTCTTTTATTGCTTTGTTTTTGTTAGAAAAATATATGAAAGTATGAAACAGTCAAGTTATAAATGTACTGTATACATGTTGATAGTGTGTAAACTAGCAGCTACATATCGGATAGATTCTTTTTTCACAAGGGCATTTCTAGCAAGAGAGAACTGCTCATTACCGCAACATGCACCAACCACTTCGGTATTACACATAGCAGATCTCCCATCAGTTGTTTCTCTATTTTAGGGGGTGGGGAGGGGGCACCTTATTTATAAATGAGTATTTATAAATGTAGCACACACGCGCGCACACCGTGATGTGGTATATTGTAATCTTGTTATCAACATGGAAAATAGAACTGGCAAAACTATTTTGGCTGAGGTACAGGAAAAATGGATTCATGCCTTTACCAAGGACATTAGTACAAAGTGAACATAAGTGCCCTCACCAGAGATTTAAACAATCCCTGCTGACTTTGCATTCCATGAATTTATTTATATATGTGTGTAGAAGCATTGTGTCCGTATACATACACTAGCAGGATGACCAGGAGATTGAATGAGGAACCGTATGTCCTTTTACACCTCCCCCATAACATCATATTATCTTTTTGATTCTTATTTTCTTCACATTTCATAATATTCAATTTTTGGAGTAGAGCCTAAAGATGTAATCAGCATTGATGAATGGGAGGTTTAAATAAAGTCTCATTAATGGAAATACATTTCAATAGATGCATAGTCTTCAACCCCTCATGGAACACCCAGAGTTTTCAGAGAATCACTGCATCACCGTGTGCACTCCAAGCCATTATTAACAACATTTCTATTCTTATTTTTTTTATTTCTATAATTTTCAAGTTATAAATAAAATAGTCAAGTAAAAATCGTATTTACTTTTTATGGATGTCAAGCGTGAATGAAGACGTCATGATAATGTTGTACCCCTTTGATCGAAGGGAAATATACTTATCCAAGTAGTCTGGGTAATTTAGTTTCCGAATATATGCGGTTATTAGTTTAAGAAAGATGAATGCGTTACTTTGTGACTCTTCGAAGTTTGAAAGGAATTTGGAGGTATTTAACATGTCGAATAGAAAGTTATTTCAAGCTAAACTAAATTCTTAGCATATCGCAAGATTTTAAAAAATTGAAAGTTTTAAAAGCTATATACATCCAATAATTTTATAAATAGAGATATAAGCCATTAGAAAATTAGTTATAGTTTCATAACAATTTGGTTTAATTAATAATTTAATGACCAAACTATACCGTAATTATTAAATTTAACTTTCAAAATCCTATTAAAAAAAATAATAACCGGCATAGTTAAAAAAAAAACTGCAAGAAAAACGTTCACCGGGTAGTAGATACAGCTATATATATATATATATATATATATATATATATATATATATTAAATTCTAGTTAATAACACTAAAATTATACATTCCGAAACCAATTTAAAAAAAATTAAAAATACTCGAAGCTATCACAACAACCTAAAATTAACAACATCACATATGAAACCAGTGCGGTAACATTTTTAAATGCTTAACGTAATGCGATTTTGTTCTGTGATGCCATCCATGTGAAATCAGAACAGGGCTAACTCAAGACAGCATACGTTACACACACAAAAGACTCAGAATCCTTTCAGATAATGTTTTATAACAATAATAAATAGTTAAGCTAACCCGAACACACAAAAACTAAGAAACAATGAAAAAAGCATAAGTCGTTTCCAATTAATATTGGGGACCAAAAGGTTGCTTAGATTTGAGCAAAAACTTGCAATCTACTTAATAAAGTTGTGTATAAGCGCCTGTTCTTCTGTCTGTATGAAAACCTCAGCTACTCGACATAGAAATGCACTGAAATGTGATGGGAATAATCTCCTCCCCTTTTTTTCTTAAAAAACTTCTCACACTTGTTAGTATCTCTATAAAGCCATCATTCTCATGTATGGAATATTGTTGCCACATTTCGCACTGTCTGCCAACCTCCAGTCCCTGTCACATCGCTGCAGTGTTGCATCCTTTTGCTTGTTTTACAAGTATTTCCACAGAATGTGCTTCTGTCAACCAACTGCACTTGTACTCCCTCAATGTAAATTTCAGCGATCCATCCAACTAGCAACAAAATCCCTCCCCTTTACTGTAGAAGTCTCTAGCAGCCGGAATTTTTTACTTTAATAGCTTCTTTTCTCAGACCACTTGCTTTTGGAATTCTTTTCCTGCTCCTTATTTTCCCGCCCGTACTAACATGCAGAAATTTAAATGTAATGTGAACAAACATCTTGCTTGTCCACATAGGTTGCTCCTCTATAAAGGTGGTCCCTACCAAAGAAGCCGTTTATGTCTCAGTTTATGTGGTGAATAAAAGAAACTAAATTATTATTCCAAGAAATATCTTGATCTCATCAACCCTAACTGAACTATCTGACTGCGGAAATGTAAAAGGAAAAACATAAATACTAGTCTGGCGGCTCTCCCAAATCTAAGCAAACTTTAATCTATACTTCAAATTATCAGTTTGAATTTTGTGTCATTATTGTGAAACCTGTTTGTGAAAGTTCTTAACATCAAACTAAAAGTTAAAAAAAAAAAAAAAGAATTAGCCGCTGTCGCAACCAGCAAAATGTCACTGGAGAGTCGTTTTACTTATGTAAACAAATTCAGGCGAGCAAACACTCAATAACTTTCTGTCTTTCTCGCACAATCATTATTCAAAAGGTTTTGTTTGTCAAATAAAGGAGAAAAGAAAGATAATGTTTATTTAAAAGTGCAACCGGGAAAATATGAAAAATCAATAAAGAACTTAAAATAAGAGAACGCCACAGACTTGGGAAGTGGGGCTTTGTTCAGGGGTTACTGGCACACATTGTCGACTCAACATGCAGTGTTCGAGCTTGATCACTTTCATTAGAAGATGTTGGCAACCTTTATGTGGACCCACTTGTGAGTATCTAATTCGAAAAAAAACATGAGAGACACTAATATCAACACATGGGTATTTCCAACCAAAATGTTGCATATATAACCAGGACTAGTGTATCAAACTTTCCCACCAATTTTAAAAAGCCGGTGTAGTTTAAAACAGAGGTACTCCACCTTTTTAACCTCATGGCCCACAAACTATATAAAATAAATTCTGTGGACCTCTGCATTTAAACAATTAATTTTTTTAAATAAAGAATTACTTAAATTTCAATGTCAGCAACTGTAAAAAAAGCCTACTTCTACAAGACATGTAGTTGGAAAAGATATAATGCCTGCCTCAACCAATATATATATATATATATATATATATATATATATATATATATAGAGAGAGAGAGAGAGAGAGAGAGAGAGAGAGAGAGAGAGAGACATTTGAAAGATTATGAGATTTAAAGATTTAAAGATATATATATTTTTAAAGATTATGACACAATTAGGAGTTAAAATCAATTTAGTATTACATAGTAATTGGGAAAAAAGGCAATTTCTATGTTTAAGTTTCGCTAAACTTTTGATTTCATTTTGCATACATAGTATTTATCCACGTTTTTAATACTCTTGAGTGATACAAAAAACAACATGGCGGCATTTGGTAAATGCACTACTTCCGGTTCCATTTTGTTAAAATCTCAATTATTCTCGACTATTTACACATTTCAAACGTGTTTTTCTTCAGATTACATGCATAATACTAAATAGATTTTAATTCAAAATGGTTCCTCATGTAATAATATAAAAAAAATCGACATAAAACCATTTTTATCGACTGTACACAATTTTTTATCGCATTCTGTTAACACCTTCGAACTTATCATTTTCCTCTCAACGTTATACATTTGAATGAAATGGTACTATTGGACCCTTTATATGTACAAAGTTTGCTGTCTTGATTTCTAAATTCATGTTTGACTGATCATTTTATATATATATATTTATATATATATATATATATATATATATATATATATATATATATATATATATATATATATATATATATATACATATATATATATATATATATATACTTATTATATATAACGAAAGTGTGATTTCCCCCAATTTTTATTCCTAGAATAATAGACAAATAAACAAAAACTACATAAAACATTCTCTTTTGTCATTCGTTATTCGCCATCTATTGGTTACTCTTCCGAAAAAGAAAAATTTCATTTACAATCGTTTTACATTTTTATATTCAGTTCACTCATCAGTATCTGTTTTGATTAGTAATGTCATAGACGGAGTCGAAGGAGACAAACTCCTCTCAGTCATAACTCCTATTACTGCTATCAGAACCACTGTGTTCAAATATTTTGTAGGGTACATATATTTTAGCTCCACCGCTTGTAAACTATGGATGCTCAAATATGTGATAATTATTCACATTTTCTTACATCGAGGCTTATTATTTGAAGTAAAGCAATTATTGCTTAATCGTAACATTCATCCTTATTAGTTTTATAAATATAAATTTATGTTGTTTCTCTTATTTGTTATTTGATTGTCTTTGTGCACACTGGATGACATCACAAAGCGATGACATCATCTGCTAAACAAATGGAAGACACCAAGGAAAGCCCTTATGACGTCATAAAGGCATGGCTTCATCCACTAAAACAGGTGGAAGACACCAGGAAGATCCTTTATGATAACATCATACATGATGAAGTAAAACAGAACATTGACGACCTGTGACCCAAAAAACATTGGTCATCTATGTCGGATATAGTGTGTATTTAGGCAGCATTTTCTCATTTATACCAACATTGTTAAAAACAACAGAATTCGTCTGTTTAATTATACCTTTTTTCATTTTTTCAATTTTTCTGATGTACTTTTTTGTATTAAAATCAAAAAAAATAAAAATGTTCCATAGGTTTCACAGATTTCACGAACGTTTTCGATTCTTCGTCGAATCATCCTCAGGTGTCAAAAGCAAATGAACAAAAAAGCTGGAGAAAGAAGAGAATTTTAAAAAGAAACAGGCATAGAACGTTTTTTCGCATTGTTCCAGGAAGTCGTTGACAATTTAAATTCAGCAATGCTGAATGGCATCACAGAACAAAATCGCATTACATTAAGCATTTTAAAATGTTACCACTGGTTTCATATGTGATGTTGTTAATTTTAGGTTGTTGTGTTTTTATGTAGATAGCTTCAAATATTTTTTATTTTTTTAAATTGGTTTCGGAATGTATAATTTTAGTGTTATTAACTAGAATTTCTCTTAAATCAGAGGGAGGGCAGTTCTGTTTTTGTAGATGTTGGTAAATTGAGTTAGAGTTTACAAGATGCATGGTGAGACAATGAAAACCAATGTAGCTATTAACGTTATTATTATTATGGGAGTTACATTCTCCCAAAGAGCATTTAAACTTATAAATAACTTTGGTTCTTTCTAGTGGTTTTTGAGTTGGGGAGGAGTTGTTTTTTACTACAAGATTTTGGGTTTTAACTTTCTTATAGTAAATAATGAGTCTAATTTTATGGTTATTGTCAATTGGGGATATGTATCTGTGTATAAAATCGTTTAACACTTCCACTTATAAAAAAACAACCAGTTTAAATTCTAGTCTTTTAAATTTCAAGAGCAGGTGTCCCTATCGCTTCAAAACAGCTATTGTTAAAAATCTATTAAACCGTACCAAATTAATCTCCTCCTCTAACAAAATACTATTCATTAAATTAAAAAATATAGAACAAGTACTTATTGACAACAGAATTCCCTAATTATGTCGTTGATGAACAAATAAAATTAATGATCCGAAACTTAAAAAACACCAGTACAAATAATAATGATATTCAACATCACAACTGAAACAATATTATATGTATACTATTGTAAACCAAACTTCAGATTAGAAGAAAAAGCCATGAAAAATATTATACACAAATACATATTCCCAATTGACAATAACAATAAAATTAGACTCATTATTTACTATAAGAAGGATAAATAAATTTTGTATCGAAATTAGCAAAATATTAATATTTATCTATTTCATGAATGAATGCAAAAGTTTTTGTCTTGGCTTTACAAGACACTTATGAAAGAAATTCTTTAAACTTAGGCATGAAGCCCTAATAGTTTTTTTTTTAGGAGGAGGGGGGGGTCATACAATTTTGACAACAAATCTTTGTTTGTGGAGCCGATAGTCATATTTTTTGTCCAAATTACCCTGGACTTACTCTATGCTAGACACTCTCACCAAAATACTGCATTCACTCTATGACTTAATCTCTACTTACTTTGCGAAACGATAGCGAGCTGGAACCATTTTTTTTGCTATTGGAGATACATTCTGTGCATTATTTGTTTTTTGGGGGGATCTACTTTTTAGGCGATTACGTGTAGTTGACTGCCCTAATAAGTTAGAATTACCCTAAAAAGTAGAATCTCATTTTTTAAAGAGATAGATAATTTAGTTGAAGGTGTTAATCTACAAATTTAACAAAGTTTGTTGTTGTAGTAACAAAGATAATTGATGCCTGTCTCCCCCTTGGAGTAATAATGGAATGTTCTACA
Source organism: Sepiola atlantica (assembly GCA_963556195.1). Classification (NCBI taxonomy): domain Eukaryota; kingdom Metazoa; phylum Mollusca; class Cephalopoda; order Sepiida; family Sepiolidae; genus Sepiola; species Sepiola atlantica. The sequence continues at coordinate 32,478,991 of OY744534.1, forward strand.
TTCGTGTATATTAAGAGTGAATGTTAAAACACTATTTGTCTAGCTAAGCAACAAATGGTTAAATAAAGCTTATCCTTAAGTTATATTCGGCGTCCAGTTTTTATTACAATTTATTTAACCATTCGTTATGGAACGTTACTTGAAACCCGATCGTCTAGACCTTGATACGGCCGACTCGGAATCTACTGACAAATGGCGGCATTGGAGAAAAATGTTCGAAGGATTCCTTACAGCTCTACAGTTATCTTCAAACGCGGCTTTAACAGGTACTGAGAAATATACCCTTCTTTTACATCATGTCTCTACTGCTATTTATAGAAATTTATCTGAATGTGAAAATTATGAAACTGCGGTGGACATTTTAGAAGCCATGTTTGTAAAGAAAAAAAATACTATTTTTGCTAGACATTTACTTGCTACCCGGCGTCAACAACCAGAAGAAAGCCTTGAACAATACCTTCAGATTCTAAAGACGTTAAGTCGCGAGTGTGAATTTACAACCTCTGCTGCGAAGTGATTTTGGGTCACAATTTTCTAAAACAACATTCATGCGTTGAAATTCCTTTTGGTGGCCCCAAGCCAGTCCTAAGCGTATGTGGACTAGCAGCTGTCAAAGTGCGGCACCCGTCACTTTTTACAAACTTAACTCCTGACTGCAAACCAATAGCAATAAAATCAAGACGCTATTCAGAAACGGACAAGCAGTTCATAGCAGCAGAAGTAACAAAACTACTTAAGGAAGGAATTATAGAGCCAAGTGAATCTCCATGGCGAGCACAGGTCCTCGTAACAGCCACTGAAAATCACAAGAAAAGGATGGTCATTGACTATTCCCAGACCATCAACAGATACACATTACTCGATGCCTATCCACTGCCTCGTATTGACGAAATGATTTCTAATATTGCAAAATATCACACTTTCAGTACTTTAGATCTCAGAAGTGCCTACCATCAGGTACCTATCAAGCCAGAGGATAAGCCCTACACGGCATTCGAGGCCTGCGGTCGCCTATATCAGTTCTGCCGAATTCCTTTTGGGATAACAAATGGTGTGGCTAGCTTCCAGAGGGTAATAGATGAAATAATCTCCAATGAAAAATTGAAGGGTACTGTTGCATATATAGACAATGTCACAGTATGCGGACATAACCAAGCTGAACATGACCACAACCTTAAACGATTCATGGCTGCCGTCAAGAAATATAATCTGACTTTGAACAGTGAAAAATGTTCCTACAACTTGAAAAGCATCAAATTATTGGGATACATTGTCAAAAATGGCACCATGACGCCGGATCCCGAGCGACTGAAACCGCTAATGGAATTACCAATCCCTGGAAACATGCCCTCTTTACGACGAGCCCTCGGTATGTTTGCTCACTACTCCCAATGGGTTGCGTCTTTTTCAGAAAAAATACACCCATTGACACAAGTATCTACTTTTCCGTTGTCCTGTTCCGCCATCAGAGCATTTCAAAACATGAAAAGGAACATTGCTCAGTCTGCCATTTCTGCTGTGGATCCTTTTATCCCTCTATTAGTTGAGACGGATGCCTCCGACTGTGCGATAGCTGCCTCACTGAGACAATCCGGTCGTCCTGTAGCTTTTTTTTCAAGAACACTTTCGAAATCCGAGCGACGACACTCTGCAATAGAAAAAGAAGCGTACGCCATAGTTGAGGCATTACGAAAATGGAGGCATTACTTAATCGGCCGACATTTTGAATTAATCACTGACCAAAAGTCGGTCTCGTTTATGTTTAACCCAAAAACAACGAGTAAAATAAAAAACGAGAAAATAGCGAGATGGAGAATGGAGCTTTCTTGTTACTCTTTTGACGTCACTTACCGCCCTGGTAAGGAGAATGCCGCGGTCGACGCGCTTTCAAGGGTGTGTGGCCTGGTAACTGGCTCAGATGATCTTCAGTATATACACAGGGAATTGTGTCACCCAGGTATCACAAGAATGATTCACGTAGTCAGGAGCAGAAACTTGCCATATTCTGTTGAAGACGTAAAAAGAATTACGAACTCTTGTCGGATATGCGCAGAAAATAAGCCCAGGTTCTACAAACCTCCTCCAGCAACACTCATTAAGGCCACACAGCCTTTTGAAAGACTTAACCTGGATTTTAAGGGCCCTTTACCCTCTAAAACTAAAAATAAATACATGCTCACAATAATAGACGAGTACTCAAGATTTCCGTTCGTCATCCCCTGCCCAGACGTAACGGCTGCAACAGTAATTCAAGGCCTCTGCTCCATTTTTGCCGTTTTTGGAGTGCCTGCATATATACATTCAGATCGTGGGTCTGCTTTTATGTCGGACGAACTCAAGCAGTTTCTGCATGAACGAAGAGTAGCTGTAAGTAGAACAACTCCTCACAATCCTCAAGGAAACGGACAGTGCGAAAGATACAATGGTATAATATGGAAGACAGTACAGTTGGCGGCAGCAAATCGCAATAGTCCGATCTCCGATTGGGAAAGTCTCATCCCCATGGCCTTATACGCTATTAGGACTCTATTATGTACAGCGACAAACGCTACCCCACATGAGAGATTCTTCTCGTTCCCACGACGAAGCTCAGCAGGCACATCACTTCCCTCGTGGCTTGCACAACCTGGCACAGTTTTATTAAAACGTCATGTTCGTCATAGTAAACATGACCCATTGGTAAGCGAGGTACAATTAATCGAAGCGAACCCTCAGTATGCACTGGTCAGAAATTCAGAAGGAAGGCAATCTACTGTCTCCTTAAGGGATCTAGCCCCAGCAGGAAATGTATATGAACGTAGAACTGCTTCAGATGGATATAGAGCTCCGGTTCGTGGAACAAGTCCGACCCTCTTAGGTGATCGTGTGCCAGATACGTCAAGTTCAGAGTCCCAACAAAACGAATCTGAATATACTAACAGAGTCGTCTCTGACTCTAGTTCGGACGACAGATGGGTACCACGAAAGCGGTTTCACCCAATATCTGAGACAGATACTCAATCTTCAGACACCAAGCGACCGAAGCGCCGTAGAAAACGAGAGCGATTTGGAGCAAGATATTTTAGCCCTAAACCAGCAACACAAGACAGTCCCGAAACGTCGTCAGGTCCCGAGGAGCCTAGATTAGAAATGGATGTCGGGCACGAACAACCAAGACGCCCTCAAAGAACCCGCAGGAGGCCAGGTCGATGGGATGATTTTGTTCCCTACGAATAAGAAGATAGATGGGGGAGAATGTAGTAACAAAGATAATTGATGCCTGTCTCCCCCTTGGAGTAATAATGGAATGTTCTACATTCGTGTATATTAAGAGTGAATGTTAAAACACTATTTGTCTAGCTAAGCAACAAATGGTTAAATAAAGCTTATCCTTAAGTTATATTCGGCGTCCAGTTTTTATTACAGTTGTTAATTTTTAAATTACAAAAGAAACTAAATTCTATATTTTAAAAAAATCGTTATTAAGTTTATTTTTAGTTTTTTGTCTTTAATAATAAAAGCGAAAAACACAAAGTAATAATTACCAAAATGTGAAAAGAAAATTGTTTCTTTGTTTTCTGTAGATAAGGTTACAGCTAGATTAATAGCTACCTGGAGGGCGGTAGATTTTTGCTAGTATATATATATATATATATATATATATATATATATATATATATATATATATATATATTTAACTCTATAACTTTAGTTATATCATAAGGAGACAAATTGATTTTATTATATAAATATGAAAAATGAAATATCCCAAATCTCCTGCTTTTTAGTTTGCCATAAAACTAACAAAAATCAGTTTCTGATTTTTTTTTTTTTTTTTTTTCATGTGATCATTTAATAATTCCATTGTTAGTTTTGCAGTAACAAATTGATGGACAATAAAAATTTCTGAAACATATGCTCACAATAATATTTGTTGATGTTAAATTTTTGGAGCATGATTACAAAATATTGATTATGTCATATTTTTTGCATTCTACGGGGTTATATGTATGTATAAAAAAATATTGTGAAAAACATAAATGTTTGTATATTTTTTAAAAATTTCTTATTTGTTGACATTTAGTGATACAAAATGTCCTTTTAAAAACATAATTTTTTTGAGATGGAAAAATAGAAAGAAGAAAGAGGAAGAAAGCGTGAGAAAGGAAGAGAGATACATTTAATAATATAACAAATACTGACTCAATGGGTCACGGGTTGACTAGTCTCATTTTAAAGTTGCACAGAAAGTAACCAAACAGTAGATATCAGCAGATTTCTGGACATAAAATAAAATGTACATTTTTAAGTTGGTTTAAAAATTAATTCCACTGTTGAAAACTGCAGATCTGAGAGACAGTGCCTTCAGATGTGGTGAGCTATGTTTTGTATTTGTCCTCCTCGCCGCTTTTGCCCACTGGCAAGTAGGATTAGCATCATCGATCTGATGGAAAATTCACCAGCAGAACAACAACAACAACAACAACAACAACATCGGATATGGCCCAAACCAGTGCAGACATCTAGAGAAATAACATTGCTACAAGTATGTTTATTTACTCCTCTGCAGGAGTTAGGCACAAGGCCAGTTTTATCTTACTCCCACCAGTAAGATGTGACCACAGCTTGGGTCGAGTAAGTGGGGTTAAAAGCCAGCGCTCGAGAGGTGAGCACTCTGGCCATTTAAAAATTGCCTGGGCAGCCCCGTCGGCATTCCCCGGTAGGGGCGCCTCAAGCAGTAAGCAATAAACTTACTCCTCCCCAAAGAGGGGAGGCGAAGCCTGGGAGGGTGGACCTCCTAGAACTGCACAGGACAGGGTGCAGTATCCATCGGAACAGATACTACACTTAAGTCCTAGCGTGTTGTCCAACAAATGCCGTCTACAGTGGCATTGGATACAAATGGTATTCTGGGCAAAAGATAAATGGTTAATTTCCACTCAGGTTTTGTGAATTTAAGTTGGTGGAAACATTTGTTATACAGGACATGAATGCAGTTTGAGGAGAGAAGCTATTAGAGTAGAAAGCCCTCTGCCATTTGGAGACCTCAACAGTGAAGGGGTGGGATTTAGCTGATTGTCGGGTTGGTTAGGTGTATTTACATTGTGGGGGAACCAGAGCAGCAACTTCATTGAAGCACATTCCATTGAAGTACTTGTTAGAACAAGCACAGGGATGCAACATTGCGGCGATGGGACAGAAGCTGGAGCTTGGTGGACAGTATGGGACCTATTAGATTAGAAACTCTTTTTTGGACCTTGTTTAAGCGGGCGAGATAGCGGTTGGTGCACCAGCCCAGATGTGACAACAATACTCCATGCATGGGCAGATAGTGGTTTTGTAGAGATATAGGATACTGGCATGTGAGAGAAGTTTTCTAGCACGGTAGAGGGAGACCACTTTCCTTGCAGCAACCTTGGCAATAACGTTGATGTATTTGTTCCAATTCATGTTACCTGTGAATGTTAGGCCGGAGAGTTTGAATGTTTAAATCTTGGGTAGGGTCCTATTTTCCATGGCAATCGGTGGCTGAAAAGGTTTCTCATAATTGTTAAAGGAAAGGAGCTTTGTTTTAGTTGCATTAAATCTTCAATTTGTTAAATTTTATTAAGAAAAATAAATGCAGCATAAAAACAATATACAAACAAAATATAATTTGAATTTAAAATCTTTTTCAGACAGTGTGGAATTATGTAAGAATTTATAGATAGAAAAGAATAGGGATTATCTAATTATGATTATCTTAATCAGGATTAGATGTTTTATAAAAGGAAAGTCTATTGCTAAAATGAACAGAAATAAATATTCTTATATTTTAACCATTTCTTCACATATAATAAGGGCATAATACCCATTGACATTTAACAATGAGGAGGAAATAATCACACAACTTATAATTTGTACTTATATACTCAGAACACAACATAATTATATAAAAATTACAATGTTAATGAAAATGTTTTTATGTACACATATAAAGGTCTCCATTCAGTTTTAAGAGACAATGGATACCCCCTGTAAAGGTGCCTGCACAGCGAGTCTATTGTGAAAAGTTGTGCAATCTACAACCACGCCTCTCCTGAATCGACATTGCTTGTTTCCAGTGGCAAGGAGAAGTCCAGGAAAACTGAAAACAACGCTGAGATAAGCAGAGATAAGCTCTACCACATAGATATGAACAATCATAATTCGATAGCTTATTATTCTACCAAAATAAATTTAGTACCATTGTTTTTTAAACAAGGCAAGTTGCCACTGTAGACCTACTGAGAATTAGGGTGTAAGTTTAGGGGGTAATCCTAAATTGGGAGCTGTGCAGCGAGATGTTTATTCACATTAGTTTTAAATGTTAAATGTCTGCATGTCGGTACAGTCGAGGGAACAGGGAACAGAGAGGGAGTTCGAAAGGCCGGCAGCTCAAGGAAAGAAGCTATTGGAGTAGAATGGATTTTTATGCTTTGCAAATAGATACTAGATATAATAAAAAATAAAATTTGGGTTTGGGATACCTACTTTTAAACTTTACAATAGATAATCACTAAAGCATATATATTTAATGTAAAATGACCACTCACTTCCGGGTCAGATAGTGTTTTTTTAAGGACATATAACAAAAGATTTTGTTTGTAAAAGGAGCTAAATTTTCTGTTGTTTATGCTTAAAAAAATAAACATTTAACAAAAAAAATAATTACTTATTTTTTAAATTGTTAAAGAAAAAAAAAGAAAAAGGCAAAACAATAATGCAAATGTTAAAAGATAAAGTATAGTCTAAATGACCATTAAAAGTCAATCTCGACCCCCAAAATATTCAAGGATTTTTTTATATAACATGTTTTAATGTGTATATAGCAAGGTGATATCATCTTGGCATATAGTCATCAGGGAAGCATAAAAGAAAAACATACCCACAATTGATCTCAAATAAATTACAAAAAATAAGAATACAAAATTTTATATATAGGGATTTTGTCCGTCCGTCTTTTTTGTCGGTCACAATTTTTTAAACGTAATAAATACATTCGAAAACAATGGAGAACACTGCATTTTGCTAATCTAATCTTAATATGAATAAATGCAAATCTTTCTAGGAGGTTAAACACAAGGTCAGGTGTGGGTTTTTGGTGAAAGTGTTTCTGTGGAACGAACTGGATTCGAATCCAGCACACCCAGGTTCTCAGTCCGCGTTGTTAACCACTTAGCCACCGTGCCATCCTCTTGAATGTTTCCTAATTATACTAAAATGAACACTTTTCACTATATAGTATTTTCTAACCTCTGTCAAACAAAACCCCCTTTTGTACATTTGCATATTTATTTTATTTTTAAGTTTCTAATAAATTAATATTCTGTAATATACATTTATAATTGGTATTGTAAAATTTTATTATATATTTATAATATTTTCCTAGATAGTAATATTATTATAATTATTAATACAATTAATTAAAGAGATTTTATTTAAAAAACGACAGCTTTTTAAAAACATTTAAAAACTTTGTTTCAAGGGAGATAAAAACTTCCAGCACTGATGTTAAGAGAACAGATACTACACTTGGTATTTATCTACCTCCCAGTGCTCTAGATGAAGAAGGACACTCTGGTTATCAAAAAACCCCTGGGCAGCCCTATCGGCATTCCCCGATAAAATATACTAATCCCTTCTCAAAGAGAAGGTAAAGCCTGGGAAGGTGGACCTCCTAGGACTGCACAGGACAATACTTCAGACTGGCGGAATCAAGGTCCGAATGCCAAGACGGTACCGGTCTATAGAGTGTAGCATCCATCGGAACAAATACTACACTCTGATCTTAGCCAAAACGCCAAGGAGCAATAACAAAAACTAATCTTTTGTGACTAGACATTTTTAAATGAATGAAAACAAAATCAATTTAATCGGAATTTATAAGTGTAGTATCGGTTCTGTTGTCATAAGACCGTCCTCCCAGGAATTATCTCCTCTGTTTTTATGGGGTGTGAGGGAATCCTCCCATGTAGGACGTCCTCCTTTATATTTAAAACTAAAAACAAACTTTAAATTACTAAATAGTTCAAATTAAAAACTGAACGGACGAAATAGACGTTTCCGTTCGGCGTTCAATTGTACTATAGGGCTTATTTGAATATCTCGCTTATTTTGTTTGATTTTCGACACATTTTGGATGAAAATTATTAATTAGTTTGAAATTGTATTTATTATCCCGAAATAAAATTTTAATTTATTTTTTAAAGACTTGAAAATCGAACTTTAATGCAATGCCGTAATCGCTGGCGACTATGTTGTAATTTCCTATTATTTTCTTTTGCGTTTGACATCTATAAAAAGGAAATACGTTAGATCGTTTTTTATTTATAAAAAAATTGTGGTGTCTGCGTTTATTTTCACATCTATAAAAAGAAAATAGGTTTTATTTTATTTTATTCATAAAAATATTGTGGGGTCTTTGTTCACGCTTGACATCCATAAATAAAGTACTTTACTTTTATTTTATTAAATAAATGAATAAAAACAGGCATTAATAAACCCCATCTCTTTAGGAAAATGGGTATTTTTCCTTTTATTTGGTGTTAATTCCTATTTCAGTCACGTAAACTCCAACGCTTTACCTCCATCTTTGGGAAGTAGTGTAGTATATTTTAATTCCTCATGATACGTTCCTTCCAGGCATTATCTCCTCTTTTTTATGGGGGAGGGCAGTATAATATATGTTCATTCCTCACAATATCATCGTCCCTGGATTACTTTCTCCCTTTTTAAGGAGGGGAGAGTAGTGTACCATCTATTCTGTTGTCATGATATCATCCTCCCAGGCATTAACTCCTCTTTTTTTTTGGGGGGGGGGGGAAGGTAATGTTCCTGCATCATGATATAATCCTTAGTCATTACCTCTTCCGGGGGGGGGGTCAGTATATGTAGTTCGTTCATCATGATATCATGCTCCCGACCTAGCAAAATATGCGACCGGAGGGAGTATATTTTTGCTAGTATTATAAATAACAAATTTGTTACATGCTCTGGAAAATGCTGTCTGGACTGATTCTGCACTATGAATTATGGAAAAGAACGATAATAGTGAATATAGTCAGCAACAATGAATTTAAATAGGATGTAGAAAAAAGGCTTATTATTTTATGCTATGAAAGGAAACAATTGGTCTTGTTTGTAAGTCCTATGTAACACGTATATTAACCACCTATCGGTCCAAACAAAAGTAAGGGCAGGTAACTTTGAATCCGTATCTCTCATGTGTATCATGTAAGCGTTGACATTATGGATTTCTTTTTAATTATTTTATTAAAAAGCCTAGAAAGAATCAGATATTGACTGGAACATTTAGATTAAATCGTATTTTGCTATTGCAGATTCATATTTCAGTCATCTAATTTTTTTCGATTGAAATGGGTTTTTGCAGAAACCGTTTTCAACCTGTTATAGGCAATTTTTCGCAAACTCCTGTTTTGTATGTGAACCTATGTTCCCCCCTTTTTGGAATTACAAATGTAGATAAGAGTGCATGTAGGAAGAATGGTAAATTTGTATAAGTAAGCGTAGCATGATGGATCAAATTGAATGAAGCTAAGTAAAGGAATCAGTAAGTACCTTAAAATGATAGTATCAGCTTTGAAACCGGCTCAAAATTACAAATGATCAATTTCTCAAAATCAGGACAGAGCCAAATCAAGAGAGTGAATCTTGCACATACAAAGTTAGAGTTAGAGTTTTATGAATAAATGTGGATTCTCTGAAGCCTTTTCTGTACATCACCCAATCATCAAAAGCGTTTTCATAAAATCCTGAAATGCCTCCACATATCAGAACACATGTTCAAACCATTGGTATAAAGCTCTATCGAAAAGGACATTGAGTCTCTTGTGTTTGCAAAGGTGTGCTGTCTTGATTCGGTTCATTTTGATGTTACACACACACACATCAATAATACATAGATTGAAATGTTTAGAGATTAAAGACTTTATTCCAACAGTTACAAAAAAACAAAAGCAAAAATAACAACAACAGATTAATCCTCAATAAATATTAATTGTTAGGGGGGAGGGGAGTAAGAAGTAATGTTATTAATCTGCTTATTACAGCTCAATTATATCTTCATCTCTTTCAGAGAATAAAAACGGATTAGAATGACAGGAAGAGTTAACATGGTTTTTACATCAGTCAGTCAAGCAGTGTACTTCTTATCTCAATAGATGCATAGCTTCTCTTTTAGATGCATCATAGATAAACTGGAGTCCAGAACAAATTTAAAAAATAGTTTACATAGACACATATGTGACAGTCAAAATAAATGACAGTAGTAGTAGTAGTAGTAGTAGTAGTAGTAATCATTATCATCATCATCATCATCATCATCATCATCATCATAATCATAATAATAATAATAATAATAATAATAATATTTAAAATGGCATATAAAAAAAGCACTGTCAAAAGTAATGACAAACTCTATCCATACATAATATATCAAATTTATCTACGTCTTGCCCAACAACCAAAAGTAATGAGTTAAGAAGAAAAGAGTTAAGAAATGTTCAAACAAAGAAAATGCTGTCTTTGTGTGTGAAGACTTGAGTAATGAGAGAGTTTGTAAGATTGTGACAAGCTGTCATTATATTTTGAAGTGCATGACTGTGACTTGTGTTGTTTGCCAAGATGCCAGTAGCCAGGGGCTACGACCAGAGTTCGTTTGACCGCCAAGAGTATGTGTAGTCGGTATTAACACCGTGATATATATAATGTGAACAGGTGGCCGACTCCCACTGCAAACTCTTTCTGATTGGTTAAGTCCGATATAGGCAACCAATCGAAATTGAGTATTTGATCCAATCAGTATTAAGTATTTCAACTAAATAAAGATCGAATATCTCAGAAAGTGTTTCTCTGGCGCTGTTGTTGTTGCGGTTGTTGTTGTTACTACTACTGGAACAGGGGTTCCACAAATTTATATTTGATATTTACCATAGGTCTTAGTAATTTTAAAAATTTTTATCTGCCCCCCCACCCCCACCCACGAGGACAAAGTTATATGCAAGGTCCATTTAATGTGGAGAATTCAGCTCCTTCAAAAGGGGCACCCTTGGATTGGGAACAAAAATAACATGCATAGGCCTGTAGGAAACAGGCAATAAACTCATCTCTCCTCTAAAAGAAAACGGAGAGTACCCCCCCCCCCACACACACACGCACGTTGAGACTTTGTTACATAATAATTCCTGACCACAGATATTGGCACAGAAATTTTTAAAAAATAAATCTAATTTATACTCAATCTACAAGGTAATATATTTTTAAAAAATTTATAAGTAAAAATATGTTTTATTTAATTCATTTCAATTGTGGTGAGCTTTTTTCCATTTATCAATTTTTGTGGTGGGCTTTTTATTGTCACCAAAATCACTAGAAACACTTTTATAAAACTAAAAACTACCAACAATGTTTTTAACTAGTTTTGCTTTTTTACACTGGTGGGGGTCGAGGTGGGGGATATTTCCCATTTGCCTAAGAGTTTTCTTCACTTGCCGGCTGGGTAACCTCTAAATGAACTTCCACTATCTAGTCAGTGATGACCTTACTGACCTATAAATGAGCTCTTCAAAAAAAGAAAAGAAAAAAAGAACTTGACTCTTCTCAATAGAGATACATTCTAAAAGATTTTATTTATGAAAATCAAGCTTTGTAGTTAAGGATGCCCTTTTCTCTGTATCCCCTTTCTCACAAAGGAGACGTTGCTCAGCTTTCTCTACTCTACCATTGGCCTTTTGGCTAAGATCAAAGTGTAGTATCTGTTCCGATGGATACTGCACCCCATACTGGTGTTGTCTTGGCCTTCGGGTCTTGATTTACGCCGGTCAATGGGTCTGTCCTGTGCAGTTCTAGGAGGTGCACCCTCCCAGGCTTTGCCTCCCCTCTTTGGGGAGGAGTAAGTTTATTGCTTACTGTCTGAGGCGCCCCTACCGAGGAATGCCGACGGGGCTGCCCAGGCAATTTTTAAACCCCACTTCCCCGACCCGACCTTGGGTCACATCTTACTTGTGGGAGTAAGATAAAAACTGGCCTTGTGCCTAACTCCTGGAGAGGAGTAAATCAATACTCTACCATTATTTTCATAATCTCTGGTTCTCTCTGTAAAACATTCACAGCAAAAACTCGTCCGTCTACAACCACTGTAAATAATTTTCCTTTAAATAATAAATCAAATAGTCAAATTTGCCCAGTTCACCCATCGTCTCCAATCTTCTCAAGGTTTTGTCCCATCATCCACCTGACAAACTCATTGACCCTTATTCTCGAGTGGCCTTTGGGTCTTGATAAGCGATGACCCATTAGTATAAAATTTTTAAAAAATAACCTATCATTTTTCTCCATCTCTCCTAAACATTAAATCATATTAAACCAGGAGTGAAAATATGGAGGTATAAAGGTAGAATATAAACTATATATTTAAATAATAGAAATTTATTCAATAAATACATAATTCAACATTTGACAAAATTTGAATATTAGATTTAAATTTAAAAGTTCATGAAAGACTTTTTCAACCGCAAGATTTTAAAAGCCTATATTCGGAACATCAGGAGGTTTCATTGAATGTCCTGCTGACACGGCAGGCCGAAAGCAAGCTCAAGGCGTTGCCTTGATTAATGGTGATGGAGAGCTGGTCTGTCGTAAAGCCAATTCAATTCACGATGGTCCCCGGTGGTGTGACGGAGTATTAATAAACCAAGGCAGTTGAGGAAGTTCTATCGTTGCACTTGTGTCCACTGCGATCGGTTGGAACACAAATCTGTTGAGATTACGATTCTCCGCTGACAGTGTTACATGTCCAGTGTTTGTTGCTGATTCCATTACTGCACGAAAGTATCGACACAAGTCGCATCCCATATTAGCGACTTGCTGTTTGCAAAGGGGAGCACCGTCAAACCATCAGGCCGTGTGCCATCTTCTCTGTCGAGGTCAAGTGGTTCGAGGATTGATGGAAAGCGCTGTGTTTACCTAAATGACACTTAGACAGGTGTCCATAAATGCATTAGATTCAAAAATAAATAAATAAATAAAATTTAAAAAACGCCACCAGAAGAACAAACAAGTGTAAAATGGTAAAAGTGAAAAATATTAGGACAGAACATTGACAGTATCTGTTTATGCTATTGTCACTGCAGATTTCGTAGTCTTATGTTTCAGGGGAATCAGCTAAAAAGTGTGATTTTCATGAATAAAGTATTTCCATCTGTTAATTTTATTTCAGTTCTAATTTATAATCCAAAGAAATAGTTGAAGAAATGCATGTCCAAATACATCAAATGGTGTGATGTAGTAAACGTGATAAAATTAATATATATATCAGTCGTAGAAGGTCACGCTTTCAGGCATTACATCCTCCTTTGACCCGGGGATTGGTTTATTGCGGATCATCCTCCTCCCACCGGACAATGCCAACTTCTCTGCCTTCATGCTTGAATCTGTACTGTAAACGGTCAGAGAAGTAAAGATCCTTTCGGACTGGGGTAATTTTAATTTTTTCCCAATTTAGTGCCCCCTTCTGGGGAGCTGGATACCTCCCACATTAAAAACCGACCTTGAGTCTAATTTTGCCTTCAGACAAGTAAATAGGGAGACACAAAAATCGACACATTTTACTATTAATAATTTCTGTGATTATTTTTTTTATTCTACTAAATTGTTAATAAATAGTTAAATTTAGAGTTGACAACTTATATGAAAGCGTTATGATTAAACTTTAATCCAAATCATGAAATGTTAATCACTAGAAAACTTTGAACACCCAAAATAGCTGATTTATTTATCTACCTCCCACAAGGTAAGATGTGACACAAGGTCGGGAAAGTGGGATTAGATAAGCCAGTGCTCGAGAGGTGAGCACTCTGACCATTTAAAAATTGCCTGGGTAGCCCCGTCGGCATTCCCCGGTAGGGGCGCCTCAGGCAGTAAGCAATAAACTTACTCCTCCCCAAAGAGGGGAGGCATAGCCTGGGAGGGTGGACCTCCTAGAACTGCACAGGACAGCGTGCAGTATCCATCAGAACAGATACTACACTTTGATCTTGGCCAAAAGGCCAACCCAAAATAGCTGATATTTAAAGAGACAACACTTCATGTTGACAAGGTATATGAAGCGTTTATTTCACAGGACAGGCCGTCTTGCAAATACAATGTTTTCATTAAAATCCAAAATTAGCCTCTCTTTCTCTCTCAACTACAGATTAAGTAGTATTACTGTGTATGGTTATAATTGCAATTGTTTTACTCTGTGCTTCTTTATTACTTTCGCCTGTTAAGAGAGAGAGAGGGAGGGAGAGAGAGAGAGAGAGAGAGAGAGAGAGACGGAAGCGAAAGTGATAGATAGAAAGTAAGAGAAAGGTCACTTAATGAGTTAATTGCAAATTGCAGCTAATTAAAATAATTAAAATGGAAGGTTTTTTTCCAACATAATTCAATTCCAAAACTGAAGAATATTTTAGCATTTTGAGAAACAAACGTTAATTTACTCAGCTTTAATAAAATTTGCATTGAATTTCAAAATAAGATTTCGTCAAAAGCTCTCTTTCAGACCCAGTAAAAAATGAAACATGGCTGCCTCTGTTATTGGGGGATTGTATGTCACCAAATCTAGTATTTTTATAGGTTAAAATAGTGTATGTTGTGAATATCTAACAAAGCCAAAGTAAGTTAAGTGTTTTGTAAGAACAAGTACTTTCGTTAACTCTACTATTAGTGTGAAACCCCACAGTAAAATGGTACCGAAAGAGATTGAGAACTTAGTAAAGAAGAATACTTTTAAACTAAAGAGTTCTTGTAGCTCAGACGGCTAGGACAGCAATTATATTTATTGGGTTGGCAAGTAAGTTCCTGACATTTTGTTGTTGTTGTTGTTGTTGTTTTTTTCTGTTGGGTTTTCAAATTTTGTAATCTATTTTTTTTGACAATTCTATTTTAGGATCATTTTGTTTATTTGTTTTTATTTATTTAATTTAAGTCAATTTCTGTCAAGTTAAGAAAAATAAACATTTTCGACACCTTTTGCTTTTATTGATTCATTTTTATTTTTTGCTTTTTCGTTTTTACCAACGAGGTATTGAAAATCTTGTAAACAACAAGGGAGAATTGATTAATTAGTTGTTATTTTTTATTAAACCTTTTAAATTAAAAAATCGACAGGGACTTACTTGCCAATCCAATAATTAGGTTGATCCGAAGGGGCACAAGTTTGAATCTTAAATAACCTTTTCTTTATTATTTCCAGTTTATGTCGTTCCATCGTTGCTGCTAATTGACAGTTGAAACATGTCGAACAAGAATGGATCCATTCTTGAGATGTCCATTCCCCAATTTGCATGTTTAGTAAGACCACAGTATCAATAGGCCAAATATCGAAAAATCTTGAACTGACTAAAATCTCGATGGGCAAACGGACCAAGGGCTACAATCGTCTTCAACAAACATTGGTCATCGCAACGGGGAGCAACTTTACAATGGAAATCTACTAGAATTGAGAGGCAAAGTAATCACCGAACTAACTTCTTTAATAGGTGAAATATGCCTACTTATATCGAGCTCAAAGAAATCATTTGGATAACTGGATGCGGCTCATTTCATTGTCCTGGATGTCTCTCTACACAAGAGTCGTATAGTCTGAAGGTTTCAGTTCAATGCGTGTATGTGCAATGGAGATGATAGGAAATAATTGTTTTCATATCAGCACCACTACACATGCACACACGATCAGACCAGCTCAAACAGGTGGTTCTTCCTGCATTGCATGAACAATGGGAGAGTTCAAGGTCAATACCTCATATTTGTAGCATATCTACAAGCAGAGGAGTGCCAAGGGAGGTGGGGCATTATTTAAAATTGCTCTAGGTGTGTCAAAACGCTAGCATCCCCACATTTAACCGACTCTCATGTATCACATTCTGCCTTCCTATAAAATGGAAGATCTCCTCCCCCATCACCAACAAAAAATAAATAACCTAAACGAACGTTCAATTTGCACTTTTAACCATGAAAATGCTACTTCAAACAAAAGCATGGCAGACCAAAGAAAATACTATGTAAACATGTGTGACAGACCAACGAAAATGCTGTTTCAAACTAAAGCTTTACAGACCAAAGAAAATACTATGTAAACATGCGTGACAGACCAACGAAAATGCTGTTTCAAACTGAAGCTTTACAGACCAAAGAACATACTATGTAAACATGTGTGACAGACCAACCAAAATGCTGTTTCAAACTGAAGCTTTACAGACCAGCTGACAGAAAAATCCTCACATACAGATTTAAGATACATCTAAAAAAAATGTCTTTATTTATATATATATATATATATACTGGACCACCCGTGAGTCGTTGGGTCAATGTTTGTTATATTAACTCTATAATTTCTTAACTTTGACATCGGTTGATAATCATGTTTTTACGAGAATTACAAATTGAAAGGATTTCACAAAGGCAGAATACATTGTGATGCCATAATGGACTCTTTCCCTCCTTTAATTATTTGTATCATTCCATTCATCTCACCACTTCTTTTTACCATTCCCTCTTTATTTACGTTATTTGCCTTTACTCACACCATCTAAAACATTCATGTACAGGTGAAGTGTGCGCAGTGACAAGCAAGAAATATAACAGCATTATCAGAGTTTTAGTAGTAATATATAAATATATGTGTGTGCGTAGGTGCGTAATTTAGTGTTTTCGTGTAGGAGAAATGACCAGAGTACTCAAGTATGTATGTAAGTGTATGTATTAGGAGTTATACGGGGGGGGGGGGGGGTGTATAATGAAAACATGGTCTGAAAAACGTTTACGTTTTGCTGTGAGCTGCTATTTGAAACCTGGACGATCAAATAAAATGAGGAAGGGTCGTTTTGTTGTAAAAACTTTTTTTGCATGTTCCAAAATAACAAGTCCTACTGGGAAACCGGTACAGTATATAAACAGATCGGAAACATGATATACATGATAAAGGGACCAAATACACCTGAAATATTTGGAAATGGTATTCAGATGCCGTCAGCAACAATCCTCCAGAAGAAGACCTAATGGATGTTGTATTTGACACGTTTGAGCTTCCAATACTTCAAGTGGCTTCAGAACATAGAAGATCATCTACTTAATAACGATAAATCCCCAAAAGAAAAAAAATATTGACTCCATGCAGAGTATGACTTAAAAGGTGGGGTGTTGTTATGGCGATCTACCCTATACCGTCACTATATGGACTCTTCTTGAATCTATGAATAGAGTTGTTCAGTAGAAGTGAGGAAGCAGCCTCTGTCAACCCATTTCTTCTGTACTTTTCTGTTAATACAATTTTGTCTTAATTACCTCTGTTCATGCTATTTCATTTTGACTATTTACGGCAACAACAATATACATATCCTTTAAAAATTAAAAAAAGGAAATAAGATGGAAAGAAGCTTTTTTCAACATGTTCAAATATGAGTAGAAAAAAGTTTATAACGTGAGTCGAATCAAGTTAAGTTATATCTTCAGTTGTAGTAGACAATCCTCCCAGGCAGTAGCTCCTCCAACTACACTGAAGACGCACTCACTTGTGAGGGAATGCCGAGTGAAATGAGCACATGTTTAGAGGTAATTTGTGAATGGCCTTGAAGGCGTAAATTTATAGCCAGATTCCCACATGAAATTGTGGGGAGGCAGGTAAATGAAAATATTTTTAAGGATAACAAGCGAAAGAAAATAGCAAAAGAAAATAGCGAAAGAAAATAGCGAAAGTAGGGTGTAAAATGAAAGAGAGAGAGAGAGGGGGAGGGGGAGCATAAAATGGGAGCGAAGATAAGTAACACATAGAAAAGCAAGAGAGGAGATAAAAATTTTAAAAATGGTGTGAACATAAAAGATTTCAATAGAGAGAGGGTGAAAGAAAAAGAGAGAGGGTGAAAGAGAGAGGATGAAAGTGTGAGGGAGAGGGTGAAAGAGAGAGAGAGAATAAAAGAGTGAGAAAGAGGGTGAAAGAGAGAGAGAGGATGACAGAGAGAGTGAGAGTGTGAAGGAGAGAGAGAGAAAGAGAGTGACAGAGTGAAAGAAAGTGAAAGCAAGTGAAATAAAGAAAGAGAAATAAAGAAAGAGATAGAGTGGAAAAAAGAGATAAATAAAGTAAGAAAGAGAGAGAGGTGGTGAATGGATGACCTCATTAAAGAATAAGTCAAAGATTAAAATGAACGCAGGAGGTCAGGAAGGCGATCATTGCTAAGTCATAACATTTTCTAAAATGCATAACGAGAGCGAGAAGACAAAATAACATCAAATCGAACAATAAATGGAAACGAATTCGTCTACAGTTGAAAGCAGAAATTACACACAAAAATGCACATAAAAGCCCTTCCCCCCTCTCAATAAGAGTTTCCACGAAAATTCTTTGGCTTTCTAAAATTAAAAAAAAAATCCTTTTTCAAATGGAAATAAGTCAGTCAGTCTTAAATAGACATTTTTTGGCAGTAGCTTTAAATGACTAATGTTAATCTTCACAAATACTGGTAAATATTATTGAACGAACACGGTATTTAAAAAAAAAAGAAAAAAGATCATTAGGTATTTACGTTATATTCTGTAAGATTGTAGGTAATTAGTTAAGTTTTTTAAAAATTTAAATGATATTATTGATTAAAATAAGTCATAATAAACTAAATAAATCAGGTAAATGATGAGATCTCCGTCCTAAACAGAATGTGATAAAAAATGTCTATACGTGATAAAAATGGTTTTATATTGATTTTTTTTTAATTCTGATATGATGAACCATTTTAAGTTAAAATCTATTTAGTATTATGTATGAAATCTGAAGAAAAACAAGTTTAAAATGTGTAAATATGCTAGTTTTTACAAGATGGCATAATCTGGAACCGGAAGTAGATTATTATCTAAAAAGCAAACTGAATTTACATTACCTGAAATGAAGCAATCACTTTCATTATCCCAGAAAGCAATTTTGATAATTCCCAGAATAATATTTAATAAAGGCTAACACCAGAAGTGTTTACAAATTGTCTATAAAATGTTGTGAAACTTAAATTAAGTATTTATAAAAAAACATTAGTTTTTTTATAGATACTTAATTTTTTAAAAATAAAATATTTTTATAATTTATTATAAGACTTTACTTCGTTTCATTATACATTGTTTACGTTCCAGGTTTTTGCATTGCTCATGGAGCCATGATTGTTTTTGGAATTGCTTAAGACGAAAAAAGTGTTAAAACGTGTTTTTTTCTATTACTATGTAATACTAAATTGATTTTAACTCCAAAACGTTCATTATGTCATAATCTTTAATATATATATATATATATGGGAAAATGAAAAAGGAAAACCAAAAAATGGATGTTTTTTATGTGTACATCAACGTTTCGTCTTTATTTATAAGACTTCATCAGGATGATAAAATAGAGAAAAAATGTCATGCAAGTACAGATACATGTAGAGTAGACATATTGGGAGGAAAAATAAAATGAAATAATGGCCACTACTCGGTGGACGTCCGTACTTGTTGGAGAAATAGAAATGAATGTTGAAGAAAATGAGTGGGGAAAAAATGAAAGGATGGGGTGAGCAAGGACTACTGTGGCTGGTGGTAAGAGAAAGAGGTGGGGGATGAGCAGGGGTAAAGTGGATGGCAGAGAGGGAGTGGAGGAAGAGAGGGGAGGGAGGTGTTTGACCAGATGGCTGCGGTCAAGATTGAAGGGGAAAAGTAAGTTGGAATGTTTGTGTATGGGGGGTGTATGCAGGGAAAGGAGGATGGGTAGAGAGGGAGGGGGGGCTGTGATTTTGGTGGATGGGCGAAAGTTATGGTCTTAGAGAGCGTTTTGAGAAAATGAGGGAATTTAAGAAGGGGTATGGGAGAAAATAGTTGAGAGGGGGGAGGGAGGATTTGTTGTGATAGGGTGTGAAATATTTGAAATATTTGGAAAATGATAGCAATGAGTGAGGGATTGGAGGGGTGGAGGAGGGCGGTGATTGAAAGGGTGGGTATGGAATATTTGAAATATTTGGAACATGAGAAAGTTTATTTGGACTGCAGTATTAAAAATGTGAGGGAAAAAACGGAAAAAGTAAGGAGAAAATGAAGATTCAAGGAGAAAAAGGAAGGGAGTGAGTAAATGGAAGAGTGTCATAAAGGTTGGAGATGAAAATAAGAGTTAACTATGATCAGGCAAGAGTCTTTGTTCTCTGAGGATGATCTTGCTTATTAAGGGTGATAGGTTAAAGAAACCATTTCGTTGCTTGATGGTGGTGGAGGCGGTGATGAGGGCAGTTTCCAATAATCTTCGCCGAGATTTGTTGTGGATGTATTTAGTGATTTTGGCTTGTTCAAATTTGAATGCATGACCATGTTCTAGTGCATGGGAGAAAAGTGCACTAAGAGGGTTGTTGTTTTTTATGTCCCTTTTGTGTTCATTTAACCGTTTCTTTAATTCACGTTGTGTTTCTCCCACGTAAAATTGATGGCAATCATTGCAAGGGACAGTATATAAGCCGGCATGGGATGTGGGTGTTTTTTGGAAATGTCTGGATGTGTTTAAAGTTTGTTTTATGGATTGAGATGTGGTTTGTACTGTTGGAATGCCTAGTTTGTTAAGCGTGTTGCATATGGATGTGTTATTGGAATGCGTGGGTAGGAGAAGGGGTCTGTCTATGAGAGAGGTGTTAGGAGTTTGATTTTTTTGTGTGGTGTTTCTGGAAAATATTTGGATGGCTTTTTTCTTGGCATTTAATATAAAATGTGTGGGGTATTGCAATGTTTTTAGGGAATTAAAAATGTACTTTATTTCTTCATCTATATGTGGGGGGCTACATATTCTAAGGGCGCGTAGGAAGAAGCCTATAATTATACCTGTTTTGATCTTGCTATGGTGGTGGGAGTAGAAATGTATGTAGTCATTTTTATGAGTGTTTTTGCGGTGTTTTTGCAGTGTACCTTAAATTCAATCACCGCCCTCCTCCACCCCTCCAATCCCTCACTCATTGCTATCATTTTCCAAATATTTCAAATATTTCACACCCTATCACAACAAATCCTCCCTCCCCCCTCTCAACTATTTTCTCCCATACCCCTTCTTAAATTCCCTCATTTTCTCAAAACGCTCTCTAAGACCATAACTTTCGCCCATCCACCAAAATCACAGCCCCCCCCTCCCTCTCTACCCATCCTCCTTTCCCTGCATACACCCCCCATACACAAACATTCCAACTTACTTTTCCCCTTCAATCTTGACCGCAGCCATCTGGTCAAACACCTCCCTCCCCTCTCTTCCTCCACTCCCTCTCTGCCATCCACTTTACCCCTGCTCATCCCCCACCTCTTTCTCTTACCACCAGCCACAGTAGTCCTTGCTCACCCCATCCTTCCATTTTTTTCCCACTCATTTTCTTCAACATTCATTTCTATTTCTCCAACAAGTACGGACGTCCACCGAGTAGTGGCCATTATTTCATTTTATTTTTCCTCCCAATATGTCTACCCTACATGTATCTGTACTTGCATGACATTTTTTCTCTATTTTATCATCCTGATGAAGTCTTATAAATAAAGACGAAACGTTGATGTACATATAAAAAACATCCATTTTTTGGTTTTTCTTTTTCATTTTCCCATCACGTCGGATTACCTTCATCCTTCTCTTCCCATATATATATATATATATATATATATATATATATATATATATATATTTATGCAAACATTTTGTTCATGTGCTTTTGACAACTGAGGATGATTCGACAAAGAATCGAAAACGTTCGTGAAACCTGTGAACCTATGGGACATTTATTAATTTTTTTATTTTAATACAAAAAAAAGACTATCAGAAAAATTGAAAAAATAAAAAAGGTATAATTAAACAGACGAATTCTGTTATTTTTAACAATGTTTGCATAAATGAGAAAATGCTACCTAAATACACACACACACTATATATATATATATATATATATATATATATATATATATATATATATATATATATATTATCGCCTATACACTATTTTTATTCAAATTTTTGAAGAAACTGTTTAGCATGGCGATCTCATCATCTCTTATATAAAGGGCAGTTGTCTGTGTATATATGTATGTTTTTATGTAAAGCTAAAATTTGAAAAAATACGAAATCCATAAAATTGAAATTTTCTAAATCCGCCATTTTCGGGCGAACAATATCAAAAAATTGGAAAGAAAACATTAATTCCTTGATGTAGAAATGACACATCATTTGTCATGGGAGTGGTAAAATTTCTTCGTTTTTAGCACACACCGCATGCATAGACATCACAACACCAGAAGTTAACAAATTGCATACTTCACTCGCAAAAAGAAACTTGCAATTAAAAATAATTTTGCTGCATTTTTACGCGACAAATCAAGGTCAGTAAATGAGAAATCTTTCTAGACTGAGGCAACCTTTATGTCTTTTTATTTAATTTCGTGTTTTTTTTACATTAACTTGTTTACAACTTTCTTTGTGGCTAACTCGAGGGTTTGGAAAAATAAAATGAAAAGGTTAAAAAAAACCTTTTCATTTTATTTTTCCAACAAATATTGTTTTCCTTTATTCACAAAACGCTTTTACTGTTATATTTAAAACGTATTGATTTAAAAACTTAAATTTGTTTTTCATGAAAAAACAAAACGCTCATTTTTTGTGTGAGAGATTTCGCCCGATTTAAAGGGTTACTTGCCTACTTCCAAAACATGGTAATCATTACACTTACTTAATTAAACACTTGATGAAATAAGTTCGTTCTTCGTAAAAAAAAATCACTGGTAAAAGGTAATCATTTTGTTTTAATTAATAAAAAATATAAACTTGAATTCTTGGCCTTTTGGCTAAGATCAAAGTGTAGTATCTGTTCCGATGGATACTGCACCCCATAGACTGGTATTGTCTTGTCCTTCGGGACTTGATTTACGCCGGTCTATGGGATTGTCCTGTGCAGTTCCAGGAGGTCCACCCTCTCAGGCTTTGCCTCCCCTCTTTGGGGAGGAGTAAGTTAATTGCTTACTGCCTGAGGCGCCCCTACCGGGGAATGCCGACGGGGCTGCCCAGGCAATTTTTAATGACAGAGTGCTCACCTCTCGGGCGCTGGCTTTTCAACCCCCACTTTCCGACCCGACCTTGGGTCACATCTTACTTGTGGGAGTAGGATAAAACTGTGCCTAACTCCTGGAGAGGAGTAAATAATACTTGTATTTTATCTCTTTTTCTCTTTGTAACTGTACATACACGTGCTTCTACAGACTTTAAACCAGATCAAATTATTTGCCTCCTTCGCAAAAAAAATAAACACTGGATGGAATTCTTTTAAAAACAGACGTTTGTAAAAAGATCGCTTGTATAAAGTAATCATTTTGTTTCAATTAATAAAAATATAAACTTTAATCAAAGTAGTTTTATTCATAAAAAAATCACTGGTAAAAAGTAATCATTTTGTTTTCTTTAATAAAAAATATAAACTTTAATCAAAGTAGTTCTATTTTTCTTGATTGTTGCTAAAACATATTATTCATTTACAAACAAAAGTTTCACTTTGCTAAACAAAGAAATGTATTACTGGTTAAAATATCGGAAACTGAAAAAAGTAAAAAAAAAAAAAAAAGAAGTGGGATCGAACTCTAAAACTAATGATCTGTAGTCAGTGACTTTAAGCATTACACCAAATGGCGAGATTACTTGAAATGTGTGAAAATCTTACTCTACTTTTATGTAATTTGTAAAAACTGCAAGTCATTCCTAAAATTAAACCGGAAATGACTTTATAGAGAGGCGACTTTCACATAAGCCCATTTTTCTGTATTTAACCCTAATTAAATATTTGTTTTCATAACAATAGGGCATTTATGCCGTTTACCTTCCGTTAAGTATAGACATAAAAATTTGTTTCATGTTGTTTTTTTTTCATTAAATATTAAATGAGGCATCATTTACAGTTAAAATCCATTTAGTATTATGCATGTAAACTTGAGCAAAAAACGAATTTAGATACAAAAAAGGTGAATATCCCGAAAAATCAAAACATTTATGGCCAATCTTAACTAATTTTTTTAGATCTCTAACCCTAAGTCCAACTGGCAAAATCGTAAACAATACGGTACTTATGCAGTTTACTTTCCGGCAAATTACATATTAGCATTAGGATTGGTTTCTTGGCCCCGGCCGGGTACCTCTGCTAGAAAGGAAGTGGAGAAACGGGAAAGATAGAAAGACGGGTTGAGAGGGGTAGCAAGAAGTTTTAATGCTTTAAGTTTTAAGATGTTACAGACACTTTTTAAGCTCTTTAAATAACGGGTACCTATTTCAATGTACTAATTTGGAAATAAAATGCCGACTTATTCTTCAAAGAGAGTTGTCTGTGTGTATGTCCAGAGACAGGAAATGGGCTAGGCTGTGAAGAGAGAGGGAGAAAACAGGAGGAGGGGGCCCCGGGAAACGTCGGGTACCCTTGCTAGTCTAAATGAATAAATGCGAAAGTCTTTCTCGTTTATCACTCCTATATTACCATCAAAACAGGTTAGTGCTATTTAAATCAATAATACAACATAGTATCTTACAATACTATGTTGTATTTTTATTTATCCCTTCTATATTACCATAAAAACGGGTTACTGTTATTTAAATCAATAATACAACATTTTATTTACCTCCCCAGGAGGTTAGGCACAAGGCCAGTGTTATCTTACTCCCACAAGGTAAGATGTGACCCAAGGTCGGGTCGGGAAAGTGGGACTAGAAAAGCCAGCGCACAGGTGAGCACTCTGGCCATTAAAAATTGCCTGGGCAGCCCCATCGGCATTCCCCGGTAGGGGCGCCTCAGGCAGTAAGCAATAAACTTACTCCTCCCCAAAGAGGGGAGGCAAAGCCTGGGAGGGTAGACCTCCTAGAACTGCACAGGACAGACCCATAGACCGGCGTAAATCAAGACCCGAAGGCCAAGACGATACCAGTTTATGGCGTGTATCAATCAATAATACAACATTTTATTTACCTCCCCAGGAGGTTAGGCACAAGGCCACGTTTATCTTCCTCCCACAAGTAACATGTGACCAAAGTCCGGGTCGGAAAGTGGGGTTTGAAAAGCCAGCGCCCTGGAAGGTGAGCACTCTGGCCATTAAAAATTGTCTGGGCAGCCCCGTCGGCATTCCCCGGTAGGGGCGCCTCAGGCAGTAAGCAATAAACTTACTCCTCTCCAAAGAGGAGAGGCAAAGCCTGGGAGGGTAGACCTCCTAGAACTGCACAGGACAGACCCATAGACCGGCGTAAATCAAGCCCCGAAGGCCAAGACGATACCAGTTTATGGCATGTATCAATCAATAATACAACATAGTATTTACCTCCCCAGGAGGTTAGGCACAAGGCCAGGTTTATCTTACTCCCACAAGGTAAGATGTGACCCAAGGTCGGGTAGGGAAAGTGGGGTTTGAAAAGCCAGCGCCCGAGAAGGTGAGCACTCTGGCCATTAAAAATTGTCTGGGCAGCCCCGTCGGCATTCCCCGGTAGGGGCGCCTCAGGCAGTAAGCAATAAACTTACTCCTCTCCAAAGAGGAGAGGCAAAGCCTGGGAGGGTAGACCTCCTAGAACTGCACAGGACAGACCCATAGACCGGCGTAAATCAAGCCCCGAAGGCCAAGACGATACCAGTTTATGGCGTGTATCAATCAATAATACAACATTTTATTTACCTCCCCAGGAGGTTAGGCACAAGGCCAGGTTTATCTTACTCCCACAAGGTAAGATGTGACCCAAGCTCGGGTCGGGAAAGTGGGGTTTGAAAAGCCAGCGCCCGAGAAGGTGAGCACTCTGGCCATTAAAAATTGCCTGGGCAGCCCCGTCGGCATTCCCCGGTAGGGGCGCCTCAGGCAGTAAGCAACAAACTTACTCCTCCCCAAAGAGGGGAGGCAAAGCCTGGGAGGGTGGACCTCCTAGAACTGCACAGGACAGACCCATAGACCGGCGTAAATAAAGCCCCGAAGGCCAAGACGATACCAGTTTATGGTGTGTATCAATCAATGATACGACATTTTATTTACCTCCCCAGGAGGTTAGGCACAAGGCCAGGTTTATCTTACTCCCACAAGTAAGATGTGACCCAAGCTCGGGTCGGGAAAGTGGGGTTTGAAAAGCCAGCGCCCGAGAAGGTGAGCACTCTGGCCATTAAAAATTGCCTGGGCAGCCCCGTCGGCATTCCCCGGTAGGGGCGCCTCAGGCAGTAAGCAACAAACTTACTCCTCCCCAAAGAGGGGAGGCAAAGCCTGGGAGGGTGGACCTCCTAGAACTGCACAGGACAGACCCATAGACCGGCGTAAATAAAGCCCCGAAGGCCAAGACGATACCAGTTTATGGTGTGTATCAATCAATGATACGACATTTTATTTACCTCCCCAGGAGGTTAGGCACAAGGCCAGGTTTATCTTACTCCCACAAGGTAAGATGTGACCCAAGGTCGGGTCGGGAAAGTGGGGTTTGAAAAGCTAGCGCCCGAGAAGGTGAGCACTCTGGCCATTAAAAAATTGCCTGGGCAGCCCCGTCGGCATTCCCCGGTAAGGGCGCCTCAGGCAGTAAGCAATAAACTTACTCCTCCCCAAAGAGGGGAGGCAAAGCCTGGGAGGGTGGACCTCCTAGAACTGCACAGGACAGACCCATAGACCGGCGTAAATCAAGCCCCGAAGGCCAAGACGATACCAGTTTATGGCGCGTATCGATGATACGACATATCTTTTTAAATACTGTATATATATCGTAGAGACGAAAGGCACAAAGAACTCTTCCTATGCCTAATTTGCATAACTATTTTTTAAACACTTCATAATTAATTGATTTTTGGTGTCATTCATTCATAATTTTATCGTTCCGTTTATTCCACATATATGCAATATTTTTGTCAGTATTAATTAAAGTAATTTAATACAAAAAGGATAAATCATTAAATCGTTCTTAAAATATTTGCCAAGAGAAGTAATTTAAACTAGAGAGAAAGATTGTGGCTAACCCGACGGCTACGGAAAGATGTAAGGGGCATAAGAAATAGTTGTGAAAGGGGAGAAGATTGACTGATTGATATCCCGTCTCCTTCTCTCCGTTATCGATGCCATATAGAGGAAGGGGAAAGCATGTCTGACTGCTTCCTCTCGTTGGTGACGAACGTCACATTTTTCATTTGAAAAAAAGGGACGGATAACTCTAGGTGCTTCCAGTTTGGAATTATATATACATTTTAGTTGTTTTTCAAGTTTACTAGCGTAAATTCAGAATTTGTTATATATGTTTCAAAACCGTAAATAACTAGAGTTATCCGCCACTATATAATGTTACTGACAGTCCACCATGTTGACTTTAAGGGAGAGAGGGGGGAGTATTTCCAAAAATAAGGTAAACATTTAATTTTTTTTTTTGCTTTATTTTAATCAAAATTGAGAAAGTTAAAAGCAAATTATATATATATATATATATATATATATATATATATATATATATATATTAAAATAAACATAGTTGGAGTATCCGACAATTGTTTCAGAACCTTGTTGGCTCTTCCTCAGGGATGAGTAACATCCCTGAGGAGGAGCCAACAAGGTTCTGAAACAATTGTCGGATACTCCAACTATGTTTATTTTAATATAAAAGCTCTAATGTATATTGAGCACTTTTGAAAAATAACGTTTTTTGTTCATTTAGTTAATATTTGAACTTAATATATATATATATATATATATATATATAAGATTATTTTTATTTACACAGACATGTACACAATCTGCGACACTGGAGAGAACCAAATATGATCTAAGGCAGAGCCGGGCAACCTTTTCAGAATGAGGGCCAGATGAGACTTTTGGAAGGAGATCGCGGGCCGGAGTGAAAAACGAAATCTCAGAATTACTATATTTTGTTTACATGAATAAATTGTACAAAAATTGAATTGAACACTCTACAAATCTGATATTTTTTTCTCAAGAGACTTCTGTATGTGATGTTATAAAAGGCGCCGACGAAGAGCCATTTTGGAATCATAAAAAATAATGACGTTTTAACACACCTCACATAAGTTCTGTTTCATGCCCTTTCCTCGTCTCACGTTTCCTCTTTGCCTCTCTCTTTCTCTTTTTCTATTTTTATCTCTTAATAGTTAAAGAAAAATTAAATATACATGCATCATCGCTCGCTGATATTCATACATTTTTATCCCACTGTAAATCTTAATTGAAACCTATTTTTACATCTATGTCACAGAATGATATGAGTTTTACTGGGAGGTCTGTGGGCCGGATTGCAATAATAAAGCATAACAGGGTGGCGGGCCGGACGCGGGCCGGACACGGGCTGGAGGTTGCCCGCCCCTGATCTAGGGTTAAGATCGGATTCTAACTCTCCCTGATGAGATCTCAGTTTATACAAACTGTTGATCGATAACATCGACATGCCAGTGTTGCAGATTTTGTACATGTCTGTGTAAATAAAAATAATCTTATATAAAGCTCTATTTGATATTGAGCATTTTTTATAAACCCGGTTGAAATTCTTCGGATTACTACCCTGTGGATGTTTTACCTGGATTATTATATATATATATATATATATATATATATATATATATATATATATGAGAGAGAGATAGAGAGAATTATGCAGTTTACTGAACCAATTTCAGCATTTGTTGAAGGGGAAATGATTTTATTTCCATTTAATCTTCGAAATGCTGTTTTTTTCTCATCCTTTTTATTTGGATTATAAATCTAAACCGTAACAATAATTTGTTATCATTATTCGCGAATGATTAAAAAAGATTATTGCTTTTTGATTTGTTTTGTTTTTAAAAAATTCCAGGGGATAAAACGTACTCATTTGAAAGTTTTTAACAGAAAACGTTTAAATTCAATTAAACGTTTTCTGTTAAAAACGTAATTGATTTAACTTTAATGTATTAAAAAAAAAATGAGCGCAAACTCATATGTTATGGCATACATAATTGCAATATTTTCGTAGACATATCAAGACTTGTAATTACACCAAATATAAAAAATAAAGTGGAACACAGTAAAAACATTGTTTAACAATTCCTTATATTCACGCACTAGTTGAAAATGTTGTAAAAGTATTACACTATAATATAATAATACGCACTGTGTCTGTTTCGATATCTATATGTATAAATAGTTATCTCTTTGTGTATAGCTCTAAGGGTTGTAATTAAATATATATATATTTGATTTACTGGTCAAATGAGTGCCAAATGCTATTCAATGGCGAAAAAAAAGCGTCCGCTATGGTCACAACAACAGTCGTCACTCATATTATGAATGGTCAGATTTTTTAACAGGTTGAAGAAGAAAAAGATCGTTGGGTCATAATAACTGACAAGCTTACGTGTAGCAAATAGGTGGCAGAAACTGCAAAAAAGACAAACAAAATATTAGATCAATAACACATAAAGGCAAGAAAAGTTTGCACAAATCTTTAGTGCAAC
Source organism: Sepiola atlantica (assembly GCA_963556195.1). Classification (NCBI taxonomy): domain Eukaryota; kingdom Metazoa; phylum Mollusca; class Cephalopoda; order Sepiida; family Sepiolidae; genus Sepiola; species Sepiola atlantica. Next base: position 32,508,480 of record OY744534.1, read on the forward strand.
CACATCTGGAATATGTTGTGCAAGCATGGAGTCCTGCATTGCAAAAGGATAATCGAAAGTTAGAAAAAGTGCAACGAAGAGCAACAAAAATGGTGGCTGAACTAAGGCATCTGTCATATAAGCAGAAACTGGTATGGATGAATTTAATTACTTTGGAAAAAAGAAAGTTATGGGGTGACCTTATTGAAACAGTTAAGTTTCTGCATCGTTATGAAGAAGCTTGACAAAGAAATTGTTTTATTCATCATTGTTATAATCAAACAAGGGGTCATAGGTTGAAGCTGTTTACTCCATGTGCTAGACTAGAAGTCTGAAAACAGTTTCTTAGTGTACATATCATAAAGCATAGACTACCTGAGAAGGCAGTGACTGCAGAATCAATCAACAGCTTCAAGAACCATGTGGACAAATATGTGAAGATATTGTGGCTATCGTAAAAGAAGGCCTGTGAACTGAGTCGAGATTTTCTGGTGATGTCATTGATAGCGGTTCTTAGTCCCGGACCGGAAGTACTTCCGTTTTTTTTTTTACTGTCGCCGTATTGCAAGGGCAATTGTAAAAATGGCTCCAAAGTTAATGTTTTTACGTTTCCAAAAGATAAAGGAAGTATTTCGAACTTGGATACATTTCATAAAGCGAGATAACTTCAGTCCTACAAAATATAACAAGGTTTGTGAAATGATGTTTTTAAAACTTAATTAACTAGTAAATATATGATCTCTTTAGTCGCATTACGTTTTAAAAAAATGTGACCGACGGACGGGAAAAATCTGTATTTATATAATAATTTTTCAAAAAGTTTTTATGAATAAAATGAAAGTAAAATAACTTAGTTATGAGTGTCAAGCGCGAATGAAGACACCACAATATTTTTTTATAAATAAAATAAAGTAAAACCGGGCATATTTAACAACAGCCAACACCACGAAAAACAATAACAAATAGTCAACAAATAAATGTAACGAAAGGCAAGATAAGTTCCTCTTCTACTAAACTGGATAGGTTTATTTGTGTTTTAACTTATTATAAAGAGTTTTGGGAATGTTTTACAATAGCCCTACAACTCGCGAGTCGGGTTAAGTAAAAGTTGTAGAACGTTGTCAAAAAAATGAATATGCAACAAATAAATGCGACATACGTCGAGACCGGAGATTTTCCTAGTTTTCTATTCCATTTGTTTGTATGTTTACGTATGGTAAATGGGTTTTTATTAGACATGAAAAAAAAAATTTTTCATGTCTTCTTATTTAAAAAAAAATGGCGTCACTAGTTTTGGCTATCGGTGTCACGTGTGTGTGTGTTTTTTTTTACCGGGACTCATAATCAAAGCGGATTTTTTTTTGGGGGGGGGGGGGTGCATTTTTGAAATTTAATTTTATGAAACGAACATTTTAACGATCATTTTGATCACCGAATGAGCGCGCATGTCGTTACATCATTGGGGTGGGTGGGGGGACATTTCCCCGTATTTCTTGTTACTGCAAAGACGTGGGAAAATGACGCAAGCTCAAATTATACATCGTGCCTTCAGCGAATTGACCCTCGTATCTATAGGAGTACGTTTCAGTAATAACATCGACGAGACAATTACATTTGCCAGAAGTGTGGGCATTATAGCTCAGAAGATGAATTTATCATTTTTGGCAGCAGGTGTGCACCATGTACACGGTGTGAGGAATACCGACATAAATAAAAAAACAACTGCTTTTATTACTTTTGTTTAGAATGTTGTTTTGCTTTGTTCTTTTGCTTTGTTCTTTTGCTTGACTGAAATATGAAAACTTGGGGTTAGGGTTAGGTTTGGGTTAGGGTTAGGGCTGGGTTAGGGGTAGGAATTTTTTAAAGAAACAGGAAAAAAACATTACGGTGTGACGAATGAAAATAATATGTAAATAAAAGCACACTGACATGTAAATCAAAAGAAAATTATTTTATTCCTTTTGCTTAAAATGTAGTTTTGTTTTGTTCTTCTGCGTGTCTGAAAAATGCAAAAATTGCGCTTTGACTATGAATCCCAGTAAAAAAAACAACCGAAACGAGAACGAGGCTGCAGTCTAGTTCTCGTTTCGGTTTTTTCTATCGAGAAGCGGCTATTACTTTTTTTTTTCACTTCACGTACGCTAAAACTATCAATTTATAGAAAATAGCACTTTTAACGGATTATAATCATTAATAACTGTCACAGTTAACTTGGAAATTCAGTTTTATCGGCTACGGTAACTTTTATTTGTTGTATATTTGTTTTTTCAGCGTTTTCGTTGTAGGGCTATTCTTAAAGATACCCAGATTTTTTGTTCAAAACAAACCTGTTCAGTTAGAACGGAAAAAAATGGCTGAGATTAGAGAGTTTCGATAATCGCTCAAAAAACGAAAATTAAGCAAAATACTGGTAGAACATTCATTTTCCTACTATTGGTGACATTTATTGAATGTGTTTCTAACACTATTTTTTTCGATTTTTCACCAAAAATAAATAAAAATAAAATAATAGGAAATTACAACATGGCCACCAGCGATTAAGGCATTGCATAAAAGTTCGTTTTCCAAGCCTTAAAAAAATAAATTAAAATTTTATTTCGGGATAAAAAATACAATGTAAGACTAATTAATAAATTTCATCCAAAACATGTGAAAATCAAACGAATTTATCCAGATATTCAAACTTTACTATATTGTAAATATTATTTACAATAAACTGTTCGCTTTGCAAAAAGAAAACCACATTTATATTGAAGTGAACGTAATCATCAATAGCAGCTGACGAGAGTATTAGTATTATTTGTATTGTAATGTAAACACAATGACAATTATTTTTTCCAAATGAAGTTAAATTATAAATGTTGTAAGAGGAAACAAAAGTCTGTTTATTTCTTGTATCACCTAATGCATGATTTGAAATTAAAATCTAAACGTTCGTAAAAATCGGCCTTGTATTTTTTACATTTTTATTTTACTAAACGAGTCACCACTCATAAAGGTCACTCGTGGACAAGGTTAATGGTTTGTGTCAGGTGGATAGTGAGACTAACACCATGAGTATTGGAGACGATGGATTGGATCCGGGCAGAATTTGATTACTTAAGAAGACAGCTCAACAAGAACTTGTTAACAGAGACTTGAAAACAACCACGCTGTAGTTAGCTAAGAAGCAATGTCGCGGTATTGCATTCCATAGACGAACAGTTCTTGGGGAAGAAACTCTGCTCCTGGAAGCTCCGTCTAGCTCCAGGTACATAGAGGAAGAAAGGAAAGTTCCTTACAGTCGTTGTAACCAAACGAGTTTTTGCTGGAAACCTGAGATTGGAGCTCAGTCGAGCATCTGCCATGAAAATAACAATAGAGTAGAGAAAGATTAGCAAAATCTCTTCTGTGAGAAACGAGTCTGCAGGGACAACAAGAATACACCCCCCCCCCCACTAGATTTTGAAGCCGATTTTGTACTTTGTCAAGACAAGAGAGAGTGCTCTGAGTGGCCCCTCCCCAGATGTGGCAACAGTACATATCTCAGGACGTATCTGGCTCTTATACAGGTAGAGGATTGCATCAGGAGTGAGATACTTTCTGGAGTGGTAGAAAAATCCAACCATTTTTCCAGCGACATTTTACAACAGATCTGATGAAAGTTTTCCACTTCAAGTCTGAAGTGAAAGTTAGTCCTAGAAGCTTATTAAACAAGGGGCCTCCTCGAGCTGTGGCAAAGTGAGGACCCAAGCGTTGGTGATGAAATGAGAGAACCTTGTTTTTAGATGTATTAAAAGTAACCGGACACTTTTTCCCCATTGCACAACGTGTTCCAGAGTGAAAATCAGAAAGATATTGATCGTTAATGCTCTTGAAAGTGCTGCCATAGATGGTTGTGTCATTTGTATAGATGTCAACGAATGATCTTAGAATGTAATTTGGGAGATCATTGATGAAGATCAGGAAAAGAGTTGGGCCCAGAATAGATCCTTGAGGCATGCCAGCGTTGATACAATTTGCCCATCAATGACTACTTTTATAAACCTATCAGAGAGAAAGAATTTGATGGTTCAGAGGACATTTCCAGATATTCCATAACTAGCAAGTTTATAAAGCAGACCTTTGTGGCAAACCCTATCAAAGGTCTTTGATATATGTAGATAGCTTTCAGTATTTTTATTTTATTGGTCCCCCGATTTATAAAATCGGGGGACTTATGTTTTGAGGTATGTCCGCCCATCCGTCTGTCCGGATTTTTCTCCAACCATCCATTGAATTTCTCTGAAATTTTGCATGAAGTTGTAACTTTGGTCAGGTTAGAAAGTGACATTCTCCGATTTCTGAAAAAAAATCTGGTTAGCCCCCCAGGGGGTCAAAAGGCCCCGAAATGGCAAAAAATGACATTTTTTGCCCCATAACTTTTCATCCATCCATTCAATTTCTCTGAAACTTGGCCAAAATGTGGAGGCAATTGTTCCTAATAGAAAATAAGTATCGCTGACCTTGGAAAAAATCTGGTTCGCGCCCCCAGGGGGTCAAAAGCCCCCAAAATAGAAAAAAATTATCCTTTTCTCCCATAACGTTTCATCCATCCATTCAATTTTTCTGAAACTTGGCCAAAATGTAGAGGCAATTGTTCTGGATATAAAATGAGCATCTTTGACCTCAGAAAAATTCTGGTTCGCGCCCCCAGGGGGTAAAAAATGCCCCAAATTGTCCAAATTTATTGCATTTTACACTCGTCACATCGAGTCACATACAGAGGGGGACCACACACGCGCTGCTTGTTTTAATTGGTTTTGGAATGTATAGAGTATTGGAATGTATTATAGACTTTTTATCTTCTAATTTTTAAAAAACTTTTTATTAACTTAAACTCCACTCTATCTTGTTTTCTTAAAAATAAAATAAATTTTTTTTCATTTATTTATTCATTCTTTAATTCATTCTTAAATTTATTCTCAAACATTTATTCTTATTTAGTTTTGTTTCATTATATTTTATTATATTTTATTATTGATTTTATCATTATATAGAATTCTCTATAGTATTTTCTATAATTATTGGGTATCTTTTTTATCCTTTAATTTCTTTCTTTTCTTTTCTTATTTACTTTATCTTATTTTGATTCTAACATTATTATTATTATTATTATTATTATTATTATTATTATTATTATTATTATTATTATCTATATTTTTCCTTATTAGTATTGTATTTTTCTTAATTTTTTTCTTAATTTAATTTCATTATTCTCTATTTATCTATTTATGTATTTTTTCTTCCCGATTCATTTTATATTGTGAATATTTTAAATATTTAATTTGTTATTTGATTTGCTGTTAATAAGGTATCTTCACTGCTATATCTTTTTTTAAGCTGACTGATGTGGTTACATGATAAGTGGTTTTGTCTCTAGTATTATATGAATATATGTTATTTTCAGATGGTACTGACACCTGATGTTTTCTTGAGGGGCTTCTGTATGTGATGTTGTAAAGGATGCTGACGAAAGACGGTTTAGAGTATTCAGGACAATAATACTGAATAATTGTCTTAGAAACGATCGTACGCCATATAATTCATTGGTTTTGAATTCTTTGAACAATGTTCAAATTTTGATCTCGACTAACTTATAAGATATATCTCCATGTGAAAATACATATATAGATTAACATCCGATAAAAAACTACCGAACGTTTGTTTTTCATAAATCTCTCAGGAATATATAAACGCCTTCTTGAGGGATGCGAACTATTATCGATGCAAGTGTTGAATTTATTCTTTTCTAAATCAGATTTACATGCAAAAACAACAAAAAACAATAAATCAAAACTTTTGTTCACTTCTCTCTAGAAAGTATTCACTTAAGTGTCTTGACACAAAAAAAGACAAACATTAACAAAACAGAGCAACGCATACTCATATCAAGCGAATTGAAGCAGTGCTAATCTTTTATTGCAAACGCATGTCCACACGAAGGATTCAAAATCGCTTTTCACATCTGTCTCCCATCACCACCATCGCCCACTCCAGTGACTCAAATGCCAACAGTTATTGGAATCGTCATCTGAATGTAAATAAAAACCGAGGCTCAAATGACCTACTTGTTTCACCTCTTAGTGACAGTGAACGACTTAAGTAGCTCTGTTGAATATAGACAACCAATAATAAAGAGTGTTTATTATTACATAAACTATGAAGATTATAAAGTCATATTCAAATCTTAAAGGATTTGTTTGTGTGCTTTTTTTATCTTGTAATTCTTAATATTTATTACAAACACAAGTTTGTGTTGCTTGTTTTTTTATGGCAAATCAACCGTTACTGGGTTATTTAATGCCAAAATTGTAGACGATTCATTGTATATTATTAATTAAGTACATTTTTATATATAGCTGAGGGAACTTGCAGTTTCACACCTTTGGCCAGTGATATTGGGAAGAGGGAGCTCTGTAAGGGTACCTGTGCAGGTAGTCTATTCTGAAACAATGGTGGTGCAATCCCCAACCACATATCTCCTGAACCAGCGTTGCTTGAGTCCAGTGGCAAGGACGATTGGAAACAATGCCGGGATAAGCAGAGAGCCTCTCCCACATACAGCACCTGGTATTCCCAAATAGTCACCAGGCTTAACGCTGCTTAACTCCGGTGATCTAACAGGAACCTGTGTGCTGATGTGATTATGCTGTGGTCTTAATGTGTAAATGATCAAAATTGGCTTGAATGGATTTGAACTCCGAAGAGTCAAAGGCCATGATATTGGTATCCATTATGCCAATTAAGCACCCCTTAACAAGACTAAATGGAAGGAAATCGAAGTTAGTAAGATTGTGTAGCAGCAATCTCACGAGGAAGTAGGGTCTGTCTATATAGACAATTATCTTGTAAAGCAGCAAAAAGCAAAACAAAGAAATGAAGATTTTGTCGCACCAATATCCAAAATGAGGGAGGGTTTTTTTACGGCATATCAACCTCTTTTGAATTATTTATATGCCAAAACAATGCCTATTGTATATAATTCATTGATTAGTTGGGTTTTACGGCATATCAATCTTTTTTGGTAGATTCTAATTTTAATAAAAACAATAAAAAACTGTTAGCTACACAACTACAAACAAATAACCAATCAATTAAAAGTACTATTAAACAAAATACAAATAACCAATCAATTAAAAGTACTATTAAACAAAATACCAATAACCAATCAATTAAAAGTACTATTAAACAAAATACCAATAACCAATCAATTAAAAGTACTATTAAACAAAATACAAATGACCAATCAATTAAAAGTACTATTAAACAAAATACAAATGACCAATCAATTAAAAGCACTATTAAACAAAATACAAATAACCAATCAATTAAAAGCACTATTAAACAAAATACAAATAACCAATCAATTAAAAGCACTATTAAACAAAATACAAATAACCAATCAATTAAAAGTACTATTAAACAAAATACAAATACACATAGCAGACTTTTCAAATAAAGTTAGAGAAATTCTCGTAGCGAACACAATAATCATACAGAAAGTTAACAGCAAAAACTCTCCAATAAAATTAGAATCGCATGTTATCAAGATAGTATTGCAATGCGGATATGTCATTATAGTGGCGACTATTATTATGATTAATATTAATTGTTGCTGCTATTAATATTATTAACATATATTTTTTTAAATGGTATAAGTGAAATAGCTAAGACAAATGAAAAAAAAACACTACTCGTAAGGGCACATGAAAAGCTAATGAAATAAAAAAAAAACTAACAAGTTCCTTGTATAATTTTGGTTATCCGGACTACATGTCTCATCTTGAGTGAAATGTAGTCCGAATAACCAAAATTATACAAATTATCAATCCTCATCTAAAAAATTCAGAAATATAACAAGTTGCTTGTCTGTAATATACAAGGAAGCATGTCTAAAGGAATGTTTGCTGCCTAAATATATTTATATATAATATATATATATATATTGACCCATGATTATGATAAATAGAAATGTTACATTTTTCAAACTAACATTAATATATATATATATATATATATATATATATATATATATATATATATATATATATATATATATATATAAGAAGGGAGGTGAGGTGAGGTGAGGTGATGAGGGGACTCAGACTGAGCTAAAACGATATATATATATATATATATATATATATATATATATATATATATATCGTTTTAGCTCAGTCTGAGTGCCCTCATCACATCACCTCACCTCACCTCCCTTCTTAATTGGTGGGAAGAGGACAGGAATTCTTCCTTTGGTTGAGTGACTGTTAGAAAATGAATACAAATAAATACACAGCAGATTATTATATGTGGTGTTATTCCTTCCCACCAGGCAATGTTAGGTAGGTCTTCTAGGTTGAAAATAGAACCAAAGACTCGAGGGTTCTATTTCAGAATGTCTTTTACCAAGTCCAAGATTGTCTGATTCAGAAGGTGCACTGCAATCTTTGGAAAGCATAATATTCAATCTGAATCAGCTAATCTTCTGGCCCCAATTTCCCCTTACCATTATATCTTCTATCACCCAAACCTCCTTCAATCCCAACCTCTCCTCCTGAGGGGAATTGCCTCCTGGTTGAGAACCTCTGATCTATATTTTGAATTTTCAATTCCTATTTTAATTCATTGTTTTTTGTTTATTTTTGTTTTTTACATTTTGGGGGGGGGGGGGTGTCTACATTTTTGTTTAGATGAGAAAATCGTCTCTCATTTCATTTATCCATTTTATTGGAGATGATGACAGATAATGGAGAGTTGTTGGAGAATGGTTGGCTGGAGCAAGATATGGAAGCAGAGATTGATCATTATTCTCCTTGTCTGGTAAAGAAAGCCTGCACGCTAAATTGTTTTTTCGGTGAGTTTTGTTGGGTTTTTTGCCAGATGCAGTGTCATGATCAACACATTGTTTTTTTTTTAGAAGGTAAGGTCGCAGTGGAAGTAAACATGCTGCCATTTTTTTATCATTCGTTCCTTCTCCCTCCTCAAAGTATTGATCAGATCCTGAAGTCTGGCAGAGAAAATTGATGAGTTTTACTAGATTTGAGGAATTGCCAACATTCAGTGATTAGTCTGTTTATACTTGACTAAAGATGATGTCTCCCTTTTCCCTTTTTTTCACAGGGAGTGGATGATAGCCACGTGGACCTTCACTGGGGACACAATGCCAGAACTTGCATTGTGCCCTTTCCCAAATGTGATCAGGCTTATTATCCGTTTAGTCCCCAAACCAAATGTTCGGTGTGGCATTAGATTCAACTCAACTAATATTTCCGAAAAACCAATCCTTTACACTCAACAGAGAATTGTCTTTTCCTTTTTTTTTCTTTCTTTACCCAGAAATATTTAAACAACAATCCCACATAATATTTGTTGGGGACACTTAACCACTGCGACTCATATTTGAAATGTTAATAATCCAAAAATTTAGATTGAATATAGAAGGTATAAAAAGATGTATGTGCGTCAATGTGAAAGGCTAGGATAAGAGTGAGAAATCACAGACACATCATACATTTTTATGGCAGACTTATGCAGCTCAAATGCGGCTCTCGTTAACCACAAAAAGAATAAAAACTTGAAGCCTTGGACTAATTAATCAATTGTCTACTGGGGATAGCCTGAGATAGGATGTGTCGGAAGACATACCGATTCTTAAATCTTTTTTATGTAATGTCTGCAATAAAAATTGAAAGTCTCTAGCTGGATTGAAGAATCACTATCGTTATCACAATGACTGAAACTGTCGTTCACAGGTTACCGATGATACCAGCATCCTTGGGAAAACACAAAATTTGATTTAGTGAAGAAATTGTTGTACGTGATACAATAATCTTTTGTCGTTTTAAAAATAAGCACATGAAAACTGATCAAATTGATCAATAGTTTTTTGTTTTGATCACAGACCTATACGATTGAAATTCTATAAATCTCTAGGATCAACAAATTATTAGGTGTGTATCATTTTAAGTCCATCATCTTAATGGCACAACCGTTAGGGCAGTGGTACAAACCTTTCTGGCACCATAGACCAATTTCACGAAAGACAATTTTTTTACAGACCAGGAGTGTACGTGATGGGAAGATCACGCACATGACAAAACATAATAAAATGTGTATTATATAATTTAATAATTTAATTAACAATTAACTATATAATAGTAAAACTTTAATAATCTTGTTTGCATATGGAATGTATTATATGGTCGGAGGAAGATGAAATGAGAAGTGGTGGGAAGAAGGGGAATAGGAGGAGATGGAGTAGTAGAAGTAGCAATGTAAGACAAGATGATAAAGAGATGATGATAATGATAAAGAGATGATAATAATGATAAAAAAATGATGATAATGATAAAGAGATGATGATAATGATAAAGAGATGATAAAGAGATGATGATAAATGATGTAAATAGAGAAAAAACTGAAAAATTGAAAAATTACAGAACATTATATAAGGAAAATGGTAATATAAGATTCAGGGCTGGGAGCAGGAGTACACGGGGGGGGGGGGGTCCTCATTCATTATCGAGCCACACCCAGTAAGCTTTCTAGTTAAATTTATGATATAAATTTAACTAAACTCACCATAATGCAGAATCAATGGGATAAATAAATAAAAATTCTGCAGACTGCAATAGTCAATAAAATGGAAATTTTTTTATTTTGTGTGCTCCGATACAAAATGGTTTGCTACTGCTCCATAGAATCTGCTGGGCACACTACGTGCTGACCTCAAGCAGGCAGGACTAGGACCACTACATATAGCGAAACAACTTCATTGCCTACGACAACTTGCGCATGACAAGGCCAGATGGCCTGGGACTAGCATGGAGGACTGATTGCAACTACGGGATGTCATTTGACTACCGTAGCCGCAAAACACAGTTTTAATAATAATAATAGAATTAGGGACCACGGACCACTGTGTTAAAGCATTAGGAGTTACAGTGTGATGATGTATGGAAGTGAAACCTGGCCAGTGAGAGTTGCGGAGGAAGATTAAATCTGGATAGTATAAGGAGATGTGTGTAGAACAGGAGACTTCAATGGTATTATCATATTGAAAGAATGGATGAGAGTTCTTAGGTTAACAGATGTAGAACAGTTGAGGTAGCAGGGTCAGTTCATGGAGGAAGGTCAGGGAAAACATGGGAGGAAGTGATAAGGATGGATTTAGGAGAAAGAGGGATAAATAAATATCTAGCCAGAGATAGGTTAGTTTGGAAGTCAATTTCTAAAAGCCATCCAACACATGCCAGCATGAAAAACGGTGGCCGTTAAATTAAATATGATGATGATGAGTGGCCAACTAAGCAGCTTGATAAAAGTACACATATTCAAATCAAGTAACAACAAACATTGTATCCTTTATTCACCTTTTATTCTATTTTTCCAATTTTTTTATTTCCTTCATAATGAAAGTTAACGTACGTGTGTCTGGCTCGCTTCAATAATTATATATGCAAATTTATTTTTATGAGCAAAAAAGGGAGGCTTAATCTTAATAATAACTGATAATAATAAAAAAAGGAAAGAATAATCACGTGTGTAAATTTAATTTTTCTGAGTAAAGAAGAGGAGGCTTAATTTTAAATGATAATAAAAAAAATAATGGAAATAATTTCTTTAAGAGACACTAAAAATATTTCCTTGTTAATATTTTTGTGATTAAAATAGCAATTAATCTACAGCCACACAGATGCTTTATTCACAGATTCAGGGGAGAGAAAGTGCGGATTAGTTTATTCTTTTACGTAAAACTTATCTCGGATTTTTAATTTTAATTTGTGAAACTTTACTCACATATTTGGGGTTTTTTTGTAAGTTTTTCCTCGATTAGTTCCTATTTATTTGCCTCCCCACGAGGGCAAAGTTAGACACAAGGTCGTTTTTTTATATGGGAAAAATCTAGCTCCTCAAAAATGGGGAACTCTGGATTAAAAGAAAAATTTAAATTGACTCCGTCTAGAAAGATTTCTTCTTCACTGACTGAGGACAAAAAGATGAAGTGTAGTATCAGAACAGATACTACACTTTGCTCCTAACCAAATTTCGTTTTTTACAGTAAAATTTATCTCGCATCTGACAAGAAATCAATTGTTATTGATAAAAATAAATTACTACTCTCCTAGACAACGCCAGGTAGTCCTGCTAGCTAAAAATAATGAAGCCAACTGATTTGTTATTAAGTTCTGCAAACAAACCACAACTGCAATATTTTACACAGTTTAAATAAATAAATTAAAACAAAGTTGCAACGTTTTCTTTTTATTTATAGTCACCTTCCGCGAAAGAGGTGCACACACGCAGAAGGATAGGTGAATATTGTTAGACAGCTAAAAACTAATTTCGATTATCACAGAAGAAAATAAAAGGTATGGGAGTGTAGGAAGGGCTAAAGTCAGAAAGAAAGACATGCATTAAACACACACACATGAAGAATGAGATAGATAGATAGATAGATATATTGATATATATATATATATATATAAAGAGAGAGAGAGAAATAAACAAATAGAGATATATAGATAGATAGATAGATATTTATATACGATGCCTGTCAAAAAAGTATCCGACCTTTTTTTTTTTCGTGCGAAACAGAGACGATAGGATGGCACCACTCTGCACAGTGAAGGAAGACACCTTTATGCGCACGTGTTAATTTTATCACCGCCTTCCTGCGCGTTAGTCGCTGCCTGTCGGTCTCTGAGTGAGGTGGTATACAACGTGTTCGTCGGATTACCGATTCTCTCAAGATGACTGAACGTGTTGAGAAAAGGTCCTGCATCAAATTTTGTCAAAAGCTTGGTGATTCTCAAAGCAAAACAATTCGTAAGATTCAGCAGGTGTTTGGAGAAGATGCGATGGGTGTAACACAAATTAAGGAGTGGTTCAACTGATTCAAAAATAACCGCATATAAGCGGAGAGTGACCAGCGTTCTGGCAGGCCCACAAGCTGTTCGGAGTGCAGCTGTTGTTGAGAGGGTGTGAAATTTGGTGATGGAAGATCGTTGTTCGACCATGCGGGAGATCGTCCAAGACGTTGGAGTGAGTAAAGATTCTGTACATGCAATTTTGCGTGATGATTTGAACATGCACAGAGTGGCTGCAAAATTTGTGCCCAAGTTGTTGTTGCAGGAACAAAAGGACCTCCGTTTTCAAGTTGCACAGGACCTTTTGGAAACTGGTCCTGGGTTTCTGAACACCGTGATAACTGGAGATGAGTCATGGGTGTATGGGTAAAACCCAGAAACAAAAAGACAGTCGTCGCAATGGAAGCAACTCGAGTCTCCAAGGCCAAAAAACGTGCGACAGGTGCAAAGCAAAATCAAGGTGATGCTGAAGAAGTACTATCAAGATATTCTCCGGCGTCTCCATGACACAGTTCGGCACAAAAGACCAGACATGTGGACAGAAAAAAACAGGCAACTGCATCACGACAACGCCCATGCACATTCATCCCAATTGATCCAACATTTCTTCACCAAACATGGAATTCCAGTCGTTCGCCAACCTCCCTACTCTCCAGACATGGCTCCTTGCGACTTCTGGTTGTTTCGAAAATTGAAGACGCCACTGAAAGGTTCCCGTTTTGAGACTAAAGAAGAGATAATGCGGAACGCGACAGCGGAGATGAACACCATTCCAAAAGAAGACTTCCAGAGATGCTTCCGGCAGTGGATGGATCGGTAGGCTAATTGTGTGCAAGCAGAAGGGGCCTACTTTGAAGGAGATTAGGGTCCCAACCCTGTCAGGTATTTGACATATTTGTTCTGGCCTAAGGTCGGATAATTTCCAGACAGGTCTCGTATGTATTTTTTTTTAAATTTATAAATCTCTAAAGTTTACAAATCAAAACATTTTTTAAATAAAAGAATTTATTTTTAGTAAACAATTTTGTAAATTAAAACCCTTTATTTAAAATAAATATGCTGTATAGTTTGGTTCAGAATTCAACCGGAAGAGAAAATTTTAAAAACAAAAAGCGGTGTTAAAGCAAAATGTGTTCCTTTGGTCATTGCTCATTCTAGGGTGCTTCAAATCCATTTGATCCTTACTTTCTTTTTGTTCTCATCGACATTGCTATTTATAAATTTTTACCGTCAAAATCGTCAGATAAGAAACAGCAATGTAGACAAATAATCAACAACATATTTGAATATGTGGAAAAACGTATATAAATGAACAATACATCGGATGAAAGGCAGAGTGCATATTGATCAAAACATGGAAAAGATAGAAATATCTCAAACTAAAAATGAATAATGATAGTTATGTAACCAAAATATTGAACAGCTTTAAAAGATACGATTTTTTGGTTGGTGGTCACTTACAACCCACCCCACCATTCAAGTAAGTAAGTTTTGGCACAAGGTCGCTTTAATGAGACCCAACGACTTTTGATGGTCATAATCATTTTAAAAACTTCGTCTCTGTTAATGTTATTGGCTTTAATCTTATCAGAAGGAGAGAAAAATAGGAGATGATGCAAAAATAAAGTCATGAAGAAAGTGGTCGATAGAAATCCAGAGCAACATGTTTTTAAATTCATTTCTCGAAAAAAAAGTATAACAGGCATTTAAGTAATTTATTGCTACAATAGAATTTGTCTAAGATTAATTTGAATTTAAAACATAGATTTTATTGTTCTCTGTGCATCTATTAATAGGAATGGCCAACATTGTGAGCGTTTTTTAACCCTCATAAAACGTTCTTCTCATTTTATATTGTCTTTCCTTATTCATTTGTAACACTTTCTCCAATGTGAAAACCTATATATATATATATATATATATATATATATATATATATATATATATATATATAATGTATATATATGTTCTCATTGTCATATGACTCGTTAACAGGATCAATTGCTATCAGGTTATAGTAATTATCTGTTTACATGATATTGATTATTTATGTATATTTGTTTTGCTTACAGATATAGTTTTTTACGAATAAAAAACAAACAAAATATTTATCTCATCTATATATATATATATATATATATATATATATATATATATATATATATATATTAGATAGATAGATATAGATCTACTAGAAAAACGCCTGCCCTCCGGGTGGCAATTACTGACACTGTAGTCTTCTTTACAGAAACCAAAAAAGTAATTTTCATTTGACATTTTGGTAATTTAAGGAAATTTAAAAAAATGATGATTGTCGTAGCGTTATTTGATATATTCCAACATGGGGGAAATATACTGTGCATGAACATCGTCAAGTTTTGTTTTTTAGGAAAAAACAACAAAAAGGTTAATTGATATGGTCTTTAAGATATTCAACGTCGATAAGTTTTATTTTGTTTCAGCATAAAAATTAAAATGAATTCCCCATTAAAACGTGTTATATAATGAAATGAATAAACATATGGGTAGGACGTCGATTGGTCAAATACTCTACTTTTTTTATTACTGAATAATTCGAAATGGGTACTTTGTACTTTTCACCTTTATTATAAAAGAAAGAAAAAGTATGTAAAGAATATTAAAGAAAAATACTTTTTTTTGTAATTTAGAAAGATTAGAGGAGGTTTATTTCTTTTCTATGACAAATTTTTAATTCATCATCATCATCATCATCGTCATCATCACTACCAACATGTTAACTCCTTGGCCTTTTAGCTAGGTGCAAAATGTAGTATCTGGACTGAATCTGCAATTAGTTTTTATGTTCTCTGTCAGTGAAAAAGAGATCTTTCTAGAAACAATTGAAATTTTTGTTCCAATTAAGAGTGCCCATTTTGGGGGAGCTGGATTCTTCCCACGTTAAATATTGACATTGTGCCTAACTCTGCTCTCGTGGGAGAAAGTAAATAGGAATAGGAACAACAACAACAATAACAACAACAACAGCAACAAATTTATTAAAAAAATAATGTATTTAATTATTAACATATTAGAAAATATTAATTCATTAGAAACTTAAAAATAAATAAATATGCAAATGAGACGCTGAAAGGATGATATCATGATGAACGAACTACATACACTGACACCCCCCCCCCCCCAAAGAGGGGTTAATGCTTGGGAGGATATATCATGACAACAGAATAGATAGTACACTAACTTCCCCTACACACAAAACTGGTAATCCTGAGGAAATGGTATCGTGTGGAACGAATGTATACTGTACGACCTTCCCCCCTCCCTCGAAGAGGAGGTAATGCCTAGGAGAGATGTATCATGACGAATGAAAATATACTACAGAGAATTAAATAAGCATAAACCGTTTTAATGTCAATATAGTTAGAATAGATGGAAAAAAACTTTTACATTTATTTATTTAGATAACATTAAAAACCATGGCAAGTTTCATTGTCCACGTGAAACGCCTAAATGAAAATTGACTGGAAAAATATAGTCGCCATCTTTATTATAAAGAAAGATGAATATGCTGGCTAAGGAAGAACGATAACTTTCATAATTTTCTAGTTAAAAAAGACATGTTTATTATAAACTTGAGTTATCGTTCTTCCTTAGCTAGTATTATAGTGAACGAACATATACTACACTGACCCCCCCCCCCCCGCTGACAGAGGATATCATGATGAACGAACACTACTTCCCTCCACCCAAAAAGGAGGAAGTCATTATTGCGTGGACGGTCTTATGAAAACAGAACCGATATTACACTAGCCCCCCCCCCCCCCAAGATATTCTGACTAAATCGAGTCTTGGGTTATTTTTTTTATTCTGGGAGGATACCCTACACACTCTTAAAAACGGAACCGATACTACACGACACACTCCCTATAAAAAATATTCCAATTTAATCAAATTTTTTTTTATTTTAAATTTAAAAATGCCTAGTCACAAAAAATATATTTCATGGTTCCGTGGCCTTTTGGCTAAGATCAAAGTGTAGTATCTGTTCTCGACATCAGCGATATTTGACACTTTACTAAAGCCGGAAGTAAATTATCTCCCTTGAAATGAAATTCTAAATAAGTTTTTAAACATTATCATTTTTTTTTAATATAAAATCTATTTATCTTATTTTATTTAAAACGATTATGTATGTAGAAGAAAATTTGACAATACAAATCAGAAAGGTATATTACAGAATATTAATTTATTAAAAACTTAAAAATAAATAAATATGCAAATGAGCAAAATTGAGATTTGTTTGAGTGAGTTGGAGATGCCTATATATAGGGTATTTCAATTTATTCTTATATCATTAGAATTAAATAATCTTAACTTGTTTTGGTGTTAATATAGTTAGGATAGATTGAAAAAACTTTCGCATTTATTCATTTAGGTATATATTACTATTTTATGCATATAAGGTGATATATTTTGTGTATATATATTTTCAGTATATTCGTAGAGCTTAGTAGTACTATGAAAATGTATATATGGCAAGTAAGG
Source organism: Sepiola atlantica (assembly GCA_963556195.1). Classification (NCBI taxonomy): domain Eukaryota; kingdom Metazoa; phylum Mollusca; class Cephalopoda; order Sepiida; family Sepiolidae; genus Sepiola; species Sepiola atlantica. The sequence continues at coordinate 32,525,873 of OY744534.1, forward strand.
TATATATATATATATATATATATATATATATATATTTATATTATTTTATGTATTCACGTAAAATGTTATAAGGAGATATATTTTAGGTATCGATTTTCAGTATTTACTTCAACGGTGCTCAATACATGAGTTGAGCTAGGTAGTAAGTTATGAAAATATACTTATGCCGATTAAGCTACACAGAGGCTTCTGCATTTCATCTTCATAGGGAATCGTCAGACTAAATAGCCTGTGTAGCTTAATTGCCATAAATATATTTTCATAACTTACTATATATATATATATATATATATATATATATATATATAAACAAAATTTGTTCAATTTGTAAAGCTGTATTCTATTGTTTTTTTTTACACATTTTTCTTTCACACATTTTAGTCAGTAACTTTTTCAGCTAAAACCTTTGCAATTCACTTGGAAAAATCAGTTATCTTCTGCTTCTTGTTTACATCTACAAAGAAAGCTGTATTAATTCTACTACAACTGTGTCGAGTTTGGATGAATTACCTCTCTTTGATTGAGAACATGCGTATTACGTTCGTTCTAAGCACAATTATTATATGTGTAAGTACATCATATTATAAGTTATAGTGTGATTATTAATTAAAACAAGAGATTCTTCTCCAAAATAAATTGACTAGAAATGAGTCATCTTTTAGTCTCCCAATTTTAAAAATAAAATATTTGCATCTTTCCATTTTCTTTTTTGATGGAAATCGCTCCAGACAAGGAATGAAGCCACTTGATATAAGGAGCTAACAACAACGAAAGATGATTGTTGCAAAGACAGGAGATGCCTATTGGCATTAGTCATGAAAAGACCCAGGAAAGAAGCTACTGGAATAGGAAGCTGTATTACAATGAGTTATAAAAACAGTGAATTGATGGAGACAACTAGACCAACGAGTCGAACGAGCTGGAACAAAATAAGCAGGAAATAGATCACACAATTCTGAAGAACACATGCCATAAGTACTATAGAAAAGACTGAGACTTGCAACATCACGTCTGTGAGAGAGAGAGAGAGTACAGAGAAGAAAAAAGGTTGGGGCCAATCAAATTACAGATACATTTCTGCACTTTATCAAAAACCCTCAAATGGAACAGAGATTTACCAGCCCAAATATGACAACAGTACTCCATACATGGTCTGATAGTAGATTTGTAGAGATAGAGAATAGCCTCAGGTGTTAGAAAGTGTTTGGAGCGATAGAGAAAACCGACTTTATGAGAAGCAGAAAGAGCAATGGATCTAATGTATGAACTCCAAGAAAGATTTGATGAGAGAGAAAGACCTAGAAGTTTCAGAGTCGATTTCTGCTCAAAAGCAGAGCCATCTATGAGAATCTCAGGAAGAAAAGGAACATGCCTACGGTTGAAAGACACGTGCTGAGTCTTTACAGGATTAAACGAAACAAGCCATTTCGTACCCCAATCCACAATGAACTCAGGTCAACTGCTAGATCAACTGCATATTTGAACTGATCCCAAGGCAATGGACAAGAAGCAACACCAGAATAGAGAGTGGTATCATCAGCAATGATGTTAATTTTCTGAATTTCCAAACTTTCCTCATAATACCATCTGTGAGCGAATCTATGTCTTTATACTAAAACTCTGTGGATCTTGTTTATATCTTGTCACCTGGATGACGTCACAAAGACAAATGGCTGACGGCTCTGTAAAGTCAAAGTTTTCTGTTTGTTTTTAATAAACGAAATCTAAACAATTCAATTTATTTTTAAAAGTGATATATGATGAAAAAACAGGGCTGTGTAATCGGGAGTTAAAACACTTGACTCCGATTCCAACTCCAAACAGTCTGACTCCAATTCATAAAGCAATGAATTTGCTCGGCCTCTGATTTTACGGATGCTGCTTTATCTCAACTCCAATCAATAAATTTTAATTAATTGCAATCAACATGAACATTCGAATTGTGATATGTTACATGCAAATCGGCTTCCCAAACTTTTCGATGGAAAAGTAACCGAGCATAACTGAGGATATTTGTAGCAATTAGTGCAAACAGACCAACAAGAAAATTCGTTTATTTTCTGAATCTTTTAAGGACATTGTAAGCGTTTTGTTTCGGAATTTTTTTGAGACGAGGATTGATAATTTGTATTATTTGGATTGTTCGGACTACTATTCTCATCTTGGTTTCTAATTTTTTTAATATTATTTTATTTATCAACAGATCGGACATATTTTTTAAAGACTCTGTAACATTAACGTTTTTTGTATTTTTAATAAACGAAATTTAAACAATTCAATTTCGTTTTTAAAAGTGATGCATGATGATAAACACGGCTGTCTAATCGCTAGTCGAAACTCAAATGCTCGACTCCAATTCCGGAAATTTCATTTGGTTTGACTGCAACTACTTAAAGCAATGAATGTACTGCTACTCCACCTTCACAGCCCTGTGTGATTGATTATATTGTATAAATAACTAGCCATCCCTACCCGCTGCTGCCCGAGAGTCTTTTTACTTTTATTATTGTTTCGCTTTCTTTTTCTTTTTAAAATCGCATAAAGACTTGATTTTTTTCAACTCTTGAATTTATAAATAAAAAGAAGCTAAAAGCCAAAAGTGCCAAACTAGCAAGCAGACCGATAGAGGGTGTAGTGCTGATTATCAGACGAATGCAAGGACGAGGATACTGGCTATGTAGTGTCAAACTTTTGTGCGAGCGAAGACGAGAAGAGGGTGAATTAAGCTCGAAATAGGATTTTTTTAAAAACTTTGTTTTAGTACTTTACACGACAGCATTTTCGATTTTAATAAATTTCTGATTAATAATAGAAATAATCCAATGTGTAATTATCAAAGTTTGTTGAGACAAGTAAAACACACACACACACGTGAAGTTGTCTCATAATTTTATTAATATTGACTAGCAGGACCCGTGTAAATTACACGAAATGATGTTTTCAATACTAATTATCTTGTTCCTAACCTATACATTACTTTGTAAATGCTTTAGATTAAATTAAATTTGGCTTCAATTCATGAGTAGCATACAAAGATTCGGAAGGTCGTTGCTTTTGATGTAAGCGTGACAAACAAAATAACACACACACTATCGTATTAATGTGTCTTCCCGGTCGTCCCTTCCCTACCCCCCCCCCTTCGATTTAGAAAAAAAAAATCTTAGAGGTTGGTTGGGATCGAACTATAAACCAGTTGGGCCGACGTCAAAATCCTACGTAGCTAACCGTTGCGCCAAAGGGAAATATTTGAAGATATTACGAAAATTAGGTGACTTGAATGCTTTTCCAAATCTAGGTGCGGCACGCATGCGCAGAGCTTTAGATGTAAGCGTGACACACGAACACACACACACTAATGCTAATGCATTATTATAGAAACGGAGAATCCCAAAGAAATGTATTTTCAGTGACCATGAATAAATTAATGCAAACATTAATGACAGAACTACTGGTATACCCATCAAATTCATTAATGAGATGGAGGATGCTGCCCAATCTGTGTGTAATTATTTTGTTTCTTGTTTCCTGTTTAGTATTTTATGAATTATCTACATTTTGAATCTGGTATTTTAGGGAAACCCTTATCCCATATTTTTTTTATAAATAATTTGCAAACCGTATACCGGACGGTCTCCACTAGAACAAAAGAAATCATAAATAAATAAATAATCAGACAAAAAAACAAACTATAAGGGATTACTTTACAGATCCTGCGCGCAGCAGATGTCTATACGTGTTTTCTTTAAAACGAGCGGGGAAACATAAATGATTTATGTTGGCCAGGATACAACAGTTAAACTAGAATGACAAGGAAACACTACTAGCGGTGACGTCACGTCTTTCTTTCACTCGGCTGGCATAAAAACCATTATCCTCTTTATAAGTGAATAAGTACGCAAATATAGGTGTAGAAGTGTGCATGCAAGTACAGATATATAATAATATTATTTATATGGCTTACAGCAAAATAAGGTTTCAAATTTATCAAATAAATTCTTATTGGTTCTTTGTCAATAATGATTTTATTTTCTCTTTTTTTTGTTGTTTTTACTAAAGGCTCACCACTTATCAAGGCCCGGGGCCCCCTCGAGGATAAGGGTTAAAACGATTGTCAGTTGGACGCTGAACACCATCATGGTAACCATATTGGCAATGATAGGTGGAATGGAAAGTTTGATTATTTAAGAGCTCAACAAGTATTTGTTAACATTGGACTTGAAAACAATCATGTTGTAGTCAATTGGGAAGCAGCACCGTGGTATTTTGTTCCACAGTGGGAAGTTCTAAGAAAGAAACTTTGTTCATGGAAGTTTCCTTTGGTTTTAAGTTTATGTACAGAGAGAGAAAAGGAAGTTCTTTGCTGTGGTTGTAGCTAGGCGAGTTCTTGCTGTGAATGTTATACAGGAGGGGGACCAAAGATTGGATCTCAGTCGAGCATCTACCATGAAAATAGCGATAAAGTAGAGAGAGGCGAGCAACATATCTTCTGTAGGGTAGAGAAGAGATCATCATCATCATCATCATCATCATCATCATCATCATCATCATCATCATCCCTCCCCACTATATTGTGAAGTCGATTTTGAACTCTGTCAAGGCAAGAACGATTGCTCCAAGCAGCACCTCCCCAGATATGACAGCAGTACTCCATCGCAGGACGTATCTGATTCTTATAAAGGTAGAGGATTGCATCAGGAGTGAGGTACTTTCTGGAGCGGTAGAATGATCCAACTATTTTTATAAGGTTTAATGTTAATATTAGTTTTTACAAACAAAAAAATTGCCTTTTGCTCGGGGAAGGGGGGTATTACGTTTCTCGCTTATTTTTTAGGGACCCAAGAAGACAATTTCTGCCTTTCTGTTCTCGCTTCTCTGGGCCTAACCCCATCTCTGAATATTAATACATGCATGCATATATATTATTGCATTGTTTGATATATGTATATTATGAAATAATATATCATGTATATCATGTATTGTGGTGATACATAATATATCATGTATATCATGTATTGTGGTGATACTGGGTATTAGTCCAGTCAATCTAGCTGATTGCTAAAAAGGGTTTTTAACTTGGATATTGGCCATGAATAACCTCGCTTTTAGATAAACAAAAAGTTTACCAAAATTGGCCATGAATAACCTCGCTTTTAGATAAACAAAAAGTTTACCAAAATTGGCCATGAATAACCTCTCTTTTAGATAAACAAAAAGTTTACTAAAATTGGCCATGAATAACCTCGCTTTTAGATAAACAAAAAGTTTACCAAAATTGGCCATGAATAACCTCGCTTTTAGATAAACAAAAAGTTTTCCAAAATTGGCCATGAATAACCTCTCTTTTAGATAAACAAAAAGTTTACCAAAATTGGCCATGAATAACCTCGCTTTTAGATAAACAAAAAGTTTACCAAAATTGGCCATGAATAACCTCGCTTTTAGATAAACAAAAAGTTTACCAAAATTGGCCATGAATAACCTCGCTTTTAGATAAACAAAAAGTTTACCAAAATTGGCCATGAATAACCTCGCTTTTAGATAAACAAAAAGTTTACCAAAATTGGCCATGAATAACCTCGCTTTTAGATAAACAAAAAGTTTACCAAAATTGGCCATGAATAACCTCTCTTTTAGATAAACAAAAAGTTTACCAAAATTGGCCATGAATAACCTCGCTTTTAGATAAACAAAAAGTTTACCAAAATTGGCCATGAATAACCTCTCTTTTAGATAAACAAAAAGTTTACCAAAATTGGCCATGAATAACCTCGCTTTTAGATAAACAAAAAGTTTACCAAAATTGGCCATGAATAACCTCGCTTTTAGATAAACAAAAAGTTTACCAAAATTGGCCATGAATAACCTCTCTTTTAGATAAACAAAAAGTTTACCAAAATTGGCCATGAATAACCTCGCTTTTAGATAAACAAAAAGTTTACCAAAATTAGCCATGAATAACCTCGCTTTTAGATAAACAAAAAGTTTACCAAAATTGGCCATGAATAACCTCTCTTTTAGATAAACAAAAAGTTTACTAAAATTGGCCATGAATAACCTCGCTTTTAGATAAACAAAAAGTTTACCAAAATTGGCCATGAATAACCTCGCTTTTAGATAAACAAAAAGTTTTCCAAAATTGGCCATGAATAACCTCTCTTTTAGATAAACAAAAAGTTTACCAAAATTGGCCATGAATAACCTCGCTTTTAGATAAACAAAAAGTTTACCAAAATTGGCCATGAATAACCTCGCTTTTAGATAAACAAAAAGTTTACCAAAATTGGCCATGAATAACCTCTCTTTTAGATAAACAAAAAGTTTACCAAAATTGGCCATGAATAACCTCGCTTTTAGATAAACAAAAAGTTTACCAAAATTGGCCATGAATAACCTCGCTTTTAGATAAACAAAAAGTTTACCAAAATTGGCCATGAATAACCTCTCTTTTAGATAAACATAAAGTTTACCAAAATTGGCCATGAATAACCTCGCTTTTAGATAAACAAAAAGTTTACCAAAATTGGCCATGAATAACCTCTCTTTTAGATAAACAAAAAGTTTACCAAAATTGGCCATGAATAACCTCGCTTTTAGATAAACAAAAAGTTTACCAAAATTGGCCATGAATAACCTCGCTTTTAGATAAACAAAAAGTTTACCAAAATTGGCCATGAATAACCTCTCTTTTAGATAAACAAAAAGTTTACCAAAATTGGCCATGAATAACCTCGCTTTTAGATAAACAAAAAGTTTACCAAAATTGGCCATGAATAACCTCGCTTTTAGATAAACAAAAAGTTTACCAAAATTGGCCATGAATAACCTCTCTTTTAGATAAACAAAAAGTTTACCAAAATTGGCCATGAATAACCTCGCTTTTAGATAAACAAAAAGTTTACCAAAATTGGCCATGAATAACCTCGCTTTTAGATAAACAAAAAGTTTACCAAAATTGGCCATGAATAACCTCTCTTTTAGATAAACAAAAAGTTTACCAAAATTGGCCATGAATAACCTCGCTTTTAGATAAACAAAAAGTTTACCAAAATTGGCCATGAATAACCTCTCTTTTAGATAAACAAAAAGTTTGCCAAAATTAGCCTTGCGGAAAGAGGTCAATGGGCGCCATCTTTAAAGATTGCTGCCGATTCTAGCCTCCCCTCTCTTAACTCAATTTCTGTAAATTCATCTTCAAAAATACCAAATGTAGCAATGTGAAATTGGATAAAACTAACAGTTTTCATAAAGTTAAATATAATTATAACTTCTTATGCCTTATTTTTGTCTCTTTTGATGTATTACTGCAGGAGCTTAATATTTTGTCATATTCTAATTTCAGGTTAGCCAAAGTAAAGTACCGATAATTATGGATGCTGACAAGTGTGCTATTTACAACAATGAGTTGTCCAGTAATGAAGAAACATTCATCGTCAGCCAGAAAGGCATCAACTCCATTAACAGAGCTTCTGAACAACGTGGAGATAAGATAATAATTCAGATTGGTCAACATCTTCACAAGAAATGAAGACAGCGTTGGATCAACCCCAAATACATAGAAACAGGTCGACCCATGATGAAATGCTATCCTGTGCAAGCCGCTTTTTGTGGGTGTTTAACTTTAAGGAACATTGTTTTTTTTTTGTGGTTCTGGAGCAAAATCTGATAGAAAAAAAAATAGTGTTGATGTTCCCCATGGAGAAACTATTGTGTTTAAGGACAGAGTGTTAAAAGTTTGTGAGAAAGTCCGAAAAAATGATGCTTGGGCATCCACTGTTAAAGGTAAAATATTTTATGTAGCTGACCTTGTTTCAGAAGAAGCACGTTATCACAGAATATGTTTTGCAAACTTTGATTCCAATAAAAACATTCCTAAGGAATTCTCTTCTGCTGATTCTTCTAAGAAACAAAACCTTGGTAGACCAGAGGATTCAGAGAGAAAGCAAGCATTTCTGGAAGTTGCTAAATATTTGCAGCAAAATGACGAGGAGCAACTCACCATTGTCGATCTTGTTAAAAAAAAAATGGAGGAAATTCTCGAGGACACTGGCCCTGAACCATACAGTCTCTCATACATGAAATCTCGATTGTTAGAACATTTCAAAGACAAAATCATTGTGACTGAAATTAATGGGAAACATAATGTTGTTACATTCTTAAGTACAGCAAAATGTATTCTCCATGAATTCTATGCACAGAGTCGCTCAACAGACAATTCAGAATCAGAGGCCATTAGAATCATAGAGATGGCAGCCAAGCTTATCAAGAATGACATCAAAGGTATCCAGACAAGTTCAGAATATTACCCGTCTAAGAATGATCTTGAACAAGATGCGATTCTTGAATATGTTCCTAAAACATTGTTGATCTTTCTCAGGAAGATATTTGCTGGCAAAGACAATGATTTGAAACTTGCATCAGTTGGTCAAGCGATAATGTAGGCTGCTAGACCCAGAGTTCTCCTTGCACCTTTGCAGTTTGGTTTAGCAGTGGAAATGCATGACCAATTTGTATCGAGGTTCTTAATTGACACTCTGAATAAGCATGGTATATCTTAATCTTACTCGGAAGTCCAGAAATTTGACAGAAGTGCTGCTCTTGTTCATGGCGCTGAAACTCTCTCTAATGTTAACTGAATTTGTGCAGTTCGTAGCTGATAATGTGGACCATGATGTAAAGAGTATTGATGTATTCAACACATTCCACGGTATGGGTATCATAGCATCTTTTACGCCCGGGAAAGTTAAAGCAAAACCAGTTCCAAGGATCCAGGTCCTTTTGGAAGATATAATAAGGGTTGGAAGGATCAACATCAAGTGCCTAGATTCACAGCACACCAACAAACCAGCAATGAGCTCCAGCCCAAGAAAGTTGTCGATTGCACTGCTAATGTTGACATCCTTTGGGAGGTTTCACTAATTTCACATCCACGCAGACCCGCATGGTCAGGCCTTATGCAGGCAGTGCACAAAGGAACATATCCTGGGAAATCAGCCACAGTTTTTTTACCAATGATTGACATGGACCCTGGTTATCAACCTGCGTGTACTCAATGTTATGTTGCATTAGTGATTTAGCCAGGAAAAACAACATTACACCAATTCTAACATTCGATCAACCACTTTGGTACAAAGCATAGTTCCAGTCCTCTGAAATCATTTGTCTTGCGACTTGGTGGGCTCCATACACAGATGAGCTTTTTGGGGTCAATTGGTCATTTGATGACAGGTTCTGGATTGCAAGAACTTTTTGAACTTGTGTATGCTGAAAACACAGTCAAGTACATGCTAAGTGGCAAAGCAATTGCAAGAGCCATTTGTGCTCACTTCTTAGTTGATGCTCCTCTGAATGCTATTTTGTTAGCGAAAGCCTATGATTTACCAGTTTCACATGTCACTGAGGGTATTCAACCCAACACTGATGCAGAATAGTCATTTCCTCAAAATGAAGACCTGAAGGAAGCTCAGGGGCTATTGAAAGGTCTCCTTGATGGGACTGAAACATTGAATAATGTTCTGAAGTCTATGACCAGGATTGCCCAGAGAATCAACTATGTGAAGGATGCGATGGTTGACCAGCGAACAGCAAAATTGTGGATTCGATACCTTGATATGGTGAAGATCCTGCAATTGTTTATCAAGGCCGAGCGCACCGAGAACTGGGAATTGCATCTTGATGCTGTAAGGAAAATGCTGCCAATATTCGCTGCAGCAGAAAGCTAATGTAGGATGTACTTGCAGCAAATTGAGGGGCTGCTGAAAAGCCATCCTGAAGTGTACCAGAAATTTTCTGAAGGATTCCATGTGATTAGACGGAGTGATCGCTACTGGGCTGGCTTGTTGACGGATCTGGTTATTGAGCAGGTGCTAATGAGAAGCATGAAGACATATGGAGGTCTTACTCATGGCAGAGGAATGGACGAAATTCAACGATTGGTTTGGACGCTATCACTGCCAGCGTGCGCTGAAATCAAGTTTACAATGCAAGAACTAGCAGGCATTCGTTATGGCACTAGTGACCAGCAACAGGAGGCTACTTCAGCAAGAAAAAAGCGAGATGTGAGGGATACATGGAAGCTCCTTGCGTTTCTCCAGACATCTGACCCTTTCACGGAAGATCCGTTCATTCACAGCATTTCAAGTGGAGTAACTGGAGACAAAAAGCTGAATGTAGACAGAGCAGACTCCATAGGAGAGGCAATCATAGCTTCAATCGTTGGAGAAAATGTCCATGGGTACACTTTTAAAAGAAAGGATCAGGCAATTACACTTGGGTCAAAAGTTTCGCTCAGCAAAGATGAAGCAGTTGAGACTGATCCACAACTCCTATTTCAGAGACTGTGTGTGCTATCTACCAATAAACCCTCAACTCAGCAAGAACATTTCTAGTATGAGCTTTGTGGTTACCCCTCTGCACTTTTTGATTCTTTCGGACTAAAAAGCGACTTTGGCAGACACAATATAGGAACTGATTTGTACAATCAGGTCCACAGTCTTCAGATCCACAGTATCTCTTAGATGGTGAAGCACTACTTCAACGCCTCTCATAGCAAAAAAGTCACACATTTGATGAGATCTGTGTCCAATACTGCAGATATGTCACAACTAGATATGGAAAAGCATGCATTATCTTTGATGGGTATGAAAGTGGTCCATCCATTAAAGACGCGACTCCCCGACGCTGAGCAGGGGGCTCTGTTGGTGTTAATGTGTCACTGATCCCTTTAATGGTGTTTAAATTAAAAAAGGATGTTTTCCTAGCTAATCAAGAAAACAAACAATTGTTCATCAACTTGCTGGGAAAGAGTTTGGAGGAAGCAGGTTGTAAAGTAGTCCATGCATTTGGAGACGCTGACGTATTGATTGTGAAGACTGCTCTAGAACTCGCACAGACAGGAGAAACCATTTTGATAGCAGATGACACTGACCTATTGGTCCTTCTATGTTATCATGCCAATAGAGATGATGGTTACAACATCTTCTTCACGCCACAACAAAAGGATAGTGCAAAAAGTGTAAAAGTCTAGAACATCAAAGAGATAAGGAAATCTTTGGGAGATGTGGTCTATTCCAACATTCTTTTCATCCATGCACTACTGGGTTGTGATTCTACATCCAGTGTTTATGGAATTGGGAAGGCAGCATCCCTTGGAAAGGTGATGAAAAATAGAAACTTCCTCAAACTGGCAGAAGTGTTTGGCAAGGATAGTAGTGCAGAAGAGGTTATTGAAGCTGGGGAGAATGCTTTAGTTTGCCTGTACAATGGTAATGATGGTGAAAACATCAATCATCTCCGACTGAGGCACTTTAAGGAAAAGGTTGCAAAAAGCTCAAAATATGTTGAGGCCAAATCATTGCCACCAACAAGAGCAGCTACGAAATTCCACAGCCTTCGAGTTTAGGAATGGAAATGTAGAAACCAGCTAAAACCTGACGAGTGGGGATGGAAACTTTCAGATGGTAAATTACAAACAATCAAAACTGACTTGTCAGCTGATCTTGCAAATTTTTTGGTTATAATTAGATGTAACTGTACTTCAAGGTGTACTACATCAAGATGCAGTTGCAGGAAACATGGCATTGACTGTTCAAACTTGTGTGGTAATTGCAAAGGCCTCCACTGCAACAGCTCACCACAGCCAGATCTTAATGATGATGAAGTTACCTTTGACTAGTTCTTGACAACAAATGTTCTTTGGTCCTTTCATGAACTTGTTCTGTGATGGTTATGCAAGAGTCTTGCCCCAGCATTCGACCAACTGACCATTCCTTTATTGTAAATTGTACTTATTTTGTACCTATTTTTTATGAAATGTCAGGAATTAATGTGACAATTGTTGCCTTGAAAAAGGCTACTTGGTCTGTTTTTGTACCTTTTATATTCATATTTGTAAAAGAAATTAAAAAAAAACATGAAAACAATGGCAGGGACATTGTATGGTGCACCACCGGGGCTAGACAATTTCTAATTTGAAAAAAATTTCTCTTGAGAAGTGATCATAGACCATTGGAATCCAAGAAACTTTGGATAATTACTCAAAGTTATGACATCGAGAATATTAAGGTGGGTAATAAAGTTAATAGCATTTGACTTTGATATAGAATATGTCAAAGGAAATTCAATTCCACACGTAGACGCACTATCAAGGTTGCAATTTTACAAGGTGGCAAAAGATAAAACAGAAGAAGAATTTGAAGACACGTTCTTACATTGGGTAGAGACTGATGTTTTATCTTTAGATAGAATGGCTATGGAAACTAGACATGATCAAGTACTAAGTAGGATAACATCGAGAATAAGAAAAAATATATGGGGAAATTGTTCCAAGGCAGAGAGAAATAAGGCATAAATTAACGATAGAAAATGGAGTGATTTGTAATGAAGATCTGGTAATTTCCCTAGAAACACAAAGAAATTTTGTGATAAAAACTGTATATGATGATATACACTGTGGAGTAGCGGCCGCATAAAAAAAGAATAAAACTAGAAGCATGGTGGCCGGGATATTCACAAGATATCGAAGAATATATAAAATGATGCAAAAAAATGTATAGAATTAAGAGGTTTTACACAGAATACTTTACATTCATGGTCCAGAGAAGTAGAGCCATGGAATCGTGTGCATATGGATCATGCGTACATTTCTGGAGTGGGACACTTATTAATATTAGTAGACTCTTTTTCAGCCTGGCCTGAAGTAGTCCATATGCTGGACAACAAAAGTTCTACCATAAAACAGATTCTAATCAAGCAGGTCAAAATGAAGATTCAGAGTCAGATTCGAATTCGGAGTCAGATTCGAATTCGGAGTCAGATTCGGATAAAGATATGAAAGGGGACGACCCTTGTTAGTTTAGTGCGAGATAGGTCGAGATCTCCCAGAGAAAGAAATAAGGGAGAGACAGAAGAGCAAAAAATAAAACGATAATTAGAAGTGCAAGATGCAAGATGCACTAGAGACATAAAGCCAATACGTTTTAGGGAGATGTGGTGATACTGGCTAATTGATATACATAATTAGCATAAGTAGAAATAGATTATTATATAAGTCTCTCCTTAAGTATAGCTAGCAGTGAAAGTACACTAGCGATTGACTAGGTACATTTACAGCTTCACAACACATATTTGTTTCAGTATTAACTTACATGAGTACAGATTATTAGTAATATGAAAATATACCCATGGAAAACAAGCTACACAGAGAGCATATGACCAGCAGCCTGATGAGCTCTTATAGTATGAAAATATACTTATGGCAAGCAAGCTACACATAATTTTTTGTGTTTTCTTCCTCAACAGCTTATCAGACCAACAGTTAACGAAATGAGCTTTTAAAGAATGCAGCACAAACATTTCATACATCAGCTTTCTTTTGATTGACGTCTGTGTGATTTTACAAAAGTTTAGCAAAATATAAGCAAATAAGTACTGCAAATAAACGTTCTTCATAAAATAAACGTTCTTCTAGTTTAGAAATCAAAATGAATAAATGCCAAAGTTTCTTACACTAACGGTAAAGTGAAAGCGCCCTTTTTCAACTTAATTCAACTTTACACAATAGATGCACCATCTATTTTATTTTTTTATTTTTAATTTTCTTATCTTTTTGTTTTTGCTGTGGATGGGGCATCCTACCAGATACCAGACATTCACCAGCTATTTCAGACACTCCAACCGAGAGATCTTTTTAAGATTCAACCCGTTCCTTTTAAGTGCAATTGTTTGCATCTCTCTTGCCAGAAAGTTTTTGAAATTCTTTTCCTTTTGGGCAATACTGGTAACGCTCTGCTGGTTAGTAATGGCAGAAGTTCTCTGAACTGTAGTATCTGTTCCGATGGATACTGCACCCCATAAACTGGTATTGTCTTGGCCTTCGGGGCTTGATTTACGCCGGTCTATGGGTCGGTCCTGTGCAGTTCTAGGAGGTCCACCCTTCCAGGCTTTGCCTCCCCTCTTTGGGGAGGAGTAAGTTTATTGCTTACTGCCTGAGGTGCCCCTACCGGGGAATGCTGACGGGGCTGCCCAGGCAATTTTTAATGGCCAGAGTGCTCACCTTCTCTGGCGCTGGCTTTTCAAATCCCACTTTTCCGACCCAACCTTGGGTCACATCTTACTTGTGGGAGTAAGATAAAACTGGCCTTGTGCCTAACCTCCTGGAGAGGAGGTAAATAAATACTCTATCTACTCCGAACTCTTGCAATCACACTAGCATCTGCCTCACTCTGTGCTCCAATGGTATCACACAAAACGTTTGAACAACCTCAATAGCCTAGCCATCCAAATATACATCCATCTCCATTTAAGTCTCCAAAATTAATTCCCGTTTCTTTGTAAACAAGTCATTTTCTCTTTTACTCTCGGGCAACAGCAAACAAATATCTCAGCTGGTAACATCCTCATTTTTTTTTTTGTTCATTTTCTTATCTTTTTGTTTTTGCTGGGGATGGGGCATCCTACCAGATGCCAGATATTCACCCGCTATTTCAGACCCTCCAGCCAAGAGATCTTTTAAAGATTCTAACCGTCCCTTTAAGTGCAATTGTTTGTATCTCTCTTGCATTTAGTTCACCGGGTATATTCGCCAGGTAGTTTTTCAAATTCTTTTTCATTAGTCCGGTATCTCTTATAATTACTGGAATGATGGAGATATTCCTAAGATTCCAGTTTCTTTTCATGTCGTACATAAGACTTTGGTATTTTGTAATCTTTTCCCTTTCAGCTCTGTTTAAGCCAGCATCATTAGGGACACTAACTTCAACTAGGGTTGCTACTTTCTCCCTTTTGTCCCATATCACAATGTCAGACTGTGTATGTATATGCGATATCAGTCACAATTTGCATATTGGCTTTGAAAAAGGACATTTTATTAATTAACTATTATTTGTTATTGTTTTTAATTCAATGAATGTTTTGATCTTCATATAACAAATAGTTCTGTTTTGCTATATCGTTTTATTTCATGGACAAATATTGAGCATTTGTGTTCAAATGTTCCTTACATTTTCGAGGGACCGTTGCGATCTATTTCTAAATTGCAAGTGAAAAGGCAAATTGATTTCTTCTTTTCGTTTTTTTTAAATTTGTATCGGACTTACCAAAATACATGAGCAAGATTTTGTTTCGTGTTTAGAACAAAGTAATGAAATTAAATTATTGTTTCAAGTAGCAA
This sequence comes from Sepiola atlantica, assembly GCA_963556195.1. Taxonomy (NCBI): domain Eukaryota; kingdom Metazoa; phylum Mollusca; class Cephalopoda; order Sepiida; family Sepiolidae; genus Sepiola; species Sepiola atlantica. Next base: position 32,541,039 of record OY744534.1, read on the forward strand.
ATTTTTCGAAGCGATAGCAACCAGCAAAGCCAGCTAGTTTCGATATAAGTTTAAATTCCTCTGCAACTTAGGAATCATTCAAAATTATTTGAGGATTTTCTTTTTTTCTTCTTTTCTTTGTAGAACTCAAGAGATTTCTATTATTTGGATTATTCAGACTATTATTCTCATCTTAGTTGTTATATTCACAACGTTTCAGCAGATGTAACCTCCAATCATCTTTTTGAACTCGAGAATCTTTACAAAATTTCGAACTGAACCTTTTCTTTAATTTAGATTCTTCTCGTTCCATCAGCCATGGGTCAGATAGAAGTGTTTATTTTTATGTTATTCTTAGTTGAGATCGCCTGTTAGTAAAGATTGAACCTTAAACCTCTAGAAGACTGTCGCTTAGAACTGATAGCTAATCAACACCATTAACCATTATGCCTTGCGTCCATGTAGACAATTCTAAGATTTATATTTAAGCAGAATTTTCTCTGTAATACAAATGTTATTGAATATGACAGACAACTCATGCCTGGATATCTTTGTGTGAATCCTTTCCATCTGTTTCGGTGGGGAATTGGCCGATAAATCTGCCATAACTGTAGGTGTCCCCACCGAAACAAAGACTCTGATTTGGCAAATAGAAAGGATCCACACAAGGATATCCAGACATAAGTTGTCTGTCAGATTCAAAAATATATATATGTATATATATATATATGTATATATATATATATATACTGGCGATAGAAACATAGCTGTTTTCTTAGTATTTTTCCACTTTCTAAGCGGTAAAGAACATTGCATTAAGTCGCCTTTTTTTATAGGACGTGTAATTATTTTATTTTATATATATAGTTATTAATTAATTTTTAAGTACATATAAATTCCTTTTATATGTAGCTAAAAATTAATTAATAAATATATATACATAAAATTAATGTAAAAAATATATAAATATATGTACTTCCATCCCTTCATGCAAAAGTTAGTGAGTAAAACACACGTCTTTTTTATCCAAAACCATTTCAAGTGTTGAGGGAAAGTGAGAAACTAAATAGCAAGTCAGACAACCACCTTAGACTCATCCCATCGCCTGAAATAAATTCTTTTTGGTTTACATCAGAAGAAATGATAATAATAATATATATATGAAAAATTAAATTACCAGCATAATATATTATATTATATATATATATATTAGTAATATATCTAGATAAATAGCAGGCGTGAACATTGGCGAAGCATATGTGTGTATATATATATATATATATATATATATATATAAGTTATGAAAATATATTTATGGCAATTAAGCTACACAGAGGCTCCCGCATTTCATCCCCGGGGGGAATCTTCAGGCTTAATTGCCATAAATATATTTTCATAACTTACTACCTAGCTCTACTTACGTATCGAGCACTGTTGAAGTAAATACTGAAAACTGATACATAAAAAATTATATCTCCTTATAAAATTTTATGTGGATACATGAAATAGTAATATATATATATATATATATATATATATATATATATATATATATATATATATATATATTTCTCCCTGATCATTTTTGAAAGAGGGTATAACACTAGTATATGAGAAAGTTTGTTTGGCTGTTATAGAAATCGATATGTTCACAGTTAAAAATAATTAAAATTAGTTTCAATAAAGTTTAAATTTTTCAAAGAATCCAATAGTGGTCAAATTGCAGGGAGGTGGGTCCGAGTAAATCAAATAAAAATAACTTTCATAACAGCAAAGATCTTTTATTTGAGAACAGAATAGATGAAGTGTAGTATCAGAAGAGATACTACACTTTGCTGCTAGCTCAAAGGTAGGGATGAACAAAAGCAAGCATCTGCTCTAATGGCGTCAAAATGCAATTTTTCAAACATTCACCAAAAATAACCTAATTATTGTAATTCTATAAAAATTTTCTGAATTGATAATATTTCTCTTAAAAAATTGCTGACTTGAAATTTTGTAGGCAACCGTTTTGAGTGGAGTGTTATATCTCATAACCCTAACTGATCGATGCTGCCAATTTCTTTTTTAAAGCACTGAGTACATGTTTAAATTAATAAGTTTGAAAGATAATTCCTTATAGTTGAATATTTTATTTTGCATTTTTGGAATAAAACATCAACTTCTAGTCAAACGGACCCCATACTTTTGGAAATTTAAAAACGCTAATATAAATAAAATATTGCTCGTCGATCAATTTTTTTATTATTACTTAAAAAACATAATGGCCGAAAATACATTTTTTTTAATCTTTGAAATTTGGTGTTTTTTGTGTACGTTCACCCATATGAGACTATGGATTCCTATATGTGGAGTAAAAAACAGGGGAGATAATTTAGACTGATGGAAATACTCGAGGCAGCCATGGATCTCAAACTGTATAAGTACCTTGAATATTAAAACATATTAATATTGAAAAATAAAAATTTGAAATTCAGAAACCGTTTTTTAGGGGGGATCTGGATTATTACACATTTGTGCTTCCGTATTTTGTAAGGAAAGGGAGCATGACTTAGTAACACTCGTAAAATTCTGTAGTTTACCAAGCAGACTAATATTTGTTCATCGCTACCAAAAAGTCAAGAAGTCTCTTGATCATGAGGATGACAGTTGAGTTATCAGATTACTTCTACATATGGATCTCGGCCTTTTGGCCAAGATCAAAGTGTAGTATCTGTTCCGATGGATACTGCACCCTATAGACCGGTGTTGTCTTGCCCTTCGGGACTTGATTTTGTCGGTCTATGGGTCTGTCCTGTGCAGTTCTAGGAGGTCCACCCTCCCAGGCTTTGCCTCCCCTCTTTGGGGAGGAGTAAGTTTATTGCTTACTGCCTGAGGCGCCCTTACCAGGGAATGCCAATGGGGCTGCCCAGGCAATTTTTAAACCCCACTTTCCCGACCTTGGGTCACATCTTACTTGTGGGTGTAAGATAAAAACTGGCCTTGTGCCTAACTCCTGGAGAGGAGTAAATCAATACATACGGATGTTATAATTGTGCAGAACACAACCCACTCTCTCCACCAAGAAAGTCATGTTTGTATAGGTGCATGATTAATGCTATGTGACAGAAACATACCTGGTTGAACTGGAAGTTTTCCTTCTACTAGAATAGTTTACCTATGATATCTACCCTACTATATGTATATTGCAAATGCAGCACTAATGTTTTCACAATGGAAATAAGAAAGAAAGGGGTTGTCGGTGGTCAGGAATTAATACAAGCATTTTGAATAGAAAAGCATAATTGTATTACTTTGGATAACAGTAAAAATATATATATATATATATATATATACAAAACTACTGCTTTAAATAAAACTGCTTTCAGGAAAATCCAATTTTGTTATTATCAAGTAAAAAATGTGGGTTTTCTTTAAAAGAGAATCTTAAGCCAATGGGACTACTATGTTAAAATTCTTCAACTATTTGGCATTATCAAAAACGTCAAGAATGCTTCTCTTGCAACACGCTTTCTCTATTTTTCTCTCTCTCTACTGTTTGTGATTATTTTTTCACAGCTCTCTTGCTGATACATTCTATACAAAGATACAAAATTGACATTTATTCCACTGCTTCTGTCTGTGAACAGAATTCTATGATAAATTAAGATTCTTACCAAAAAGAAAATTTTTCTACCATTAATTTAGCACCAACAAAAGCAGCAATTTGCAAATTCTTTAATTAGGTTGTATCTATTTCCTTTTCATCTCTGGAATAGATTTAAGCATAAATCAAAAAGCATTCAGACATCTTAATCCCTTACCTATTCATTAGCTAATCCTGAATCTTGGAAATAAAAGGTTTTACTCTCTAACAACAATTCTCTTTCTCTCTCCTGCTCATCCCAATTTATGCTGGGCAATTACACCCTACAATTAAATGCTTAATGCGGTCAGGCAATTAATTCAACTTCCACATTTTCATTATCCATTATGAGATATATAAATTTTAACGAAAGTTGTTGAGTTGGAGTCATGAGGTCAGAGTTGTAGTTTCAGAGTTCAGGGATGTGAGTAGCCAATGGCAAAAAAAGCTGAAATCGAGATGAGTTTCCGAACCTTGGGTTGGGGGGGGGGGGGTGTTGAGGGGGGCACCCCCAACCCGTGTGTGTGTGGGATGATGATGTGCTAGTGATAAGTAGTAAAACGCATTTTAAATAATTTGAAAAATGTTTAATTTGTGAAATTAAAATCTTAGGAAACAAAAAACAGGCAAATTTATAAGTTAATCAGATTAATTGAGCTAACAGATTGTTTCAACTAAGAAAGTCCAAATTAAAAGAAAAACATAGAGTGCCCATGTGTGAGTAATGAGACAGGAAGTCATTCTTTGATGAAACGTCATAAATTGTTTGAAGTTTTAGCTTTCATGACAAAATTAGCATTTTAAGTTTTCAGAGAGAACTGTCATAAGAGGGAAAAAGGAAGGTAATGCCAAGATGGAGAGGAATAAGAGAGAAAAAACAGGAAAAGAAAAAAAAGATAACATCCAGCCAAGTGGCAACAAAAAATAACGAAGTAACGCTCGAGCGATTTGGCTTTTTTCTTATTAAAAAAAGCGGATTTTGAGCAAAGAGTGAATTCACATCCATGGGAGGCTCTAGGAACTTATGCGGAAATTCACTTTTTCCTGGGTAAAAAAAAGGTGTAATTTTCCTAAAAAGAAGAGAACTCACATCTCGTGAGTTGTAAAGTCATAGAGACAGAGCAATAAAGTTAGAGTTGTCGAAATCAGAGAACCAGAGTCAGTCATAGTTAGAATTCAGAATGGTGGAATCATAATCAGGTTAGAATTATGACATCATAAATTTGAGTTTGAAATCAGCTAATCAGAGTTATAGAGTAATATGGAATCAAAGATTTGAGACGTAGAGTTATGGAGTCGGAATCATAAGGTCAGTCATGGAGTTAGACTCATAGGGTCAGAATCGTTATAGAGTAATGTGGAGTCAAAGATTTAAGATCTTGTAGATTTATAGAGTTGGAATCATAGGATCAGAGTTGTGGAATCGGAATCATAAGGTTAGAGCTGTGGAACTGGAGTTTGCGTCATATATTCAGAGTAGTGGAGTTGCAGTCAAAGTGTCTTAATTGTGTAGTGATACAGTCAGTCAATGAGTTGTCAGCAAGTCAAAGTCATGTAATGAAAGTTGTAAAGTCAATATGATTTCCATTTCATAACATATTGAACCTGGTATTCCCAAACAGTCATCCATCTAAGTATCTTTCTAGTAGAAGAGACGTTGCTAGTATTTCTCTACTCTATCCTTATTTTCATGGCAGATGATCAGCTGAACTTCAATCTATGCCCCCCCCCCTGTAAAACATTCACAACAAAAACTCGTCTAGCTACAACCACTGTCAATAATTTCCCTTTCTCCTTCTCTGTGCCTAAAACTAAACAAAACTTCCATGAGCAAAGTTTTTTTCCTAGAACTACCCGCCTGTGGAACTCAATACCGCGGGGCTGCTTTCTGGCTGACACGACAATGTTGTAACATTGTCGTGTTCAAGTCCAATGTAAACAAATTCTTGTTAAGTCGTCCTCCTAAATAATCGAATTCTGCCAAGCTTCCAGCATCATTACCAATCATCACGGTGTTGTTTCACCGTCCACCTGACACTCATTAACCCTTATCCTTTAATGGCTTTTGGCCATTGATAAGTGGTGACTCTTTAGTAAAAAAAAACTTGCGATTCGATGAGAATAGATGTTCCATGATACAGCCATCTTTTTAGAAAAGAAATTAAAATCTTTAAAATTAGCTTAAAGTTTATATATAAAAAAATGTAAGGTCGTAGTTAGGGTCAACAAACCGATAAAAATTGATGAATGGTACCTACATGCCCTCACAGACAGATACACACGTACAACTTTTTTTCCCTCTCATCAATCTAATATATAAAGTAAAGTCAGTCTCTTTCTCGATTTCTGTCATCAATACCTTTTTTCCTACAATATACATAAACAGAACAAAATTGATAACTATGATAAGCACTTTACTGTTTATTGACAATATGGAAAAGGTATTAGAAATAATTTTTCTGTAACCTTATTATTCTATGGAGGTCGAGTTGAGAAACCACACCCTATTATTATGATGGTGATTTTTAGAAGACAAATTTTATGAAGAAAAATTTGTTTTCTAATGACAGAATTTTATTAGATTTTATTTCTTACTAACTACCAAGTGTTTTAACTTGTAACTTGTTATTTTTTTTGTTTTGTTTTTTTAACGTTGCCGTTTTTTTGTTTTTTTAATATATACTTTTTGCTACAAACAAAGGGAAGTAACTGTATTAACGAATGCAGAGTTACAGTTTTTTTTTAAATGGCGTGTGTATGAAAATAATTCTGACCCTGACAAAGTATTTTCTGGAAAGAATTAAATAGAATTATATTTTCTTCTTAACAGCATGCTACAAGGATCTACGAAAGGAACTGGCATATCAGAATCAAATATCGATTTTGTAGGACAAAAGCTATTGACAGAAATCGAGAAAGAGACTGACTTTACTTTATATATATATATATATATATATATATATTCAAGAAAGAATATAATTGGCTAATAACCCTATTCAATAAAGTTAAACACCCTATTCAAATGACCATTATTGGTTAATTAACCTCTGAAAGAAAGACTACTATTGGTTAATTAACATGCAAGTAAGACTATTATTGGCTAATTACCCTATACAAGAAAGACTATTATTGGTTAATTAACCAATACAAGAAACACTATTATTGGTTAATTTACCTATACAAGAAAGATAAGTATTGATTAATAAACCTATTAAAAAGCCACTATTATTGGTTAATTAACATATTGAAGAAAGATTATTATTAGTTATATCTATTCAAGAAAGACTATTATTCGTTAATAAACCTATTCAAAAAAGACTATTAATCGTAAATAACCTTATTCAAATGAGACTATTATTGGTTAATTACCCTATACAAGAATAACTATTATTAATTAATTAACCTATACAAGAAAGACTAACATTGGTTACTTAACCTATACAAGAAAGACTAACATTGGTTACTTAACCCATACAAGAAAAACTATTATTGGTAAATTAACCTATACAAGAAAGACTATTTATGGTTAATTAACCTATACAAAAATACTATTTTTGGTTAATTAATCTATACAAGAAAGACAATGCTTGGGTAATTAACCTATACAAGAAAGACTATCATTGTATAATTGACCAATCCCAAAAGAATATTATTAGTTAATTAACCTATACAAGAAAGACTAATATTGGTTACTTAACCTATACAAAAAAACTATTAGTTAATTAACTTATACAAGAAAGACTATTTACAGTTAATTAACCTATACAAAAAGATTATTGTTGGTTAATTAACCTATACAAGAAAAACAATTATTGGGTAATTACCCTATACAAGAAAGACTATACTTGGATAATTGACTAATCCCAAAAGAATATTATTAGTTAATTGACATATACAAGGCAGACTATTATTGGTTAATATACCAAAACAAGCTAGACTATTATTGGTTAATTTACCTATATGAGGAAGACTATTATTGGTTAATCAACCTACATAAGAAAAAGTACTATTGGTTAATTAACCTATACAAGAAAGATTATTATTGGTTAATTAACCTATCCAAGAAAAACTATTAATTCTTTAATATACCAATACAAGAAAAACTATTATTTCTTAATATACCAATACAAGAAAGACTATTATTGGTTATTTAAACATATACAAGAAAAACTATTATTGGTCAATTAACTTATAATAGAAATACTATTATTAATTAATTAACCTATACAAGACTATTATTGGTAAATAAACATATACAGGAGAGAGTATTATTGGTTTATTAATTTATAAAAGAAAGAATATTATTGGGTAATTAACTTATACAAAAAAACTTATTGGTTTTAACCTATACAAGAAATACTATTGTTGGCTAATTAACCTATACAAGAAAGACTGTCATTGGTTAATTTACTTATTTAATAACACTATTATTGGTTAATTAACCTATTCAAGAAAGACTATAATTGGGTAATTAACATATACAAGAAATGCTTTTATTGGTTAATTAACCTATCCAAAAAGACTAATATTGGTTAATTAACCTATCCGAAAAGACTATTATTGGTTAATTCATTTATTTTTTAAAAATGACAAGTCTTGTGATTTTATTATTATTTGTTTTCTCTAAACAAAAGAAACCATAAAACTTTTATCTGATAAAAAATGTACTTTTAAGAATGGATGCAGTAATAATCTTAACTGTATTTTTCACAGACACTTGAGATGCAGTGACAATTTCAGTCACAGCCACTAGCATTTGTTTAATAGTCCTTAAACAATAATGACAGGAAAGAAAGAAAAAACAAAAAACTTTTCAAGTTTTTTTGTAATTTGCTAAACTGATTGCGTACTTATATGACATAAACATGACTAAACTTAATTGTTAGAAAAAATATCATTATTTGGTGAATTATATAAAAAGAAAGTCCTTAATTATGCAAAACCTATCTGTGATATGTTAAATACAGTAATGGTATATATATATATATATATATATATATATATATATATATATATATATATATATATATATACTCAGGACAAGTAAAATTAATTTTTAGCCCAACTTACGAAGATTAAAATCAAGATTTACTGTTACTAAGCCTTATGCCTAGAATCCTTAGTCAAATTTAGATAAAAATATATTACATAGTCTTTAAGAAATTGAAATTTACGGAATGTTAATTGGTGTCTAATTACTCTGGACCAAATTCAATGCAAATCTGAAATATCCGAATTTACAAATGGGAGGTTGTGTTTGTATTACGTCCCTCAAAACCATTTAAAAAAAGAAACTGAAATTGGGGGAACTTTTATTAATTGATGTCCAATACCTATTATTAAAATTTTACAAAAATTTGATTTATTTTAATTTGCACAAATTGCTTCACCCTCCACCCTTTCCCCCAAACTAAATATAGCTCACATTACCACCCTTATGCCTAGCAGCTAATGATCAGTTCATTAATTTAGGAGTGAATTCTGTACATACATAATGTCGGTTTATATATAAAGAGGCAGCTGTTTCCAGGTATGATCTCTCCTCTCTTACCAATTCCTGCAACATCCCAACAAATTATTAGCTGTATCCATCCAGTGTTGCCCAGTCGGATTTTATTTGCAACATATTTTGGGTTTGTTTTTGTTTTTTATAAATATGCCGGGTTTCAAAATATAACTTTTTTGTTCTAAACAAAGGAAATTGGGTCTATTTACGAATACAGAGTTTTGTCCCTGAAATAATTCCAACTCAATCAAGTATTTTCAGGAATAAATTAAATCGAATTATATTTTATTGTTCTTAAGAACATGCTGCAAAAATTGAGGAACCAGAATCAAATATTGTAGGAAGAAATATGAATGAAATCGAATTATATTTTATTGTTCTTAAGAACATGCTGCAAAAATTGAGGAATCAGAATCAAATATAGTAGGAAGAAATTTGAATGAAATCGAATTATATTTTATTGTTCTTAAGAACATGCTGCAAAAATTGAGGAACCAGAATCAAATATTGTAGGAAGAAATATGAATGAAATCGAATTATATTTTATTGTTCTTAAGAACATGCTGCAAGAATTGAGGAATCAGAATCAAATATAGTAGGAAGAAATATGAATGAAATCGAATTATATTTTATTGTTCTTAAGAACATGCTGCAAAAATTGAGGAACCAGAATCAAATATTGTAGGAAGAAATATGAATGAAATCGAATTATATTTTCTTGTTCTTAAGAACATGCTGCAAAAATTGAGGAACCAGAATCAAATATTGTTGGAAGAAATATGAATTAAATCGAATTATATTTTCTTGTTCTTAAGAACATGCTGCAAAAATTGAGGAACCAGAATCAAATATTGTAGGAAGAAATATGAATGAAATCGAATTATATTTTCTTGTTCTTAAGAACATGCTGCAAAAATTGAGGAACCAGAATCAAATATTGTAGGAAGAAATATGAATGAAATCGAATTATATTTTATTGTTCTTAAGAACATGCTGCAAAAATTGAGGAACCAGAATCAAATATTGTAGGAAGAAATATGAATGAAATCGAATTATATTTTCTTGTTCTTAAGAACATGCTGATAAAATTGAGGAACCAGAATCAAATATTGTAGGAAGAAATATGAATGAAATCGAATTATATTTTATTGTTCTTAAGAACATGCTGCCAAAATTGAGGAACCAGAATCAAATGTTGTAGGAAGAAATATGAATGAAATCGAATTATATTTTATTGTTCTTAAGAATATGCTGCAAAAATTGAGGAACCAGAATCAAATATTGTAGGAAAAAATATGAATGAAATTGAATTATATTTTATTGTTCTTAAGAACATGCTGCAAAAATTGAGGAACCAGAATCAAATATTGTAGGAAGAAATATGAATGAAATCGAATTATATTTTCTTGTTCTTAAGAACATGCTGCAAAAATTGAGGAACCAGAATCAAATATTGTAGGAAGAAATATGAATTAAATCGAATTATATTTTCTTGTTCTTAAGAACATGCTGCAAAAATTGAGGAATCAGAATCAAATATAGTAGGAAGAAATTTGAATGAAATCGAATTATATTTTATTGTTCTTAAGAACATGCTGCAAAAATTGAGGAACCAGAATCAAATATTGTTGGAAGAAATATGAATGAAATCGAATTATATTTTATTGTTCTTAAGAACATGCTGCAAAAATTGAGGAACCAGAATCAAATATTGTAGGAAGAAATATGATTGAAATCTAATTAAATTTTATTGTTCTTAAGAACATGCTGCAAAAATTGAGGAACCAGAATCAAATATTGTAGGAAGAAATATGAATTAAATCGAATTATATTTTATTGTTCTTAAGAACATGCTGCAAAAATTGAGGAACCAGAATCAAATATTGTAGGAAGAAATATGAATGAAATCGAATTATATTTTCTTGTTCTTAAGAACATGCTGCAAAAATTGAGGAACCAGAATCAAATATTGTAGGAAGAAATATGAATGAAATCGAATTATATTTTATTGTTCTTAAGAACATGCTGCAAAAATTGAGGAACCAGAATCAAATATTGTAGGAAGAAATATGAATGAAATCGAATTATATTTTATTGTTCTTAAGAACATGCTGCAAAAATTGAGGAACCAGAATCAAATATTGTAGGAAGAAATATGAATGAAATCGAATTATATTTTCTTGTTCTTAAGAACATGCTGATAAAATTGAGGAACCAGAATCAAATATTGTAGGAAGATATATGAATGAAATCGAATTATATTTTATTGTTCTTAAGAACATGCTGCAAAAATTGAGGAACCAGAATCAAATATTGTAGGAAGAAATATGAATGAAATCGAATTATATTTTATTGTTCTTAAGAACATGCTGCAAAAATTGAGGAACCAGAATCAAATATTGTAGGAAGAAATATGAATGAAATTGAATTATATTTTATTGTTCTTAAGAACATGCTGCAAAAATTGAGGAACCAGAATCAAATATTGTAGGAAGAAATATGAATGAAATCGAATTATATTATCTTGTTCTTAAGAACATGCTGCAAAAATTGAGGAACCAGAATCAAATGTTGTAGGAAGAAATATGAATGAAATCGAATTATATTTTATTGTTCTTAAGAACATGCTGCAAAAATTGAGGAACCAGAATCAAATATTGTAGGAAGAAATATGAATGAAATCGAATTATATTTTATTGTTCTTAAGAACATGCTGAAAAAATTGAGGAACCAGAATCAAATATTGTAGGAAGAAATATGAATGAAATCGAATTATATTTTATTGTTCTTAAGAACATGCTGCAAAAATTGAGGAACCAGAATCAAATATTGTAGGAAGAAATATGAATGAAATCGAATTATATTTTATTGTTCTTAAGAATATGCTGCAAAAATTGAGGAACCAGAATCAAATATTGTAGGAAGAAATATGAATGAAATCGAATTATATTTTATTGTTCTTAAGAACATGCTGCAAAAATTGAGGAACCAGAATCAAATATTGTAGGAAGAAATATGAATGAAATCGAATTATATTTTCTTGTTCTTAAGAACATGCTGCAAAAATTGAGGAACCAGAATCAAATGTTGTAGGAAGAAATATGAATGAAATCGAATTATATTTTATTGTTCTTAAGAACATGCTGCAAAAATTGAGGAACCAGAATCAAATATTGTAGGAAGAAATATGAATGAAATCGAATTATATTTTCTTGTTCTTAAGAACATGCTGCAAAAATTGAGGAACCAGAATCAAATATTGTAGGAAGCAATATGAATGAAATCGAATTATATTTTATTGTTCTTAAGAACATGCTGCAAAAATTGAGGAACCAGAATCAAATATTGTAGGAAGAAATATGAATGAAATCGAATTATATTTTCTTGTTCTTAAGAACATGCTGCAAAAATTGAGGAACCAGAATCAAATATTGTAGGAAGAAATATGAATGAAATCGAATTATATTTTATTGTTCTTAAGAACATGCTGCAAAAATTGAGGAACTAGAATCAAATATTGTAGGAAGAAATATGAATGAAATCGAATTATATTTTATTGTTCTTAAGAACATGCTGCAAAAATTGAGGAACCAGAATCAAATATTGTTGGAAGAAATATGAATGAAATCGAATTATATTTTCTTGTTCTTAAGAACATGCTGCAAAAATTGAGGAACTAGAATCAAATATTGAAGGAAGAAATATGAATGAAATGTAATTATATTTTATTGTTCTTAAGAACATGCTGCAAAAATTGAGGAACTAGAATCAAATATTGTAGGAAGATATATGAATGAAATCGAATTATATTTTATTGTTCTTAAGAACATGCTGCAAAAATTGAGGAACCAGAATCAAATATTGTAGGAAGAAATATGAATGAAATCGAATTATATTTTCTTGTTCTTAAGAACATGCTGCAAAAATTGAGGAACCAGAATCAAATATTGTAGGAAGAAATATGAATGAAATCGAATTATATTTTATTGTTCTTAAGAACATGCTGCAAAAATTGAGGAACCAGAATCAAATATTGTTGGAAGAAATATGAATGAAATCGAATTATATTTTATTGTTCTTAAGAACATGCTGCAAAAATTGAGGAATCAGAATCAAATATTGTTGGAAGAAATATGAATGAAATCGAATTATATTTTATTGTTCTTAAGAACATGCTGCAAAAATTGAGGAACTAGAATCAAATATTGTAGGAAGAAATATGAATGAAATCGAATTATATTTTATTGTTCTTAAGAACATGCTGCAAAAATTGAGGAACCAGAATCAAATATTGTTGGAAGAAATATGAATGAAATCGAATTATATTTTCTTGTTCTTAAGAACATGCTGCAAAAATTGATGAACTAGAATCAAATATTGAAGGAAGAAATATGAATGAAATCGAATTATATTTTCTTGTTCTTAAGAACATGCTGCAAAAATTGAGGAACCAGAATCAAATATTGTTGGAAGAAATATGAATGAAATCGAATTATATTTTATTGTTCTTAAGAACATGCTGCAAAAATTGAGGAACCAGAATCAAATATTGAAGGAAGAATGCTATCTATGAGAAAAACAAAGAGACTGACTTCACGTAAGTCTTAAATTTCGTACTTGTACTTGAATCAACCGGGATGTGCGTTATTGGCCTCATGGACACTTCTGCAGACTATGGAATCAGCCATATCAAATTGAAGTCTAATTGGATTTATTCTGATTACTTACACACTAATAAGTGGAGAAAGGTATGAATCAACAATTACGTCCTCAGCTATGTGTGAAATAACAACTTCGCTTCAATTTAGCGTATACAACGAATCGTTGTTTACATGCAGTTTTTTTTTTGTTACTTTGAATAAATGTTTTTGATTTGATTTTGTGGTCTTTTATTTATTTGGACTCATCAACTTTTCCATTTATTTTTTCTCTACATTCTGTCGCATGTTCTTATACACTGGGTATTGTGTTTTATCATTAAACAAAAAGAATACTCGTCCCAGGACGAGTAAAAATAATTCCCCAAACAGAACAGTTTTACACAACTTTCATGCCCCCTTACAAAGATTAAAATCAAGATATAATGATATTAAACCTTATTTCTAAAATCCTTATTCGAATTTTGATCAAAATTCTTTACATGATTTTGATGCTAGAAAATGTCTAAAATTTAAAAGAGTCTTAAGAAGTAATTGAAATTCAGGGAATCTTGCTTAATCGCCAATTCAAGAAATTATTTTTTCTTCGAGTTATAGTGATTTTAGTAACACGAAATTTACGGGCCGTTTTCGTAATATATACCAAATAATTGAAAAAAAATTATTTTAAACATCTACAATTCTTTATTTTTATTTAAAAAATGTAAAAACATTAATGCATTTTTAAAATTAACATATAAAAATATAACTTTAGTAAAGGTGTATTTTGTTTGAAAAAATAGTACATTTTCGTTACGATTTAAAAAAAAATAGTTTCATTATATTACGTGATCGTTAATTAATAAATACTGAAAATTTCATTTAAATTGGTTGATTTCCTAAATTTTGGTGAATCTTTAAGTGAAGGGGAGGTCAAAATGTTTGTAAATTTTGCAGATCGGCCATTGATTTTGCACGTACCTACAAAAAATATTTCATGTGATTTTTATGAGAGTTTTGGGAAAATATAAAATGCGATGTAATTATATTTCCCTTTCATACATGAACGTGTTATCATCAGCGCAATAAATTTTTTTTATAATCTTGAAAATAAACAAAAACTTGAAAAATTTGAGAATCAGGATCATAACAGAAAAAAGAATTTTAAAAAAATTGGATTTCTACTAGCGATTGACTTGGAGAGGTATGGTAGCCTTGTTCTGTAATAAACAGGCGGGATTAGCTCACCAACCATCACTCACTCCCTGGACACCGTGCTAAAAAAATTATTTTCAGAGATTCAACAATTTCGTTAATTTCACAATTCATCGTCAGTTATTTGGAAAGATAAAACGTAAGTTTGTATTTGCTTTGTCATCTTTATTGATTATTTAAAACGTTTAAAACAATTATTTATTAATAAATAAATAGAATTCAAATATGACATTTTCTTGCAAAATTGAATTCTATTAATAAATAATTGTTATAACTTTTTTTCTCAATAGATAAATTTTCAGTGTAGTCATTGACTTTAATTTACTTTTTTACACTTAAAATAAAAAAAATACACTTTTAGCTTTATTTTAAAAAGAATTCATGTAATTTATCGTTACGATAAGTTAAGAATAAATCGAGTAACTAAAGTGTTTAATCATTATGTAAAACAAATTGATGAAATTGACGCAGTTCGTAACGTAAAAATAATTTTTAACAACATTTTAAAAAAGTTTTATTTTAAATTCTAAGGAAAAATATTGGTAAACAGATGTCATCAATAATTTCAGAGTATTACTGAATTAAAAACTAATACAAAGTTAAATATGAATCTTTTTAGATAAAAATAAATCAAATCTTAATTGCGTACATTCACAAATATTTAAATTGAATAAGCATTTCCTCTTTTATTACAACAAAATAAGGGTACTTAAATTAATTCAATTTCTTTATAACCTTAAAAAGAATAAAGAAATAAATGGATAATATTTTTTCAATTTCTATAAACTACCACAAAACCATTTTTATATATAAAGTTAAAAAATATAAATTATTACATTTTTGTCTTCCATATATTCTGTATAGCGATAGTCAATCGGTAAACAAAGTCGTTTACCGACCGACTGAATGCCGGATTTTACTAAATTATGACTTGCGGAGGGGGGAGGAATAATTTTACTAATTTTTAGTAAAACGTAGGAAATTTTTGTCTTAATTCAGTATCTTATGACTTTGATTTAATAATTATCTTTGAAATAGTTCCAGAAAACTTTTATTTATCTTTCAAGGCAGTTTTACAAGTAATTTCTTCAAAGTTCAAAATTCACTATTTTTTTTTTTTTTTTAGCTGTCGTGATAACATTTTTAATTATAATTCTTTTTCACGCGTAAATATACATTTTTTTCCTTTTAGAGATTAAGTTTAGGCTTTAATCTTTCAAACACAATCAAAGATTACACGAAAACTAATTAAAAAAATTAATAAGCGCTTTTTAATAATCATGGTCCGTACAAGACACGCCCATTTTTGCACGTATCTAATAATTACCTATTGTTAAAATTTCACAAAAATCGAAGGTTTTTGAATTTCCACGAAGCCATAACTCTAAATTAAACTAAATATAACCAACATTGCGACACCTTACGCCTACCAGCTGTGTTCTAAAATTCATATAATCATAATCTGGTTCTGGTATTTAAGGTGCTGCAATTGTGGGCAACGTCAGGTAACGCCTTACGCCATAATGATCGGTTAATTAGTTAAGGAGTGAATCCTGTACATACAAATATATAAACATATACACATACCTAACTTTATCTAAATAGAGATAACGCCAAATGGGATTGATATGCCGCTAAAAATACAAATCAAACTACACAAGTCTTTTGTAATACTTTCCCTCGTGGGGAGTTATGTAAGAAATCATTCCAATCTTTTTCCACAAACTAATTTAATATTATTGACCCTCAAGAGTTTGGTAAGGATACCGGTGCAGATTATTTGATACGGTAGGGACACACATAAACCATAATACTTGACGTTTGCCTTGAAACTTGAATTCTAATCGACAGTTTAAAGGCTTCAAAATTATTTTCGAATTTCGAAGTAAACAAATGTCCTAATTTACTTGTTTGCCCACGAGGGTCGAGTTAGACACAATGTAGGTGTTTAATGTGGGGAAATCCAGCTCCCCAAAAGAGGCATTTCTGGATTGAGACAAAAATAAAGATTGCCTCAATCTAGAAAGATTTCTCCTTCATTGACGTAGGAGAGAAAAATTAAGTGTTGTATCAGAAAAGATACTACGCTTTGCTTCTACCCAAAAGGCAAGGTAAACACATGTCGGCCATTTTTATCTATTAAAACGGCTGACTTGTTTACTATATTGTGACTCTTCGAAATTAGAAAATAATTTTGACACCTTTAAATTGTCGATTAAATAGTTATTTACTTAGATTAAAGCGTAAAAGACAAAAGTCAAGTATTATCGTTAATTTGTGCAACTAAACCGAAGAAAAACGTTAATTTAACTTTGACACGCGCCTCGTCATATTCAAGTGTGGGGTTCTTTTTTTTTTTTTTTTTTCGAATCTGTAAAAATGTCAAGCAATGAATCTTAACATATTTATGATAAACAGTGAAAGTGAATCGATGGCAGCAGCGGTTACAAATCAGATGGTGCTTTCTTCTTCTTCTTCTTCTTCTTCTTCTTCTTCACAATAATAAATCAATATTACAAGTGAAATCAAGTCACATAATAATCAATAAGGGCAACTTAATTTATGATGACTTATCAATTATATAATTAATTGTACAAGCAGTCAAAACGGTTGTCTGTTATGTTGCTAGGTTTGATTAATTTAAATAGTAAAACAAGTCTGTAAATATTAAAATAAATAAATGAAAATATTGACATAGAATATGTTATCAATTATTATTGCCTTTGTGGGTATGTAATTCAATTATCTCTTTTTATGAACATTAAAAGCAAAAAGATTTTTAAACATTTTTCTTTTCTTTTTTTAATAAAAAGATTATTTTGGCTGAACTGGTCTCCCATATCATCAGTGAACTGATCCTTAAATATTCGTGAACTTATTTTTAGTTGGTATGACATACAATTTTTTGTTTTATTTATAAAATAATAATACATATATTTTCGCATAGACACGATCAGTTATGATCACTATGGTAGACTAGCTCAGCAAAAAAAAACAAAAAAACTAATTTAACTGAATGTGTATTAAAATGTATGTATGTATTTTTAATAAAAATATACGTACGACACTCTAACATTAAAAACATTCTGCTGCGGTTATCATTCAAATATTTGTTGTTATTATTATTTATTATTCAAAATCAGGTTCACTGGTTATGTGGGAGACACTTTCAACAAAAAATACACCTTACCTCAAACCTAAATTGTGTATACTACAACTTTATCATATATATATATATATATATATATATATATATATATATATATATATATATATATATATATTAGTAAAATTTCTATTACACATTGATACCAGCTGTTTCAAGAGAGATTGGAAATTCTACCCGTTGGGCTAAGGAATATCACATGCCCCATATTCTTACTGAAAACTCTAGTATCAATGTACAATCTAAATTTTACTGTATAGTATCATATGTGATAAATATATTATGCTCTTACAAACGTAATTGAGAACTCTGGTCTAATTTCTCCAAAAATATAGAATTATACTACAATATACCAAAACGCAAATGACGCTACACTTCTGATGATCGGCTAAAACCGTGAATTTCATACTAGCTGACCCTACCCGCCCGGCATTGCATTTTAACATACAAACATACACATGTATTCTAATAATATAAACTTGGATATAAAAGTATTATACTATTGTGGGTGCTATTATTATTTAAACGCTGTTATTAATAACTTATTATTATCATTACTTTAATTTATTATCAGGATCAGGATCATTGATTTTTATATGGGAGACCAGTCCAGTCAAATATCTTATCTAAAGCATAAAATTGTATGTATTACCACTTAATTGCTCTCTATATTTAAGTGAGTACTATTAAATATAAAAACATTGTTAATTAATTATTTGATTTAAAAGGATTATTTTGTGGTGTGTATTATTAAAAATTGTTGTTTTTGTTATTATTTTAATGTATTATTCAAATTAAGGACCCGTGATTATATGGGAAACAAGTGCAATTAAAATATACGTTACCTGAATACTAACATTGTATGTGTATTATTAGTTTAAAAGCATTATTCTGTTGTAAGTAGTATTCAAAGTATTGTATTATTATATAGTTGTCAAAAAAGGATCATTGATGGAAGACCAATTCAGACAAAATATACATTACCTAAAGTTTAAAAGTGTGTATATTACTACTTAATATCAAGTAGTAATATACACAAGTCGTACTATATCAAAAAAATATATTCATTATTCTGTGGTGGGTAGTATTCAAAAATGGTTTTGTTATTTTAATTCATTATTCGAAAAACAAGGATCACTGATTGTATGGAAGACCATTTCAGACAAAAATATACCTTTCTCAAATCTTTAAATTTCATATTATTCTGTTGTGTTCAAAGTACATATTCAATATACATTTTTCAAAATAAAATATCGTTAGTGTTTTGCGTTTTCATCATGGAAAACAACCTAGAAAATGTTCTGAAAATAAATAATTTTT
The DNA here is from genome assembly GCA_963556195.1 of Sepiola atlantica. Taxonomy (NCBI): domain Eukaryota; kingdom Metazoa; phylum Mollusca; class Cephalopoda; order Sepiida; family Sepiolidae; genus Sepiola; species Sepiola atlantica. Next base: position 32,560,487 of record OY744534.1, read on the forward strand.
ACGACTACATATCTTAAGAAATGGGTAAATAATTAAATATTAACTATTATATAGAAAAAATAACAATACAAAGAACCAAGTATATTTACAAAAAAAACAAACAATAAAAAACAATAAAAAATAAATCAATTATGTTATATAAAAAATCTTTTTTAACTGACACAAGTTTTTGTAAGTACGTTAATCATCTGTTCTCTATATGAATAACATTGTGATCATTCTACGTGTGTCTGTATCTCGCCCCTGCGTTACTTACACATTTTTATTTACTATTAATAGATTATTCATTGAAATTTTTTAAAATGAAATAGCGTAAACTACGAAAAATAACATTTTAAAAATACTATTTAAAAAATAATGTAATTACGAAATTAAATACACTATAATGCATTTCGGTTTCGTCGTAAACAATTTAGCCATTATAATAAATGAATTAATTTATTATTCGAAAAAACAAGGATCTCTGATTGTATGGAAGACCAGTTCAGACGAAAAAGTACCTTCCCCAAATTTCATATACTACTTTATCAAATATATACTCTAAGTGAGTACTTTAAAAAATAAAACATACATATGCTATATATATATATATATATATATATATATATATATATATATATATATATATATATATATATATATATATATATATATTACAAAAACATTATTCTTTGTGACCCTTATAAATTTTAAAAGAATTTGGAGGTATTCAAACTGTCGAATAGAAAGTTATTTCTGGCTTTAAAATTCTCACATATGTTCAAAAAAAGATTGAAAGTTTTGGAAGTAAATACATCCGATAACTAGACATTAAAACAACATTTACACCATAACAAAATTAGTTATAGTTTTATAATGATTTACTTGATAATTAATAATTAGACCAAACGATGTCATCATAATTAAATTTAACTTTCCAAATTTCTATTTTAAAAGAACAACAACAAATAAATGAATAACTGCATAATAAAAAATGAAAGTTAAAAGACGCCCGGGTAACACCGGAGATAAGTTTATTTGTGAATTGTGCAAAAAGGAAAACACGCCGGATGACGATGAAGAAGATTCCGGTCTCTCTTCATCTTCGTAAATACCGCGCTTTTAAAATCGGTGAGAGCGAGGTTTTGGGGAAATACGCAACTCCACAAAACCAGTAGAAAAGGATGACACAGGTCAATCCTATTAGTTAAACTTGATTATCAATATCATTTTCACTAAATACTTATATTGTATTTATTTGGAGAATCAATTTAGTAAATAAAGAAACTGTTTTTATTCATTATTTATTTAAAACGGCCGTCTACAACATTTGGATCAAAGTTGGGAAAGAGGAGAAGAAAAAAAATCAGAGCTAGTTTTGATTTTACAAGTCGGAGAAATAATAACAGACAATGATAGAAAAATGTGAATTAAAAAAATTACAATCAGTTTGACAAGTGAAGAGTTATTTATAAAGAAAAAAATGTTTAATTATTTATACCTTTAATATAAGCAACAATCAATCTAATAAATGGTGTATATCTAATTTAATAGCATAATTAATGTAATAAGATATTTTATGTTTTATAGATAAATTTGAAGTTTGTTTTAAAACACTTTAAAGTTTCTCAAGCATTTTTTATAAACAATAAATAAATGAGATTTACATGAAAAACTGAAAATTGACTTCGAGATCTTTACAATTATTTTCACTTTGTCTAATAGTAAACACCTTATTTTTGTAACGAGTAAAAACTCAAGACTGCAAGAAATAAAAGCTAAAAAATGACACGGTAAATTATCTTTATAAATAGCTATAAAAAGAATATTGCCAAATATTAAGTGTTTTATTAGTTAAAAAAATGAGTAACTTTTAATTAAGTTGAAACTTGAAAGTCAAGTCTAAAGTAATGTTAGAAACTTTACTTGATTTTGATTATGACAGTAATAATAAATAGAATGCTTATTATTGGCAGTATTTTATTGTTATTACTGTCACGATCTAATGAAATGATGATAATAACAATACAATAACAAGAGGGGAACGTTAATATTAACCTGTGATTATTTAAGTGGAGAATATCACGTTTTGAGGGGATTCGAATTGGAAGAGTAATCCGTCAAAATGAGAAAATAATCTAATTTTATTAATTAAAAAAAATACAAATCTAAATCTTCAGTCTGACATAATCTATAGTTTGGGTGTATTTTAAGAGAGTAATTTTGTTTTTAAATAAAAAAGCAACAAAAAAAAACGTGAAAACGCGAGTCTTGCCAAACAATAAGAAGTCTAAACACATCTTTTTCTTCGACCTCTTTCCTTATCTTACATTTTCCTCGTTTTTCCTCTTTCTACATTTCATTTCTGGAAACAGTTATTCAAACATTAAATAGCAATAAAATAATAGTTATACTAATAACGGCTTAATAGAAAGGATATTATTCTTATTAACTAAATCGTCAGTATAATTATCTAAAGCTATCTTCATATTACTGGTTATTACCCTCATCTCAGTGTCGTACTAATTGAAATTGATTGATAGAATGATACAAGAAACAAGCAACATGATGAAAGTGTTAAAGATGATCCTTGTTAATATTAGCAGTTATTAATAATAACTTATTATTATTATTATTATAAAAATAAAAATGTTGTTGTTATTATTATTATCATTAGTAGTAGTAGTAGTAGTAGTAGTATTATTTATTATAAAAATAATAATAATAATATTGTTGTTGTTATTATTATTATTTTTATTATTGAGTCGTTTTGCTTCCTAAGCATTATATTGAATGAAATTGCTACGAAACAACCATTATTATTTGTTTATTCCCCGAAGTGTCACAATGTAATAATCAGAAAATCACACCAAGAAAACATTTTTCAATTCACGGTTTTATAAAGCAAAAATAAATAAAGCCAATTTGTATTGCCATAAAAACAACATAAAATCAATCACAATTTTATTAATTACACAAAATCAAAACACCGGAAATTATTTTTTTATATCAATTACTTCATTTGATTTGATTTTTTTATATCTTTCAAAAAATGTTATTTTTTTAGGCAAAAATGTGATTTGATATATATATCAAATCACATTTTCTATGAAGTTACCCATTTATCATTTTTCTATACAACAAAAAATGTAAAAATCAAACGAAAGAGCACAACAATTTAGACAAAAACGAATCAATTCGATTAGCAAAATCAATCAAACCGTTCAATCACGGTGTTTTATCATTTATAACAATTAAAATAAATGTGTAAAATTGTTTAAAAGTCGACTTGAGGACAAGAGGAGAAAATGGTTGGGTGTGACGTCCCGCCATCGTCAAGATAGAAAAAAAGTAACTGTTTTTATTGTCGCCTTTTTATTATTTATTTTTATTATTATTATTATTATTATTATTATTATTATTATTATTATTATTATTATTATTATTATTATTATTATTATTATTATTATTATTCTAAATAAAAACTAAAAACGAAAGATTGTTGATAAAAAAAAAACTTTTCAAGCGAAGTGGTGTCAATTAAAATTTAAATTAAACAAAAAAGTGGTTTATATATTTAGTTTTGTTTGGCAAAAAACCAACTAAGTAGTATTTTTTGACTTTTAAATGTGTTAAGTTAAATATCTTAAATGTAATGACTAGGGGAAAGGAAAAAAAGAAAATAAAGTTATAATAACTATATGAAATAAATAAAGCATGGTTAGATGATGAACATACAGAGATAATCTTCTTAATCTTAAAATAGATTACTAATATCTAATAATCCGAAACACACGTGAAAGGGATTTAAAAAAACAACACTCACCATTTATGGTTTTCTACAATTAAAGTCCCTTTTTCTGGACTGTTCTCTGGCAATGATGGGTTTTTATTTACTCCCGTTGTGAAATATTTATATATATATATATATATATATATATATATATATATATATATATATATATATATATATATATAAACAAGTCCTTTTCGTTAGGTAGAAGTAATAACAACAGTTTTATTAGCAGTAGTAAAAATGCCGCAAATAGACCCGCAAATTATCCTCGGTTAAAAAAGCGCTTCTTTTTAGATTAAACAAGATGAAACATTGCATTATTATTCGCAATATTATCACGCGTTTTTCTTGTGTTTTTTTTATGTTCATTTAAAAAGCAATTAGCATCATCATTATCGTTAGAATTAATAATTATAAATAATTACAGATAACGATTATTATTTATTATAATAAGTTTGTGTTGATGTTGTTTGTTTTGATTATTATTTCTCGTTTTTTTTTTGCACAGGTGCAAATATATATATATAAAAAAAAGAACGTCTCGCACGTGAAGACGAGCACTTGTCCAGTCTTGTGTGAATTTTGCGTTTATGTGAAAAATGTTTGTTTGTCTTTTTGTTTTCTCTTTTTCTTCCTCTCTCCCTCTCTTCTCCTTTTTCAGTTTCACGTTCAATACGCGTATAAGCGGATAATAAATGGTATCCAGAAAGAGTAGAAAAAAAAACGGAAAATAATAGTAGTAAGTAGTAATAATAAATCTTTAAACCGTAATAATAAAGTGATATTGTATTATAATAATTCTGGGAGAGAGAGAGTGGGAACTGTATTTAGATGGGTATTGGATGAATTATGATGATACTACACGACTACACAGTTAACAGTACACAGACAGAGAGTGAAGGAGGATAGAGAGAAAGGAGGGGGCGTCGGGCTATTATATATGTGTCGAGTGATATACAGAGATTTTTCGTTTAAACGATTCAAAATAAAGAGACGGCTTATTAAACATTTGCTGTTGGTTAGGGTTATATTTTAAGCGCTTCTCGGATAAAAAACAAACAAACAAACAAACAAACGGACACTAAAGAGCAGAAAGTTGTATGGCGGCTTCTTCAGCTTTTTCGCCAACCTTACACACGCACACACACACACTCGCTCTCCCTCTCTCACTTCTACGATTTTTTTTGTTGCTATTATGTACACAAGTTAGAATTGTAGTGACGGTAGCAATATTACAACGAAGATGATCCAACTACACCCTCCCCCTCTCTCTATCATTCTCTCTCTCTCTCTCTCTCTCTCTCTCTCTCTCTCTCTCTCTCTCAGCCTCGCTTTCGCGTGCGTGCGTTTTACATTGTACAATGCGTGCGTGTGTGTATTTTGCCGTAAGCGAGTGCGCGCGTATGTATGTGTGCAATGTGCATGTCGATCGTTTGTGTATGTGTGTGCGTTTGTATGCGGGTCTCTGACTGATGGTTTAGCTTTGCTTATTCTTCCCCATTCGCAATTAGATTTTCTTCTTCTTCTTCTTCTTCTTCTTCTTCTTCTTCTTCTTCTTCTTCTTCTTCTTCTTCTTCTTCTCGCTAACCAAACCTTATCAAATCCGCCCATTCTCCTCCCCCTCTCTCTCTCATCTTTAATCTTTAATCTTTTCCTCCCTTTTTAAATCCTAGAATTACTTTTGTTCTTTCTTTCTTTCTACTGTCCTCCTTCTCTTTTTCACCGTTTCTTCCCTTCTTTTTGTAACTTTAGAATTGCTTTCTTTCTTTCTAAACCCCTTCTCTCTTTCTTCCCTTCTCCATTCACCGACTCTTGTTATAACTATAGAATTGCTTTGCTTTCTTTCATTCATTTTCTTTTCATAGTCTTTTTTCTTTCTATCTTCTTTCTCTCTGTTCACATCCGCCATGTATACTCGTTCGTTTTTTTTTTTTGTTTTTTTTTTGCCAGTTTTCTTTCTTTATTCTCAATGGCACTTAGTTGGCTGGCTTTTTTTTTTTCTCTCTCTCTCTCCCTCCCCCCTCCCCCTCTCTCTCTCCCTCTCTCTCTTATTTGTTGCCTACACGTTCAATATTAGACTCTCTTAAATTATTTTCCAATATCTACTTCCCTTTTCATCCATACTTGGCCTTTCTTTCCTCCCACTTTCATTTTCATTTCCTTTAATTCCCCTTTTCCTTTCTTAGCTTTTCTTTCTTCTACTTTTATTCTCCTCTTTCATTTTTACTTTAATTCTCAGTTTCCTATTTCTTCCTTTGCTCTTTCTTTTGTCATTTCGTTTTCTTTCTTCAATTATTGTTTTCGTTTCTTTTTCTTCTCTTTTCATTTGATTTCTTTATCCCCCTTGCCATTTATTTCCTTACGGTTTCTTTAATTCTCATTTTCGTTGCTTTCTTTTTATGCTTGTTGCCCCTTTCTTATTTTCCCCCCAGGGTTTCTCTCTTTATTCCCTTTTCCTCTTTTCTTTTTATTCTTACATTGTCTTTCTTTATTCTCATTGCCACTTTATTTCCTCGTTCGTTTTCTTTCTTTATTCTTCCCCATTATATGTTTATCTTTCTTACATTAGCTTTCTTCATTCTCCTTGTCAGTGTCCTTTTTCGTTCCGTTCTGTAATTCACCTTTATTTTCTTTTTCGCCATCTTTATTCTCCTTGCCACGTTATTTTCTTTGTTTAATTCTTCTTTTCATGTTTTCATGTCCTTTCGATTTTTATTCTCCTTGTCATTTTCTTTTTCTTTTCGAATGGTTTATTTAATCCTTCCGTTCCTTTCGTTTTTTCTTTAATTCTCCTTTTTTTTCCTTTTTTCGACATCTTTATTCGCCTTGTTACGTTTTTCCTTTATTTTCTTTGTGTAATTCTTCCATTTTCTTCAGACTCTTTGTCACTTTAATTTGCCTTTCAGGTTTTTTTTATTCTCATTTACTTTTCTTTCGCTTTATTTATTCTCTTTGCCGTTTAATTTCTCCTTTCGTTTTCTTGCTGTAATTTTAGTTTTCTTTTTGCTATTTTGTTTCATTTTCTGTAATTCTCTCTTTTATATATGTCTTCTTATTTTTCGTTTTCTTTATTCTCCATCTTCTCTTTCATTTTCCCAACGTTTTCTTTTATTCTACTTTCCTTTCTTTCATTTCCTTTATTCTCTACGCCATGTTCTTTGTTTTCGTTTTATTTCCTTAATATTCCGTTTCATTTCGTTCTGTTTCTGTCGCTTACTTCTTCCGTTTTCCTTTCATGTTCTTACATTAATCACCACCCTGCTTTCATTCAGTTTCTTTAACCCCCTTGTCATTATTTTCACTTTCATTTTCCTTCGATTATAATTTAGCTTTTCCGCCCTATTTCATTGGCATTATTTATTCTCCTTGTCACTTTCTTCTCCCGTTCGTTTCCCTTTTTTTATCTTCCTTTCTCTATTCTTTCATGGAAGACCATTGCCACTCTGTTTTCCGGTTCGTTTTCTTCGTTAAACTTTCTTTTTCACATTCCATTTCTTATTCTCTATCTCACTTTTTTTTTCACTTCATTTGTTTTTCATTTTCCCTTTTCTCTTTGCATTTCATTCTTACATCGGCTTTTTATTCACTTTCCGACTTTTCTTTCCAGTTTGTTTTCTTCATTGCCATTTCATTCTTACATTAGCTTTCGCTATTCCCATGCAATCTTGCTTTTTCATTCATTTTCTTTCGTATTTATCCTACCTTCTTTTTTAAAACTTACATTTTCTTTCTTTATTCCCAATTTATTTTGCTCTTTTCATTCTTAGATTGGTTTTCGTTATTCTCCTTTGTTTTCCCGGTTGTTTTCTTTCGTTAATCATTTTTCTTTTCTTTTCATTTTTTTCATTCTTACATTGGCTTTCAATATTCTCCTTGCCACTTTGCACCCTCGTTAGTTTCTTTCTTATTCCATATTCTTCTTTTACTTTAATTCTTTACATTCGTTTTCGTTATCCTTTTTGCCGTTTGCTTTTACGGTTGTTTTTATTCTATTCCAATTTCTTATCGTTTTATTCTAGACATTTAGCTTTAATTATTCTCCTCGTCACTTTGCTTTCCCGGTTGTTTTCTTTCAATTTTATTTTCTTTTAAACGTTTCATTCGTTACATTGGCTTTCGTTATTATCCTTGCCAATTTACTCTCCCGGCTGTTTCCTTCTGTTCCATTTTCTTCTTTTCGTTTCATTCTTTACATTGTTATTCATCATTCTCTATGCCAATTGACTAAGCAGGTTGTTTTCATTCTATTCTATTTTCTTCTTTTCGTTTCATCATTTACATTGTTTTTCGTTATTCTCCATGCCAATTTAATAAGCAGGTTGTTTTCATTCTATTCTATCTTCTTCATTTCTTTTCATTATTTCGATTGTGTTTCATCATTCTCTATGCCAATTAACTAAGCAGGTTGTTTTCATTCTATTCTATCTTCTTCATTTCTTTTCATTATTTACATTGTTTTTCGTTATTCTCAATGCCAATTTACTAAGCAGGTTGTTTTCATTCTATTCTATCTTCTTCATTTCTTTTCATTATTTCGATTGTGTTTCATTATTCTCTATGCCAATTTACTAAGCAGGTTGTTTTCATTCTATTCTATCTTCTTCATTTCTTTTCATTAGTTACATTTTTTTTCGTTATCTTCCATGCCAATTTACTAAGCAGGTTGTTTTTATTCTATTCTATCTTCTTCTTTTCGTTTCATCATTTGCATTGTTTTTCGTCATTCTCCATTCCAATTTACAAAGCCGGTTGTTGTCAGTCAATTTAATTTTCTTCTTTTTGTTTAATTCTGTAAATTGAGTTTCGTTATCTTCCATTCCACTTACTAAGCAGGTTGTTTTCAGTCTATTCTATTTTCTTCTTTCCGTTTCATTATTTACATTGTTTTTCGTCATTCTCCATGCCAATTCTATTTTCTTCTTTTCGTTTAATTATTTACATTGTTTTTCGTCATTCTCCATGCCAATTCTATTTTCTTCTTTTCGTTTAATTATTTACATTGTTTTTCGTCATTCTACATGCCAATTTACTAAGCAGGTTGTTTTCAATCTATTCTATCTTCTTCATTTCTTTTCATTATTTACATTGTTTTTCATGATTCTCCATGCCAATTTACTAAGCAGGTTGTTTTCATTCTATTCTATCTACTTCATTTCTTTAAATTATTTACATTGTTTTTCATCATTCTCCATGCCAATTTACTAAGCAGGTTGTTTTCATTCTATTCTATTTACTTCATTTCTTTTCATTATTTACATTGTTTTCATGATTCTCCATGCCAATTTACTAAGCAGGTTGTTTTCATTCTATTCTATCTACTTCATTTCTTTAAATTATTTACATTGTTTTTCATCATTCTCCATGCCAATTTACTAAGCAGGTTGTTTTCATTCTATTCTATCTACTACATTTCTTTTCATTATTTACATTGTTTTTCATCATTCTCCATGCCAATTTACTAAGCAGGGTGTTTTTCATTCTATTTTATCTTCTTCATTTCTTTTCATTATTTACATTGTTTTTATCATTCTCCATGCCAATTAACTAAGCAGGTTGTTTTCATTCTATTCTATCTTCTTCATTTCTTTTCATTATTTAGATTGTTTTTCATCATTCTCCATGCCAATTTACTAAGCAGGTTGTTTTCATTCTATTCTATCTTCTTCATTTCTTTTCATTATTTACATTGTTTTTCATCATTCTCCATGCCAATTTACTAAGCAGGTTGTTTTCATTCTATTCTATCTTCTTCATTTCTTTTTATTATTTACATTGTTATTCATCATTCTCTATGCCAATTAACTAAGCAGGTTGATTTCATTCTATTCTATCTACTTCATTTCTTTTCATTATTTACATTGTTTTTCATCATTCTCCATGCCAATTTACTAAGCAGGTTGTTTTCATTCTATTCTATCTACTTCATTTCTTTTCATTATTTACATTGTTTTTCATCATTCTCCATGCCAATTTACTAAGCAGGTTGTATTCACCTATTCTATCTTCTTCATTTCTTTTCATTATTTACATTGTTTTTAATCATTCTCCATGCCAATTTACTAAGCAGGTTGTTTTCATTCTATTCTATCTACTTCATTTCTTTTCATTATTTACATTGTTTTTCATCATTCTCCATGCCAATTTACTAAGCAGGTTGTATTCACCTATTCTATCTTCTTCATTTCTTTTCATTATTTACATTGTTTTTAATCATTCTCCATGCCAATTTACTAAGCAGGTTGTATTCACCTATTCTATCTTCTTCATTTCTTTTCATTATTTACATTGTTTTTCATCATTCTCCATGCCAATTTACTAAGCAGGTTGTTTTCATTCTATTCTATCTTCTTCATTTCTTTTCATTATTTACATTGTTTTTAATCATTCTCCATGCCAGTTTACTAAGCAGGTTGTTTTCATTCTATTCTATCTTCTTCATTTCTTTTCATTATTTACATTGTTTTTCATCATTCTCCATGCCAATTTACTAAGCAGGTTGTTTTCATTCTATTCTATCTTCTTCATTTCTTTTCATTATTTACATTGTTTTTAATCATTCTCTATGCCAGTTTACTAAGCAGGTTTTTTTCATTCTATTCTATCTTCTTCATTTCTTTTCATTATTTACATTGTTTTTCATCATTCTCCATGCCAATTTACTAAGCAGGTTGTTTTCATTCTATTCTATCTTCTTCATTTCTTTTCATTATTTACATTGTTTTTCGTCATTCTCCATGCCAATTAACTAAGCAGGTTGTTTTCATTCTATTCTATCTTCTTCATTTCTTTTCATTATTTACATTGTTTTTCATCATTCTCCATGCCAATTTACTAAGCAAGTTGTTTTCATTCTATTCTATCTTCTTCATTTCTTTTCATTATTTACATTGTTTTTCATGATTCTCCATTCCAATTTACTAAGCAGGTTGTTTTCATTCTATTCTATCTTCTTCTTTTCGTTTCATTATTTGCATTTATTTCCGTTATACTCCATGCCAATTTACTAAGCAGGTTGTTTTCGTTCTATTCTATCTTCTTCTTTTCGTTTCATCATTTACATTGTTTTTCGTAATTCTCCATTCCAATTTACAAAGCAGGTTGTTGTCAGTCAATTTAATTTTCTTCTTTTTGTTTAATTCTGTAAATTGTTTTTCGTTATCTTCTATTCAAATTTACTAAGCAGGTTGTTTTCAGTCTATTCTATTTTCTTTTTTCCGTTTCATTATTTACATTGTTTTTCGTCATTCTCCATGCCAATTCTATTTTCTTTTTTTCGTTTAATTATTTACATTGTTTTTCGTCATTCTACATGCCAATTTACTAAGCAGGTTGTTTTCAATCTATTCTATCTTCTTCATTTCTTTTCATTATTTACATTGTTTTTCATGATTCTCCATGCCAATTTACTAAGCAGGTTGTCTTCATTCTATTCTATCTTTTTTATTTCTTGTCATTATTTACATTGTTTTTCATCATTCTCTATGCCAATTAACTAAGCATGTTTTTTTTCATTCTATTCTATTTTCTTCTTTTTGTTTCATTCATTACATTGTTTCTCATCATTCTCCATGCCAATTTACTAAGCAAATTGTTTTAATTCTATTCTATCTTCTTCATTCTTTTTCATTATTTACATTGTTTTTCATCATTCTCCATGCCAATTTACTAAGCAGGTTGTTTTCATTCTATTCTATCTTCTTATTTTCGTTTCATTATTTGCATTTATTTCCGTTATACTCCATGCCAATTTACTAAGCAGGTTGTTGTCAGTCAATTTAATTTTCTTCTTTTTGTTTAATTCTGTAAATTGTTTTTCGTTATCTTCTATTCCAATTTACTAAGCAGGTTGTTTTCAGTCTATTCTATTTTCTTCTTTCCGTTTCATTATTTACATTGTTTTTCGTCATTCTCCATGCCAATTCTATTTTCTTTTTTTCGTTTAATTATTTACATTGTTTTTCGTCATTCTACATGCCAATTTACTAAGCAGCTTGTTTTCATTCTATTTTATCTTCTTTATTTCTTTTCATTATTTACATTGTTTTTCGTCATTCTCCATGCCAATTTACTAAGCAAGTTGTTTTCATTCTATTCTATCTTCTTTATTTCTTTTCATTATTTACATTGTTTTTCATCATTCTCCATGCCAATTTACTAAGCATGGTGTTTTCATTCTATTCTATCTTCTTCATTTCTTTTCATTATTAACATTGTTTTTCATCATTCTCCATGCCAATTTACTAAGCAGGTTGTTTTCATTCTATTCTATCTTTTTCATTTCTTTTCATTATTTACATTGTTTTTCTATCATTCTCCATGCCAATTTACTAAGCAGGTTGTTTTCATTCTATTCTATCTTCTTCATTTCTTTTCATTATTTACATTGTTTTTCATCATTCTCCATGCCAGTTTACTAAGCAGGTTGTTTTCATTCTATTCTATCTTCTTCATTTCTTTTCATTATTAACATTGTTTTTCATCATTCTCCATGCCAATTTACTAAGCAGGTTGTTTTCATTCTATTCTATCTTTTTTATTTCTTGTCATTATTTACATTGTTTTTCATCATTGTCCATGCCAATTTACTAAGCAAGTTGTTTTCATTCTATTCTATCTTCTTCATTTCTTTTCATTATTTACATTGTTTTTCATCATTCTCCATGCCAATTTACTAAGCATGGTGTTTTTATTCTATTCTATCTTCTTCATTTCTTTTCATTATTAACATTGTTTTTCATCATTCTCCATGCCAATTTACTAAGCAGGTTGTTTTCATTCTATTCTATCTACTTCATTTCTTTTCATTATTTACATTGTTTTTCATCATTCTCCATGCCAATTCACTAAGCAGGTTGTTTTCATTCTATTCTATCTTTTTCATTTCTTTTCATTATTTACATTGTTTTTCTATCATTCTCCATGCCAATTTACTAAGCAAGTTGTTTTCATTCTATTCTATCTTCTTCATTTCTTTTCATTATTTACATTGTTTTTCATCATTCTCCATGCCAATTTACTAAGCAAGTTGTTTTCATTCTATTCTATCTTCTTCATTTCTTTTCATTATTTACATTGTTTTTCATCATTCTCCATGCCAATTTACTAAGCATGGTGTTTTTATTCTATTCTATCTTCTTCATTTCTTTTCATTATTAACATTGTTTTTCATCATTCTCCATGCCAATTTACTAAGCAGGTTGTTTTCATTCTATTCTATCTACTTCATTTCTTTTCATTATTTACATTGTTTTTCATCATTCTCCATGCCAATTCACTAAGCAGGTTGTTTTCATTCTATTCTATCTTCTTCATTTCTTTTCATTATTAACATTGTTTTTCATCATTCTCCATGCCAATTTACTAAGCAGGTTGTTTTCATTCTATTCTATCTACTTCATTTCTTTTCATTATTTACATTGTTTTTCATCATTCTCCATGCCAATTTACTAAGCAAGTTGTTTTCATTCTATTCTATCTTCTTCATTTCTTTTCATTATTTACATTGTTTTTCATCATTCTCCATGCCAATTTACTAAGCATGGTGTTTTTATTCTATTCTATCTTCTTCATTTCTTTTCATTATTTACAATATTTTTCATCATTCTCCATGCCAATTTACTAAGCAGGTTGTTTTCATTCTATTCTATCTACTTCATTTCTTTTCATTATTAACATTGTTTTTCATCATTCTCCATGCCAATTTACTAAGCAGGTTGTTTTCATTCTATTCTATCTTTTTCATTTCTTTTCATTATTTACATTGTTTTTCATCATTCTCCATGCCAATTTACTAAGCAGGTTGTTTTCATTCTATTCTATCTTCTTCATTTCTTTTCATTATTTACATTGTTTTTCATCATTCTCCATGCCAATTTACTAAGCAGGTTGTTTTCATTCTATTCTATCTACTTCATTTCTTTTCATTATTTACATTGTTTTTCATCATTCTCCATGCCAATTTACTAAGCATGGTGTTTTCATTCTATTCTATCTTTTTCATTTCTTTTCATTATTTACATTGTTTTTCATCATTCTCCATGCCAATTTACTAAGCATGGTGTTTTTATTCTATTCTATCTTCTTCATTTCTTTTCATTATTAACATTGTTTTTCATCATTCTCCATGCCAATTTACTAAGCAGGTTGTTTTCATTCTATTCTATCTTTTTCATTTCTTTTCATTATTTACATTGTTTTTCTATCATTCACCATGCCAATTTACTAAGCAGGTTGTTTTCATTCTATTCTATCTACTTCATTTCTTTTCATTATTTACATTGTTTTTCATCATTCTCGATGCCAATTTACTAAGCAGGTTGTTTTCATTCTATTCTATCTTCTTCATTTCTTTTCATTATTTACATTGTTTTTCATCATTCTCCATGCCAATTTACTAAGCATGGTGTTTTTATTCTATTCTATCTTCTTCATTTCTTTTCATTATTTACAATATTTTTCATCATTCTCCATGCCAATTTACTAAGCAGGTTGTTTTCATTCTATTCTATCTACTTCATTTCTTTTCATTATTAACATTGTTTTTCATCATTCTCCATGCCAATTTACTAAGCAGGTTGTTTTCATTCTATTCTATCTTTTTCATTTCTTTTCATTATTTACATTGTTTTTCATCATTCTCCATGCCAATTTACTAAGCAGGTTGTTTTCATTCTATTCTATCTTCTTCATTTCTTTTCATTATTTACATTGTTTTTCATCATTCTCCATGCCAATTTACTAAGCAGGTTGTTTTCATTCTATTCTATCTACTTCATTTCTTTTCATTATTTACATTGTTTTTCATCATTCTCCATGCCAATTTACTAAGCATGGTGTTTTCATTCTATTCTATCTTTTTCATTTCTTTTCATTATTTACATTGTTTTTCATCATTCTCCATGCCAATTTACTAAGCATGGTGTTTTTATTCTATTCTATCTTCTTCATTTCTTTTCATTATTAACATTGTTTTTCATCATTCTCCATGCCAATTTACTAAGCAGGTTGTTTTCATTCTATTCTATCTTTTTCATTTCTTTTCATTATTTACATTGTTTTTCTATCATTCACCATGCCAATTTACTAAGCAGGTTGTTTTCATTCTATTCTATCTACTTCATTTCTTTTCATTATTTACATTGTTTTTCATCATTCTCGATGCCAATTTACTAAGCAGGTTGTCTTCATTCTATTCTATCTTCTTCATTTTTTTTCATTATTAACATTGTTTTTTATCATTCTCTATGCCAATTAACTAAGCAGGTTGTCTTCATTCTATTCTATCTTCTTCATTTCTTTTCATTATTGACATTGTTTTTTATCATTCTCCATGCCAATTTACTTAGCAGGTTGTTTTCATTCTATTCTATCTACTTTATTTCTTTTCATTATTTACATTGTTTTTCATCATTCTCCATGCCAATTTACTAAGCAGGTTGTTTTCATCTATTCTATCTTCTTCATTTCTTTTCATTATTTACATTGTATTTCATAATTCTCCATTCCAGTTTACTAAGCAGGTTGTTTTCATTCTATTCTATCTTCTTCATTTCTTTTCATTATTTACATTGTTTTTCATCATTCTCCATGCCAATTTACTAAGCAGGTTGTTTTCATTCTATTCTATCTTCTTCATTTCTTTTCATTATTTACATTATTTTTTATCATGCTCCATGCCAATTTACTAAGCAGGTTGTTTTCATTCTATTCTATCTACTTCATTTCTTTTCATTATTTACATTGTTTTTCATCATTCTCCATGCCAATTTACTAAGCAGGTTGTTTACATTCTATTCTATCTTCTTCATTTCTTTTCATTATTTACATTGTTTTTCATCATTCTCCATGCCAATTTACTAAGCAGGTTGTTTTCATTCTAGCTTATCTTCTTCATTTCTTTTCATTATTTACATTGTGTTTTATCATTCTCCATGCCAATTTACTAAGCAGGTTGTCTTCATTCTATTCTATCTTTTTTATTTCTTGTCATTATTTACATTGTTTTTCATCATTCTCCATGCCAATTTACTAAGCAAATTGTTTTAATTCTATTCTATCTTCTTCATTTCTTTTCATTATTTACATTGTTTTTCATCATTCACCATGCCTATTTTCTAAGCAGCTAGTTTTCATACTATTCTATCTACTTCATTTCTTTTCATTATTTACATTGTTTTTCATCATTCTCCATGCCAATTTACTTAGCAGGTTGTTTTCATTCTATTCTATCTTCTTCATTTCTTTTCATTATTTACATTGTTTTTCATCATTCTCCATGCCAATTTACTAAGCAGGTTGTTTTCATTCTATTCTATCTTCTTCATTTCTTTTCATTATTTACATTGTTCTTCATCATTCTCCATGCCAATTTACTTAGCAGGTTGTTTTCATTCTATTCTATCTTCTTCATTTCTTGTCATTATTTACATTGTTTTTCATCATTCTCCATGCCAATTTACTAAGCAGGTTGTTTTCATTCTATTCTATCTACTTCATTTCTTTTCATTATTTACATTATTTTTCATCATTCTCCATGCCAATTTACTAAGCAGGTTGTTTTCATCTATTCTATCTTCTTCATTTCTTTTCATTATTTACATTGTTTTTCATCATTCTCCATGGCAGTGTACAAAGCAGGTTGTTTTCATTCTATTCTATCTTTTTTATTTCTTGTCATTATTTACATTGTTTTTCATCATTCTCCATGCCAGTTCACTAAGCAGGTTGTTTTCATTCTATTCTATCTTCTTCATTTCTTTTCATTAGTTACATTGTTATTCATCATTCTCTATGCCAATTTACTAAGCAGGTTGTTTTCATTCTATTTCATCTTCTTTATTTCTATTGTTATTCATCATTCTCTATGCCAATTTACTAAGCAGGTTGTTTTCATTCTATTCTATCTACTTCATTTCTTTTCATTATTTACATTGTTTTTCATCATTCTCGATGCCAATTTACTAAGCAGGTTGTCTTCATTCTATTCTATCTTCTTCATTTTTTTTCATTATTAACATTGTTTTTTATCATTCTCTATGCCAATTAACTAAGCAGGTTGTCTTCATTCTATTCTATCTTCTTCATTTCTTTTCATTATTGACATTGTTTTTTATCATTCTCCATGCCAATTTACTTAGCAGGTTGTTTTCATTCTATTCTATCTACTTTATTTCTTTTCATTATTTACATTGTTTTTCATCATTCTCCATGCCAATTTACTAAGCAGGTTGTTTTCATCTATTCTATCTTCTTCATTTCTTTTCATTATTTACATTGTATTTCATAATTCTCCATGCCAGTTTACTAAGCAGGTTGTTTTAATTCTATTCTATCTTCTTCATTTCTTTTCATTATTTACATTGTTTTTCATCATTCTCCATGCCAATTTACTAAGCAGGTTGTTTTCATTCTATTCTATCTTCTTCATTTCTTTTCATTATTTACATTGTTTTTCATCATTCTCCATGCCAATTTACTAAGCAGGTTGTTTACATTCTATTCTATCTTCTTCATTTCTTTTCATTATTTACATTGTTTTTCATCATTCTCCATGCCAATTTACTAAGCAGGTTGTTTTCATTCTATTCTATCTTCTTCATTTCTTTTCATTATTTACATTGTTTTTCATCATTCTCCATGCCAATTTACTAAGCAGGTTGTCTTCATTCTATTCTACCTTTTTTATTTCTTGTCATTATTTACATTGTTTTTCATCATTCTCCATGCCAATTTACTAAGCAGGTTGTCTTCATTCTATTCTACCTTTTTTATTTCTTGTCATTATTTACATTGTTTTTCATCATTCTCCATGCCAATTTACTAAGCAGGTTGTCTTCATTCTATTCTACCTTTTTTATTTCTTGTCATTATTTACATTGTTTTTCATCATTCTCCATGCCAATTTACTAAGCAAATTGTTTTAATTCTATTCTATCTTCTTCATTTCTTTTCATTATTTACATTGTTTTTCATCATTCTCCATGCCAATTAACTAAGCAGGTTGTTTTCATTCTATTCTATCTTCTTCTTTTCGTTTCATTATTTGCATTTATTACCGTTATACTCCATGCGAATTTACTAAGCAGGTTGTTTTCATTCTATTCTACATTTTTCATTTCTTTTCATTAGTTACATTTTTTTCCGTTATCTTTCATGCCAATTTACGAAGCAGGTTGTTTTCATTCTATTCTATCTTCTTCTTTTCGTTTCATCATTTGCATTGTTTTTCGTAATTCTCCATTCCAATTTACAAAGCAGGTTGTTGTCAGTCAATTTAATTTTCTTCTCTTTGTTTAATTCTGTAAATTGTTTTTCGTTATCTTCTATTCCAATTTACTAAGCAGGTTGTTTTCAGTCTATTCTATTTTCTTCTTTCCGTTTCATTATTTACATTGTTTTTCGTCATTCTCCATGCCAATTCTATTTTCTTTTTTTCGTTTAATTATTTACATTGTTTTTCGTCATTCTACATGCAAATTTACTAAGCAGGTTGTTTTCAATATGTTCTATCTACTTCATTCTCTTTCATTATTTACATTGTTTTTTATGATTCTCCATGCCAATTTACTAAGCTGGTTGTTTTCATTCTATTCTATCTACTTCATTTCTTTAAATTATTTACATTGTTTTTCATCATTCTCTATGCCAATTTGCTAAGCAGGTTGTTTTCATTCTATGGCATCTAC
Source organism: Sepiola atlantica (assembly GCA_963556195.1). Classification (NCBI taxonomy): domain Eukaryota; kingdom Metazoa; phylum Mollusca; class Cephalopoda; order Sepiida; family Sepiolidae; genus Sepiola; species Sepiola atlantica. The sequence continues at coordinate 32,578,946 of OY744534.1, forward strand.
ATTTCTTTTCATTATTTACATTGTTTTTCATCATTCTCCTTGCCAATTTACTAAGCAGGTTGTCTTCATTCTATTCTATCTTTTTTATTTCTTTTCATTATTTACATTGTTTTTCATCATTCTCCATGCCAATTTACTAAGCAGGTTGTTTTCATTCTATTCTATCTTCTTCATTTCTTTTCATTATTTACATTGTTTTTCATCATTCTCCATGCCAATTTACTAAGCAGGTTGTTTTCATTCTATTCTATCTTCTTCATTTCTTTTCATTATTTACATTGTTTTTCATCATTCTCCATGGCAGTGTACTAAGCAGGTTGTTTTCATTCTATTCTATCTTTTTTATTTCTTGTCATTATTTACATTGTTTTTCATCATTCACCATGCCAATTTACTAAGCAGGTTGTTTTCAATATGTTCTATCTACTTCATTCTCTTTCATTATTTACATTGTTTTTTATGATTCTCCATGCCAATTTACTAAGCTGGTTGTTTTCATTCTATTCTATCTACTTCATTTCTTTAAATTATTTACATTGTTTTTCATCATTCTCTATGCCAATTTGCTAAGCAGGTTGTTTTCATTCTATGGCATCTACATTTCTTTTCATTATTTACATTGTTTTTCATCATTCTCCTTGCCAATTTACTAAGCAGGTTGTCTTCATTCTATTCTATCTTTTTTATTTCTTTTCATTATTTACATTGTTTTTCATCATTCTCCATGCCAATTTACTAAGCAGGTTGTTTTCATTCTATTCTATCTTCTTCATTTCTTTTCATTATTTACATTGTTTTTCATCATTCTCCATGGCAGTTCACTAAGCAGGTTGTTTTCATTCTATTCTATCTTCTTCATTTCTTTTCATTATTTACATTATTGTTCATCATTCTCCATGCCAATTTACTAAGCAGGTTGTTTTCATTCTATTCTATCTACTTCATTTCTTTTCATTATTTACATTGTTTTTCATCATTCTCCATGCCAATTTACTAAGCAGGTTGTTTTCATTCTAGTCTATCTTCTTCATTTCTTTTCATTATTGACATTGTTTTTCATCATTCTCCATGCCAATTTACTAAGCAGGTTGTTTTCATTCTATTCTATCTTCTTAATTTCTTGTCATTATTTACAATATTTTTCATCATTCTCCATGCCAATTTACTAAGCAGGTTGTTTTCATTCTATTCTATCTTCTTCATTTCTTTTCATTATTTACATTGTTTTTCATCATTCTCCAATTTACTTAGCAGGTTGTTTTCATTCTATTCTATCTTCTTCATTTCTTTTCATCATTGACATTGTTTTTCATCATTCTCCATGCCAATTTACTAAGCAGGTTGTTTTCATTCTATTCTATTTTCTTCATTTCTTTTCATTATTTACATTGTTTTTCGTTATACTCCATTCCAATTAATTAAACCAGTTTTCTTCATTCTATTCTAATGTCTTCTTTTTTTCATTATTTACATTGTTTTTCATCCATTCCAATTAATTAAACCAGTTGTTTTCATTCTATTATATTTTCTTCATTTCCTTTCATTATTTACATTGTTTTTCATCCATGCCAATTAATTTAACCAGTAATTTTCATTCTATTCTATTTTCTTCATTTCTTTTCATTATTTACATTGTTTTTCGTTATTCTCCATGCCAATTAATTAAACCAGTTGTGTTCATTCTATTCTATTTTCTTCTTTTCTTTTCATTATTTACATTGTTTTTCGTTATTTTCCATGCTAATTAATTAAACTATTTGTTTTCATTCTATTCTATTTACTTCATTTCTTTTCATTATTTACATTGTTATTCGTTATACTCTATTCCAATTAATTAAACCATTTGTCGTCATTCTATTCTATTTTCTTCTTTTTTTCATTATTTACATTGTTTTTCATCCATGCCAATACATTTAACCAGTTGTTTTCATTCTATTCTATTTTCTGATTTTCTTTCATTATTTACATTGTTTTTCGTTATACTCTGTACCATTTAATTAAACCAGTTGTTTTCATTCTATTCTATTTTCTGCATTTTTTTTCATTATTTACATTGTTTTTCTTTATTCTCCGTTCTAATTAAATAAACCAGTAGTTTTTATTCTATTCTATTTTCTTCATTTCTTTTCATTATTTACATTGTTTTTCGTTATACTCCGTACCATTTAATTAAATTAGTTGTTTTCATTCTATTCTATTTCTTTCTTTTCTTTTCATTATTTACATTGTTTTTCGTTATTTTCCATACTAATTAATTAAACCTGTTGTTTTTATTCTATTCTATTTTCTTCATTTCTTTTCATTATTTTCATTGTTTTTCGTTATTCTCCATGCCAATTAATGAAACCAGTTGTTTTCATTCCAGTTTAATTTATTACATAGGCTTTCTGTATTCTAATTGCCAGTTTGCTATCTCGTTGTTTTGTTTTCGATTCCATGTTTTTATTTCATTCTTTACATTAGCTTTCATTATTCTCCTTGCAACTTTAATTTCCGTGTTTTTTTAAATTTCTATTGCATTTTATTTTCTTCGTTACATTTTTACATTGGCTTTTATTATTCTCCTTGCAACTTTTCTTTACTAATTGTTTTCGTTCTATTCTATTTCATTCTTTTCGTTTAGTTTATTACATTAGCTGTTGTTATTCTACTTGCCAGTTTGCTTTCTCGGTTGTTTTGTTTTCGTTTCATTTTTACATTGACTTTCATTATTCTCCTTGCAACTTTTCTTTACCAGTTGTTTTCGTTCTATTCCATTTAATTGTTTCCACTTGCCAGTTTGCTTTCTCGGTTGTTTGTTTTTGTATTCCATTTGTTTCATTTCTATTTATTCTTTACATTGGCTTTCATTATTATCCTTGAAATTATTTTTACCAGTTGTTTTCGTTCTATTCCGTTTTACTTTTTCCGTTTAATTTATTACATAGGCTTTCGTTATTCTACTTCCCAGGTTGCTATCTCGGTTGTTTTTTGTTTTGTTTTTTCGATTCCACTTTCTTTCTTTTCCTTTCATTCTCTATATTGGCTTTCATTATTCTCCTTGCAATCATTCTTTTCTTTGTTGTTTTATTTTTATTCCAGTTCATTCTTTCCGTTTAATTCTTAACATTAGCTTTCGTTATTCTACCTGCCAGCTTACTATCCCTGTTCTTTTGTTTTCGATTCGATTTTCTTCTTTTCCTTTCATTCTTTATATCGTTTTTTTTTCTTTTACTTTGTTGTTCTTCATTTGATTTTGTCTCTCTGTTTCATTCTTTCCATGTTCATTCATTATTCTACTTGCAACTTTTCTTCCCAAGTTGTTTTCTTTCTATTTTATTTCTTCTCTCTGCTTCATTCATTACATTGCCTTTCAATATTCTCCTTTCAACTTTTCTTCCCCATTTGTTTTCGTTCTATTCCATTTCATTCTTTCCGTTTAATTTATTACATTGACCTTCGTTATTCTACTTGCCCGTTTGCTATCTCGGGTGTTTTGTTTTCGATTCCATTTTCTTTCTTTTCGTTTCATACTGTACATTAGCTTTCATTATTCTTCTTGTAACTTTTTTTACCAGTTGTTTTCGTTCTATTTCATTTGATTCTCTCCATTTAATGTGTTACATGGGCTTTCGTGATTCGACTGGCCAGTTTGCTATCTCGGTTGTTTTGTTTTCGATTCCATTTTCGTTCTTTTCGTTTCTATTCTTTACATTGGCTTTCATTATTCGGTGCTTCTGCAGAGACGGGGGCCACTGTTTCGATCGATGGCGGCGGAAATTGCCGACTCCTCTTCGGGAGAAATCGTGATCGACGGAAAGAAATTTGATTTTGGGGGAGATAACTAATATTGGATTAATTACTTTTTCACGAAATGGTCGTAAACCGATTAAACTTTGAAGAGTTCTTGCATTTACTCGGGGATAATTGCAAAAGAAATACAGACGTATTGAAGTTGGATGTATTTTTGAACTGATCGCAGAATTGTACCCGGTTTAAAACTTTTTTCCCCCCACATTTATCATTCAGTCAATACCCTGTAAAAAACATATTTTTTTCCACATTTATCGTTCAGTCAATTGTTTACTTTTTTTTTTCAAATCAAAGTTTTACTTAGTTTTACTTATTACGTTTTTTTAATTTCAATAAGAAGTCTGCTATTTATTTGATGTACATAATGTTTATCAAAGTTTTATTTAATTCGTTTTTTGTTAAATTTCAAATGTTTATCAAAGTTTTATTTATTTATTTATTTGCTGTACATAATGTTTAATTTGTTTCAATAAATAAATGTTCATAATTTTAACTCATCCTCAATTGTCAATTCAACAGTTATCTTCCCCAAAATAAAATTTCTTTCCGTCACTCACGTTTTCGCAAGATTTCTCCCGAAGACGAGTCGGCAGTTTCCGCCGCCATCGATCGAAACAGTGGCTCCCGTCTCTGCAGAAGCACCCATTATTCTCCTTGCAACTTTTTTACCAGTTTTTTTTTTTACTTTATTCCATTTCATTCTTTCTGTTTAATTTATTACATGGGCTTTCGTGATTCTACTTGCAAGTTTGCTATCTCGGTTGTTTTGTTTTCGATTCTATTTTCTTTCTTTTCGTTTCATTTTTACATTGGCTTTCATTATTCTCCTTGCAACTTTTCTTTACTAATTGTTTTCGCTCTATCCCATTTAATTTTTCAGTTTGATTTATTACCTTGGCTTTCGGTATTCTACTTGCCAGTTTACTATCTCGTTTTGGGTTTTCGATTCCATTGGTTTGTTTCATTCTTTACATTATTCTCCTTGTAACTTTACTTTCCGTGTTTTTATTTATTTCTATTCCCTTTTCTTTCTTTTTGTTTCATTCTTTACATTGGCTTTCATTATTCTCCTTGCAACTTTTCTTTCCTTGTTCTTTTTTATTTCTATTCTATTTTCTTTTTTTCGTTGCAAGGAGAATAATGAATAATGAAAGCCAATGTAAAAACATTGGCTTTCATTATTCTTTTTGCAACTTTTCTTTACCAGTTGTTTTCGTTCTATTCCATTTTATTCTTTCTGTTTAGTTTGACTTTCGTTATTCTACAAGCCAGTTGCTATTTCGGTGGTTTTGTTTTCGATTCCATTTTCCTTTTTGTTTGATTCTTTACATTGTTTTCATTATTCTCCTTGCAACTTTTCTTTCCTTGTTATTCCAGTTCATTCTTTCCGTTTAATTTTTAATATTGGCTTTCGTTATTCTACTTGCCAGTTTACTATCTCGGTTGTTTTGTTTTTGGTTCAATTTTCTTCTTTTCCTTTCATCTTTATATCGGTTGTAGTTATCTTTCTTGAACTTTGTTTTTCTTCATTTCATTTTTTTCTCTCTGTTTCCTTGTTTTCCATGTTCTTTCATTATTCTCCTTGCAACTTTTCTCCCCAAGTTGTTTTCTATTTCATTTTATTCTTTTCGTTTAATTATTTACATCGGCTTTCGTTATTCTACTTGCCAGTTTTCTATCCCAGTTGTTATTTCTTTCTATTCCATTTTTTTCTTTTCGTTTAATGCTTTACATTGACTTTCATTATTTTCCTTGCAACTTTTCTTTCCCAGTTGTTTTCTTTCTATTCCATTTCATTCTTTTCGTTTAATGCTTTACATTGGCTTTTGTTATTCTACTTGCCAGTTTGCTATATCGGTTGTTTTCTTTAGATCCCATTTTTTCTTTTCCTTTCATTCTTAGCAGTGGCTTTCATTATTCTCTATGCTTCTTTGCTTTCTTGTTCTTTGATTTTCTTTATTCTATTTTCTAGTCTTCGTTTCATTTATAACATTGGCTTTCATTATTTTCCTTGCCATTTAGCTTCCTTGTTTTTTTTTCTATTAGTTCAACGGATAGGGAAATTGTCTATATTGACGACGTATTAGTTGGAATATTAATATCTTATTATGGAGCAAACATCAACCTTATAGACGGCAACACATTTAAAGAAATTCTTAAAAAACGGCCAAACTTTATATTAAAAGAAACAAATTGTAAAGCAAAAGCTCACGGGAATATTCCAATACGACCAATAGGAGAATTCATTGCCACGCTGACGAACGGTATCAGAAGAAAAGTCCACAAAGTATTTGTTACAAAGGCATCTGGAGATGGTAACTGTATTCGTTTCGCAACTACGCAACTACGGCAGTTGATTAACACACACACGTCGGACGTCTAATCACACTGATGCAGTTGATAGACACTCTCTTGATCTTCTGAACATACTCCTTTTATTGTCCAAGTGTTCATCATCAGCCAATCGGTGGTCAGAAAAACAGTCACGTGAGGCCTGACGTCACTGCTCAATAATCGTACAAAAAACCACAGCCGCCATTAATCTAATTTCCGCCCTCCCCGTGATCATCCCGGCAGGTAAGACAACACGCGCAAACACGTGGTCGCTTTCTTCCTTCATTCTGTTCGACTTTACACTCCCCTCTGGTCTCAAGATCACACATGCGGCATTGCGGCCGCGGTCGTTTGTTACGGGCACTCCTACGGAGGGGGATTAGCTGGACTTCTTCATCTTCATCAGAGCTCTCAGGAGGGGTAACAGATCTGTCGCCATTAACGTTGCCAGCAGTCCTTCCATCAAGCTGGGCTCCATCGTCATTGGGGCTTTCAGAAGTGGCGCTGGAACTATCGCCATCTCTGCTGAGGGTCTCAGCCATGTCATCACGGCAATGGGGCATAGGTCGGATCCACATTTCATCATTGGATGATTCATCACTTTCGCTGTTCGATATTAGGTTTGTATCAAGAGCGGGCCGGACATCCTTCACATGCCGTGGAGTACCATCAACCAGCACAGCCTGCTCACTAATTATGCCGGTGATCCGTCCTCTTCTGAAACTGGTCGTACATCGGTTACTGGGAGGCCTTACCCAAACGGTGTCCCCCAACTTGTACCGTCCTTGCGTCCTCTTCTGATTAGGCAGGCAGGCGTCAATGCCCTTAACACGCACTCGATAGCAATGTATCGCATTAGCAGGTGCACTTTCAGCAGTCACGTCATCCTTCGGTGTCGTATTGTACCTATATACTGCCTCTGCAATCGTACATTGCTTCCTTGCTGCTATCCTCTTCACACTTCGGTAGCACCGCTCCGCTATACCGTTGCCACTCGGTACATATGCACACCTGTGTCTAAGCCGGATCCCCCACTCGTCTACGAAACGCCTGAATTCTCCGCCGCAAAAGGCTGTGTCGTTGTCAGTGAGAATCTCTTCAGGTGGACCCCGCTCGTAAAATATGGACTCTAATTGACGGATGACACTAGCCGAGTCCTGTCTTGTTAATAATCGCCAGATCGCAAACCTCGTTGGTCCGCAATCGATCAGTGTGAGGAAGTGCTGACCACCATAATGGGTTATGTCCATGCCCAGTCGGCTCCAATTCTCATCGACTTCCAGCCGACCTTTCTGCCATTTGGTGGGAGCAGGGTCGATTGACTGGCATATTTGGCATTCCTTGACCACTGCTTCTACTTTGCTTTTGGACACTGACGGGTTGGTTAAGCGTACGAAATAATACGTCCGTCTCACTCCGGGGTGTCCACTGTTATGGTGTACCTTCTTGATTTTATCCGTCTCCTCAACAGAGGCAGCACATAAAGACCCTGGTTCGGCTTCTTTCTTCATTGCATCGAACCATCTCTGGGGCACACGGGTAAGTCTATCGGCAAGATTGCAGGTTGAAGTGACAAGCACCGCATTCACCGATAGGTCGTACTCTTCCACCAATTTCCTTATTGTCTCCAACCTTCGTCTGATTAGCATTTCGGTAGCCGCCTTGGTGCGCACTCTCGCTTTGCCTGTTAGTGTGTCAAGTATCCAGTGGTATACGCACAGCGAATCTGTGTGTATGCATAATTCTTTGACTTTCCACTGGAGTGCCAAGTTAATTCCTTTTGTTACCGCATCCAACTCCGCCAGGTTGATGTGAGCAGCATCATCCATTGGTCGCAACCAGCAGGCGTCCTCAATCACGGACCCGTTCATCTCCAATAGCGCCCCGATCGCGAGGGAGCTCGCATCCACCCACACATTTAGCCTGTCTCCCTGGACGCACCAATCTCCTTTAGCGGGGTCCTCCTGCTCGACTCTTGTGATGGTCTCCTTCACCATGCGCCGCAACAAATTGTCCACCGTTTCGTCATCCCAACCTTTGGTAACTGCACTCGCCCTCCTCTTCATGATGGCTGTCGCGGCCCGAGTCCATCCACCTACTGGTAGGTGTCCCACCAGTTTTCCACACAGGGAAAATATAGCCCGCCTCGTAAGGACATGGGGCACTTCAGGAAATGCAGTTCCGCGCCCCCACTTCAAGGTCCCTCGCTCCTGTTGAACGCTCAACCCTAAGACACGAGCACCATCCTCCAAGCGTTCTGGATCCTTACACATCAGTCCAAGTTCGGCTAGCTTGGCCCTCACACGTGATGACGGCACAATGTCTTCATCCACGTATATGTCGTCAAGGTATGCTGATGTCCCTTCTTTTACGGTCTTATCCTGTGACAATGCAGCATTGACAATCGTCTTCATTATTTGGGGCGCAACGTTCAGCCCAAAGCCCAGTCTTGTGAGGCAATACCTCCTACCGGCAAACACTACCGTCTGAAACGGCCACATTGTCTCGTTAACTCGGACCTGCAGATATGCCCTTCTCAGATCCAACAGGGACACATTAGAACCCAGCTGGCGCCACTCTCGTAGTTTGCTAGCACACACGTCAGCATCAGCTGTAAACGCATCGACATGCGAGTTCAGTTCTCGGTAGTCCATTACCGGCCTGACTTTGGCTTTGTTGTGCTGAGCGACCGCCATTAATGGGATCAGACCCTTAGGAGGTCCAAGTTTTTTGTATGGGTAGGGAATCAGCCAGCCATCCTCGATCCATTTGCGAAGTTCCTCTTCGTACGCGGGCCTCATGTGGTCGGGCACATGGTATTCAGTTATTCCATTCTGCAGTTTGGCTGGTTCACTGTTTTTCGACCACTTCCATGAGGCAGTCCAAACCCTCTTTTGCTCGTCAAATTCGACGCTGAAGTCTGGTTGGTCGATCCTTAGCGCAGCACACACTGGGGCTTTCTCCTGAAAATGTACCGCCCCTGTCACCGTTATATGGACACCACCAAGGGCTCTGATGGCATCATATCCTAGGAGCAGGTCAAAACTCAGGGTTTTTTCGAGCACTACCAGCGCCTCTAGGTTAGCGGAGCTTCCATTTTTCGTCCGTATAGTTACATTGCCCACGCCGCAACATGTGCGCGTCTCTCCACTGATGGTAGTCACTCTGACGTTCTTCTTTCTCCAAATGTGGCAGAGATCTGCACATACGATAGTGCGGGAGCACCCGGAATCGAGGAGTGCTGAGCACAGTGTTTCGTTGATATATATCGGGATGATCGGCAGCGTCTCATTTAATTTCTGCATGGGGAAGAGGTCGACGCTGACACCTTGTCCCCGGTTCCGTTTCCCGGACAGTCTTGAGCTATATGGCCAGCTTCCCTACACCGGTAGCAGCGAACAGCCATTGCTTGTTGCCGGCAGTTCCTTGCGATGTGGCCCTGTCCATTGCATCTGTAGCATACGATTCCACCACGTGGACCGGGTCCTTGATACGGTTTCTTATCATTCGGTGTGGACTGAGCAGCAGCACTTACTGGTTCCCTCATTTCGGAGTAATTCTTCATTACAGTCCTGGCCCGATCTACTAGGTCATTAAGGAGCAGCGAATCTGCACTTGAGCTAGCTCGTAGTAGTTGCTTCGCTCCTGTCGGGAGTCCCGCTAGGAATTTGCATGCTAAGGCCCGCTCAGGCAGTCCACCAAACAACACTGTCAACTTCGTCAGCTCTGCCAAGTACACGTCGACCGTTTCGCCCGGACGTAAGGTCCTTGCCTCAAGTTGCTCCCAAGCAGTGGTGGGGTCAATCGCAAACGCCTTGAACAGTGCCACCTTGATTTTCTCGTAGTCCTGTTTGCCCTCATGGCTGAGCTGTTGATACACCGCAAAGGCGCCGCCGGACAAGCGCAGAGGAACAACATGTTCGAGGTTTTTTACGCCAGACAAAAGGCAATGTAATTCCACCTTTTCCACCCAGTCAATTACCGGGTTTGATCCATCAAACTCTGGTATTAATTTGAGGTCAATTTTTTTCCCCATTTCGCCGAAATAGCTTGTATTCGTTTCGCAACTACGCAACTACGGCAGTTGATTAACACACACACGTCGGACGTCTAATCACACTGATGCAGTTGATACACACGCTCTTGATCTTCTGAACATACTCCTTTTATTGTCCAAGTGTTCATCATCAGCCAATCGGTGGTCAGAAAAACAGTCACGTGAGGCCTGACGTCACTGCTCAATAATCGTACAAAAAACCACAGCCGCCATTAATCTAATTTCCGCCCTCCCCGTGATCATCCCGGCAGGTAAGACAACACGCGCAAACACGTGGTCGCTTTCTTCCTTCATTCTGTTCGACTTTACAGTAACATATTAAGTAAGCTGGCCACTATCGAACTAGGGTTTATCACCATCCCCATGTGAAATCGATTATAACAAAAAGAATCCCGAAAACAACATAAGAAATTCTAGATCGACATTAACCCTCATTGGACGGATTAGGAAGGATGAAAAATGTCCAACTCAAGATTAGAATGGACGTCAATGTTGTGCCTGTTGCACCCCCCCCCCCCCAAGACGGCACCATTTTATGTACATCTAGCAGTAGAAAAAAGATCAAGGAAATGCTAGAAAATGATATTATCGAAAAAGTGGAAGGACCCACACCGTACCGAAACCAAACAGAGACATAAGGATATGTGCCAAATTACGTGTGGCAAACAGTAGTGAAAAGCACTCGCTATTAATTACCAACAGTCGACCAGAGTGAAATGGGCAACGCAAACATTTTCTCGAAAATTGCCCTAAGTTCCTATTATCACATAGAAATGGATCCTGAATCCAGGGGCATCACTACTTTTCCATGCAACTCTTGAATCTACCGATATATGGTATTGGTTATGGGCATAACATCTGCGGACTAAGAAGGGCAATGATCACTGCAACAGATCCTTCAGAATATTCCTAACTACCGCAATGGGGCAGATGACATTCTAATCTGGGGAAAGACACAAAAGAACAACAGAACACTAGATCTGAAAGAAAACATATTGAAAGAAAACAACCTCACAATCGCACAGCACAAAAGCATATTCCATAGAGAAGAAATCGAACTCCATGGTTTTATAGTGTCCAATACAGGGATCAGACCGACAGACTCGAAAATAGGAGAAATCAAATATTTCAAAAACGCAGGAAACGTCTAGGATATACATAGTTTCGTAGGTCTAATAAATTACCTCACAAAGTTTATTCCATGACTAGCAACATTCGACGAATCATTAAAAACGTTAACACGAACAAACATGAAATGGCGGTGGAAGAAGAATCTTCTTTTATCATGTTGAAAGAGACAATCATTCAGAGCAAACGGCTGATGCACTTTGATCCAAAACTACAAACATCAGTCATAGTGGATGGCAGTCCCTTGGCACTAGGAGCAATACTTTTTTAAAACAAACACCGCATACTCATCCCCGTTAGCTATGCATCCAGGACTCTAACTGAAGTCGAACGCCAGTACTGTCAATTAGAGAAAGAAACCCTAGCAACCGTATGCGCCTGCGAAAAATTTCAGTTTTATCTTTATGGAAAGAACTTTCTTATAACGACCGACTATCAAGCGTTAACAACTATTTTTAATCCTAAAGGTAACCCCTCCGCACAAATTTTGCGATGGATTTTACGTCTACAACAATGATTACGCAATAATGGTAAAGATAACCCAATGGACATACTCTCTCGGCAACTTATGAAATATCAAAAGATAGTCTTACCTGAAGAAGAGATAGCCGAAAGATTTATCAACACGGTTGTAGCTAACAGTATTCCAAAAAGCAATCACTGGGGGAATCTCAACGGGATCCAACCATCACAACAGTGAAAAATGCAATACAACAAAACGACTGAACAAATAAGCTAATGGAACCCTTTAAACACGCGAAGAATGAACTGACTACAAACGAAGCATAGTTATATGTGGGGCTAGAATCATCATGTCCGAAATGAAAGGTCCCTGGGAAATACTCAACGGAGACATCTGTGTGCCGTTCCTCAGTAGGGATTATGTCATCGGAATAATTGATACAGGATCAAGATGGTTAGAGGCATTTGTTACCAAATTCACCAGGGCAGATATAATATCTACCACCATCCAAAAGTGTTTCTACACACGTAGTATCCCAGCGATTATCGTTTCAGATAACGGAATCCAGTTCAAGTCCTCTGAGTTTAGTTAGTTCTGTAAAGAATGGGGCATCAAACACCGAAGGATAACACCTTATCCTCTTCAAGCTAATGGAGGTTCGAGCAGTTCTTCGCAACCATGCTGAAAGCCATTCGGGCGATGAACAAAGAAGAAAATGACTGGCGAAAACATCCAGGAAAATTCCCAATGTATTACCGAAATAGCCCACATGCAATGACGGCAGAGACCCCGGCTAAAGTACTTATGGGTAGGGAAGTGAACATAACTATACAAGGATTACAAAAGAGACCTGAAAACCAAACTTGTAGAACTGCACTTTCATTATTCTACTTGCCACTACCATAGTCTACACTGGCAGTCAAGACTGACGTACCTCTACTCTTGTTTCTCTGTTGTAATATACTCTTCTTCAATATACTTGTTTTTGCTAACCCAATAACTAGCGACGGGATATTTGAACTTACACGGGACACAACTGTAACATTAATGATTTTTTAAAGAACCTTTTAAGAAAAAGGGACCCCACAACACCCGATGACGTGGGATTCCAAACTTACACCGCCACAACAACTGACGACGTGGTTACAGTAAAGGATTCTGGACAACCTTAAAATGGACGCCGCAACTGGCAACAAAGAATATTAAGGGTTTTTTGGAGAACCTTAAAAAAAGGACAAACGTGGAGAAGTCAACGACCACATTCCTCAGACAACGTACTAGTTCTAAAAACTGGCTTTCACCGGGAGGGAAGGAAACACGTTAATACCAACATTTTTTCTTTCATTTGAAGAAAGGTCAATGATTTTTTTTACTGCTATTCTGACACTGTTGTTAAATTTTAACAAGAAGGGAATACATGATTTTTTTTCTTTTCTTTCCAAAAGTTTACAACTGCCGAAAGAAAAAAAAAAAGAAAACCGTATTTTTGTTTTTCTGTCTTGACTAAAGTGTCGACCGCAACTTCTATGGCTACGCGAAAAGCGTACTAAAAAAATAAAAAATGTTTAAAAAGTGATTTCTTTTCGAGGAAATAGAAAAAAGTTTTATATTCTTTTTACGACTAATATTACATTTAGCAAGCGTAATGTAAAAGAACTTTCTAAAAGCCGTATTCTAAAAGGACACATTCTAAAAACCGTATTCTAAAAGGATACATTTTAAATATGGAAAACTTTAAAGCTACTATTACAAAACTGATGAAGTATCAAGTGCAAAAGCAACAGAAAACAGAAGAAAGACCTCTAGAACAAAATGAAAGATTTCAAAGCTTCTAGAACAAAATGAAAAATTTCAAAAGCTTCTAGAACAAAATGAAAGATTTCAAAAGCTTCTAGAACAAAATGAAAAATTTCAAAAGCTTCTAGAACAAAATGAAAAATTTCAAAAGCTTCTAGAACAAAATGAAAAATTTCAAAAGCTTCTAGAACAAAATAAAAGATTTAAAAGCTTCTAGAACAAAATGAAAAATTTCAAAAGCTTCTAGAACAAAATGAAAGATTTCAAAAGCTTCTAGAACAAAATGAAAAATTTCAAAAGCTTCTAGAACAAAATGAAAAATTTCAAAAGCTTCTAGAACAAAATGAAAAATTTCAAAAGCTTCTAGAACAAAATGAAAGATTTCAAAGCTTCTAGAACAAAATGAAAAATTTCAAAAGCTTCTAGAACAAAATGAAAGATTTCAAAAGCTTCTAGAACAAAATGAAAGATTTCAAAGCTTCTAGAACAAAATGAAAAATTTCAAAAGCTTCTGGAACAAAATGAAAAATTTCAAAAGCTTCTAGAACAAAATGAAAGATTTCAAAGCTTCTAGAACAAAATGAAAAATTTCAAAAGCTTCTAGAACAAAATGAAAAATTTCAAAAGCTTCTAGAACAAAATGAAAGATTTCAAAAGCTTCTAGAACAAAATGAAAGATTTAAAAGCTTCTAGAACAAAATCAAAAATTTCAAAAGCTTCTAGAACAAAATGAAAAATTTCAAAAGCTTCTAGAACAAAATGAAAGATTTCAAAGCTTCTAGAACAAAATGAAAGATTTCAAAAGCTTCTAGAACAAAATGAAAAATTTCAAAAGCTTCTAGAACAAAATGAAAGATTTCAAAAGCTTCTAGAACAAAATGAAAGATTTCAAAGCTTCTAGAACAAAATGAAAAATTTCAAAAGCTTCTAGAACAAAATGAACAATTTCAAAAGCTTCTAGAACAAAATAAAAGATTTCAAAGCTTCTAGAACAAAATGAAAGATTTCAAAAGCTTCTAGAACAAAATGAAAAATTTCAAAAGCTTCTAGAACAAAATGAAAAATTTCAAAAGCTTCTAGAACAAAATGAAAGATTTCAAAGCTTCTAGAACAAAATGAAAAATTTCAAAAGCTTCTAGAACAAAATGAAAAATTTCAAAAGCTTCTAGAACAAAATGAAAGATTTCAAAAGCTTCTAGAACAAAATGAAAGATTTCAAAAGCTTCTAGAACAAAATGAAAGATTTCAAAAGCTTCTAGAACAAAATGAAAGATTTCAAAAGCTTCTAGAACAAAATGAAAGATTTCAAAAGCTTCTATAAAAAAATGGAAAACTACTAGAACACAAGAAAACTGAAGAAAGATTTCAATAGCTTCTACTAGAACAAAATAAAGAATCCGACAAAAAGATTGAAGTATTAATGCAAACAATATCGATTAGAGGTACAGGTAACGAAAACGATTATGATTTCTCGCAGAATGCCGTTTGGAGTCCAATTGACAGATTTACAGACGATGATAAAACCATTGCTTCGTATTTTAGAAGATATGAGGCTCTATACAAAATAGATTGTGAAAATTGAGCAGGCTCTAAAAAGGTTCGCCTACTGCTCCGAAAATTAGGTACCACTGAACATACTAAGTTCGTGGATTTCATTTTGCCCCGAAAAACGAGCGATTTGACTTTTGTTGAAGCTGTAAATTTTTAATTGAATTATTTAGCCCCAAGACTTTTTTGTTTTGTTTCACAAACGCTGGACGTGTAAACATGGTAAAAAAAGACAACAACGTTCGCATCAGTCGTCAATAAACACTACGACGATTTTAAATTAGCCGAACTTAGTGCTAATAATTTTAAATGCTTAATTTTCGTACAAGGATATGTATCAGGAAAAGACGCTGAGATCAGATTAGATAATGAACCGAACTTAACACGACAGAAATTAGCTGAAGACCGCCAGAGACTTATAAGTGTTAAGCAGAATTCGAAAGACATCGAAGAGTCGGGCATTGCACACATTAGAAAAGTACGTCAGAATAGAAATTCAGCTCTCCTTCAAAAACAATTCAAAACAAAAAAAGGAAGTTTCGCCACAGACAAACCAGCCCTGTAAAAACAGGATAAATTGCCACCGATCCTTTGTTTTCACTGTGGTAGCCTGCATTGGTTTATGGGTTATCAATTTCGTTTTAAGACCTGCCTAACTTATAACAGTCGAACACAAAAGTCTGCATTAATATAAGGAAATATGTACCCGAAAAAATCTTGGATAAAAATATAAAACTATAATTAGATTCGGGCTCGGAAGAGGTTGAATAAACCCACCCTGTTAAGAACCAACAGAATAACCAGTACAGTGACTATTGAAAGATTAAATTTGAGGGTGAGATAATTACAAAAGTGGCCCTAATGAGAACTACCAAAAAGTTAAAATACCTGTGTTAAAAGACACTGATAACGTTTTTGGCACTGATTGGATGCAGGCGTTCAATTTATGGGAGTTACCAATAAATACGTTTTGCCAAAAAATAGATAGTCGGACAACCGAATCAGAAAAACTAAAGCTGGATTTGAAAAAAAGGTTTACCAAAGTTTTTTTTCTGGCGGCCTTGGTCGATGCACAAAGATCGCGGCTAAATTTCAACTGAACGAGAACATTCAGCCCGTATTTAAGAAAAAAATGTGTGTTTTGCCTCGGTAGACAAGATAAATGAGTAATTGGATCAACTGGTAACGATCGGCATTTTATCGAAAGCGGAATACAGTCAGTGGGCAGCACCCACTGTCTAGGTAAAGAAGACATCAAAAGAAATCCATGTGTGTGCAGATTTTTCAACATTTAAATGTAGCACTAAAGGTGTAAGGAAGAAGTGAAAATCAAATGTATTTGGTTCACTACTCAGAGTTGAAAGAATGCTCTCCCAACTGAGTTCAAACGGGACGCCGAATTATTCTTTCTGTTCTTTTCACCAACAACAGTCCAACACGCATGTGAACGACCAAATGTTTAGTCAAAAACTCAATTCCCTTTTTCTTTTTCTTTTTCCTCTTTCTTTTTCTTTCTCTCTCTCTCTCTCTCCTTCTCTCTCAACACTCAACGTAGTCACAACGTCAACCTTTCTCAACACCGTCACCGGAGCAAAGTGTCTACGCTTTTTATCACGACGAGAATCAGTCCATGCAAACACAGCCTCATTTGCATACGTGAACTCTCGTCGCGTTACAAAAGTTACATGTTTCCATTTTGTAACTGGAACACTCTGGGCTCAATCCCTGATGGACAATACACGGTGCAACCCTCACTCGGTTTACCTGTGGACCTGCATGATGGTTGCTACACTTCCCCCTTGATCTCTTGGTCACACATTATGCAGGGTGGTGGTGGCATTTTGATTTGTGCGCTTCTTCGAAGTGGGGCATGCACCTCAGTTTTCGCTTCTGAATCGTCTGACGATGTTTCCGCTTCTGAATCGTCTGACGGAGTTTCCACTTCCGAACTCACGGCTCCATTTCTGTGAGGATCACTGGCGCTGCCCATTTATAGTTCTGTGTGAGACGACTCATTACTTTCCCCAGTGGTTGAATGGTCCGCCCTCAAAGCAGGGCAGAGATCGCGTATGTGACGTGGGATTCCATCAAGCAGGACACTTGCTGACTGACCATGCCAGTCACTCGTCTCTGTTTGAATTTGGTGGTACATCAATAGCCTGGCGGTTTCACCCATGTCTGGATGAAACCGCCAGGCTATTGATCTCCCACATCATATGGCCTGTCCATCTTCTCGTCAAATGACTGCACAATGTCGATTCTTTTTACCCGAGTTCAGTATGTGTAGATGGCATTCGCGGGTACGGTTGTCAGGGACATGCCATCCTTCAGCGCAACATTGTACGAGTATGTTGCTTCCCCAATGGAGCAGTTCTTCCTAGCAGCAACCCTCTTTATGCTGCGGGGGCTTCTTTCTGCGATTCCATTGCCTGATCGTATGTAAGCGCATCGCAACTGCAATTGAACTCCCCATTCACATAAAAACTGTCTTACTTGCTGGCTCCAAAATGCTGGGTCGTTATTGGCCAAAATCTCATGCGGTGCTCCCCTTTCATAAAAGACAGACAATAGTTGTCGAATAAAGCTTGCAGAGTCTTGGCGTGCAATTGGTCGCTAAACCGCACGGGTTGATCCACAGTCGATATGAGTAAGAAAGTGATTGCCATTATAATGTGTGATATCCATTCTCACCCTTTGCCATGTGTCACTTTCTTCCAGTCGTCCTTTTTGCCACTGCGCTGGTGCTGCGTCAATTGACTGACACATCACACAGTGCTTGATGACTTGTTTCACCTCACGAAATACAGAGTCCTCTTGATGCCTCGATATCTGCTCTGTGTGTGGATGTTTTCTATCTGCTGCTCACTGTAGCACTGCATGTTTGATGAACGGGCTCAGAACCAACCTTTATTGCATCATACCATTTGCAAGGCACTCGTCAGCTGATCAGCAAGGTTGCAGTATGACGAGACCTATGTTATGCTAACTACCAGGTCATACTCGCAGACTAGACTCTGTAAGGTGTCTAACCTCTGTCTTATCAACATCTCGCTTGCTGCCTTTGTGCGTATTCTTGCTTTCCTAGTCAGCGTGTCAGACACCCAGTGATAGACGCAAAGGGAGTTGTGGCGGAAGTGATGATTTTGAGCCAGAATCGAATGGTGGAGGTGGCCCTGACTTACTTCATCCCCACAGTAAAAGGGTCCGCCTTTGCCTGGCTTGCAGATGGAAAAAGGAAATAAGTTTTGGCTTCATAGTTTCTAGTGAGGATTGGACTCACAACCTCAAAGTAAGAAATCCACTGGTTGCTGCACAATAATAAGTGGATTCATCTTGACGACAAATAGTGAGCCAGCGAATTATGTTTCTTTTTGATTGGTTAAACGGAATTAACTGAGAGGGGAAATCTTCTAATAAAAAGGGAAGAAAAAAAGGGAGAAGGCAGAGCATCTGAAGAACGTAGAAATCAACCCCGAAAGCGTCTGTATTAATTATTCTTATTTTGTTACTTTATTACCAATTTGGATTGTTACCTGTTGTTGTTGTTGTTGTTGTTGTTGTTGTTGTTGCCATTATTACCGTTCTTCTTGTTGTTGTTGTTGTTGTTGTTGTTGTTGTTGTCGCTGGACTTTTTGGAGTTATATTTGTTACCACGTTTTTCTTCCCCCTCTGGATTTTTTTTTCTTTTTCCCTGTTATCAATTATTTGATAACTTATGGCAACGGCTATAAGTAGCCCGATGCTTACTGACGTCATGGATACTACCGACGAGCAGAAGAAAGGGCCAGCTGAGGTTGCACCCGAAGGATCTCAATGGAATAAGCCCCTTAAAATTATTATTAATGTTGCTGAGTTGATTGAAAAGGCCAAAAAAATGCTCACATTTTGTTATTGATAATGGATTACTCGTGGACATACCAAAACTAGAAGTAATAAAAAAAATGAAGTATTGTCATGTTTGTTGTCGATAAGAAGATAAAAAAAAACCCATAAGAGCTTCTGCTGACCTGAATATACAGCTGGATATAGGCCACAACAAATTATTCGTTGTAAAGGCTTCAATACATGGAACACTTTATTCCAAAACAAAGACACCTGTCTGAAATTATCACAGACTGAAATTATAATGAAGGAGTACATACTTCGAATGGAGTACATGGGAAAAAGGTGAACTGCGGTGCTTTCTTACTTAAATATGGGGAAATAACGTCCGTAACCTGGGATGAATACCCAGAGATTTGAAATTTTGAAATTCTCTTAGATAATACAGCATTCGACAACATCCCTTACTACATCCAAATTGAAGATGAGAAACTACCAATAATTGTGGCCGGAAGAAGGCCTGTTTGTTGGGCATGCGAAAAAATAGGGCATCTCACATTTGATTGCCCACTTAGGAAGCCCACTACTACAAAGCCCACCACTACAAAGACAAGGGTGGGCCAACATCTTGGGGTACCTTTGACTTAAAGAGTGGGGATGCCAATAAAAATCTCCCCCCCCTCGGAAACATCTGATGACGATTACCCGGTACTCCCTGATTTGAGCAAAGATAAGGAAAAAAATGAATGGATATTGGTGCCTGGAAAGAAAACACCTGGTCGTTTATCCTTGGACCAGATGAAAGAAGAGGAGATGTTAGCTAAAGATCCTGGAAAGGATACATATGTAGAGGTGAAAGAACTCAAGAAAAAGTTGGACAAAGAGAAAGTCACAGTAAGTAAAAAAAAAACTCAAGAATCAAGTCCGCTCAAATCCCCCCTCCAAAAGCAAGCCCTCCCCTAAAACAATAAAGACATCCACCTCCCCTCTCTCACAGACAAATAAAATCGTACAACTCCAAAAACAATGCCCCCTTCCAATTACCGGACCCGTGAAAGAAAGAGAGTACAAACTCATTCCCTTAAGCCCCACCAAGAATACAAAACCAGACTTCTCTCTGAAGTCTTCCACTTTTGTCTCCCACAAAACACTCCCAAAAGTACTCCCCCTGCATCCCCTACAAAACAGCTTTCTCCCACCTCACCTCTACCACAGGATAAAACAGCACCACTCCCCAATGAAAGATATGCCACCTCCACCTCCCGCTCCAACTCAAAAAAGACACAGAAGCCCTTCCCTAGAAAAAGGCAGAAAAAAGACTGCTTTCCTACCTGGTAAACAGATGTGTGTAACAACAGAAATCACAGAGGATACAGCCAAATACCATCAACTGTCGGACATGAAAAAACTACTCTCATTTAGGGAAGTGGGTGAAAAATCTGTTGAAGATCCCATTAACTTCCCTAACACTGTAAGAGTGCTATCAATGATAAGGAAAACCCTGAAGCAAAACGACTTTGGCAGATGCTAAAGGAGGCTAATGCAGTCTTTGATTAATCGCCTCCAATGACTATTTTTAAGGACGAAAAATTAATGTGTTTAAGTAAAGATTGTGTTGGGAGGGTCCCTGTTCGTTTACACCCTTCCCTTTATAGAATAGCACAGCTAACCTATCCCTTGGATGTTGGCAGCATCTCTCATGTTCAGATGGCCATGCATTTTGGGAGAGCCGTTGGCATTCGATGTTCGTTTCTGGAACTCAACCCTAAGAACTCTCAATGGCTCTCTATCTAGCAAGCATGAATGTCCGTGGGCTAAGGGCAGACTCTTGTAAATTTCAAGTTGCTACAAACCTTCAGCACCTTGGAGTGAATATATGTTGTATTCAGGAAACCAACTTAATTCCAGGTGACCATTTGGGTGCGCTGGCTAGTGATTTTCATGTCTACTCAGCGTACTTCGATTCTCCCTCAAGCGGTGTTTCCTGGCTAGTAAATAAGTCTTTAGATGCGTCGTGTGACCCTTGTTTCATGGATTCGGGAGGAAGGCTGTACGTTCTGAATATTACTATAAAAGATAAGGCATTTCGACTCATTGAGGTTTATGCGCCCAATAATCATGCTGAGCTTGTTTCGTTCTTTCGACGGATCGAGCAATTCATGAATACAAATTGGACAATCATTTTAGCGGGAGACTGGAATGGGGTCCTGGATCCCAATATAGATCGTAATCGGGCTAGGGGAACTAACAATAATCGGGATGCTAAGGCATTTCGGTAATTTCTCGATAAGTTTGACATTATCGATAAATTCCGGAATGAAAAGCCCCGTGATAGAGTATGGACTTGGCCATCTAGGCGCGGCTCTAGTTTAGTACAACTTTCGAGTTATATTGACCAGTTCTTAATTAGGACAGTCGACATAGAATTATTATGATGTCCAAGTTTTCATAATATAGTTTACTCGGATCATAGACTTGTTCAGATCCGTGTAAACTTAGATAGACCTAGCTGGGTACTGAAATCTCAACACTTTGTTGTTCAATGTTAAAGGCTACCAGGAACAGCTATTACAAACCTTGCAGCGGGAATTGATGGAAGCTGTAATTGGGAATAGGAAATGAGTTCATTTTAAGAAAGTAATTAGGTCCTTTACTGCCGATTTTAGCTGGCGACTCAATCTAACAACTAGGGCAGCTAAAGTGGCACTAGAATCTAGATTAGATCAGGTGGTGGAGGCGGAGGATAGTGTTAAAGTTACTATAATTAAGACGAAACTGGCTTCCTGGCTATCCAAGAAAATCAAGCTTTAGTGATTAGGGCTAGGTTAAAGAGAAGCCTAAGGAAGCAACAAATATGGCTGCTGAATTGTGTGCAGAAGAGCGTTGACAAGCTGTTGATCGGCATATCGCATGTGTCTCATTGCCTGATGGGCATCTCGTGACCACAAACGAAGGTATTCTGGAGGCGTTTCTTTCTCATTTCCAGGATCTATTTACCAGGAAACCCGGTCTATCTTTAGCGCAATTCAACCTCTATTTAGCTGTCTTTTCTCATCTTGAGGCGACCAAAGCGGCTAGGTGCAAAGGTTGCATAATAATGGAAGAAGTTCAGGAACTTTAAGGCAGGTCGGCCTTAACAGGTCTCCTGGGATTGATGGTTTGCCCTACGAGGTGTATTTGAGAATGTCGCACAGTTTTGTTTCCTTATCGACAGTTTTATTTAACTCATGGTTTAGGAACAGAACTATACCCCAGTACTTAACCATGAAGTTGTTACACAAAAGCAAAAATGGTGGGGATGGGTTAGATAAATTTCTGACCCTTAACGATACTAAATGCTGAGTTTGGGCCAAGATCTTAGCCAATCGACTGCAGCTTGTTTTTGCTCATCTAATTAGCCCTGATCAGACTTGTTCTGTAAATGGTCAGACGATTCAAGATAATTTGCACTCGATACGCTCGATCATAGATAAAGTCGAAACAGAAGCCGCACTAATCAATTTAAATCAGTCCAAAGCATTCGATAGAGTGGACCATCGTTACTTGGATGCTGTTTTATCTGCAGCCTATTTTAGCCCGTAATTTCGCTCTTGTATCTTTAGCTGGAGAAAATTGGTCGGAAGTATTGAAAGCGATTTAGGGTACAGCTGCTCTGTGGATCCATAGAAATCTTTTGTTACAGGGGAGAGTGGAGGTGTGTTGCTCTCACATTTATCCGATCATCTTATATCGTCTATCAGTACTTTTACTCCCGTCGGATTCGCTGCTTGAGATGCAGTGGGCTCTGTTCAAGTTTTTGTGCCTTGGAAATGTCCATATGGTCCGTCGCAAGATTTGTTATCTCCATCCTTTTGAGGGTTAGGGTTAGGGTATGCCAAACGTCGAAATTCGACGTCATACACTTCAGCTATTTTATCTAGATCGAATGAGTTCACAAACTGAGGGAAATGGTGGCTTCTGGAAGGAAGACACTAAAAAAGCCTTTCCGGCTTTAAAAAGTATGCACTTGGATGAGGAGGAAGCACACAGGTTGCCCTGTGGTGAATGCTCATTTTATCGCGAATGTAAACACGCTTTGAAGTTCTTCTCACAGGTGACAGAAAGCCTCTCTGACACTGTGCTGTTGTCCGAAAGGCATTATATCGGATTATGGGGACTGTTGGAGATGATATGATTGAGGGGCACACTTTGGCAGGGGGTGGAGCTACGCTCAATCTGGGCTTGAGTACCTTGGTTACGGTTCTTCGATAATGCTGAGGCAACGGTAACCTGGCTGATGATAAGAAATGCTCTCTGGGTTGGTAAGAAGCTTCATTCAACTGGCTTAGTGAGTTCACCGACTTGTGTTAGATGCGGTGATGAAGACGAGACCGTGAGTCACGCCTTCTTTTATTGCTGCATCGTTGTGCTGCTGATTAGGCTTGTTACAGGTCTCATGGTTCGCAGACTTAACGTATCGTCTTTTGACCTGGAACCTATCAATGTATGTAGCAACTGGGTTCCAACAACAGATAGGCTGAGATGTTTTGTGTTTTTAAGCATACTAGCCGTTATGAGAGACGTGATATGGAAAACTTGTATGAAGGCAGTTTATGGAGCTGAGACCTTCACTTCTCTCAACCTTATTGCGATTTTCAAATATTACCTGAAAGCTCACATTAGGGCCGAGAAGGTGAGACTTTCTTCAGCAGATTTTGGTGAAAGGTTGGTGAGAGGTGCACGACTGTGTAGAGTGATTGGAGCTGAATTAGAGTGGTATTTAGACGTATCTTGGGTACAGGATATTGGGTTTCAAAAACGAACATCGATTTTGTCCCGTTTTAAGTAAATTAGAAGACATGTTCTTTGTTGTTAATTTTAGTTCATAACTTAGCTTGTGTATGATGGTTTCATTATGGCCCTTTTTATTTTGTTCTCCCCCCCCCCCCTAATTTTTTTCCCCTTAATTTTTATTTTGTAACTCTCTATCCCTCCCTCACCAAGGTTACAGAGCGCTTGATTTGCCAGAGATGCAGGCCACCCTTCGATATTTTCGAAGGTAGTGTTGATAATAAAGCGTTGCGGCTTGCATCACCCCCCCCCCCCCCTTTTCGATTTTGACTGGCAAATCTGCGAATCTTCCACGATTTAGTAATGGCAGGTCTTTTTACTAACTTGATTTTCTTTCATTGTAAATATTATTCATATATATATTTTTGTACATACAATATTTATTACCATACCCCCCCCCCCCCCGTTGCATATTTCACTTATATGGGTCTTAAATATGGTTTTCATGGTACGAATTCTTTTGGTGATTGGAGAAGGATGTATAGTATAAATGCGGTATTTTGGTGAATCATGGTCCTGAATGAAGCTAGCTAAGTTAGAATAGTTATCATCAGTTAGTGAAGACCGAACCTTTCCCTTCCCCTTTTTCGGCCTTGTGCCACATTTTATAAATTTTGAATTTATAAATAAATAAAAGCATCTGAAGAAGGGATATTGTGAAAGTGTTGAGTATTATTTTTGCCTTGTTGATCTGTTACTATTTTTGATTTCTTTGTTGCTGTTTTTATTGTTGGTGTTATTGCTTTTGGACTTTGTTTTTGTAAAGTTGTATTTTTTTACCACGCTTTTTTTCTCTTTTTTTTTCTGTTATCAGTTTTGATAACCTATTATGGCGATGGCTACTAGTAGCTTGATGCCTACTGACACAATGGAAATTACCGAGGAGCAGAAGAAGACGCCAGCTGAGGGGTCGGAATGGAGCAAGCCGCCTAAAACTGTTATAAATGTGGTTGAGTTTATTGAAAAGGCAAAAAAGCTCCTACATTTAGTTACTGATACGGGGTTACTTGTGGACATCCCGAAATTAGAAGAAATAAAAAAGAGAAGCATTATCATTTTTGTTGTGGATAAGAAGACAAAAAAACGATTAGAGCTTCTACAGACCTTATATGCAAGTTGTTGGCTACGGCAGGCTATAGGCTATAGGCGTATAATCCGTTGTAAAGGGTATAATACGTGGAACACGTTTCCAAATGAAGACACCTGTCTAAAATTGTCTCGGACGGAAATCATTATGCAGGAGTACATACTCAGAATGGAATACATGGGAAAAAGAAGGGCTGCAGTGTCGATCTTCAATGTGCCGTTCCATGTGGACGCGGAGCACTTGGGCACTTTCCTGTTAAAGTATGGGGAAATTACATCTGTAACCTGGGATGAATACCCAGGAATATGGACTTTCGAAACTCTATTGGACAAGGCAGCATTCGACAAATTCCGTACTACATAGAAATTGAAGAAGAAAAGCTACCTATAATTGTGGCCGGAAGGAGGCCTGTTTGTTGGGCATGTGAGGAAATCGGGCACCTCACCTTCAAATGCCCACTTAGACAGCCCACTATGACCAAGCCCACTGTTACAAAGACAAGAGTGGGACAACACTTAGGAGTTCCATTGACACAAAGGGTAGGGATGCCCATATGATCCACCTCACCGAATTTATCTGAGGAGGTGTAGCGGAGAGTAGGAGCAGCAGCCAACTGCTGTGAGCCAGGATGCTTGTCTGCGGCGGTCGAAGAGAAGACATTTGATTTGCTGCTCGTGCGAAAGAGGACTGCGGGCGTGAACCCGGAAAAGCCCATTCACAAAAAGTTTAATTTAATTTTTTTTTTTAAAGAGAAAACGGCGGGGGGCGGATTTGGCGTGCTCATTAGCATATGTGAGATGTCGCTACTATAAGGAGCACGAAAAACCGTGATTTTGGAAGAGGCGTTGGGAGGTGGACACGAACAGAGGAGGAAGAGAGTGCAGCATTTATTTTGGTGAAGCGTTGTGTTGACTCGTTCAGGAGGATTATCCAGTACATCCTGATCTGAGCCAGCTGGATGACAGCTAAGTTAGAATAGTTATCATCAGTTAGTGAAGACTCAACCTTTCCCTTCCCCCGCTTCGGCCTTTTGCCACATTTTATAAATTTTGAATTCATAAATAAATAAAAGCATCTGAAGAAGGTAGAAGCAAGTGTGAGAGTGAGATTTTGCTGTGAGCCGAATTATTTTCGTTTATTGGAGCTCGAAGTTGTACAGAGGTTTTTGGTGCTTCTACAAGATTTGAACCGAACTGCATTATTTTCTTTAGTAATAGACTTCTAAATTCCAGTTTTCAGGAGTCAGTATGCAAGTGCAACCCCTTTGCCTGCCACTGTAGTGCTAGGTTAACGCCCTTCATCACTGTATCTAACTCAGCAAGGTCGATGTGCTGGGCGTTGTTCACAGGCCACAACCAACAGGCATCCTCCAACATGACTCCATCCTTCTCCTACAGGAATCCAAATGCTAGTGAACTAGCGTCAACCCATACATTCCTTTCTTCTCCATTGACACAGCACTCTCCTCGGGCCAGGTCCTCGTGCGTTGCTGTCTCAACATTTTCTGCAATCATTCGGATGAGAAGGAAATCACTTGTTTGATCGTCCCACTCTTTGGTTACCGCATTTGCCCTGCAGTTTATTACACCCACTGCCACAAGAAGCCAACCACACACTGGCAGGTGTCCCACGAGTTTTCCGCACAAGGAAAAAATGGTCTTTCCCGTGAGAACTTCAGAGATGCGAGAAATCTCCATCGCAGGGTGTCATCCTCCTCTCTGACTTCCAGGTCCAGTACGCGTGCTCTGTCTCCAAGCCGTTCTGGGTCTTTTCACGTTAGGCCAAACTCTGCCAATTTCGCTCTGCTGTGCATCGCCAACTTGACATCTCCATTGATGTAAATGTCGTCAAGGTAGGCCGATGTTGCCTTTTCAACGGACTCCTCCTGGGATAACACAGCACTAACGATGGTCTTCATGATCTGCAGCGCCACATTCAACCCAAAACCAAGTCTGGTCAGGCAGTATCTCTTGCCACGAAATACCACCGTCTGGAATGGCCATAAAGTTTTGTCGACCCTCACCTGCAGATAGACCTTCCTCAGCTCGAGCAATGATACATTCGATCCTTTCTGGCACCACTCCCTTAACTTGCTTGCACATACACCAGAATCAGCCGTGTAAGCCTCTATATATTGATTGTGCTCACGGTAGTCCATGATTGGTCACACCTTTGATTTGTTATGTTGTACCACTGCCATTAAAGCGATAAGACGTTTTGGAGGTCCAAGCTCTAGGTTGGGGTACGGGATCAACCAGCCATCTTTGATCCAGACGTCAAGCTCTTGTTCATATGCGGCTCTAACGTTCGCGGCTACGGCGGATTCTGTGACGCCATTCCGTAGCTTGATTGGTACTTTATTATCCGTCCATTTTCATGACGTAGTCCAGATTTTTGGCGTTGATTAAACTCTACCTTGAAGTTTAGCCGATCAATACAAAATGCGGCACACACCGGTGATTTAGGGAATTTCACAGTCCCAGCTGGTGTAATAATAACACCACCCAGTGACTTGATAGCATCATATCCGAGCAGTAGGTCGAAGCCCAGTATGTCTTTACGTGTCACAAAGACATCGACCTCAGCAGATACACCAGAGTCCGTGCAAATCTTTACAAATGCTACTCCACAGCATGCCTGCGTATCGCCATTTATCATTGTTATTTTAATGCTCCTCTTGCTTCAGTTGCGGCATAACCTTGCGCTCACTATGGTACGGGAGCAGCCTGAATCAATAAGCATTAAGAAAAGGCGTTTGATTAACATGCACTCTGATTATTAGTTGCACATTGTTTACATCTTGTCCGAGGAGCAAAGCGGCACTTACATCTTTTCCCCTGACTCGTTTCCCGAACAGTTTGAGGCAATGTTACCGATCTTGCCACACTGGAAGCATCGTATGCGTACCCGTCTTCTGCCTATGCACTTAGTTGCAATGTGACCACTCCGCTCACAGCGGAAACAATTTACTTTGGCATGTGAGTCCCTCCTTTGCGGATTTTTAAGCACACTTTGGGCCGACTGTGCGGCCATTACAACATGCTCCTCAAGTTCTGTTCATCCCTGATGATAGCTCGGGCGCGCTCAATTAACTGTTCTATCGGTGTCGCTTCTATGCTTAAGGATGCCGTCAGGAGTGGCTTCACTCAAACCGGGAGTCCGGCCACAAATGCGTACATGAAAGTCTGTTCAAGCAACCCTCCAAACAGAACGGCTAGCTTTTTCAATGCAACAAAGAAGACATCCACTGTCTCGTCTAATAGTTTCCGGGTAGTAAAACGTTCGTATGCTGTGCAGGGGTCCATCGCAAAATCTTTGTAGAGCACAGCCTTCGTCTGCTCGACATTGGCCTTATCATTCTCGCTTAGCTGCTGGTAAATGTCCAGAGCACCTCCCGTTAGTCGAAAGGGAATAACCAACTCGACCTGCTTGACCCCACACAAACGACAGATTAGCTCCACTCTCTCAACCCAGTCCACCACAGATGTAGATCCGTCAAACTCAGGGATGAGTTTTAGGTCGAAATTTGCGTCCGCCATTATGTCACAAATAAACAGCACAGAATTGCCGAAATAGCTTGTAAGGAAGAAGTGAAAATCAAATGTATTTGGTTCACTACTCAGAGTTGAAAGAATGCTCTCTCAACTGAGTTCAAACGGGACGCCGAATTATTATTTCTGTTCTTTTCACCAACAACATTCCAACACGCATGTAAACGACCAAATGTCTAATCAAAAATTCAATTCCTTTTCCTTTCCTCTCTCTCTCTCTCTCTCTCTCTGTTTCTCCCCCCTCTCTCTCTCTCTCTCAGCACTCGACATAGTCACAACGTCAACCTTTCTCCATTCCGTCAGATTTAGATTGACTTTCGTAATTTTCCTTGTCACTTTGTTATCCGTTTTTTTTCTTTCTATTTTATTTTATTCTTTTCGTTTCATTATTTACATTGGCATTTATTTGTCTCCTTGCCACTTGGCTTTCCCAGTTGTTTTTTTCCCTTTCATTTTCTTCTTTTTGTTTCATTTTTTACATAAGTTTTCGTTATTCTCCTTTATTTCTCGTATTTTTCTTTCTATTCTATTTTCTTCTTTTCGTTTAATTCTTTACGTTGTCTTTCAATATTGGCCTTGTTTAATTACTTTTTTGTTTATTCCTCTTATTTTTTATTGTTTTCGTTATATTATTTACATCGCTTTCAATATTGGCCTTGTCGAATTACTTTTTTGTCTTTTCGTGTTTCTTCCATTTTCTACGTTTCGATATATTCTTTACATTGGCTTTCAATATTGTCCTTGTTAAATTACTTTTTTGTTTTTTCCTGTTTATTCTTTTTTTTCGTTATATTCTTTACAATGGCTTTCAATATTGGGCTTGTCAAATTAATTTTGTGTTTTTTTCCTCTTTATTTCATTTTTAGTTTTTCGTTATATTCACATATAATTTCACACGACCAATATTGAAAGCCAATGTAAAATTGGCTTTCAATATTGGCCGTGTGAAATTACTTTCTTTTTGTCTTTTTGCTCGTTATTCCATTTTCTTTTTTTCGTTGTATTATTTACATTGGGTTTCAATATTGGCCTTGTCAAATAAATTTTTTCCCCTCTTTCTTTTCTTTTCTTCTTTTCGTTATATTTTTTACGTTTGCTTTTAATATTGTCCTTGTGAAATTACTTTTTAGTTTTTTTCCAGTTTATTTCATTTCCTTCTTTTTGTTATATTATTTACATTGGCTTTTAATATTGTCCTTGTGAAATTACTGTTTTGTTTTTCCTCTTTATTCCATTTTCTTCTTTTCGTTATATTCTTAACATTGGTTTTCACTATTGTCTTTGTGAAATTTCTTTTTTGTTTTTTCCTCTTTATTCCATTTTTTTGTTTTCATTATCTTATTTACATTGGCTTTTAATATCGGTCTTGTCAAATTACTGTTTGTTTTTCTTCTCTTTATTCAATTTTCTTCTTTACGTTATATTCTTTACATTGGCTTTCAATAATGGCCTTGTCAAATCACTTTTTTGTTTTTTCCTCTTATTCCATTTTCTTGTTTCTCCTTTTTTGTTATATTCTTTACATAGGCTTTTAATATTGGCGTTGTCACATTATTTTTTTGCTTTTTTCCTTTTTATTCAAATTTTTTCTTCGTTATATTCTCTACATTGGCTTTCATTATTGGCCTTGTCTCATTACTTTCCTGGTTGTTTTCTCTTCATTTCTTTTTCTCCTTTTTTATTTTATTCTCTACATTGGCTTTCATTATTGGCCTTCTCACATTACTATCCTTGTTGTTTTCTCTTCATTTCTTTTTCTCCTTCTTTGTTATTTTCTGTACATTGGCTTTCCTTGTTGGCTTTGTCACATTACTTTCCTTGTTGTTTTCTCTTCATTTCTTTTTCTTCTTTTTTGTTATTTTCTGTAAATTGGCTTGTAACATTAGCCTGGTCACATCATTTTGTTTTTTTTCCTTTTTATTCAAATTATTTTTTTCGTTATATTCTCTACATTGGCTTTCTTTATTGGCTTTGTCACATTACTTTCTTGGTTGTTTCCTCTTCATTTCTTTTTCTCCTTTTTTGTTCTATTCTCTACATTGGCTTTCATTATTGGCCTTGTCACATTACTTTCCTGGTTGTTTTCTCTTCATTTTTTCTCCTTTTTTATATTTTGTACATTGGCTTTCATTATTAGCCATGTCACATCATTTTTTTTCCTTTTTATTTCAATTTTTTCTTCGTTATATTCTCTACATTGGCTTTCTTAATTGGCTTTGTCACATTACTTTCCTAATTGTTTTCTCTACATTGTTTTTTCTCCTTTTTTGTACTATTCTCTCTATTGGCTTTCTTTATTGGCCTTGTCACATTACTTTCCTGGTTGTTTTCTCTTCATTTCTTTTTTGTTTTATTCTTCACATTGGCTTTCATTATTGGCCTTGTCACATCACTTTCCTGGTAGTTTTTTCTTCATTTCTTTTTGTCCTTTTTTGTTATATTCTCTACATTGGTTTTCATTATTGGCCTTTTCAATTTATTTTTTTGTTTTTTTCCTTTTTATTCAAATTTTTTTTTCGTTATATTCTCTACATTGACTTTCTTTATTGGCTTTGTCATATTACTTTCCTAGTTGTTTTCTTTTAATTTCTTTTCCTCTTTTTTGTTCTATTCTCTACATTGGGTTTCATATATTGGCTTTGCCACATTATTTTTTGTTTCTTTCTTTTTGATTCAAATTTTTTTTTCGTTATATTTCTACATTTACTTTCTTTATTGGCGTTGTCACATTACTTTTCTGGTTGTTTTCTCTTCATTTCTTTTTCTCTTTTTTTGTTCTATTCTCTACATTGGCTTTCATTATTGGCTTTGTCACATTACTTTTCTGGTTGTTTTGTCTTTATTTCTTTTTCTCCTTTTTTGTTATTTTCTGTACATTGGCTTTTAATATTAGCCTTGTCACATTACTTTCCTGGTTGTTTTCTCTTCATTTATTTCTCCTTTTTTCGTTATATTCTGTACATTTGCTTTCATTATTGGCAATATCCCATTATTTTTTTGTGTTTTTATGTTTTTATTCCATTTTTTTTCTTCGTTATATTCTCTACATTGGCTTTCTTTATTGGCGTTGTCACATTACTTTCCTGGTTGTTTTCTCTTCATTTCCTTTTGTCCTTTTTTGTTATATTCTCTACATTGGCTTTCTTAATTGGCTTTGTCACATTAATTTCCTGGTTGTTTTCTCTTCATTTCTTTTTCTCCTTTTTTGTACTATTCTCTTCATTGGCTTTCTTTATTGGCTTTGTCACATTACTTTCCTGGTTGTTTTCTCTTCATTTCCTTTTGTCCTTTTTTGTTATATTCTCTACATTGGCTTTCTTAATTGGCTTTGTCACATTAATTTCCTGGTTGTTTTCTCTTCATTTCTTTTTCTCCTTTTTTGTACTATTCTCTTCATTGGCTTTCTTTATTGGCATTGTCACATTAATTTCCTGGTTGTTTTCTCTTCATTTCTTTTTCTCCTTTTTTGTACTATTCTCTTCATTGGCTTTCTTTATTGGCTTTGTCACATTAATTTCCTGGTTGTTTTCTCTTCATTTCTTTTTGTCCTTTTTTGTTATATTCTCTACATTGGCTTTCTTAATTGGCTTTGTCACATTAATTTCCTGGTTGTTTTCTCTTCATTTCTTTTTCTCCTTTTTTGTACTATTCTCTTCATTGGCTTTCTTTATTGGCTTTGTCACATTACTTTCCTGGTTGTTTTCTCTTCATTTCCTTTTCTCCTTTTTTGTACTATTCTCTTCATTGGCTTTCTTTATTGGCTTTGTCACATTACTTTCCTGGTTGTTTTCTCTTCATTTCTTTTTCTCCTTTTTTGTACTATTCTCTTCATTGGCTTTCTTTATTGGCGTTGTCACATTACTTTCCTGGTTGTTTTCTCTTCATTTCCTTTTGTCCTTTTTTGTTATATTCTCTACATTGGCTTTCTTTATTGGCGTTGTCACATTACTTTCCTGGTTGTTTTCTCTTCATTTCCTTTTGTCCTTTTTTGTTATATTCTCTACATTGGCTTTCTTAATTGGCTTTGTCACATTAATTTCCTGGTTGTTTTCTCTTCATTTCTTTTTCTCCTTTTTTGTACTATTCTCTTCATTGGCTTTCTTTATTGGCTTTGTCACATTACTTTCCTGGTTGTTTTCTCTTCATTTCTTTTTGTCCTTTTTTGTTATATTCTCTACATTGGCTTTCTTAATTGGCTTTGTCACATTAATTTCCTGGTTGTTTTCTCTTCATTTCTTTTTCTCCTTTTTTGTACTATTCTCTTCATTGGCTTTCTTTATTGGCTTTGTCACATTAATTTCCTGGTTGTTTTCTCTTCATTTCTTTTTGTCCTTTTTTGTTATATTCTCTACATTGGCTTTCTTAATTGGCTTTGTCACATTAATTTCCTGGTTGTTTTCTCTTCATTTCTTTTTCTCCTTTTTTGTACTATTCTCTTCATTGGCTTTCTTTATTGGCTTTGTCACATTACTTTCCTGGTTGTTTTCTCTTCATTTCTTTTTCTCCTTTTTTGTACTATTCTCTTCATTGGCTTTCTTTATTGGCGTTGTCACATTACTTTCCTGGTTGTTTTCTCTTCATTTCCTTTTGTCCTTTTTTGTTATATTCTCTACATTGGCTTTCTTAATTGGCTTTGTCACATTAATTTCCTGGTTGTTTTCTCTTCATTTCTTTTTCTCCTTTTTTGTACTATTCTCTTCATTGGCTTTCTTTATTGGCTTTGTCACATTACTTTCCTGGTTGTTTTCTCTTCATTTCCTTTTGTCCTTTTTTGTTATATTCTCTACATTGGCTTTCTTAATTGGCTTTGTCACATTAATTTCCTGGTTGTTTTCTCTTCATTTCTTTTTCTCCTTTTTTGTACTATTCTCTACATTGGCTTTCTTAATTGGCTTTGTCACATTAATTTCCTGGTTGTTTTCTCTTCATTTCTTTTTCTCCTTTTTTGTTATATTCTCTACATTGTCTTTCATTATTAGCGTTTTCACATTACTGTCCTGGTTGTTTTCTCTTCATTTCCTTTTGTCCTTTTTTGTTATATTCTCTACATTGGCTTTCAGTATTGGTTTTGTCACATCACTTTCCTGGTTATTTTTTCTTCATTTCTTTTTCTCCTTTTTTTGTTCTATTCTCTACATTGGCTTTCATTATTGGCTTTGTCACATTACTTTCCTAGTTGTTTTGTCTTTATTTTCTTTTTCTCCTTTTTTGTTATTTTCTGTACATTGGCTTTTAATATTGGCTTTGTCACATTACTTTCCTGGTTGTTTTCTCTCCATTTCCTTTTCTCTTTTTTTGTTCTATTCTTTGGCTTTCATTATTGGCCTTGTTACATTACTTTCCTAGTTGTTTTGCCTTTATTTCTTTATCTCCTTTTTTGTTATTTTCTGTACATTGGCTTTTAATATTGGCCTTGTCACATTACTTTCCTGGTGTTTTTCTCTTCATTTCCTTTTCTCCTTTTTTGTTCTATTCTTTGGCTTTCATTATTGGCCTTGTTACATTACTTTCCTGGTTGTTTTCTTTTCATTCAATTTTCTCCTTTTTATATATTCTGTACATTGGCTTTTAATATTGGAGTTGCCACATTATTTTTTGTTGCTTTTTTCTTCATTTTTTTTTCGTTATATTCTCTAGATTGTCTTTCATAATGAATAATTATTGGCTTTGCTACATTACTTTCCTAGTTGTTTTCTTTTAATTCCATTTTCACTTTTTTTTGTTGTATCTTTTACATTTTTTGTTGTTTTCCTCTTTATTTAATTTTTTTCTTTTCGTTAAATTCTCTGCATTGGCTTTCATAATTGGCTTTGTCATATTACTTTCCTGGTTCTTTTCTCTTCAGTCCTTTTTCTCCTTTTTCGTTGTATTCTCTACATTGACTTTCAATATTGACCTTGTCAAATTACTTTCCTGTATTTTTACTCTTTATTCCATGTTTTACTTTTCGTTATATTCTTTACATTGGCTCCCGTTATTGGCCTTGTAACTTTATTTTCCTGGTTGTTTTTTTTTATTCCATTTTCTCTTTTTTTGTTATATTCGGTACATAGGCTTTTAATATTCGCCTTGTCACATTATTTTTTTGTTTTGTTCCTTTTGATTCTAATTTTTTTCGGTATATTCTCTACATCGGCTTTTATTATTGGCCTTGTCTCATTACTTTCCTGGTTGATTTCTCTTCATTTCTTTTACTCATTTTTTGTTCTATTGTCTGCGTTGGCTTTCATTATTGGCCTTGTCACATTACTTTCCTGGTTTTCATTTCGTTCCATTTTCTCCTTTTTAGTTATATTCTCTACTTTGGCTTTTAATATCGGCCTTGTCACATTATTTTTTGTTGTTTTCCTCTTGATTCAAATTTTTTTCTTTTCGTTATATTCTCTAGATTGGCTTTCTTTATTGGCTTTATCACATTACTTTCCTGGTTGTTTACTTTTCATTCAATTTTCTCTTTTTTGTTATATTCTTCACATTGGCTTTTAATATTTGCCTTGTGTTGTGGACCTGGGTAAGGCCGAATGAATGACACAGAAACACATGGTTTAAATGAACAAAGGTATATATTATATAATAGAAAGAAAAGAGATACAAGGAGATGTGCTCTCAACCGCCATTGCCGGTTTACTAGGGAAGAAGAGAACAAGTGTCACGTGCTTCCCGTATTTATAAGGTGGACGAGTCCATTAGTTCTCCGTAGGTAGGTACGGCACCATAACACCCCCCTTCCAAGCCTTATCTCCTCAGGAGTCTTAATAACGTTTCCTTTTCGGATCTATCTCTAGGTAGTCCGGAGCCATTCGTTTTCTTTTTGGTTGTCGTTTACGTGTGACTACCTGGGGTGCTGGTAAGTTGAAGGTGTCATATATCACGTCCATCACGTCTTCTCCTTGTGGGGCGCTGTCAGTGTCATCTGACAGTCTTTTTCTGATCTGATTTAGATGTCTCTTATGCGAGAACCGTGGTCCTTTTATGATATAGACCATCGATCCGATCCTCTTTTCAATTGTACCGGGTTCCCAGAACGATGCATTATTTTTGAACATCTTAAAATATACCCTATCTCCTGGGTTGTATTTTTTCTTCGGTACCGTAGAGATTCGGTCATAATTATTATGTTTAGGTAATAATTTATCAAACACGGACTTCACATTCCGCGCAAACATCATCTCTGCGGGGGATAATGATGATGCTATGTTCATGTTTTTTGTAATTCTATATACTTGTAAGAATTGTTGTAAAGCCTTCTCCTTAGGAGTATCACCGGCCTTTTTTAATGCTCTTTTTAATGTGTCTACGAAGCGTTCCGCCTGGCCGTTTGACTTAGGATGATACGGGGGCGTCGTTATATGTCTGATTTGAAACGTCGCGCAGAACTCCTCAAAATCTGATTACGTGAACTGCGTCCCATTATCACTCACCAAACAATCCACTACCCCAAAACGGGCAAATAGTTCATGTAGGAATCTTATCGTAACCTCTGACGTGGGACTCTTGCAACGTAGTACCTCGGGCCACTTTGAAAAACTGTCGACTACGATTAAGTAGTAAAATCCTTCCAATAGTCCCGCGAAATCCACGTGAATTCTTTCCCACGGACGGTCGGTCTTTGGCCATGGGCTATGCTTTATATGCGGTGCTTTTGCCGCTAAGGCACAGCCTTTACACAGCTTTACTGCTTTTTCAATGTCGTTGTCCATACCTGGCCAGTACACAAAACTCCTCATTAACCCTTTCATCCTGGTTATCCCTGGATGGCCAACATGAAAATCTTTCAGAATTTGCTTTCGTAGTTTTTCTGGGATGACCACCCTTTCGTTATGTATGAGTACGTCATCACAGAGTAAGAAACTCTTTGCCGCATGTAAATCCTTATCTACCAATTTCATTTTTGTTCTGGTGATAAATTCATCCTCTTGAGCTTCTTTTTTTTTATCTCGTATAGTGTCACCGGGAGCTCTCTCACTGCGTTGCACAAAATCTCTTTAAAATCTCCTTCTGTTTGAAGAGACGCAATCACTGTGTCTTCTAGAGTCTCTCTCTGTTTTGGCACTAATCTCGACAATCCATCTGCATGATAGATTTTATTTGAATGCAAATGTTGCATTTTAAAGTTGTAGTTTAATAAGATAGTTCCCCATCTTTGTAGTCTATTAGCTGTATATACAGGTAGGCCTTTTTTAGATCCATAAATTGTAATTAGCGGCTTATGGTCTGTCTGTAAGGTAAATTGTCTACCATGTATGTATCGGTGAAACTTTGTTACTGCAAATATTATTGCTAGGGCTTCTTTCTCGATTTGAGAATACTGTTTTTCCGCTGGGAGCAAGGTCCTTGATGTATGTGTAATGGGTTTATGGGTTCCATCAGGCATTTTGTGTAGGATACATGCTCCTAAACCATATGAACTAGCGTCGCTAGCTACGATTATGTCCAATTCTGGGTTGTAATGTGTTAGAAATAACTCTGACGTAAGTCTTTCTATGATTTTATTAAATGCATCCTGACATTCAGGTGTCCATACCCAGGCTTTACCTTTTTTTAATAGCTCATTTAATGGAGCACGCAAATTATGCATTTCTGGGATAAAAGCCTGGTAGTAATTTGCTAGGCCCAGAAAACTCTGTAATGTCATGACGTTTTCTGGCGCCGGCATGTTTTTTATTGCGGTAGCCCTTTCTGGGTCTGGTCTTCTGCCGTCCTTGTCGATCACATGACCCAGATATTTTATTTCCTCCAGGAAAAAATCACATTTTTCTTCTTTTACTTTGAACCCATAATCTTGGATTCTCGCAAACACTTGATTTACATGTTTTTGGTGTTGTTCGATATCTTTGCTGTTAATCAAGATGTCATCGAGATACGCTATTGCGAAATCCAGTCCGCCCAGCATTGTGTCCATTACTTGTTGGAAAATGGCTGGCGCGACCTTAACTCCGAACGCTAATCTTTCGAATTTATATAAACCACGATGTGTGTTTATACATAACAGCTTATAATAATCTTTATCTCACTTAGGTCTATTTTTGAAAAAAATCTTCCTCCATTTAAGCTTGCAAACACTTCTTCCGGGGTATGGAGTGGGTAGTGATAGTCCGTGAGGGCAGTATTCAGTCCTGTTGAAAAATCTGCACATACACGAATCTCATTAGATTTTTTCTTTACATAAACCGTGGGTGCTGCCCACTGGCTGTGTTGTACTTTTGATAAAATACCCATCTTTACCAGTCGGTCTAATTCAGCGTTTATTTTTTCAATCGAGGCGAAGGGTACTTTCCTTTCTTTTCTAAATACCGGCAGTACATTTTCCTTTAGACGGAATTTTGCAGTCATTTTAGTGCAGCATCCAAGACCGCCAGAAAAAACCTCTGGAAACGATTTTTTTAATTCTCGTTGTAGTTTTTCCGATTCTGTTGCGCGACTATTTATTTTTTTACAAAATGTATTTATCGGCAACTTCCATAAATCAAATGCCTGCATAAAATCTGAACCAAAAAGATTATTCGAATCCTTCAGTACCAGTAGTTTGAGTTTTTTAGTATTTCCCATTAGGGACACATTTGTGATTAATTCTCCTTCAAATGTAATTCTTTCACCAGTAGCTGTGCTTGCCAGCCTGTTTGTTCTTGATAGAGTAGGTTTATTTAATCTCCTCCATGTATGTAAATTTATAATGGAAACGTCTGAACCAGAATCCAATTGCAATTTTATATTTTTATCCAGGATTTTCACCTGTACATATTTTCTTATGTTCATGCATTTTTCCTTCTTTGTCCTAGTGGCTTGAATCAGCATTTTATTTCCTCTGCCCGTTCTGCAGTGCGAACTTTTATGTCCAACTTTTTTGCATTTCATACAGGTTTTAAAACGGAATGGGCACTCATTGTACCAATGTGGATTACCACAGCGTGAACAAGGGCTTGGTGGCAATTTATTTAATTTTTTACTGGTTTGGTTTGTCTTTGTTACATCAAAATTATTATTTCTTATTTTTCTATAAGGTTGAGCTTTTGTTTTTTTGATGTACCTTATTTATATGCGCAATGCCGGACAATTAAATGTCTTTTGAGTCCTGTTTTACATTCTTTTGGTAACTGCGCGATATTGTTTGTATCAGAAATTCCAATCTTTCATCATACTCCTTTTTGTGTAATAAAATATTCTGGTTCTGTTCTAATAAAAGCTTTTTAAATCTTTTGTTGTTGCTGGGAGATTTGGAATTTCACTAGTTCGGCGATTATAGACTTAATATCTTCGATATTCAACCATTTAGTTTCTGATTTTATTTAGAAAATTAATATTTTCTGATTATCTTATGATTTTATAAGAGTTCTTTTCTTTAAATTAGCGTTTGCTAGGCGCCGTTTTAATTATGAAAGGATTATGAAACTTTTCCTTTTCTCTATATACGCGTATATTTACTTATTTTTATTTTTTATTTTTTTGAAAATTAATATTTTCTCGTTATTTAATGAATTTACAAGAAGTTCTTTTCTTTAAATTAGCGCTGGCAAGACGCTGAGTTTTAGTTATGAAAAGATTATGTAATGTTCTTTTCTTATACACGTTTTTAATTTTAACGAAGAGAAAAAAAATCTGTTTCACAATTAATTCTTTCTGCATTTTAAAATATTTCAGTACAAGTCGGAAAAGAGAGAGAGAAAATAAAACTGACCTTTTTTTTATCGTGCGTCTTTTTTTTTATGGAGTAACGCACGTGTGATTCATTTCATGTTTTTGTTTCTTATCTGTTCTTAAAATGAAGCACGTGGTGTCAGTTTCATTTTTTTTGTGTGTGTGTGCTCGTCAAAAAAAAACTCGCTGTGATGTTCGTCTAAAAAAAAACAATGCTCGCTTCCTTCGTGTTCGGTATTTTTTTTTTTT
This sequence comes from Sepiola atlantica, assembly GCA_963556195.1. Taxonomy (NCBI): domain Eukaryota; kingdom Metazoa; phylum Mollusca; class Cephalopoda; order Sepiida; family Sepiolidae; genus Sepiola; species Sepiola atlantica. The sequence goes on from OY744534.1 coordinate 32,618,239, forward strand.
TTGTTAGTTTTCCAACCCAGAGAAGAAAAAAAAAACGCGCATTCAACTTCAGTTTTTTTTTTTAACTAGTTTTCCCAAACTAGAGGAACCGCGCACCTAATTTCAAGCTGTTTTTTTTTTTTGGGATAAGCAGTTTTCAAAATTAGAGAACAACATGTCCATTTCAGTTTTCTTTTTCTTAAAAGAAAACAATTTTCTCGCACTTAAGAATTCAACGTGTTTTTTTTTGTTTCAGTTGAGTTCCCTTTTCTTCTCTCGACCGTTCGGCAAAAACCTTTGTTTTTTTTTTGCGTGCGGCTTCCTGCGTTAACCGTGTTAGTGCATTTTCACGTGGTATTTTCAGTTTTTTTACCCAAGAGTTCGAATTCCCTCATCGCCATTTGTTGTGGACCTGGGTAAGGCCGAATGAATGACACAGGAACACATGGTTTAAATGAACAAAGGTATATATTATATAATAGAAAGAAAAGAGATACAAGGAGATGTGCTCTCAACCGCCATTGCCGGTTTACTTGGGAAAAAGAGAACAAGTGTTACGTGCTTCCCGTATTTATAAGGTGGACGAGTCCATTAGTTCTCCGTAGGTAGGTACGGAACCATAACACCTTGTTACATTGTTTTGTTGTTTTCCTCTTAATTAAATTTTTTTTTCGTTATATTGTCTACATTGGCTCTCATTATTTTTTTGTTGTTTTCTTATTTATTAATTTTCTATTCGTTATATTCTCTAGATTGGCTTTCTTTATTGGCCTTGTCACATTTCTTACTGGTTGTTTTCTTTTCATTCCATTTTCTCGTTTTTGGTTATATTCTTTACATTGGCTTTAGATATTGGCCTTGTCACATCAATTTTTTGTTGTTTTCCTCTTTATTCAAATTTTGTCCTTTCGTTATATTCTGTACATTGGCTTTCTTTATTGCCTTGGTCACATTACTTTCCTGGTTGTTTTCTTTTCATTCCATTTTCTACTTTTTTTGTTCTATTGTCTACATTGGCTTAAATTATTGGCCTTGTCACATTACTAACCTGGTTGTTTTCTTTTCATTCCATTTTCTCCCTTTTTGTTATATTCTGTACATTTGCTTTTTAATATTGGCCTTGTTACATTACTTTCCTAGTTGTTTTCCTCTTTATTCATTTTTTTCGTTATATTCTCTACATTGGCTTTCATTATTGGCCTTGTCACATTACTTTCCTGCTTGTTTTCTCTTCATTTCTTATACTTTTTTTGTCTATTCTCTACATTGGCTTTCATTATTGGCCTCGACACATTACTTTCCTTGTTGTTTTCTCTTCATTTCTTATACTTTTTTGTCTATTCTCTACATTGGCTTTCATTATTGGCCTCGACACATTACTTTCCTGCTTGTTTTCTCTTCATTTCTTATACTTTTTTTGTCTATTCTCTACATTAGCTTTTATTATTGGCCTCGACACATTACTTTCCTTGTTGTTTTCTTTTCATTCAATTTTCTCCTTTTTGGTTTTATTCTGTACATTTGCTTTTAATATTCGCCGTGTCACATCATTTTGTTTGTTTTCCTCTTTATTTAATTTTTTTTTCGTTATAATGTCTACATTGGCTTTCATTATTGGCTTTGTCACATTATTTCCTGGTTGTTTTCCGTTAACTTCTTTTTCTCCTTTTTCGTTATATTCTTTACATTGGCTTTTAATATTTGCCTTGTCACATAATCTTTTTGTTGTTTCCTCTTTATGCAGATAGTTTCTTTTCGTTATATTCTCTACATTGGCTTTCATTATTGGCTTTGTCAAATTACTTTCTTGGTTGTTTTCTTTTTATTCCATTTTTTCCTTTTTTGTTATATTCTTTACATTAGCTTTTAATATTGGTCTTGTCACATTATTTGTTTTTTTTTCATTTTAATTCAAGTATTTTTCGTTATATTCTCTACATTGGCTTTCATTATAGGCCTTGTTTCATTACTTTCCAGGTTGTTTTCTCTTCATTTCTTTTACTCCTTTTTTGTTCTATTGTCTACATTGGCTCTCATTATTGGCTTTGTCACATTACTTTCCTGGTTGGTTTCTCTTCATTCCTTTTTCTTCTGTTTTCGTTATAATCTATACATTGACTTTCAATATTGACCTTGTGAAATTACTTCCCTGTATTTTTACTCTTTATTTCATGTTTTACTTTTCGTTATATCCTTTACATTAGCTTTCGTTATTGGCTTTGTCACATTACTTTCCTATTTGTTTTCTCTCTATTCAATTCTTTTTGTCATATTCGTTTACATTTGTTTTTATCATTGGCGTTGTCACATTATTGTTTTGGTTCTTTTCTCTTTATTCAATGTTCTTCTTTTCGTTATATTCTGTACATTTTCTTTCTTTATTGGTGTTGTCATTTTGGTTTTCCGGTTGTGTTCTTTCTTTATTCTATTTTCTTCTTTTCGTTTCATTCTTTATATTGGTATTTATTATTCTCCTTGCTACTTTGCTTTCTTATTAGTTTTTATTATATTCCATTTCCTTTTTTCCTTTTATTTTTTTTTCATAAGTTTTCGTTATTATCTTTGCCAATTAGATGTCCCGTTTTTTGTTCTATTTAGATTTCTTACCTTTTTTTTTTTGCTTTCCTGCTGTTTTCTTTCCTTATTTAATTTTATTCTTTTCCTTTTATTATTTTTTTTGCCTTCCCTGTTTTTTCTTTCTATTACATTTTCTTTCTTTTTTTTTTCATTATTTAGATTGGCGTTCGTTATTTTCCCTGACGCTTTCTTTGTATTCGCGATTGTTTTCCTTCCTTATTTCATTTTATTCTTTTCGGTTTATGATTTTTTTTGCCTTTCCTGTTTTTGCTTTCTATTACATTTTCATTTTTTTCATTTCATTCTTTAGATTGGCGTTCGTTTTTCTCCCTGACGCTTTGTATTCGCAATTTTTTAAATTTCTTATATCATTTTATTCTTTTCGTTTTATTATTTTTTTTGCCTTCCCTGTTTTTCATTCTATTACATTTTAATTTTTTTCATTTCATTCTTTAGATTGGCGTTCGTTATTTTCCCTGACGCTTTGTATTCGCGGTTGTTTTCCTTATTTCATTTTATTCTTTTCGCTTCATTATTTTTTTTAACTTCCCTGTTTTTTCTTTCTATTACATTTTCATTTTTTTTTCATTTCATTCTTTAGATTGGCGTTCGTTATTTTCCCTGACGCTTTGTATTCGCGGTTGTTTTCCTTCCTTATTTCATTTTATTCTTTTCGTTGTATTATTTTTTTTAACTTTCCTGTTTTTCATTCTATTACATTTGAATTTTATTTCATTTCATTCTTTAGATTGGCGGTCGTTATTTTCCCTGACGCTTTTTATTCGCATTTGTTTTCCTTCCTTATTTGATTTTATTCTTTTCGCTTTATCATTTTTTTTGCCTTCCCTGTTTTTTTCTTTCTATTACATTTTCATTTTTTTTTCATTTCATTATTTAGATTGGCGTTCGTTATTTTCCCTGACGCTTTGTATTCGCGGTTGTTTTCCTTCCTTATTTCACTTTATTCTTTTCGCTTTATTATTTTTTTTTGCCTTTCCTGTTTTTTCTTTCTATTACATTTTCTCTTTTTTCATTTCATTCTTTAGATTGGCGTCTGTTATTTTCCTTTGTATTCGCAGTTGTTTTCATTCTTTATTTCATTTTCTTCTTTTCGTTTCATTATTTTTTTTTTACCTTCCCTGTTTTTTCTTTCTATTAAATTATCCTTTTTTTTTCATTCTTTAGATTGGCGTTCGTTATTTTCCCTGACGCTTTGTATTCGCGGTTGTTTTCCTTCCTTATTTAATTTTATTCTTTTCGCTTTATTATAATTTTTTTGCCTTCCCTTTTTTTTTCTATTACATTTTCATTTTTTTTTTCATTTAATTCTTAAGATTGGCGTTCGTTTTATTCCCTGACGCTTTTTATTCGGTGTTGTTTTCCTTCCTTATTTCATTTTATTCTTTTCGTTTCATTATGTTTTTTGCTTTCCCTGTTTTTTCTTTCTATTACATTTTCTTTTTTTTAATTTCATTCTTTAGATTGGCGTTCGTTATCTTCCTTTGTATTCGCGGTTGTTTTCCTTCCTTATTTCATTTTATTTTTTTCGCTTTATTATTTTTTTTTTGCCTTTCCGGTTTTTTCTTTCTGTTACATTTTCTTTTTGTTCATTTCATTCTTTAGATTGGTGTTTTTTTATTTTCCCCGACGCTATTTATTCCCGGTGGTTTTCCTTCCTTATTTTATTTCATTCTTTTAGCTTTATTATTTTTTTTGCGTTTTCTGTTTTTTCTTTCTATTACATTTTCATTTTTTTTTCATTTCATTCTCAAGATTGGCGTTCGTTATTTTCCCTGACGCTTTGTATTCGCGGTTGTTTTCTCTACCTTATTTCATTTTATTCTTTTCGCTTTATTTTTTTTTTGCCTTCCCTGTTTTTTGTTTCTATTACATTTTCTTTTCTTTTTTCTTTCAATCTTTAGATTGGCGTTTTTTATTTTCGCTGACGCTTTGTATTCGCGGTTGTTTTCCTTACTTATTTCATGTTATTCTTTTCGTTTCATTATTTTTTTTGCCTTCCCTGTTTTTTCTTTCTATTACATCATCTTTCATTTCATTCTTTAGATTGGCGTTCGTTATTTTCCTTTGTATTCGCGGTTATTTTCCTTCCTTATTTCATTTTATTCTTTTCGTTGTATTATTTTTTTTTGCCTTTCCTGTTTTTTCTTTCTATTACATTTTCTTTTTTTTTCTTTCATTATTTAGATTGGCGTTCGTTATTTTCCCTGACGCTTTGTATTCGCGGTTGTTTTCCTTCCTTATTTCATTTTATTCTTTTCACTTTATTATTTTTTTTGCCTTTCCTGTTTTTTCTTTCTATTACATTTTCTCTTTTTTATTTCATTCTTTAGATTGGCGTTCGTTACTTTCCTTTGTATTCGCGGTTGTTTTCATTCTTTATTTCATTTTCTTCTTTTCGTTTCATTATTTTTTTTACCTTCCCTGTTTTTTCTTTCTATTAAATTATCCTTTTTTTTTCATTCTTTAGATTGGCGTTCGTTATTTTCCCTGACGCTTTGTATTCGCGGTTGTTTTCCTTCCTTATTTAATTTTATTCTTTTCGCTTTATTATAATTTTTTTGCCTTCCCTTTTTTTTCTATTACATTTTCATTTTTTTCATTTAATTCTTAAGATTGGCGTTCGTTTTATTCCCTGACGCTTTTTATTCGGTGCTGTTTTCCTTCCTTATTTCATTTTATTCTTTTCGTTACATTATGTTTTTTGCTTTTCCTGTTTTTTCTGTCTATTACATTTTTTTTTTTTTTAATTTCATTCTTTAGATTGGCGTTCGTTATTCTCCCTGACACTTTGTATTCCCGGTTATTTGCCTTCCTTATTTCATTTTATTCTTTTCGTTTTATTATTTTTTTCCTTACTTTTTTTTTTCTATTACATTTTAATTTTTTTTCATTTGGCGTTGTTTATTTTCCCTGACGCTTTGTATTCCCGGTTGTTTTCATTCCTTATTTCATTTTATTCTTTTCGCTTTATTATGTTTTTTTGCCTTCCCTGTTTTTTCTTTCTATTACATTTTCATTTGTTTCATTTCATTCTTTAGATTGGCGTTCGTTATTTTCCTTTGTATTCGCGGTTGTTTACCAACCTTATTTCATTTCATTCTTTTCACTTTATTATATTTTTTTTGCCTTCCATGTTTTTTCTTTCTATTACATTTTCATTTTTTTTAAATTTCATTCTTTAGATTGGCCTTCGTTATTTTCCCTGACGCTTTGTATTCCCGGTTGCTTTCCTTCCTTATTTCATTTTATTCTTTTCGTTGTATTATTTTTTTTTGCCTTTCCTGTTTTTTCTTTCTATTACATTTTCTTTTTTTTTCTTTCATTATTTAGATTGGCGTTCGTTATTTTCCCTGACGCTTTGTATTCGCGGTTGTTTACCTTCCTTATTTAATTTTATTATTTTCGCGTTATTATTTTTTTTTGACTTCCCTGTTTTTTGTTTCTATTACATTTTCATTTTTTTTTCATTTCATTCTGTAGATTGCCGTTCGTTATTTTCCTTTGTATTCCTTGTAGTTTACCGTCTTTATTTTATTTTAGTCTTTTCGTTTAACTCTTTACATTGGTTTTCATTATTTTTATTTGCCAAATTTTCCCGATTATTGTCTTACTTCAATCTATTTTCTTATTTTTATTTTATTCTCGCATGTGTGTTCGTTATTCTGCTCGCCACTATGCTATCCCGTTCGTTTTTCATTATACGTTCTTCTTGTAGTTTCTTATATTGGGTTTCGTTATTCTCCTTTTTATTTTGCTTTTCAGGTTGTTTAATCTACAACCGGCTTTCTTTACGTTTTTACGTTTTCTGTCGATTCTTTCTGTTCAATTTTCTTTTCGATCTTACACCGGCTTTCTTTATTCTCCTTGCCACTTTCGTTTTGCCGCCCGTTTTCTTTCGTCTTTCTGTTCTATTTTCTTTTCGATCTTACACCGGCTTTCTGTATTCTCGTTGCCACTTTCGTTTTGCCGCCCGTTTTCTTTCGTGTCTTTTTGTTCTATTTTCTTTTCCATCTTACACCGGCTTTCTTTATTTTCCTTTCCACTTTAATTTTGCCGCACGTTTTCTTTCGTGTCTTTCTGTTCTATTTTCTTTTTTAATCTTACACCGGCTTTCTTTATTCTTCTTGCCACTTTCGTTTTGCCGCACGTTTTCTTTCGTGTCCTTTTCTATTTTCTTTTTAATCTACACCGGCTTTCTTTATTCTCCTTGCCACTTTCGTTTTGCCGCCTGTTTTCTTTCGTGTCTTTCTGTTCTATTTTCTTTCCGATCTTACACCGGCTTTCTTTATTTTCCTTGCCACTTTCATTTTGCCGCACGTTTTCTTTCGTGTCTTTCTGTTCTATTTTCTTTTAGATTTTACACCGGCTTTCTTTATTCTCCTTGCCACTTTCGTTTTGCCGCACGTTTTCTTTCGTGTTTTTCTGTTCTATTTTCTTTTCGATCTTACACCGGCTTTCTTTATTCTCCTTGCCAGTTTCGTTTTGTCGCTCGTTTTCTTTCGTATCTTTCTGTTCTATTTTCTTTCCGATCTTACACCGGCTTTCTTTATTCTCCTTGCCACTTTCGTTTTGTCGCTCGTTTTCTTTCGTGTCTTTCTGTTCTATTTTTTTTCGATCTTACACCGGCTTTCTTTATTCACCTTGCCAGTTTCGTTTTGTCGCTCGTTTTCTTTCGTATCTTTCTGTTCTATTTTCTTTCCGATCTTACACCGGCTTTCTTTATTCTCCTTGCCACTTTCGTTTTGTCGCACGTTTTCTTTCGTGTCTTTCTGTTCTATTTTCTTTTCGATCTTACACCGGCTTTCTTTATTTTTTGTCTCTTTCTTGTTTGTCCCTTTTCTTTCCTTTACCCTTTTCTTATTTTTTGTTTCTCACACAGGCTTTCTTGATTTTACTTTCCTCTCTCTTCTTTCCTCCGTTTTTTTTATTTACTTTTCTCCCTTTTTATTTTATTTTCCTTCTTTCATTGTCTTTCTTTGTTTTCATTGCAACTTTCTTTTTGCTGTCATTTACTTGATTTTATTTGTTTCATTGCAATTTTTTTTCTTGAACCTTTTCTTTTTCTAATCACATGGGATGTATTGGATTCTTTCCACGTTCATTTTCCTGTCCGTTTCCCGTCATATTTTAGTTTTAGTTTTCTTGTTCATTTTCTTTCTTTTATCTTACTTTTCCTTGTTCTTTTCATTCTCTCATTTCTTTTATTTATTCTCCTTGCTCTTTTCCCTTCACCTTTCGTCTTCTTTCTATAATTCAACTTTCACTTTCTTTTTCGTTTAATCATTTTCTTTTCTTTCCCCTTTTCCCCTTTCTTGTCCCGTTTGTTTTCATTTGTGCGTATCTAATCTTGTAAATCATGTTTTATTACTTCTAATACAGTCTACATTCATTTTCTATTTCAAGTGATGTGTTGCATTTTGACGTTGCGATAAAATGCGTTGAACTTAGGTTTTAGTTCATCAGTTTATTTACTTTGAACCCAACTAATTAGCCTACAATTACTTATGTTGCAAAAAATGTGAAAACAATTAATAACCGTAAGAATCATTTCATTCTAACATTTGAATGCGTTTTTGCGTATATTACAAAAACAACAAAATTGTTAAAATAGCTGAAAGGAAATATTAACACGGAACGTTTCTTTATTATCGTTAATAATCATAAATTAATAAAAAAAATATTTATGAACGATATGATTCTAACAGGAAGAAATTAACTTAAAACTGAGGGCGTAAAGTATTTATAATATCAAATGTGAGGAGAGAGAGAGAGGGGGGGATGAGGGAGAGAGATATTGGGTAGATGCCGCCCAGGCTTGTGACTTGCTTGAACTAGCAATTTCGGCTAGCTTTGGTAGCTGATCCTATCCTTGGGTATTATATTAGACAGCAAGAAGCTAGAACTGAGCCTAGACTAAGGAGGACATTTTCAACCCGTGCCGTATACACTAGCGCACACTCACACGAGCACTGTGTGAAAAGAGAAGAGAGAGAGATTGAGTAATGGGCCCTTCTATGTGGGCAGTTGAAATCTCCATGAAAAAAACAAAAAACGGGCAGGTTTTAGCTTTTTCCATAATTTAAAAAGATATTTTCTTTGCTATATTTTTGTTTCTTGAGATAAAACTAATAGCGCGCAACAAACCTCTTTTCTCTTGTCTGATAGAATAGGAGGAAGAGAAGGGGAAGAGAAAGAGAGAGAGAGAGAGAGAGAGAGGGTGTTGCTATTAAGGAAGGGTGGTAGTGGTCTTTTTAATAGTCGTGATGGTTGTTACGATTAAGAAAAGAGAGAATACGGTGCGTGCGTGCGTGCGTGCGTGCGTGCGTGCGTGCGTGCGTGCGTGCGTGCGTGAGAGACAGACAGAGGGAGTGGGTAAGAACGATAGATTGCGTGAGAGAGAAATTAATACAAACTTCTCTCTGGGTGACAGATTTCTATTTGTAAGAATGGCGGTAGAATGATAAAAAAAAGGGTGGGGAATCTATTTTCGAGAGAAAAAGCAAAGGAAAAACTTGTTTTGTATTTTTTATGTTTTCCCTATGCGTCCATTTCTTCTCTATGTGTGAACTGAAACTGAGTCGTTTTGCCTGTAAAAATAACAATACGGTTTATATACGTTTCGTTAAGTTTGGCTTATAATATAAAACAAACTTGTGTAAATAAATAAATGCGGAAGTTTTTCCACCCAACTATATTAACAATAAAAAGGCTTATTTGGTAATGTTGTATATATAGTAATCTGCAAACAGTTTGAGCTATTCCTAATTTGCATATTTATTTTTAAACAGTGTCTAATAAATTAATATTCTGTAACATATATTTGTAACTTGCATTGTCATATTTTTTATATACGCCATAGTTACGTTCATAGTAAAACTCCTGATGTCGATGTGATGCTGACAAACTATACTACACTTTTATCTTACCCAAAGGGATAAAAAAAAAATTTTAATTTTAAAAATTTAGAAAAAGGGCCAATGCCTTAGAAACCGCGAATAAGATACAAATATTTTGTATTAAAAATCATTTTTATTTTTTGTCTTAAAATTTTCAGATAAAATATCTTTCTTCAGAGAGTGAAATTGTTTCATAATAACGGTAAAGGTATTACCTTATTTTATAGTTAGTAAAGTCCTTAATTCTGGTTATTATCGAAGTGTCCGGCTAAAGAACGTTTTCCATTTTAAATACACTATCGGCATCCACGAGCTTATAAGTTCTATATAAAATGAGTTATTCCTTAACCGTTCCAGTGACAACAGTAGACCACCTGTCAACGCTGTTATTGGTGTAAAAAGAAAGGTAGATTGTCCGGGAAACGAAGTTGGGGACATGACATCAGCGCCAATCTATTTTTCATTCAGAATGTGAACTCGTCGCTACCTATCATTCCCGTCTACGTTGATGATGCAATATGCTTAGCTCTCCTCAACACTGGGTGCTCACGTTTCATTTTGAGTGTAAAGCAGAAGATGGCGGCAACCACATTGACCGGCGCAACAAAAATGGCACCATTAAGATTCGTACAGAGACTGGTAACGTTGCCACAATACACCGTGCTGGTTATGAAAGCGAAACCTTTTGATTTTGATATGCTACTTGACCATTAGGGCACTCGGTGGCATTCGTATCACACAGTTTGGAAGTGTAGAATTTGGGGAGACACAACCGATCTGTGCAGTGCTTCGTATTAGTAAAACTGATTTTATTGCAAAATTTGGCGAGCGGAAGAGAGCGTGGGTTGCAACATGGAAATGGTCAGCGGGTCGTGCACCAGAGGAGCTTAACACTTGGATTTCTAAATATCCGATGTCTAATGAATTAAGGGAGGATTATGAACGCGAGTTGCAGATCTAGATAAACAACGGTTGGTTGATGAGGAAGAGTTTGACCCACCCAAAGAACTAATACCACTGATGGCCGTACTGCAGGCCAATAACAATAAATTGTGTCCTGTAATGGACTATAGTGAATTAAACACCTATGTTGATGCATTCACTGGCGATGCAGATTTTTGCACATAGAAAATGCGAGAAGGGAGACAGCGAGAAACGAATGTATCCATTCTGGATCTCAGGAAGGCATACCTACATATCCATGTTGAGAGATCCCTCTGGTTGTACCAGACAGTGATATTTAAAGGACAACGATATTGTCTAACCAGGCTTAAATGTGGCGCTTCTAGTAATGCAGGCTGTGTTAGCTCAGGATGAGAAGATAAAGAGAGTCACGTCAGCATATATCGATGACATATGTATCAATGAGGACGTGGCAGAATCCATGAGGAATCATCTGGACCTATGCAGATTCACTAGTAAGGATTCAGAAAAGCTGCAAAACGGGGCAAGAGTGCTGGGATTAGAAGTTTGGTGGAGGATGATTGACTGCGATGGCAGAGAGGAACGATTACTGTGGATGGTCCTATAACCATGACACGAAGATGTATCTTCTGTGTATGTGGCAAACTGGTGGGACACTTTTCTATGTGTGGATAGCTTTGAGTAGCGACAGGCTTTGTCAAACGTTGTCGTATAACTGTCACACGGGACTGGGATGACAAGGTTATTGATGCTCTTCTGGAGCGTATGATAGCAAGCACACTTACCTGGCTAAAGCAATCAGATCCCATCCAAGGAAAGTGGTTCGTAGGCATGAAGGAACTAGATGTGTATATGGACGCAAGCTCACTGACTGTGCGTGGCTCTTGACGCTGATGGGGTCATCATCAAGGGCACATGATGGTTGTGATCAACAAAGGATACTCGACATATTAACGTGACAGAACTGGATGTCGTGCTAAAATTACGATTAAATGGAATGCCAATGTGTTGCACATAAAACCCGACTCCCTGTGTGTGTACCAGTGGGTTGTTAATGCCCGCACTGGAAAGTCTCAGTTGCTCAAGCGAGACTGGATACAACAATCTTACTTGTGAAAGAGTACAACATTTTGGTTGATGTAACACTTATAAGATCTGACCAGAACCGAGCAGACTCATTGACAAGAGTTATGTGAAGAGAGAGATTAAAACCGCAGAGCCAGTGTGTGCTCTTGCCACAAGGAACCTGAACCCAACACAGCTGAACAAAGGTCATAGAATCGACTCGTTCATGTCTAATGCACCAGTAAAAGCAGATGTTTGGAATTGTGAGGAATGTCATACAATAGACTCAGCTTCAGTGCAATGTAAAAAGGGAGCATGAAGTACAGAACCGGCTAGGCATCGACATCATGCATTACAGCGGTTGCCATTTTTCACACTGATAGTGGCCCCATGTGGTTTTCAATCTGGCGGCCGCTACAATGGCAAGGCACTGCACATGTGATCTGGCAATTAGAATCAGTGTTTTTTTTTAACGTGGCCCTCCATCCGAGATCCTGGCTGATAATGACACTTCTTTCTGTAGTCAACAATTCAGGTAGTTCATGAATGAATGGGTTGTCAAATTCCGACCATGCTGCGAACACAGCATCATAGAAAGATGTCATAAGAACTGTCCTATTATGGCACTGTGTATTGGTACAACGTTACCCCTAAGGATGATGTATCCGCCACGTCAGCACCTGCCAATTTACTGCACTCATACCAGATCAGAGTAAAGGTGTAAATGTTGTGCCTCATATGGATCACCAAAGGATCTTCTTTTTTTTTTTAACTTAGTTCAAGTTGCCACTGTAGACATAAAGGGGCAACTGAGAATTAGGGTGAAAGTTTTGGGGTCATCCTAAATTGAGAGCTGTGCAGCGAGATGCTTGTTCACATTAGTTTTAAATTTCTACATGTCAGTACAATCGGGGAAACAAAAATCAGGGAGGGAGTTCCAAAGGAAAGAAGCTATTGGAGTAGAAGGCTCTCCAGCATCTGGTGACCTCCACAGTAAATGGATGGGATTTAGCTGATTGTCGGGTTGGTCAAGTGTATTTATGTCGAGGAGTCACCAGAGCAGCAAGTTCATCGTAGCACATTCCATTGAAGTACTTGTAAAACAAGCACAAGGATGCAACATTGTGGCAATAGGACAGAGGCTGCTGCTTGATGGATGGTAAGGGACTTATTAGATTAGATACTCTATTTTGGACCTAGTCTAAGAGGGAAAGACTAGTGGATGGTGCATCGGCCCAGATGTGGTAACAATACTCCATGCATGGGCTTTGTAGAGATATAGGATACTCTCAGGTGTGAGAAGTTTTTAAGTCTGATAGAGGGAGTCCACCTTCTTTGCAGCAGCCTTGATAATGTCTTCTATGTATTTGTTCCAATTCATGTTACCTGTGAATGTTAGACCGAGGAGTTTGAACATTGGATTCTCAGTTAGGGTGTTATTTTCCATGGCAATCGGTGGGTGAAGAAGTTTTTTGTAGTTGTTGAAGAAAAAGGGAGGTTGTTTATGAAAATCAGGAACAGTAAAGGTCCAAGGATCGATTCCTGGCGTACACCTGCATTTATGTCATTTTTTTTGATGAACGACTTTCGAGGACAACTGGGATCTTTTTTTTTTGGATAAGAATTGTCTAATTATATTAAATATTCGTCCAGTAATATCATATGAATTAATTTTTATGAGAAGAATTTTATGCCAGACCTTGTCAAAGGCTTTGGATATATCAAGCACTACCGCACTAGCTTCACCTGTCTTGTTCAATGTATGGTATATGTGTTCAAAGATGACTGGTAGGATATCCACAGTAGACGTGCTAGCCTAAATCCATATTGATGGTCAGTAAGAAGTTTAGCATTAACGAGGTGACAGACTATCGCTAGATTGATTAAGGGTTCAAAGAGTTTAGCGAAGAGCGGGAGTAGACTGATGGGGCGATAATTCTGAGGGTCATTTCTATCTCCAGAATTCTTGAAGACTGGTACCACAGAGGAAATTTTCCAGCTATCAGGGAAGCAAGATTCAGCAAGGCATTTGTTGTAGAGGACAGGGGCCAGTTCAGCAGAGCATTTCTATATTACTATTACTGGTCCACATGCTTTGGAGGTGTCAAGGTTTTTTATGAGATAGGGTGATGGTCAGGTCATAAAGTGTGGAAATTTGGGAGGGAGTGGTTTGTGGAATCCAAAATGGAGTTTAAGGCGAAATGCTTGGCAAGTAGTTCAGCTTTATCAGTTGCCGTGCAAATGACATTATTGTGGTTGGATAGTGGGGGAATTGTTGATTGCCTTTATTCACCACACACTATTGAAGATTTTCCAGAAATCAAGATTACCTAGTTCTTGTAGATCTCTACACATTATAAAGAGGGGGTGCAGTTTGGGTGAGAAATCCACAAGGACGTTGCATGTCGAAATTCAGACCAGGTCGTATCACAGGAGTCAATGGCGCACCTCGGCAGTAGAAAGAAAAAAATGGAAATAGATTTGCTTTTTCAATTCACCTAAATACTTGAAATTGATTCGTCCGACAGTTTTTCCTCGCTAACTATTGTGTGACGATATATATATATATATTAATCATTTATTTTCATACAGTACACAGATGGGGTTACTTTTATAGTTAGGTAGTATCTTAATGATTGGTCGAAAATTATATATGTTTTAGCAAAAAATAAAGAATAAATAGCATTACCTGTAATATATAACAAGTTTAATCTCTATGTGAAATGGGGGAAAATCAAGACAATAATTACAATAATCATGGCTGATATAGGAATAAATATATATAAATAAAGCAAAAAGGGAAATAAGTTTTGTCATTTTATTTATTTAACAGTGTTAATATATATAGATGTATACATGCGTTGATGTGTGTATGTACATATATGTGTGTGAATAAAAGCTGTCGTTTACTACTAGAAAGAAAGTAGCAGCAGCTGCTGTACATTGAACTTGTTTTATATACGCGGGAATATATGTATCTCGCTAACTCATGAACACAATTTGAAAGCTTCAGCCATGTTTTGATTTATTCACGTGATTTAAAGCTCACATTTAATATCCTTCCACATCTTTAGTGATCAGCGATTACTCAAACATTTTCTAGCAAGAGACAACAAGGTTAAAAAGTAGGAAATAAAGAACAAACAAAAACATTATTTTACCGTTTTATGACTCGTCACACCTTACAAAATCGGATGTTTAATCATTGAACATTTTTACCCTGGTCATGCTGACTCTTTATGACTCGACACTCCAAATAAAAGTATGTTGTCACTCAACTAAACCAATCAAATCTCTTCAAAGCATTGTATCAGCAGAAGTAGTGCTCATCTTTGTCTCTTGGCCTCGACGTCTGACGCCGTCTCCTCCATCGCTGCCTATCATACCTCACCCCACGGACCTTTGTCAGACATTACGGCACTCTTTTCTGTAACTCCTGCTCCATGTCTGCTTCTACAGTTCCTTCCGTCAGCACCTGCTCCAGTTCCTTCTAGCAGCTCCTGTTCAAGCTAGGTGCTGCAGCGCCTGGTCCAGCTCCTACTTCAGCCTGCCTCTTCAGTTCCTATTTATTCCAGCGGTTCCTGCTCCAACTCCTTCCTGTAGCACCAGATTCAGCTCCTTCCTGCTGCACCTTCTCAAGACTCCTTCCAGCAGCACTTTTTCCAGTGCCCGTCGACGTCCTGCCTTTTCCAGTGTCCATCAACATCCTAACTTATCAGTTCCTGTCTATCCAGCCTTTCTTATTGATCCAGTCTTCGTGCTGTCTAGGTTCAAGTTTCCCCGTTTCTGTTTATCCAGCTTCTCCTAGTGTTTAAATTCTGACTTTCATAAAAAGTATGGAACATTCTAGAAACATGAATTTCGGGCGAAAAAAAATCTAATTAGTTGAATTGTGCATTAGCATTCTGCTATATGCATTTGAAAAGCGTTGGAGTTGTAACTTTTAGATTATATGGATGGATAATTCTGTACATCGACAAATGTATGTCAGTACAAAACCTATAAAAATAAGTTATTTGATAATTTATTTGTCTTGATGCGTCGATATTAACCCCCCTCCGTCTTGTGCTTCACGCATGCACACTATTTTCATTTGAAAAACATGTAGAAGTAACTTCTAAATTATATAGAGGGATAATGTACACCGTTCACATTCTTAAAAGAAATCACGCGGGAGTCACCAATGTGTGGGTTTGAGACTGTGTTGGGTTATCAATAGTGTTGTATGATGTTGCCTGCTCAAATCACGTCGGGGTCACCAATGTGTGGGTTTGAGACTGCGTTGGGTTATCGATAGTGTTGTATGATGTTGACTGCTTAAATCACGTTAGGGTCACCAATATGAGGTATAGGGTAGGCATGTGTCTCTCCACACATCGTGGACAGATATACGACCATCCTTCAATCACTACATTGGTCGCTTTTCTTGACGATATATATATATTATATAAGAATGTGGTTATTTAGAAAGACACTGAAGTACTGAAGACATTTTTGTTTCAGGTCCCCCACCCCCAAAAAAATCTACGTGATACATGAGAATTGTCATCACTGAACATATTGCCGACTCTACTTACAAAACACAAAGCAAAGGAACACACGTGGTGTATCACACTTTTCAAATTTAACACACAAGCTTGTGTGAATCAACCACATCTTACATCTGAGACTATATTTATAATAAAAAAATTTCAAAGAAAAAAACTTCTAACTCAAAAATTCACTGAAAATTATAATTCGAGTTTAAAATTAATTATTGATGAATATTGACCATGGCGACCTTTCTATCGGCCACTAGCATTTCCATGCGAGACTTTCTCGTGTCCATCATCAAATTTAAGCACCGTAACTCAGTCTCATAATATGTGTTCCATTTCTCCTTTCCGCAAATTTGGCAACTACTACAATGTACAAACACATCTCTCGCTTCAAACAACTTTGCCGACTCGCGTGTAAAAAAAACTCTATGCAAATAATACGATGTTAAAACACTTTTCTCGACACACATTTTAGAAGGTTCATAGGATATTCTCACTCCTTTTTTCACGCTCTGCGAAAATAAAAAAAAAACAGTCATCTTTTTCATCTGCCGACTCGCTTCGTAGAAAACAAAACCCTTATTTTGAATCTTCTAATAATAAACTAAAACTAGAATCAACATAGTTCAATTCAGTTTTCAGCAAAAAAAAACGCGACGATATTACAACATTCATAAATGGCTAATTATGAATTTCTGCATATTTCAACTCTATTCTGATTTTTTTTATTCATCCTACGTGAAACAGTAGAACTTTTCAACCAATTCCGACTTCCCAACAAAAAACCAACAACAACAAAATAATATATATATATATATATATATATATATATATATATATATATATATATATCTATATATATATATATATATATATATATATATATATATATATATATTCGTACAGAAAATTAGTACAACATCAGTACCATTGGTTTCAAGCTCAGAAGGCGTTAACCATTCGTCTCTCTTCTCTGCTTTTCTTCGAGAGAAGAGCCTAGGTTAAAAAATCGAGCCCAGAGGACGCATTTGATGTAGCAATGGAGCCTATGACAGTGCAGACATCTGCGACTTAGTAGGCTTGCTCATATTAGATACATTCCATCCAAAATAAATTCCCAGACCATTTCTTTGGTCTTTACAGAGATAATGTACTTTGCTTATTATGCAACCACAATGGGAACACACTAGATAGATTTAGAAAAGACTTAACAAATACATTTCAAAAACTCGGATTTAAAATCACCATCAAAACAAACTTAGACCAAGTAGACTTCCTAGACACCACATTGAACCTCGCAAACAACACACACAAGCCTTTCCACAAACCCAACGAGACACTGTAATACATACACAAAGGATCCTGGCCTTCACCGTCTTTAAAAACTTGGTAAATAATATCAGCCAAAGAATCTCAAACCTCTCATCCAGTCCAGAAATCTTCATACAGGCAGCACCTTATTACAATAAAGCGCTCCACGACAGCGGGTTCAGAGAGGAGATCTCATACATCCCCACCCAAGACCAGCCACGGGGCAGCCGCAATAGGAGGAGGTCGGTGATCTGGTTTTTGCCGCCCTTCTCCATTAACACCAAGACGAGAGTAGACTACATTTTCCTCAACTTACTCGACAAACACTTCCCTCCTACACACAACCTGCACAAACTCTTTAACAGAAGTACAATCAAGATTAGCTACTCCACCACCCCATCTGTAAGAAAAATCATCTCTGCAAAGCCCAAAACAATAGACAACACAGGCTGCTTATGCCAGGACAAAAACAATTTCCACATAGAGGGGAATTGCAAAATTGATTCCCTAGTATATGAGGCCACTGTCACAAGCCAACCCAGCAGCAGCCGAAAAATACATAGGCACACAGGGAAATTTCAAGCAAAGATTATACGCACACAGGAATACCTTTAAATACAAAGACAAGGCAAACACGGCACTCACGATCCGGATATGGAAAGTAATAGATAGGAGACCATCTTTCTCTTCAGCCATAAATAGATGTCCTCTGTGTGATGCAGAAACATATCACATATTAAGGGCCATCATTGACCCAAACACAAACTGTTTAAATGTTAGAGACAAAATCTTTAAAGGGTGCATCCATAGGAGACAAACACTGATTATAAACTGGACTTACCGGTACACATAAAGGACTACCAATAATACTCCCCTGCCTTACACATAACCCCATAATAGTCCCACAAAATACCTACTTCTACTCTGGAAAATCCTCCCAACGACCACCCCCATAAATATATTAATTGGCCCATCTCTATACCAAAACTTAAAACCAGTAAATTACACCACGAAAATATGAAAATTAATTTTTCCCGTCATTAAGAAGAAAATACCCTCATCCCATGATAATAAAACAGAAGGGTTTCAAAATCTCCCAAATAGTATCAATCCATGACCTAATCCTTGTTCTTATCTCTACATCAGACTTAATCAGTATATCATTATTATTATTTCCATTATAAGTTTACATATTCATTTGACCTCAGTTATAAATGTTAGATTTCGAATACAGAATCATTAAGAATTTCGTAGAGTTATTTCCCTTAGATTGATTGACAGCTTGTGAGATTAGATTTGGTTTAAATTTTAATTTTAATTTAAAGTCTTATTTTGGAGTGATTAAACATTTAAAGTCTTTTACTTCATGCTTTGAATTTAAATTTAATATTT
>OY744534.1:32639441-32901941 GCA_963556195.1 Sepiola atlantica
ATATATATATATTATATATATATATATATATATATGTATATATATATATATATATATATATATATATATATGCTACTAAAACAATATATATATTACAAAATATATAGAAAGATATATAAAATAACATGAAATCAAAATCAAATCTAAATCGCTTTGATATCAAAACAAAAATAATAAAATTCATTAAAAAATATTTCATAACACATCATAGAAAATAGAAATTAACGACAATTAAAACAAATATAAGAGATAAACTAAGAGGCGAGTTATTATTAGATTAAAATCTTGCAGCCAAGAAAAGGGAGCAGAAAAAGGAAAAAAGTATGTATAAAGTGGATAGGCAACGTTGAGAGTTTTTAGTGAAAGTTAAAACTTAAATATTTTCATTAAAAGAAAGTCAAACCTTAGATAAGGTTTAATATAGTATATCTAGGAATAGTAATCCCCAATAGAGTCAAAATAGACCTTAAATCAGTTAGACTATGTTAGAATAAAACGGCCATACAGCCCATCCGGAGAAATCCAAATTGAAATGAATTTAAAACCAATTTAATATATATATATATATATATATATATATATATATATATATATATATATATATATATATATATATATATATATATATATATATATATATATATATATATAGTAATAGATGAAGTGAAAGAATAGAATAAGGTGCGAATCAAATTTTATTACAGTTCAATGTTCAGGCAAAGTTCTTTAAAGTCCTATTGCTATTAATGCTCTATCCAGTATATTGAGCTTCTTTTTTTTATCCGGATGTTCACTAATTAAAGATATTAGTTGCCTCTTATATCTTTTGTTGTATTAACCTTATATATATATATATATATATATATATATATATATATATATATATATATATATATATATATATATATATATATATATATATGCAAACAGCATTGTTAAAAATAACGGAATTCGTCTGTTTAATTCTACCTTTTTTATTTTTTCAATTTTTCTGATGGTCTTTTTTGTATTGAAATAAAAAAAATATTTAATAAATGTCCCATCGAATCATCCTCAGGTGTCAAAAGCAAATGAACAAAAAAGCTGGAGAAAGAAGATAATTTTTTTTAAAGACGGCGGAGAAACGTTTTCGCATGGTTCCAGGAAAGAAGTTGAAAATTTGAATTCAGCGACGCCGTAGTGGCATCTCAGAATAAAATTGCATTACGTTAAGAACTTTAAAACGTTGTCACTGGTTTCATACGTGATGTTATTAATTTTAGGTTGTGTTTTTATGTAGATAGAATCCAGTATTTTTTTAATTTTTTTAATTGGTTTCAGGATGTATTATTTTAGTGTTATTAACTAGAATTTGTCTTAAATCAGATGGAGGACAGTTATACTTTTGTAGATGTTGGTAAATTGAGTTTGAGTTTACAAGATGAATGGTGAGGCGGCATGATATGGTAGTGGTTGTAAAACCAATGTATCTTTATTATTATTATAGGAGTTAAATCTCCCAAATAGCATTTAAACTTATAAATAACGTTGGTTATTTCTAGTGGATTTTAGGTTGGGGAGGAATTGTTTTTTACTACAAGATTTGAGGTCTTAAATATCTTATTACTCTGATTTTATTATTATTGTAATTTGGGGATTTCTATCTGTGAACAATATTTTTCATGGCTTTTTCTTTAATCTGAATTTTGGTTGCATTTGATTACAATAGTATATGTTAATATAGTTTGAGTTGTGATGTTAGATAATAATATTATTATTATTTACTCACTAGGAGTTATCACACTGGTCATCGTCAGTGGTCACCCACTGCCGACAACCTGTGGTATTCCCTGGAGTCTGAGTGACAACAAGTCTCCTCAGGCCTCCAGTATGCTCCACCTCTTTTCGTTCATCACCGCTGATGACCTTGCGGTAATCGCAACAGCCACCTACCAACGATTTCCCGCTGATAAGGGCCATTGGTCCCCTCTGGGGCCCGAGTGGCAACAAGCCTTCCCAAGGTCCCAGAGCTGTCCGCGCTCTTCCAGTGGAGGTCTGGTTTTGCGCTTTCCCTCCTCGACCCTCTGTCCATAATTTTCGTGGCGTCAGCCTATGCTTGCGCCTCTCTCGTTCGGTTGTATTTTCCCCGGTTCTGTTGTTTTGTGCTTCCATGTGTTTGTTCTCCATTCGTTGCTTATGTGGGTTGGTTTCCGCATTCGAGGACATTTCTCAGGATTGTAGCTGTTTTGATCATTACTGTCCTTTGTATGGTCTCAGTTATCCCTTTGATTCCTATTTCTCCTAGTCTTTTCTCCATGTTTTTGGGGACTGTTCCTAGTGCTCCTATGATTATTGGTGTTATACTGACTTTCTTCATGTTCCATATTCCTTTCAATTCTCTGGCAAGTTCAGTATATTTGCTTCTCTTTTCCGTCTCTTTGATCTTCACTCTGTGGTCTGCTGGAACGGCAAAGTCCACGATTTTGCAGGATTTTTCTTTCTTGTTGATTATTATCATATCCGGTCTCCTTGCTGTTATGGGTTTGTCTGTTTGTACATTCATATCCCATATGATTTTGTGTTTTTCGTTTTCTAGTACCGTTTCTGGTTTGTGTTTGTACCGTTTTCTTGCATATTCGAAATTCAGTTGTTTGCACATTTCCCGGTGTACATCTTTCCCCATGCTGTCATGTCTGTTCTTGTATTCCCTTTGTGCTAGCTTGCTGCATTCACTTATTATATGATTTATCGTTTCGTCTCTTTGTCCACACAATCTGCATTTGCTGTTTTCCTGGGTTTTATCTATTTTTGCTTTAATAAAGTTTGTCCTAATCGCATTGTTCTGTGCGGCCGTCAGCAGAGATTCCGTTTCTCTGTTCAGGTTTCCTTTTCTTAGCCATGCCCAGCTGTTTTCATTGGCTTCATCGCTTGTGAGTCTTATAAAGCGTCCATGTAGTTGTTTTTCTTCCCACTTTTCCTTTCTTGTCTTTTTGTTTCTGGGTTCAGTGCTTCCGGGGTTGTTTGTTGGGCTGGTGTCTCTTGCTGTGGTGATCAGTCTTTCCGTGTTCTGGGTTACATATTTCTCCAGCTCTTTTTTGGTGTCTTCCACACAGTCTTCTATACTTACCAGTCCTCTACCTCCTTCATTTCTTTGCACGTAGAGTCTGTCCGTGTCGTCTTTTGGGTGCAGTGCATTGTGCATAGTCATTAGTTTTCTAGTTCTTTGGTCAAGGTGCCTGAGTTCTTCTTTGGTCCAGCCTATGAATGGTCCAGAGTATCTTATTAGTGATACAGCCCATGTGTTTATCCCTTTTACTAGATTTCTGCTATATAGTTTAGTTTCTAAGAGTTTCCTTGTTCTTCGTAGATATTCTTTTCCAATCTTCTCTTTCATTTCTGTATATTTGATTGTGTCTGCTTCCAGAACTCCCAGGTATTTGTAGCTATCTTGTTCTCCTAGCGCCCTCATCTCCTCTTGGTTGGGGAGTTCTATACCTTCTGTCTTTTCCAGTTTTCCTCTTTTGATCTCTAGCAGTGCACATTTTTCTATTCCAAACTCCATTTGGATATCCTGGCTGAATATCCTGGTTGTGTTTATCAGCTTTCCCAGTTCTTTTTTGTTTTTTGCAAACAGTTTAAGGTCATCCATGTACATCAGGTGGTTTATTCTTTGTTCTGTATCCGTAAACCTGTATCCGGCATCACACTTTCTGAGTATGTAGTTGAGTGGCATCATGGCTATTATAAACAGTAGTGGTGACAGAGAGTCTCCTTGAAAAATGCCTCTCTGTATTTTTATCTCAGACAGGTATTGTCCTCCGGCTGTCAGTTTTAGTCTCCATGTTTCCATTGCTTTCTGGATGAGATTAATAATCCTGTCTGGTATCTTGTATATTTTTAAGCATTCAATTATCCATGTTTGGGGGATTCTGTCGTAGGCTTTCTTGTAGTCAATCCATGCCATGGTTATGTTCTTTTGTCTGCTCTTCACCTCCTTCAGAGTCTTTTGATCAATGTATAGTAGATCATGTGCACCTCCTTGTCCTTTCCGGCATCCTTTTTGTTCCTCGGGGAGCAGTCCACGTTTGTCCAGGGATTGGTAGATTTGTTCTCTCAGTTGTGCTGTGAGAATTTTCCACATTATTGGTAGACATGTTATCGGTCTGTAGTTGCTGGGGGTCGTTCCCTTTTTGGGGTCTTTTTGTATTAGTGTTGTTCTTCCTTCCGTCATCCATTCTGGTATGTCTGTTTTGCGGATACATCCGCTCAGTTTCTGCGCTATTCTTTCATGCAGGGTCGTGAATTTTTTAAACCAGTATGCATGTATTCCATCGTGGCCTGGTGCTCTCCAGTTTGCCATTTTTCTTAGGGTTTTCTTGATCGTTTCTTTGTTGATTTCTGTTTCGGTTCCTTCTTCGATTTCTTGCAGTTCATCTTTCATGTTTTTCAACCATTGGGCATTCTTGTTGTGCTTTTTTGGTTCTTCCCATATCTTGCTCCAGAATTGTTTTGTTTCTGTTGGGTTCAGTTGCTCTGTCGTTGTTTTTTCTCCATTTACGTTTTTGTAAAACTGGCTTTCATTGTTTTCAAAGGTCCTGTTCTGTTTGCTCTGTTCTGATTTGTACCTGTATCGTCTCAGTCTTCCTTCTATTGCTGCTATCCTTTGTTTTATTTCTTCATGTTTCTCATTTAGTTTTTCCTTGCGTTTCTGATTTTTGCTTCTTAATCGTTTCATGTCCTCCTTCCTTCTGTTCACGGTTTTAGCTTCTTTCCGAAGTTTGGTGATCTGGGTTTCCAGTCTGATTTCCCATCCAGGTTTTGTCGGTCCTCTCTTTTGTCCATTCTCTTCGTTTCTTAGTTTCATACTTATCGATTTTGCCCCTGCATATATCAGGTTGTTTAGGTCTGTAATAGTTTCTGTTGGGATGTGTGTGAGGAGTCTGTTTACTCTTTCTGTTTCTGCTTGTAACTTCTTCGCTACTTCATTCCTGAGAGATGGGAGTTTTGTTTTGTTTTCTAACATGTATCGTCTTATGTTCTCCACTTCTTCTTCTTCTTCTTCTTCTTCTTCTTCTTCTTCTTCTTATTATTATTATTATTATTATTATTATTATTATTATTATTATTATTATTATTATTACTATTATTATTATTATTATTATTATTATTATTTTGTTGTTGTTGTTGTTGTCGTCGTCGTCGTCGTCGTCGTCGTTATTATTATTATTATTATTATTATTATTATTATTATTATTATTATTATTATTATTATTATTATTATTATTATTATTATTATTTATTATATTTGCCCCAACCCCCTGAAATTTGTGATCCAAAAAAATATTTTAGACGAAGAAACTATAAAATAGAACTTATCTGGAAGCTGGGCAAATAAATAAAAATTTAAAAATAAACCAATTGTGTTACTGTGGAAATTTTATTTTCATTACCATTAAACAGTGTGGGTTGAGAGGGGGGTCAAACTTTCCTTGTATGAGTCAGCTAGGCGTTCACTACCCCTGCTGCCATCAGTGCCGTGTGTCGACTTGTTTCTCTCTGTCTCATTTTCAACATCGTCACAATTGTTATCATCTGTGTGACGCTTGGCCTTCCCTGTTGCCTCAGGGTTGAGGACGGCAGTGATGTTAGTAGTCCGACCACAAGTAGGAGGGGCAATAACTTGCACTAAGAGTCAGTGTTGCCAATTTAGCGTTTTTTTTAATCTAGAGATTTCGTTTGCCACCCAAAAAGCTTGTACTGAAACTTAACTCTCTGAGCGTCGTCATATAAACATTTAACAAATAGGTGCGAAAAAATTTGAACATTTCAAAAGGTTTGATAAGAGGGATAGAATTAAGTGAACTCTGGAATATTTACTTTGTATCCCCATAAAATTCAAATTACACTGGAGAGCCAATGTTAACTAAATTCTTTTACTTACTAGCCCTAAGTCGGCAAAGTCGTAAAACCACATGCTTTAAAAACTAGAACTCCCTCACCCATAAAGAACAACGCATAGAATTTATCTCCAATTGCAAAAAGAAATAGGTTAATGTCCTAAAAAATTAGAATGGCCCAGAAACGGGGGATCATTGTATGTTACAATTATATACAAAACTGCTCCCCTAATCTGTATTCTAAAATAATTGTTGTTTTTTTCTTTCCGCGAAAGATAAGTAATAAAATACAACGATTTATTTAAAATAAATAACACAACAAAAAAGCAACTTTAATGTTCAATAAATTGTACTAGCAACAGCCTCGTTACACCCACATCGCACGCACCTTTTCCGACTTTTGTTAAATTCATTTTTCATTTATTTTTCATATTACCACCCGGACTTAGGGTTAGTAGTAAGAAGGGTGTGTGCGTTTTTGTGCCCAGAAAATTAGGTAATTTGGGCAAGGTATGGAAATTAGGTCAGTATGGAATAAATATAGAAGTAATTCAATCATTACCAAAATATTAAAATGGCTTATTTGTTTACGAAGACACCGAAATGCATTATGATGGATAATCTCGGGCGCTTTTTCGTATTTGTCCATAACCCGTATTTCCCAACTTTTTTACTGACTATTTGTTTCTTTTTTCGGTGTACAATTACCTATCGGTCACTAGAGAATTCCAGGCTTTTTGGAATTTTTTTCAAACATTTTAATTTTAGGAGGGGGGATCAGTTTCTAATATAAATTTAACATAAACTGATCTCGCTCTTTTTGACTATTTCAAATTTTAAACATTCTTTTTCTGTGTACGATTACCTATCAGTTCGCTAGAGAATTCCGTTCTTTTGGAACACTTTTTCAAATAGTATAGATTTTAAGAGGGGGATCAGTTTCCTATATAAATTTAGCCTAGACTGATCCCCCTCTTTTCGACCATCTCAAACTTTTAAAATTCCTTTTCTGTGTACCTATCATGTCGCTAGAGAATTCCGTGTTTGGGGGAATTTTTCTTCGTAGATTTTAGAAAGGGGATCAGTTTTGGTAACATTTATTTGTTGCCTATTTGTTTTGTTTTTTTCTACCCCTTTTTGTTCTGTTGGCTATTGTAACATATCGCCAACAGTTTTTTTTTGTATGTGTGGACCTTGTAAACATTTTTAAAAAAGTAAAAACAATATATATTTTTAAAATTTGGTTACATGTTTTGCTGACATTTTATTTTGAATTGCCATATTTCACAAGTATCTTTTAATCACCAGCGCCTTTATTTTCTTAAATAAAAATGAAAATAATTGCTCGTTTTCCGTAATTGTCGGTGTACTGTACGGTAATACTTTTCAATACCAAGTAAGTACTTCATAAAGTTTTGGTGTCATTTTATTTTTAACTGCCATATTTCACAAGTGCCTTTTCATGCTACATGCTCGCTAATTAGAAAAAAGAAAACATGGTGATGGTCAAAAAGTGGGAGTTCAGTTTACGTTAAATCTATATAGGAAACTGATACCCCCTCTTAAAATCTAAAATATTTGAACAAAAATTTCCCAAAACCCGGAATTCTCTAGTGACATTATAGGTAATAATAATCGTACACAGAAACAGAATTTTAAAATGTTTAAATAGTCAATAAGAGAGGGATCAATTTACGTTAAATTTATATTGGAAACTGATCCCCTACCTAAAATCTATAATATATGAAGAAAATTCCCAACCCCCGGAATTCTCGAGCGACATGATAGGTAAGCGCAAACAGAAAAAGAATTTGAACATTTGAGATGGTCAAAAAGAGGGGGATCGGTTTACGTTAAATTTATACACGAAACTAAAATATCTGAAAAATAATTCCAAAACAGACGGAATTCTCTAGCAACTTGATAGGTAATTTTACACAGAAAAAAGAAGAATAAAATTGTCCAGTCAAAAAGTTGGGGAAAACGTAAGCACGAGTTTTTTTTATTGACTTTATATAGTAATCAAATTATCACCCCAGAATTTGGTACAAAAGTTCTTCTATCTTTTATTCTTGTTGATATTTTTGGATGCGGTTTTCAATATTGAATTCCTCGTGCATATTTCTATCAGTTAAGCTCAAATAAAATACAGTTATCATTTAAAATATAAAAGATAAATTGATTTGAACATGATCTGAAGCGTTAATGACATTTTTTGGTCCTTACCTATTTTAATGTAACCTTTTTTCTACTGGACCAAATTTTAATATTTTTATGTCAAAATGTACCTTTTATTGGGGTCTAGAAAGTGCAAAAACATGAATCAAATATATATAAATATATATATATATGGATATATATGGACTCTCTCCCGTTGATTTTCGACGTATGAGTGCCCGCGCATGAATTTTTTATAATTGCAAGGGTTGCGCAATCCCCCAACAACCGCTCTCCTGAGTCGGCATTGCTTGATTCCAATAGCAAGTAGTAATACGGGACGACTGGAAACAGTGCCAAGATAAGCAGAGAGCACACCTACAGCACCTGGTATACCCAAATGGTCACTCATTTAGTACTGGCCAGGCTCGACGCCGCTTAACTTCGGTGATCTAACGGGAACCAGTGTCAACGTGATTGTGTCACACACACACACACACACACACACATATATATATATATATATATATATATATATATATATATATATATATATGTATATGTATATGTATATGTATATATATACATATACATATATATATGCATATACATATACATATATATATATATATATATATATATATATATATATATATATATATTTTACGTGGGAGAAACACAACATGAATTAAAGAAAAGATTGAATGAACACAAAAGGGACATAAAAAACAACAACCCTCTCAGTGCACTTTTCTCTCATGCACTAAAACATGGTCATACCTTCAAATTTGAACAAGCCGAAATCACAAAATACATCCACAACAAATCTCGGCGAAGATTGATGGAAACTGCACTCACCACCGCCTCCACCACCATCAAGCAACGAAATGGCTTCTTTAACCTATCATCCTTAATAAGCAAAATCATCCTTACTGAACAAAAACTCATGCCAGATCATAGATAACATTTATTTTTATCTCTGACCTTAATGACACTCTCCCACTTACTCACACCCATCCTCTTTCTCCATGAATCTTTACTTTTTCTAACTCATTCCTTTTTTTCCCCTCACATTTTTAACACAGCAAGCCGATGAAACTTTTTCATTTTCCAAATATTTCAAATATTTCATACCCTATTACAACAAATTTCTCTTCTCCTCCTCACCCATTCCCCTTCTCAACCACTTCTTTCGTACCCTCACCCTGCCATACCTCCAATTCTCAAATCCCCTCATTTTCTCAAAATCCTCTCTAAGACCGTAACTTTCGCCCATCCACCAAAATCTCAGGCCCCCTCCTTCTCTACCCACCCTCCATTTCTCTGCATACCCCCCCCCCACACACAAACATTCCAACTTATTTTTTTCCCTTCAGTCTTGACCGCAACCACCTGTTCAAATACCTCCTTCCTCCGGCTCCTCCACTCCTCCACTCCCTCACTCATTGCCATCCACATTATTCCTGCTCATCTTTCTCTTACTACCAGCCACAGTATCCTTGCTCACCCCCATTTTTCCACTTCTTCCCCACTCATTTTCATAAACATTCATTTTTCATTCCTCATTATTGACTCCACCAAGCACGGACGTCCCTCCTACTGTTTTCTCCAGTAGTAGCTACTATTTTCTTCCTTTTTCCCAATATGTCCACCCTATATGTGTTTGTACTTGCATGACATTTTTCTTTATATTATCATCCTGATGAAGTCTTATAAATAAAGACGAAACGTTGATGTACACATAAAAAACATCCATTTTTTGGTTTTCCTTTTTCATTTTCCCATATATATATATATATATATATATATATATATATATATATATATATATATATATATATATATATATATCCTTTTTATTTTAAAACGGCATCAACACATTTAACGAGTTGGATTTGTTCAAAGCATTATTAAATTCTTTTTTTTTTAGAAATAATATATTGATAAATAAATCTAAAAAAATTAATAATTGTGGGTGCCTATAAACAAATATTTTTTTAACGAAGGTTTTTAATGTTTCACAAAAGATTGTTACAGAAAAGCAATTGGAATTACTTTTCTTACTAGTTGTCTGATATCTTTTAAGCGTGTATTTTATTTTTCAGAAAAGTTCCGTTCACTGAACACACTTTAAACTTTGTGTTACGTTCCTTTATACAACAGGGGCGCGTAAATGTTTTCCCTTGGCTTAGAAGCACAAAAAAGAACTATGATACTTGACTTTTTTGCCTTTAAACTTTAATTCAAACTAGAAAATACTTCCTAAGCGGCAGTTTAACAGTTTCAAAATAACCTTTACGTGTCACCTCAAATATATGTCAGCCATTTCTTATTTACTTAATGATAGTAAAATAGATTAAAAAAATGTGTTGGAATTTTATTTCTAACATATACGTAATTTCCTATTTTGTAGATACTTTTACATATACGTATTTTAGGTTTTTATCAAGTGAATCCCTATTTTCATACTTTTCGTTTTATACGAAACTTCGTGTAAAGGGAGATAACTAGTGGAGACTAGCTCTGCTGGTAGCCATCTTGTTTCAGCCTCTTTTCATTCACAATACAGAAAAGTTTATCTCATAGAATGGTGTGAAGAACAATGTTTTGCAAAGAGTGGCATTTCTTCTAGATTCTCTGAAATTCTGGCAAGGTGTGGCAAAACACGATAATTTCAAAGAACTTGAAGTATATGCATTAATCTTTAATAACAACTGCAAGCAATGCAACTGTTGAAAGAATGTTTTCTTTAGTCACTGCTATAAAAACAAAGCCCTGTAATAAGACACAAATTAAATTGCTGGATACTATTGTAAGAATTCGTTCTTACCTTTTATATTTGTTGCAAAGACTTTATATGCACAACAGTGACAATCTTTATGGTAAAGAAGAAAGCAGCAGTATAAATAATGCTGAAAATAAGTATTTAAAAGATGTCCTCCACTATCTGCCATGAGTAATGTAATGGCTTCACCACCATTCATTTCAAAGAACTTTCAACTTATTAACTTTTATTTGATCTCCATGTTTGGCATGTTATAGACATTTTCAGGAAGAATTAAGTTTCTCTGTTCTACATTGACCAAATTTGAAATACTGTCCCCCCCCCCGTTATAAATAATATATATGTTCATATGTAACTTTTTCACAAAGACATTTTACTCCATTTGAAAATGTTCCATTAATTATTATACATAGATTCAATTCTACATACTTTCAATAATACACCTTCCGTCTGTATATAAAAAATCAGAACAACTGACCTTTGTGAACAAGTTATATTTCTGTTATCTTTCTACCACATTTACCTCTGTTCTCACACCCTTATTCTCGTGAACCATCACGAACATTTATGTGCAAAGCGGCATTTCAATTCAATATTCGTTTTATCTTTTGGTGTTTTTCATATCTTTCAAAAATAAACTGAATCAGTTAAATCTGATTCATGTAAAACCTCAACTAGCACTTTCGTTCTCTTATATTTTGTGTATTTGTGGATAACTCCAATCTATAAAAGTAATCAATGAAAAGTATTTTGAACACATTTTTCAGCTATATTGAAGATGTTAACTCTCAAATGTTTGGCGTTTTCTCTATTGGTTTCGTCATCTTTTCTTTGCGGTGAGGATGCAAAGTGCTTCCCTATGAAATTGAAATCGTAGGCTCTTTGCTATTCTTTTTTGTTTTAGGAATGTACAAAATATATTTAGATGAATAAATTTGTGCTAAGAAACATAAATAATAATAATCTACAATTTACTACTATTTTAAAATCATACTGGAGAACATTAATTAAAGAGAGAATAATATTTTAAAGTGTTATATTTAAATAATTTAACTTAATAATCTTCTAAAAAACGCACAATTTATCTCCGTTGGTAAAATAAATTCTAGTCATATCCCTTAAAACGCTATCCGGTTAGACAATGGCTCGGAAATGGGTGATCATTTTACGTTAAATTTATATGCGAAACTGATCCTTGACTCTAAATTCTAAAATAATTTTTTTCCCAAAGTTTTTCAAGGTATTCACTCGACTCGCTTAAAAAAGTAGAATCTAATTATTTTTTGTGGGGGGGGGGGTATCTTATTTACAAATTTATCAACTTTACCTTAAATTATTTAATACTAAAATATTCAAATTATTCTTTAAGGTCTTCTGGTACGATTTTTAAAAATATGTAAACTGTAGAATGTATTGACTTTATTTATCTAACCCCACATATATTTTTAGGTTTCAATTACATAGAGAACGTCTTTGTTTCATCACCTCTAAGAAAACAATACAAAACTAATAGAGACAAAAAACATGCAAACATTTGGAAGTTAACCACTTCAATATAGTCAATTTTTCTTTATAATATATCATTTTTAATTTGGCTCTGTTTTTTTTTTTGGCCTTTTTTCCTCCTCAAAGTGTAGCTTCAGTTTTCAATTTGGCATTTTTTGGCCTTTTCTCCAGGAAAATTTGGCCTCAAACATTGGCAACCCTGGAGCATGTGGACTGTTCGAGCACGCGTGTTTTTTTTTCATCACAAGCAGAGTTGAAGTGTAGTTATACATTTTAGGTAGCCAGATTTAATTTTTATTGCACAATCTTGCAGCATATTGGATAAAAATTTAAACTTGAACCGTTTTTGTCTTTAACAATGAACTGTTTGCAAATTTAGACTGGAACCGTACGTTGGTCTAATGGCTATTAAGCAACATAAATTGTACCGAGCTAAAAAGTTCTCACAAGATGCAAATGGGACCGACGCCAAGTTTTTTGGTGTCAAACTTCTTCCCCTTTGTATCTAGTATGTGACGAGATTAAATACTTTCCCAGGAACACTTTCAACACTCAACCAGGAAAGTTAGTGTGTCGAAAATAAAAACTATTTTTGTTTCAGGCGGTAGACCCTATTCAGTAGTACTTAAACTTCCAAGTTTGGGATTTTTCTTCTGTAAGACAATTTTGTATGTAGAGAAAATATTGTAAGTACCTCTTTTCTTATATTTTATTGAAGTTTGTTGAAAACTTGGAGTACTTACTTTTCTTGCATTATATTTTTTATTGTTAGTTTAAATAATAATTTTTTCATAGGAAACTATTTATATGCAGTTTCTATCCAGTTTTATTGTATGTGATAATTGGCGATTTTTTTGTCTATTTACGGAATTATATGCAAGCCTTAATGTACTCCCCTTAATATGCCCCTCTTTGGCGATTTTTATGTAAAATAAAGCCTCTTCTTTCTGCTTTAAAACAATACCATTTTAGTTGTTAATTCTACGCCCCCACCTAGTCTTTTATTCTTTTCTCTGTCTCTCTCTCCCATCTCTTTCTCCATCTCTCGACAACTGATTTAATACAATAAAAAGAAACAAAGCTGACTGACTGTTTGACCTAATTTCAGTGTTGTTTTTGAAACAGCTACCAGTTTAGGATGAAAACAATAATCCCCTCTATACGTTAGTTTGGTCCCTGGTGATTTAAAATGGGTTGAATATTACAATATTTTTTCTATAACCAGGTTGGAATCACACTGAATCATATGGTGTAATGGTTGGTAAGTGTATTTGGTAAGTTTCTCACGTTTAGCCGGACACACACGCACACACACGCACACACACACACACACACAGAATTACGACGTTCCTTTATATAACAGATATATTACGGCGAACAAGACATTGAACTATATTGCCTTATCAACAGCACCGTGTCATGTACATTTACATTTGTATTACAACGTACAGACGAGCGCAATTATTTGGCGGTAATAAGTTGGCAATTTATTTGAGATAAATAAATACGCTTGCTTTACTTAATACTTTCATTATCTAAGATGTTTACTGTATAATGTTGATGTCCGAATTCGTTACTGAATTTAATTAATTGTAAACTGACAAAAAGGGAGAAAGATGATTTTTTAAAATTGGTTTCGTTCTTGGTTATAAAATTATATGCATTTAAAGTGCGGATGCATTGATCACTCCCTTTCTCTTTCTTTAAAACATAATTTAGAGTGCGAAACTTATTTCACCCTTCAAAGCAAATAGCGCCTCGGATAAAAATAGCCGTTAGTAAAACTGAGGCTCACAGGATCTTAAAAAAATATTTTTAAAAACATTTTTTTAATTTTAAATCTTAATTTTTTAATTGTTATTTCTCTTCTTTTGGACTTTATTAAACTTTTTAATCTCACATATCTCTAACACATAATTTAGACGATACTAATTCAACCCTTCAGAGCAAATAAAGTATCAGATCGTAGTTTGTGCGAGATCGCTCATTTTCTCTACCAAGTGACAACAAAGCTGAACATAGCCGGGGGTTAACACCTTCTGAGCTTGAAACCAATGGTACTGATGTTGTACTGATTTTCTGTACCGAATAATATATATATTAACTTTACTTAATTATCCCCCTTTGACCATCACTAACTCCAGCCATCTTAGAGCTGATCTCTTAACTACCCTTTGCTTCCCCGCCCCCTTAATCATTATTTGACTTTGCTTCCCTTTTCTCACCATTTGTTGATTCAAACCTATATTTACAATAGCAACACTTAAACCTAAATATTAAATTTAAAAAAATAAAAATAAAAATAAAAGAAATCTAAATATTAATATTTTAAGATTAACTAAATTAATTAATATTAACAATTTATAACATAATTTAACGACTAAATTTTATCTTTCTTCCTCTTGACCCGGTCACAATTTTCTGCGAGCCTTGTCTCTTTTTTTGCGAATCTCATTGTGAATAACGGCGTCCATCTTGGTTCCCCTCACTTGATACAGCCAGTCCAAATTTTGTTTTCTTTTTGAAAAAGAGAGGTTGTTACTCCCGAAATGAATAAAGTTGTCACCATTCCGGACCTTTAAATATTTAGCAGTAAGTCCCCCATTTTACAATTTACTGTCTTTATATTTAAATTTTTTGAAATATAAATAAATTGATCCGAGATTTACTGTCTCTTGTCATTTATTTTTTTTCATCCCATATCCCACCTTCCGGTTCTCAACATTGCATTGCTCTTGCCTCGGAATTCTCACCCATATACACATGTGTTTCATGCCAAACCTGCAATCGTCAGTATGGGAGGAGACAATCCCCGCCGGTCACACGGTCACACGGTTCGAACCCCGGTACGAAAGTCATATTTGACTCAGTAACCGATGCGCATACCACTGCACCAAAGGGCATTATATATATATATATATATATATATATATATATATATATATATATATATATAGAGAGAGAGAGAGAGAGAGAGAGAGAGAGAGAGAGAGAGAGAGAGAATGTGAGAGCATATTTTTGAAAATTCATGGATTAAGGAAAGGAAAATGTTTTTTTAATATATTAATATATTACTCTTGTTTGAGCAATTGATTTAATAAATGTTGCATTCTATCCTATTTTTATTCTCATCACTTATCTACCCATACTATTGCTCTATCTCGTATATCGAGTTTTACTATTCAAGGTAAGATATAATATAGAGATAATATCTTTATCTTTATTTTCATATTTCATACACACACACACACACACACACACACATATATATATATATATATATATATATATATATATATATATATATATATATATATATATATATATATATATATGTATATATATATATATACAGGGCTTTACGGAGCCTTCCAAAAAGGAGCGCACTCCAGGAGCACGCTCCTTTTTGCTGGATCGAAGGGGAAGAGGGATCATTTAATATTCAGCGATCGTGGAGCGAGAGTAACTCCATTTGGGACTAAAAAGCGGTAGTTTTATCGCTCCACGCTCTCTTGATTTTTTTTAAACATTAGTTTTTTTTATTCAGCAATAAAAAGGAAAAGAAAAAGTCTTAGCTAAACTCTTTGAGTTATTTTTAAAATTATATCTCTGGTAAATGTATATGAGCTAGGGAGAGAGAGAGAGGGGGGAGAGGGTGAAAGAACGAGAGAGTTACACATGGAAACAGAACACTGAACTTCTCAGGTTTTTTAACATCTACACGTTTCATTTTTGATAGGACAGTTTTCTTAAGGCAGAAGACAATTTGGCAACACCTTTGTCTTCAAATGCGCTAGTGAGTCTATAGATGTCCTTGAAGTTATTTTCTTAACGATTTGAACTGTTTTGTATTTATTACAAGGATGTTTATTGCTGATTGAATTAATAAGCCATTTTTTCTTTTCATTTTAATTGAACTTTTATGCCACATTTTTACCGTCGTCTATTTGGCAACATTTTGTTATTTTTAAATTCACAACTTGTATGTTTTAACCTTTTCATATTTGTTTTAAAATTCGTTAAATTCCGTTAAAACTTGCTTTTGTAAATAGAATGTTCAAAGTTTTTTGCGTGTAATAAAATGTTAAAGCAGTAAAAAATACTTTTAGTCCAAAGAAAAAAATATCTTTAGTCCAAGGAAAAAATATCTTTAGTCGAAGAAAGATAAAAACCATAAAAACCAACATGGCCACCAGCGATTAAAACCGGGAATTAAAGTTAGATTCTCAACACTTTAAAAAGTAAATGAGAATTTTATTACAGGACCAAAAATACAATTAAGACCAACAATCATTTTCATTCAAAAGTTGGGCGAATACCAAGCGAAATAGGCGGGAAAAACTTTCTACAATTAAACCGATGTTTAAACTTAATTAAATGAAAGAAAATGTCTTAAATTTTAATTTAAAAAAGCAAATAATTAGACTTTCTGACTAATTTGTTGTTTTTTAGAACCGAAAGTAAATTAGATATCTTTCTTTACCTTAAAAAATCTATTATCGAATATCAAAATTGTAAATAGTTTGTTTTTATTATAGATTTAAAATATAGACGTTTTCATCTTTTTATTTAAATTTTTAATTTTAATAAATGTGTTTGCCTCCTTAGGAAAACTTGCTCCAGTTAATTTTTCGGGGGAGGAAAATTTGACCCGATATTTTTTTCAACTCCCAATGCCTAGGTCAGATATTTTGTATGAAATTTTAAGACATTAAATGGATCTCTGAATTGTTTATTGTAAATTTATTGATATTTTTTGGCCAACTTATGAAATATATTTTTTATTCAATCTTTAAAAAATAAACTTCATTGTTTTTCTTTCGCCCCAAATTGTACTATTGAAAAAAAAATGGATAAATCGATTTGTTTGAAAATACTTGCGCGTTTCGCTGTGATGAATAATAATATACATTATACAATATAGTTACGTTCTTAAAACAAACAAATATTAAATAGCCACACGACGATTAATGTTGCCCTGGCTGTCTCTTCAGAGAAAATCACTAATAATGTTTAAAGGTAAAACATTATTTACTTAAAACAAATCTAAATTCCCTTCCAAAATAAATAGAAAAAATATCGGCTCAAAGTTTCCTCCCCTGAAAAAATAGGTTGTTAATGTAATGAAAATGAAAATTGTTTTAAAATACTTCAAGGATTTTTTAATTTCTATTTTATACCTCAGGAAACGAAAATTTACGTATGCTTCGTCCGACATGTTCTCCTATAACCCTTAGCACATCTCAAAATATTAGCGAGATTTTGTCAAATATTATCTTACGGTCTTACACTTAAAGTGACATCCCACCCATATTGACGAGATCCTTTGACGCCCACCCCTATCCTTCGACCACTCATTGGCAGTCTAGAACGTTTATGAAAGACGGTACATTTTCATTATGTTGCGCTGAAATAGAGCCGCTCCTTTTTATAGGAGTTTGAGCTAGAGCGACTCCTTTTTGAAAATGGGGAGCGTGAGATGAGCCAACTCCAATTTTGGGCGTTGAAGCAGGTGCGGGAGCAACTCCAAAAATAGTGGATCGCGTAAAGCTCTCTCGCTCTCTCTTTCTCTCTCTCTCTCTCTCTCTCTCTCTCTCTCTCTCTCTCTCTCTATATATATATATATATATATATATATATATATATATATATATATATACATATATTACATATATATATATATATATATATATATACATATATTACACACACACACATATATATATATATATATATTACATATATATACATATATTACATATATATATACATATATTACATATATATATATATTATATATATATATTACATATATATATATATTATATATATTACATATATATATATTACATATATATATATTACATGTATATATATATATATTACATATATATATATATTACATATATATATATATATATATATATATATATATTACATAT
Source organism: Sepiola atlantica (assembly GCA_963556195.1). NCBI lineage: Eukaryota > Metazoa > Mollusca > Cephalopoda > Sepiida > Sepiolidae > Sepiola > Sepiola atlantica. The sequence goes on from OY744534.1 coordinate 32,657,708, forward strand.
ATTTATATATATTACATATATATATTACTTATATATATATATATTACATATATATATATATATATATATATATATATATATATATATATATGTAATATATATGTATATATTACACACATATATATATATATATATATATATATATATTTTTATTACATATATATGTATATAGGGTCTGTGGACGAGTGGTTATAGCACTTGTCTTTAGGCTGGACGACCCGGGTTCGATCCCACTCACGGCATTCGAATTTTCGGGTCTGAAAACTCCCTCTGTAAATGACTAAAACTCAGGGAAGTTTCAAGCCAAGCGGAAGGAGACACGGTGATTCTTAACAAATCACCGCCGCTATATATACAGGGCCGGCGCGACATTGCGCCCAGATTGCCAAATATGGGAATAAATTCAATATCTTGACTAACAATGATCGTCAGAAGCGGAATGGAATTCTCTTGGTGATAGAAAAAGAAAATTAAAAATAGTAAAATTTTTTGGCGTCTTGGCCCAAACTACCATATTAGTGGAAAATCACTGTTTGGGGCATATATTGTTTAAAATGATCGTCTGTAGTGATGTTGATGGAATACTCTTGCTGATAGATAAAGAAACATTTTTTTAAATTCAATTCTTTGGCGTCTGGGCCCAAACTACCATATTAGGGCATTTGGGACCAAAAATACCCTTTTTGACATAATTTAGACATGAAATGATTTTCTGATAGTGGTTGAGGTCTTGTTGGAAGCATATTAGCCAGTCACTTCTGGTGAAAAAAGAACAAACAGAAATTTCAATTTCTGGCGACCAAATGTAAAGTTCAACAGTGACACGGTTTAGGTCATTTGTAGTTGATGAAATAAATGGATTTGGGCAAGTTTTCTATAATATGCGTGTTCAAGGTCCCTATTCTATAGTGTCGATTTTTTGGAGAAGAAAATGAAAGTCCGTAAATATACCTATAGAATAGGGACCTTTAACAAAAACTTACCCATTTCGCTTGGTTTTCGACAAATTTGAGATAAAATTGATTGTTGGTCTTATATTGTAATGATGACAATATAAGACCAACAATCAATTAATAGATCAGCTAATTAGATAAAATTAAACACATGCATATCAACTTAATTATTGATGACCGTAAAGTGTGGGGGGGGGGCAGCCCCCCCCGGTACCGCCGTCCATGACATATATATATATATATATATATATATATATATATATATATATATATATATATATATAATGTGTATGTGTGATTAAAAAATAATACTAATTTTTTTTAATTAAAAGTTGATTATTGGTTAAAACAAAGAGATACTTAAAGGAAGGGAATTTGAACTCGACATTGGCGATTCCATAACTTGTGACGGTCTCTATTATGCCTATTATTTTCGTCTAATGCACTGCCTCTCTTAAACAGACATACAGTTTAAACAATTACATCCGTTAAAGGAGGAGGAGGATATTGTTTTCACTTGTGATAGTTATTCTGCTAGTGTGTTTGTATTGATCCCCAGAATTACACAAGAAATACTGAACCAATTTTCAAAAAATTATGGTGGAACAGAAGAAGCTATTCTATGTTGGTACGGATCTGGCCAAAGGTGTTCATTCAAAAAGTTGATATACGTTGTTGTTGTTTCGAAAAGTGATATCAACGTTAAATTCAGACAAAGAATATAAAATTAAAATACATATATAAAAATAAAGAACGACTGTTATTAATTAGATGTTTATTTTATTTTTTTGTCTAAGGAACATTTTTAATGAAATGTTTTTTAAATAAAATGTTTTTTTTCGTGCGCCGAAAAGTTTCAAAAGATGTTTTTTTTAAACGAAACCACTGTTTTAAACCAATTTCTTGTTTGTTTGTTTGTTTTTCCATTTTTTTTCAATGTTTTTTACTTTCTAACATTTTCTGGGTTAGAGTTTTTGGGTTTTTGGTTAGTCTTTCGCTAGAAGTGACCGTTGATGAGTCCTTCGGGAGATTCAACGCGCTGACACATATCGTAGAAATTCATTTTTTTAACGTGCTACAGATCGTAGAAATTCATTTCTTCCAAAAGTTATCGTCTGTTTTCTGCAACCTGCTTGTCTAATGCCTGTTGCAACCTGATTGGTTAATAGTTTTGTCAACTCTCGGGCGCTTCCGAGATCTGCCCGAACGTTGACGACGCGAAATCACGGAAACGCGGTGCGTTCTCTATAAGAATACCGGAAAATCTCTCTCTATATATATAACTCAATATCTGTGTCTCTAACGTTTCTTTCTACATAAAATCTAAAAGTGTATTCTTATGTAAAATTTACCGGTGAAGACAATAGAAGTAATTTTATCCCTAAGGGGCCTATGAGATCATAACCCTATTAAAACTTTAAATATATCCTATTTTGATGGAATCTATGTCATATGTATAAAATTCTCCTGGGAAGACAATATAAGTTGTCCCGAATATCTAATTCACTTTCTATGTGCCCAACATCTATGGGGACAGAACCATGGCAACCGAGAGTTGACAAGGCCAAGCAACTAACTTCCTGCCCCCCTCTGACGTCACTGCATTCCGTGTCAAAACAAGGACCATAGTAATAACAATAAGAAGGCAGTTCGACTTCTCCATTCACTAAATAATCCATCAAAATTCAGGAAATCAACCAATTTTAATGAAATTTTCAGTATTTATTAATTAATGATCACGGAATATAATAAATCCGTTACTTTATTATAAAGCTTGGTGCAAATGTATTATTTCTTGTAAACAAAAAACACCTTTACTAAAGTTATCCAAAATATCAAAACATGTTGACCACACGATATTGTAAATATTTAAAACAAAGCATTAGAAAACTTTAAAAATTGCATGTAAAAAAAGAAAAGAAAGGAACACGATTCGATTCATCTTGAAACTGATCTTTATTCAATATAAAGTTAAAGAAAATAATAATTCACGATCAAATACTGCAAAAAACTGAATTATGAATTACCATTATTTAAACTTCTAACCCAATCAACTGTAAGTAATTCAGACTTTGAAATTTGTTTAAAAATTATACAAAAAAAAGTTCAATGTTAACTGTCTGTTTAATAATGGAATCAAAATTCAGGAAATCAACCAATTTTAAAATAATTTCGCGCTTTTTTAAATTTAATTTCATAATTCACAAAGTTAAAATGCCTACTGCATATGTTTGGATTTCCAAAAGAGAAATAATTACTGCAAATATGGATACACGTAATAAGGTTTACACCGACTAAATATAGTGTAGTAAGTTTGAATTTTTTTTAATTATATAAAAAATCAAGTCTGAATTACTTATTCATTATTTGATAAAAAAGTAGTGTTCCATTTTTTTTAATTACTTTTTTTCGATGTCTTAAGTGTAGTATAGTTTATCTTTTCTCTGTACTTTTGTAGATTAAATAAATGAAATAATAACATCATATTTAATCAAAATTTTCACAAAAAATATTAAACAATGCTTTATTCAATGATAATATCGTTAATTCTTCGAGTTATACTGATTTTATTAACAAGAGTGTAGGGGCATTTTCCGTAATATATACGAAATAGTTTAAAAAAAAAAATATTTTAAACATATACAGATCTTATTTTCATTAAAAAGAATCATGGATTTTTTTATATATATAAAAATATACATTTAGTAAAGGTGTATTTTGTTTTAAAAAAAATAATACATTTTCACTAAGATTTTAAAAAATGTTTCACTATATCTCCTGTGCTTGTTTATTAATAAATATTGAAAATTTCATTCAAATTGGTTGATTTCCTGAATTTTGGTGAATTTTTAAGTGAAGGGAGGGTCAAAATGTTTTTACATTTTGGGGATCGGCCTTTGATTTTGCACGTACCTATCTCTTAATAGCAAGATAGGAGTTGGTGATTCCATTATTAAACAGACAGTTAACATTTAACTTTTTTTTTGTATGATTTTTAAACAAATTTCAAAGTCTGAATTACTTACGGTTGATTGGGTTAGAAGTTTAAATAATGGTAATTCATAATTCAGTTTTTTGCAGTATTTGATCGTGAATTATTATTTTTTAAAACTTTATATTGAATAAAGATCAGTTTCAAGATGAATCGAATCGTGTTCCTTTCTTTTCTTTTTTTACATGCAATTTTTAAAGTTTTCTAATGCTTTGTTTTAAATATTTACAATATCGTGTGGTCAACATGTTTTGATATTTTGGATAACTTTAGTAAAGGTGTTTTTTGTTTACAAGAAATAATACATTTGCACCAAGCTTTATAATAAAGTAATGGATTTATTATATTCCGTGATCATTAATTAATAAATACTGAAAATTTTATTAAAATTAGTTGATTTCCTGAATTTTGATGGATTATTTAGTGAATAGAGAAGTCGAAATGCCTTCTTATTGTCCTTGTTTTGACACGGAATGCAGTGACGTCATTTTCTAGCCAACCGGCCTGTAGTAACTCTCGGTGGCCACGACAGAACTCTCTTAAAACTTTGATATTATAAATATTACTATTGTTATTAGTATCACGATGATTTTTATTATACATGAAACTCTGAATTATTATCACCATTATTATAAATATTACCAATAATATTATTATCATTATTAACATTACCATTTTATTATCGTAATCATTACTATTATTATTATCTTAATATCTTATTGCTATTATTAGTATTTTAAAAATCATAGTTCACCCCAAACAAGGCAGGCTGCCACTGTAGACGTAAGAAGCTACTGAGATAAAGGGTGAAAGTTTTTTTTTTTTTTGGGGGGGGGGGGCTAAATTGGGAGCTGCGCAGCGAGATGTCTGTTTACATTAGTTTTAAATTTCTGCATGTCAGTACCGTCAGGAAAACAGGAAGCAGGGAGTTCCAGAGTCCAGCAGCACGAGGAAAGAAGCTTTTGGAGTCGAAAGCTCTTCGGCATCTGGGGACCTCCACAGTGAATGGATGGGATTTAGCAGATTGTCGGATTGGTCCAGTGAATTTACGTCGTGGGGGCACCAGAGCAGCAAGTTCATCAGAGCACAATCCATTGAAGTACTTGTAAAACAGGCACAAGGATGCAACATTGCGGCGATGGGACAGGGGCTGGAGCTTGGTAGACGGACCTATCAAGTTGGCGACTCTTTTTTGGACCTTGTTTAAGAGGGAGAGACTAGTGGATGATGCCCCAGCCCAGATGTTACAACAATACTCCATGCATGAGCGGATGGTGGCTTTGTAGAGATACAGGATAATGTCAGGTGTGAGAAGTTTACTAGCACGATAGAGGGAGCCCACCGTCTTTGCAGCAGCCCTGACAATGTCTTCAATGTATTTATTCCAATTTATTATGATGATATACTGCATAATCACGTTAGATCACCGAAGTTAAGCGACGTTGAGCCAGGTCAGTACTAAATGGGTGACTATTTGGGAACACCAGGTGCTTTATGAAAGTGGACGTCGACACCTTCCTGCAGAAATCTAACGTTGTCATATCCCCTAACCAGGGATATACACGCGACATGCTAGTGAATTCGGTACTCCTATGAAACGTCATCCTTCGGAGAAAGCTGGTTCCACACTAGACGGTCAGAGAACAAAATCCACGGCACAACGAAAGACGAAAACGAAGCAGAAATCTATGTGACGGCCACAACGATGAAATAACGAGGAAAAGAAAATCAGAGATAATTTTCTCTTATTGTAAAAAGAAACTTTTATACACGTTAAAAAGAAAAGAGACATTTACGTTAAAAGAACGAACGAGTGAACACCCGCACGCATTATGTAGCTCGATCTAACGAAAACGTTATAAAGTAAAATACGCGAAAAAGCGTACTGGCTATAAGGGAAGTGGAAAACGGCTATAAGAACATTTGGTAACGAATAAAACAGCATTAGTATGTTACATAATTATTATTATCATTGCTACTATGATAATCTTTATTATTATCATCATTATTATAATTACTTTATAATTCATTATTATCAATACTATTATTGTCACTATGGAACATTTATTGATTTTTTTGATTTTAATACAAAAATGACCATTAGAAACAATTGAGCAAAAATGGTATAATTAAACAGCCGAATTCTGTTATTTTTAACAATGTTTGCATAAATGAGAAAATGCTGCCTAAATACACACACACACAATATATATATATATATATATATATATATATATATATATATATATATATATATATATATATATATATATAAGACGTCGGAATTTTAGTTATAAAATTGACTTGTTTCGCAGATTCGAATCCTGTGACCGACTTGAATAATTATCTCTACACTGATGATTCCGGAAGAATGAAACGTATATATCTGTAGATAAACAAATATTTATAATTATTTCTCGCCCCTAATCTAGGTTAATCACTGTAGTGAGCAATATTAATACAGCCGTCAAAATCATAGCTTTAATGCATATTCCTTCATAAGTTGAACACACTTGCCGTCGGCTGCCTACAATAGGTTTAAAACTCCAACCGTTTATGTAGTTGTTCATGGTGGCCGTAATGGTTAAAGCGTCAGAATTTGAGTTATAAACATGACTTGTTTCGGTGATTTGAATTCTGCGATCGACTTGAATAACTATCTCTAAACTGACGATTCTGGAAGGATAAAACGTATACGTATGTAGATAAACAAACATTTATATATATATATATATATATATATATATATATATATATATATATATATATATATATATTGTGTGTGTATTTAGGCAGCATTTTTTCATTTATGCAAACATTGTTAAAAATAACAGAATTCGTCTGTTTAATACCTTTGTTTATTTTTTCATTTTTCTGATAGTCTTTTTTGTATTAAAATCAAAAAAATGAATAAATGTTCCATAGGTTTCACATGTTTCACGAACGTTTTCGATTCTTCGTTGAATCATCCTCAGGTGTCAAAAGCAAATGAACAAAAAAGCTGGAGAAAGAATAGAATTTTTTTTAAAGACGGTGGAGAAACGCGTAGAGAACGTTTTCTGCATTGTTCTAGGAAGTCGTTGACGATTTAAATTCAGCAACGCTGGATGGTATCACAGAACAAAATCGCATTACATTAAGCATTTAAAAAAACAACTCCTCCCCAACTCAAAAACCACTATATATATATATATATATATATATATATATATATATATATATATATATATATATATATATATATATATATATATATATATATATATAAGCAATGCAAGTTTTCAAATTTAAAATGTACCGATTTTCAAAGTTTGATGGAATTTAAGTTGAGTCAAATTATGACACGTGGGTGGGCATTAAGGTTTTTAAAATATGTTGTTACAATTAAAGCAAATTTGTCTTCTTTTTCTGATAATATTTTAATATAATTAAAAATATAACTAAGGATGCCTTCAGAGTTAAACTGTGGTTCCTAAAATCAGAGGTGGAAGTAGTATATAGATAATATCTACATCATAATTAATTCAGGTTGCTGTGAATTTAAACACATATGGAATAATTTGTTTTGCTCACACCAAAATTAGAAACTTATCCAGTTTTACTAACATTTTCAGCATTTATTAAATAAATGATAAACTTGAAAAGGAATACAATTGCATCCATCTTTCTATTCTCCCACGTGGTTGAGATAAAATAATCATGAGACAACTTATGGTTCAATGTTATTCCTTCTGTGAATTCAGAAAAATTATTAGCATGGATCGTAGTATTTATTATCCACATATTTATATATTTTTCGAATCTAACTCAAGCCAAGTGGACGTTGGTGACTTGTCACTTGTAACCAGAACAGAGGGCGCGATTGATTCAGTTGTTGCTCGTGACGACACAATCCAACAAGCTGTCACACATCCACAACCACCTTAACATACCTTACATACCATTTCTCCTATTTTATAAAATCTTATAAAATGTCAATCCTAGTTAATATTTCCTAAACAAGCCTCTATCATCAGTTGTATAATATCGGGATAGCTGTTGTATAATATTGGGATAGCTGTTGTATAATATTGGGATAGCTGTTGTATAATATTGGGATAGCTGTTGTATAATATTGGGATAGCTGTTGTATAATATTGGGATAGCTGTTGTATAATATTGGGAAAGCTGTTGTATAATATTGGGATAGCTGTTGTATAATATTGGGATAGCTGTAGTTCCATTTCGCGCATGGAAACGGACCCTGCACTTATCCCCGGTGGGCTTTCCCGAGGCCACAACCCCCATGGATCTAAAAACGACAGTACAAAGCAAAAACCACACATTCAAACCAGATGCCCACCAAAAAACAACACATTCGCCTCCTCCCTTCAGGCTTACATTCACAAATATCCGCGGTCTTAGAACCAACATCGATGACGTAGAATTCTTTCTCCTAGTAAACTCCCCGGATATCCTAGCACTAAGTAAAACCAACCTACACTCCTCCATCTCCTCAAATCGATTTGAAATGACTGGATACCTCCCTCTCTACCGTAAAGACTCTGACTTGGGGTTTATGTTAAGAACATCCTTCCATTGAATAGAGAACATAGCCTAAAATCAGATGATCAAGCCTACATGTGCTTTAACCTTACACCTCAGCGTTAATTACTTTTTTATGGAAATCGCTCCAGACAAGGCATGAAGACACTTGATATAAGGAGCTAAAAAAATTACTACTTCAAGATCAAAAACAAGCCAACGATAAGTGTTAGATGGATAGATTTCGACCCAAACTTATATTACATATACTGTTCTCCTTCGACCCAGGACTGTACCCTGCTCAACTTTGTCTCAGATAGCATAGATGCAGCACTCTCACTAGATCCTGGCAACCGAATACATGTATTTAGTGATTTTAATGTCCCCCACCATGATTGGTTTGGATTCTCGACTTATACAGACGCAGCTGGTAACTGCACGTATAGTTTCTCCATTGCACACTCCCTCTGTCACTTTCCCGACCCGCCTCCTAGATCATGAGGACTAGCAAGTCTCAGTTCTCGACCTGTTCTTGATCTCACTGCCCACTCGGGAATGCTGATCACTTTGTTGTAATGATTGATATCACCCTAAAGTTTCGTACCAAAGCCGATCAGCCATTACTCAAAATAACGAGATACTTCAAACAGGCTGATTGGGAATCAATCAGAGATCACATCAGAGATGCCCCATGGAGTGAAACTTTCTATCTCCCTGCTGATCAGTGCATAACTGAGTTAACTGAATGAGTCAAAGTAGGCATTGAAACACATGTCCCCACGTGGAAACTCTATAGTAAGCCCCACTCTCCCCAATGGTTCACCTCGAAATGTGCAGCTGCTATTGTTCAGAAGCAGCAAGCATTCTGTCAATTCAACCGACACAAGTCAACTAAAAATAGAAAAAAATTTATTGCATCAAGAAATCATTGTAAAATTGTAATAGCCGCAACTAAGAAATAGTTATTACGAGATGACCAGAAAACGCATTGAGTCACAGAAACTAGGAACTCGCAATTTCTGGAAAATCTATAATAGTGTGGTGAATAAGGGGCAATCAACAATTCCGTGTCTATCCAATCACAATGATGTCGTTTCCATGGCTGAACTACTTGTCCAGCAAATCACCATGAACCCCACTTTGGACTCTGCAGGCCACTACCTCCCAAATTTTCCATTGCAGACTACAGGCACACTTAATTACCTAATCATTACCCCTCCAATGTCCGGGATATCATAAAAAGCCTTGACACTTCCAAAGCATGTGGGCCTGTAATAAAGAAATGCTCTACTGAGCTGTCTCCTGTACTTTCAAAACTCTAAAACAAATACCTTGCCGAATCTTGCTTATCTGATAGCTGGAAAATTGCCTATGTAGTACCAGTTTTCATAAACTCTGGTGATAGAACTAACCCTCATAATTATCGCCCTATCAGTCTACTCCCACTTTTTGCTAAAATCTTTGAATCTTTAATTAATCAAGCGATAGTCTGCCATCTCGTTAATGCTAAACTTCTTTCTGGCCATCGGTATGGATTTAGGCAAGCCCGTTCTACAGCGAATATACTAACGGTCATCTCTGAACGCATACACCATACACTGAAAAAAGTAAGGTGAAGCTAGGGCGGTAGCCCTTGATATATCTAAGGTTTGGCATAAAGGTGTTCTAATGAAAATAAATTCGTATGGTATTTCTGGACGAATACTTAATATAATTAGATCCTTCCTATCCAAAAGAATGATTCAGGTTGTCCTCCATGACCGTTTATCTTAGCAACATGACATAAATGCGGGTGTATCCCAGGGATCAATTCTTGGATCTCTATTGTTCCTGATTTTCCTAAACGAGCTCCCTGATGAAATTGAGTCTGAGATGGGTGTATTTGCTAATGACACCACACTCCACTCTCGACATGTGAGAAAAGCAGATGTGCACATATCCAAGGTAATGGCTAATTCCTTAAAAATGACCTCCAGTCTGTAGTTAAATGGGGACATAAAAGGATGGTAACATTTACTGCCATTAAGACAAAGCTCATTTCCTTTAATACTACAAGAAACCGTTTCAACCACCGATTACGATGGCAAATAACACCTTACCTTCAACGTTCAAATTCCCCAGCCTAACATTCACAGGTAACATAAATTAGAACAAATACATAGAAGACATTGCCAAGGGTGCTGCAAGGAAAGTGGACTCCCTCTACGATGCTAGAAAACTTCTCACACCTGCCAGTATTCTATACCTCTATAAAGCTACACATGGATTATTGTTTTCACATCTGGGCTGGTGCACTATTCACTAGTGTCTCCCTCTTAGACAAGGTCCAAAAGGAGCCGTTAATCTTACTATACACCAAGCTTCAGCCCAAGTCCCATCGCCTCAATGTTGCATTCTTGTGCTTGTTATATAAGTACTCCAATGGAATGTGCTCCGATGAACTGGCTGCTCTGGTGCCCCGTCGACGTAAATACACCCGACCAACTCGACAATCAACTAAATCCCATCCATTCATTGCAGAGACTTTCTACTCTAATGGTTTATTTCCTCGACCTGCCAGCTTTTGGAACTTACTCCTTGCTCACTGTTTCCCTGACTCTACCGACATGCAGAAATTTAAGTGTAATGTGAACAAATATCTCGCTGCATAACTCCTCCCTTAGTATACCCCCCCCCCATGATTTCTGGCCCCTAATCCACAGTAGCCCCTTACGTCTCAGTGGCAATGTGCCCCCTTGTCTGGGGTGAATTCAAGTTAAAATAAACCAAAAAAACAAAAAACAATATCGCATCTACAGGCACATCACAACCCTTAACAGAAACAAAAAATACAACATACATAAATTAACAAGTTTATCGTCGCAGTTGCGGTATCACACAAAATAAGACGAATAGAACATGGTCACCATATCCATATACATGAAATTTCATTCTTCCATAGAGGTTACCTGTCAGGAGCGACCAATTATCACGTCTTGTACGTCTGAAGTTAAAGGTCGAAATTGCTTTAGTTCTTACCACCCCATTAATATGTGACCCCATCTGGCATCTCTGCCACCACCTTAATATATAATTTTACAAATTCAACATCATTGAAAAAGAGTGGAAGTTTGACAAGATTTAAGTTTAGGCCAGATTAATGCATATATTTTTTGATTGATGTTAAATAAACTGTATATGTTTCTAATATTTCAAAAATGATAAGAAAAAATAATGAGACTGCCAGAGCTCTGGTGAAATCATCCCTTTCCAGTCGGTTGCTGGAAGATTTGGGTCCACCTTGGTCGCAAGAGAAGGGCTCAGAGGTCGGTAGCGCAGACACTCAGAACCTGTATAAAGCCAACTCGTTAACTATAGCCTGTGAGACTGGCTTCTTAACTATTGCTCTCAAACGCCAGTTCTGGTCTAATAATTTTCATAGCATTTCTTAAACACCCCCTGTTCAGCGTTCAGCACTGTTTATTTTCTATGAGAATTATCTATCTATCTATTGATATAGCTATGTATATCATGATCTTAGTAATAAAATATATTCACCTAATGCTCATTTATTCTAACGTTACACACGCAGTGATTCAGCAAATCTAAAAACTTTATTGAATTTCATTGGAAATTGTTTTACAATTATGTTACACATTTTTATATGTGCTCCTGCATCTCGATAAGGAGATCTATTCGTCGGTCTCTCAGCCAGTCTGTCACGTTTAAATGCGAAATTACACCAGAGAAAAATATTACCCGTATGGTCATCCACTGAGCTTGAGTTAGATTGTATGAATGAGGAAAAAGCGAGTTTGCAAAGCCAGTTAAATATAGAAAAATAACAATTTTAAATCCAAATTTAGTCTATTTTTGCTCGCTATATCCACCTCTCTCTCTCAGCTACGAGTTAAATAATATTACTACTTGTGGTAATATTTCCTTTTGTTTATAATGGACTATTCCAATTTTTTTATATATTTTTTTCTTCATTACCTTCTACTGTTAATAAACACAGAGGAGGAGATAGGTAGAGAGAGAAAGAGAGATAGAGATATATAGATAGAGAGAGAAAGAGAGAGAAAGAGAGAAAGAGAGAGATAGATAGAGAGAGAAAGAGAGAAAGGGAGAGAGCATATAAAAAAGGACAGAGGTTCAAACCACAAATAGTGGGAGAAGTTGAGAGTGATAGATAAAAGCTTAGTAAGAGAAATGTGACTTGGTGAATTAATTGCAAATTCGAACAATTAAAATAGAAGTTTTTATCAACGTAACTCCATCTAAAAGGAATATTTTAACATGTATTTTGTGTGGTTATAATATAGAGGGAAAAATCTTATTGAAACCAACATTGATTAACTCAGCTTTAGTATAATAATAGATTTTGGTGGTTAATCATGTTTAGATGTGAAATATCATCTCTATAAGAGGCTTTGTCTGTCAGTCTGTCCATTAGTCTGTCACAGTTCAATTTTAAATAGCATTTTAGTTAGTCTGTCACGCTTAAGTTTAAAATTGATTCGAATGAAATTCTTTACCAACCCTGCCTAGTTTAAACATGTGGAAACGATTTGTAAGATTTCTTACCGTTTAAATGAGAATTTCAACATTTATTCAATAAATGATATATTTTTAAGGAACACAAGTTTACAAATTTTACTTTCTGCAGAGATGTTTTTAATATGTTGCTGATGTTAAAAGCGATTCTGTATACTTTCTTTTTTCTGACAACAGGGGGAAAATAAAACCATGAATGCTTCCAGAGCTCGACTGAAACCATCCGTTTCTGCCCCCCCACCCCCGTTCGGATGTAGATAGAACCGACTGGCAGGGAGAAATCCAAGAAAATTGAAAGCAGTGTTGGCATCAGTGAAGAAAGACTGAGGTTGTATCAGTTTTTCTTTTCTTAGACTAGTTGACTAATTTTAATTTCTTTTTCGAAGTAAATCTAATATGCAAGATTTTTATTTTAAATAATTTTAATATCAAATTGAAGAGAACGAAAGAAAACGCCTCTTTTTAATGATTTGTGAAACTTTTTATCAGAATTTTATTTAAATAAAATATGACTTGTATACATTTTTATATTTGATAAAATTAATTAAAAAAGCCAAAAAGCAACCTAAATGCTTTGATATTGCTTCGGCAGAGAGCTTGAAATTAACATTCATAATTTTATTACAGATGCTTTATGCCAAATTTCATGCAATTCTACCCTATAGTTTGAAACGCATAAGTGTTTACTACTACTACTACTACTACTACTACTACTACTACTACTACTAGTAGTAGTGATACAATAATAATTTTGATCATCCTATGACACACCTGTCTCGTCAAAAGTGCTTCATACCAAAGTTAGTAAAATTTCCCCAATAGTTTTAACCCTTATATCACAATTATTTTACTGAACAATTATTTCACAGTAGAATTACATCATAATTATTTGTCTACAGAATAATAATATTTATTTTATAATACAATTGCAGAAAAATATTTTCTATAGAATTACATAACAATTAGTTTTAATAGAATTGCATCACAATTATTTCGCAATAGAATTGTATAAGAATTATTTTGTTGGAGAACTGCGTCGTAATTATTTTGAAAAGAATGGCATCTCAATTATTTTGTGATAGAATTTTTAGTTGGGAACCAATTTTAGGCTTGTGGTTTAAATCGAGAAAAAAATCAGAATGACGAACTTACTTGCAAAAAGGGATCGCCATTCTTCCTTGAAATAAGTAATAGTTCCACAACTAAATAGATATGAAGTTTTATTCACGGGAACACAGGAACAAATTGGGCTGATTCGTGTCGGTTAGATGAAATAATATCCTGGAGTTCCCCGACTCGTCTACCGTTAGCCTAGGTAGCAAGCGCAGGATATACGTCTTTTCTGTTCGAGAAATAAGCTGGAACTGAAGATTCGCGTGGTTTGGCTTTTGCGCCAAAACAATTCATCGCATATGAATCTAGTTACACGCAGTGAAGAGGCGATTATTACATAATCGTAAAACCGAATTACAATTTCACTGCAAGTCACGTAGACCGATACAAAATAGTTTGTTAATGCAACTGCTACAAATTGTATAATAATTATTTTGCTATTAAACTGCGTCATAATTATTTTCAATAGTATTGCATCAGAATTATATTGCTAAAACTGCTTAGTTTTCAACAGAATTGCATCACGATTATAGCGCCATAAAAACGCATAAATATTATCTTGTTATAAAACTGCGTCATAATTATTTCATTAAAATTTCAATTCAATTATTTCGCAAACAAATTGCATAGGAATTGTTTTGCTATAAAACTTGCCTAATAATTTCTGCCATAGAATTTTAACTAAATTATTTCGCAATAGAATTGCATGATAATCTTTTGATATAAAATTGCGTCATCATTATTTTCACTGGAATTGCGTCACAATTATTTCGCAATAGAATTATACAATAACTTTTTGTTATAAAATTGCGTCGTAACTATTTTCACTTACATTGCGTCACAATTATTTCGCAATAGAATTATATAATAATTGTTTTGCTATAAAATTGCGTCATACTATTTTTACTTAAATTGCGTCACAATTATTTCGAAATAGAATTATATAATAATTGTTTTGCTATAAAACTACGTCATAACTATTTTCACTTAAATTGCGTCACAATTATTTCGCAATAGAATTATATAATAATTGTTTTGCTATAAAACTGCGTCATAACTATTTTCACTTAAATTGCGTCACAAGTATTTCGCAATAGAATTATATAATAATTGTTTTGCTATAAAACTGCGTCATAACTATTTTCACTTAAATTGCGTCACAATTATTTCGCAATAGAATTATATAATAATTGTTTTGCTATAAAACTGCGTCATAACTATTTTCACTTAAATTGCGTCACAATTATTTCGCAATAGAATTATATAATAATTGTTTTGCTATAAAACTGCGTCATAACTATTTTCACCTACATTGCGTCACAATTATTTCGAAATAGAATTATGTAATAATTGTTTTTCTATAAAACTGCGTCATAACTATTTTCACTTAAATTGCGTCACAATTATTTCGCAATAGAATTATATAATAATTGTTTTTCTATAAAACTACGTCATAACTATTTTCACTTAAATTGCGTCACAAGTATTTCGCAATGGAATTATATAATAATTGTTTTTCTATAAAACTACGTCATTACTATTTTCACCTAAATTGCGTCACAATTATTTCGCAATAGAATTATATAATAATTGTTTTTCTATAAAACTACGTCATAACTATTTTCACTTAAATTGCGTCACAAGTATTTCGCAATGGAATTATATAATAATTGTTTTTCTATAAAACTACGTCATAACTATTTTCACTTAAATTGCGTCACAATTATTTCGCAATAGAATTATATAATAATTGTTTTTCTATAAAACTGCGTCATTACTATTTTCACCTAAATTGCGTCACAATTATTTCGCAATAGAATTATATAATAATTGTTTTGCTATACAACTGCGTCATACTTATTTTCACCTAAATTGCGTCCCAATTATTTAGCAATAGAATTATATAATAATTGTTTTTCTATAAAACTGCGTCATAACTATTTTCACTTAAATTGCGTCACAATTATTTCGCAATAGAATTATATAATAATTGTTTTTCTATAAAACTGCGTCATAACTATTTTCACTTAAATTGCGTCACAATTATTTCGCAATAGAATTATATAATAATTGTTTTTCTATAAAACTACGTCATAACTATTTTCACTTAAATTGCGTCACAATTATTTCGCAATAGAATTATATAATAATTGTTTTTCTATAAAACTGCGTCATTACTATTTTCACCTAAATTGCGTCACAATTATTTCGCAATAGAATTATATAATAATTGTTTTGCTATACAACTGCGTCATACTTATTTTCACCTAAATTGCGTCACAATTATTTCGCAATAGAATTATATAATAATTGTTTTTCTATAAAACTGCGTCATAACTATTTTCACCTAAATTGCGTCACAATTATTTCGCAATAGAATTATACAATAATTGTTTTGCTATACAACTGCGTCATACTTATTTTCACCTAAATTGCGTCACAATTATTTCGCAATAGAATTATATAATAATTGTTTTTCTATAAAACTACGTCATAACTATTTTCACTTAAATTGCGTCACAAGTATTTCGCAATGGAATTATATAATAATTGTTTTTCTATAAAACTACGTCATTACTATTTTCACCTAAATTGCGTCACAATTATTTCGCAATAGAATTATATAATAATTGTTTTTCTATAAAACTACGTCATAACTATTTTCACTTAAATTGCGTCACAATTATTTCGCAATAGAATTATATAATAATTGTTTTGCTATACAACTGCGTCATACTTATTTTCATCTAAATTGCGTCACAATTATTTCGCAATAGAATTATATAATAATTGTTTTTCTATAAAACTGCGTCATTACTATTTTCACCTAAATTGCGTCACAATTATTTCGCAATAGAATTATGTAATAATTGTTTTGCTATACAACTGCGTCATACTTATTTTCACCTAAATTGCGTCACAATTATTTCGCAATAGAATTATATAATAATTGTTTTTCTATAAAACTGCGTCATAACTATTTTCACTTAAATTGCGTCACAATTATTTCGCAATAGAATTATATAATAATTGTTTTTCTATAAAACTACGTCATAACTATTTTCACTTAAATTGCGTCACAATTATTTCGCAATAGAATTATATAATAATTGTTTTTCTATAAAACTGCGTCATTACTATTTTCACCTAAATTGCGTCACAATTATTTCGCAATAGAATTATATAATAATTGTTTTGCTATACAACTGCGTCATACTTATTTTCACCTAAATTGCGTCACAATTATTTCGCAATAGAATTATATAATAATTGTTTTTCTATAAAACTGCGTCATAACTATTTTCACCTAAATTGCGTCACAATTATTTCGCAATAGAATTATACAATAATTGTTTTGCTATACAACTGCGTCATAACTATTTTCACTTAAATTGCGTCACAATTATTTCGCAATAGAATTATATAATAATTGTTTTTCTATAAAACTACGTCATAACTATTTTCACTTAAATTGCGTCACAATTATTTCGCAATAGAATTATATAATAATTGTTTTGCTATACAACTGCGTCATACTTATTTTCACCTAAATTGCGTCACAATTATTTCGCAATAGAATTATATAATAATTGTTTTTCTATAAAACTGCGTCATAACTATTTTCACTTAAATTGCGTCACAATTATTTCGCAATAGAATTATATAATAATTGTTTTTCTATAAAACTACGTCATAACTATTTTCACTTAAATTGCGTCACAATTATTTCGCAATAGAATTATATAATAATTGTTTTTCTATAAAACTGCGTCATAACTATTTTCACTTAAATTGCGTCACAATTATTTCGCAATAGAATTATATAATAATTGTTTTTCTATAAAACTGCGTCATAACTATTTTCACCTAAATTGCGTCACAATTATTTCGCAATAGAATTATACAATAATTGTTTTGCTATACAACTGCGTCATAACTATTTTCACCTAAATTGCGTCACAATTATTTCGCAATAGAATTATATAATAATTGTTTTTCTATAAAACTGCGTCATAACTATTTTCACTTAAATTGCGTCACAATTATTTCGCAATAGAATTATATAATAATTGTTTTGCTATAAAACTACGTCATAACTATTTTCACTTAAATTGCGTCACAATTATTTCGCAATAGAATTATATAATAATTGTTTTGCTATAAAACATCGTCATAACTATTTTCACTTAAATTGCGTCACAATTATTTCGCAATAGAATTATATAATAATTGTTTTGCTATAAAACTGCGTCATAACTATTTTCACTTATGCAATTCCATAGTCAAATTTAGTGGGTTCCACTTATATTAAACATAATTATGACGCAGTTCTATAGAAAATAACTTTTAAGCAATTGCATAGTCAAATTTAGTGGGCTTAACTTATATTGAACATAAGTATGACGCAGTTCTATAGCAAAATAATTCTTATGCCATTCCATAGTCAAATTTAGTGGGCTTCACTTATATTGAACATAATTATGACGCAGTTCTATAGCAAAATGACTTTTATGCAATTCCATAGTAAAATTTAGTATGCTTATATTATATTGAAAATAATTATGACGCAGTTCTATAGCAAAATTATTTTTATGCAATTCCATAGTCAAATTTAATGGGCTTCAATCATATTGAACATAATTATGACGCAGTTCTATAGCAAAATAATTCTTATGCAATTTCCTAGTCAAATTTAGTGGGCTAAACTTATATTGAACATAATTATGACGCAGTTCTATAGGAAAATGACTTTTATGCAATTCCATAGTCAAATTTAGTGGACTTCAATTACATTGACAATAATTATGACGAAGTTCTATAGAAAAATAATTCTAATGCAATTCCATAGGCAAATTTAGTGGGCTTCACTTATATTGAACATAATTATGACGACGTTTTATAGAAAAAAAACTTTTATGCAATTCCTTAGCAAATTTAGTGGGCTTCAATCATATTGAACATAATTATGACGCAGTTCTATAGAAAAATAACTCGTATGCAATTTCATAGTCTTATTTAGTGGGCTTCACTTATATGGAACATAATTATGACGCAGTTCTATAGTAAAATAACTTTTATGCAATTCCATAGTTAAATTTAGTGGACTTCAATTATATTGAACATAATTATGACGTAGTTCTATAGCAAAATAATTATTATGCAATTACATAGCCAAATTTAGTGGGCTTCAATTATATTGAACATAATTATGACGCAGTTCTATAGGAAAATAACTTTTATGCAATTCCATAGTCAAATTTAGTGGGCTTCAATTATATTGAACATAATTAGTACGCAGTTCTATAGAAAAATAACTTTTATGCAATTCCATGATATAATTTAGTGGGCTTCAATTATATTGAACATAATTATGACGCAGTTTTATAGAAAACAAATCTTATGCAATTCCATAGTTAAATTTAGTAGGCTTCAATTATATTGAACACTATTATGACGCAGTTCTATAGGAAAATCACTTTTATGCAATTCCATAGTCAAATTTAGTGGGCTTCAATCATATTGAACATAATTATGACGCAGTTCTATAGCAAAATAATTCTCATGCAATTTCATAGTATAATTTAGTGGGCTTAACTTATATTGAACATAATTATGACGCAGTTCTATAGTAAAATAATTCTTATGCAATTCTATAGTCAAATTTAGTGGGCTTCACTTATATTGAACATAATTATGACGCAGTTCTATAGCAAAATAATTCTTATGCAATTCCATAGTATAATTTAGTGGGCTTAACTTATATTGAACATAAATATGACGCAGTTCTATAGCAAAATAATTCTTATGCAATTCCATAGTCAAATTTAGTGGGTTCCACTACTATTCAACATAATTATGACGCAGTTCTATAGAAAATAACTTTTAAGCAATTCCATAGTCAAATTTAGTGGGCTTCAATTATATTGAACATAATTATGACGCAGTTCTATAGCAAATAACTTTTAAGCAATTCCATAGTCAAATTTAGTGGGCTTCACTTATATTGAACATAATTATGACGCAGTTCTATAGAAAATAACTTTTAAGCAATTCCATAGTCAAATTTAGTGGGCTTCAATTATATTGAACATAATTATGACGCAGTTCTATAGTAAAATAATTCTTATGCAATTTCATAGTACAAATTTAGTGAGCTTCACTTATATTGAACATCATTATGACGCAGTTCTATAGAAAAATAACTTTTATGCAATTCCATAGTCAAATTTAGTGGGCTTCACTTATATTGAACATAATTATGACGCAGTTTTATAGAAAACTAACTTTTAAGCAATTCCATAGTCAAATTTAGTAGGCTTCAATTATATTGAACATAATTATGACGCAGTTCTATAGCAAAATAATTCTGATGCAATTCCATAGTCAAATTTAGTGGGCTTAACTTATATTGAATATAATTATGACGCAGTTCTATAGAAAAAAAAACTTTTATGTCATTTCATAGTCAAATTTAGTGGTTTTCAATTATATTGAACATAATTATTACGTAGTTCTATACCAAATAATTTTTATGCAATTCAATAGCCAAATTTAGTGGGCTTAAATAATATTGAAAATAATTATGACGCAGTTCTATAGCAAAATAATTCTTATGCAATGCCATAGTCAAATTTAGTGGGCTTCACTTATATTGAACATAATTATGACGCAGTTCTATAGCAAAATAATTCTTATGCAATTCCATAGTCAAATTTAGTGGGCTTCACTTATATTGAACATAATTATGACGCAGTTCTATAGAAAAATAACTTTTATGCAATTCCATAGTAAAATTTAGTATGCTTATATTATATTGAAAATAATTATGACGCAGTTCTATAGCAAAATTATTTTTATGCAATTCCATAGTCAAATTTAATGGGCTTCAATCATATTGAACATAATTATGACGCAGTTCTATAGCAAAATAATTCTTATGCAATTTCCTAGTCAAATTTAGTGGGCTAAACTTATATTGAACATAATTATGACGCAGTTCTATAGGAAAATGACTTTTATGCAATTCCATAGTCAAATTTAGTGGGCTTCAATTACATTGACAATAATTATGACGAAGTTCTATAGAAAAATAATTCTAATGCAATTCCATAGGCAAATTTAGTGGGCTTCACTTATATTGAACATAATTATGACGACGTTTTATAGAAAAAAAACTTTTATGCAATTCCTTAGCAAATTTAGTGGGCTTCAATCATATTGAACATAATTATGACGCAGTTCTATAGAAAAATAACTCGTATGCAATTTCATAGTCTTATTTAGTGGGCTTCACTTATATGGAACATAATTATGACGCAGTTCTATAGTAAAATAACTTTTATGCAATTCCATAGTCAAATTTAGTGGGCTTCAATATTATTGAACATAATTATGACGTAGTTCTATAGCAAAATAATTATTATGCAATTACATAGCCAAATTTAGTGCGCTTCAATTATATTGAACATAATTATGACGCAGTTCTATAGGAAAATAACTTTTATGCAATTCCATAGTAAAATTTAGTGGGCTTCAATTATATTGAACATAATTAGTACGCAGTTCTATAGAAAAATAACTTTTATGCAATTCCATAATATAATTTAGTGGGCTTCAATATAATATTGAACATAATTATGACGCAGTTTTATAGAAAACAAATCTTATGCAATTCCATAGTTAAATTTAGTAGGCTTCAATTATATTGAACACTATTATGACGCAGTTCTATAGGAAAATCACTTTTATGCAATTCCATAGTCAAATTTAGTGGGCTTCAATCATATTGAACATAATTATGACGCAGTTCTATAGCAAAATAATTCTCATGCAATTTCATAGTATAATTTAGTGGGCTTAACTTATATTGAACATAATTATGACGCAGTTCTATAGTAAAATAATTCTTATGCAATTCTATAGTCAAATTTAGTGGGCTTACCTTATATTGAACATAATTATGACGCAGTTCTATAGCAAAATAATTCTTATGCAATTCCATAGTATAATTTAGTGGGCTTAACTTATATTGAACATAATTATGACGCAGTTCTATAGCAAAATAATTCTTATGCAATTCCATAGTCAAATTTAGTGGGTTCCACTACTATTCAACATAATTATGACGCAGTTTTATAGAAAATAACTTTTAAGCAATTCCATAGTCAAATTTAGTGGGCTTCAATTATATTGAACATAATTATGACGCAGTTCTATAGAAAATAACTTTTAAGCAATTCCATAGTCAAATTTAGTGGGCTTCACTAATATTGAACATAATTATGACGCAGTTCTATGGAAAATAACTTTTAAGCAATTCCATAGTCAAATTTAGTGGGCTTCAATTATATTGAACATAATTATGACGCAGTTCTATAGTAAAATAATTCTTATGCAATTTCATAGTCAAATTTAGTGAGCTTCACTTATATTGAACATCATTATGACGCAGTTCTATAGAAAAATAACTTTTATGCAATTCCATAGTCAAATTTAGTGGGCTTCACTTATATTGAACATAATTATGACGCAGTTTCATAGAAAACTAACTTTTAAGCAATTCCATAGTCAAATTTAGTAGGCTTCAATTATATTGAACATAATTATGACGCAGTTCTATAGCAAAATAATTCTCATGCAATTCCATAGTCAAATTTAGTGGGCTTAACTTATATTGAATATAATTATGACGCAGTTCTATAGCAAAATAATTCTTATGCAATTCCATAGTCAAATTTAGTGGGCTTCACTTATATTGAAAATAATTATGACGCAGTTCTATAGAAAAATAACTTTTATGCAATTCCATAGTTAAATTTAGTGGGCTTCAATTATATTGAACATAATTATGACGTAGTTCTATAGCAAATAACTTTTAAGCAATTCCATAGTCAAATTTAGTGGGCTTCACTTATATTGAACATAATTATGACGCAGTTCTATAGAAAATAACTTTTAAGCAATTCCATAGTCAAATTTAGTGGGCTTCAATTATATTGAACATAATTATGACGCAGTTCTATAGCAAAATAATTCTTATGCAATTCCATAGTCAAATTTAGTGGGCTTCACTTATATTGAACATAATTATGACGCAGTTCTATAGAAAAATAACTTTTATGCAATTCCATAGTAAAATTTAGTATGCTTATATTATATTGAAAATAATTATGACGCAGTTCTATAGCAAAATTATTTTTATGCAATTCCATAGTCAAATTTAATGGGCTTCAATCATATTGAACATAATTATGACGCAGTTCTATAGCAAAATAATTCTTATGCAATTTCCTAGTCAAATTTAGTGGGCTAAACTTATATTGAACATAATTATGACGCAGTTCTATAGGAAAATGACTTTTATGCAATTCCATAGTCAAATTTAGTGGGCTTCAATTACATTGACAATAATTATGACGAAGTTCTATAGAAAAATAATTCTAATGCAATTCCATAGGCAAATTTTGTGGGCTTCACTTATATTGAACATAATTATGACGACGTTTTATAGAAAAAAAACTTTTATGCAATTCCTTAGCAAATTTAGTGGGCTTCAATCATATTGAACATAATTATGACGCAGTTCTATAGAAAAATAACTCGTATGCAATTTCATAGTCTTATTTAGTGGGCTTCACTTATATGGAACATAATTATGACGCAGTTCTATAGTAAAATAACTTTTATGCAATTCCATAGTTAAATTTAGTGGGCTTCAATATATTGAACATAATTATGACGTAGTTCTATAGCAAAATAATTATTATGCAATTACATAGCCAAATTTAGTGCGCTTCAATTATATTGAACATAATTATGACGCAGTTCTATAGGAAAATAACTTTTATGCAATTCCATAGTAAAATTTAGTGGGCTTCAATTATATTGAACATAATTAGTACGCAGTTCTATAGAAAAATAACTTTTATGCAATTCCATAATATAATTTAGTGGGCTTCAATTATATTGAACATAATTATGACGCAGTTTTATAGAAAACAAATCTTATGCAATTCCATAGTTAAATTTAGTAGGCTTCAATTATATTGAACACTATTATGACGCAGTTCTATAGGAAAATCACTTTTATGCAATTCCATAGTCAAATTTAGTGGGCTTCAATCATATTGAACATAATTATGACGCAGTTCTATAGCAAAATAATTCTCATGCAATTTCATAGTATAATTTAGTGGGCTTAACTTATATTGAACATAATTATGACGCAGTTCTATAGTAAAATAATTCTTATGCAATTCTATAGTCAAATTTAGTGGGCTTACCTTATATTGAACATAATTATGACGCAGTTCTATAGCAAAATAATTCTTATGCAATTCCATAGTATAATTTAGTGGGCTTAACTTATATTGAACATAATTATGACGCAGTTCTATACCAAATAATTCTTATGCAATTCCATAGTCAAATTTAGTGGGTTCCACTACTATTCAACATAATTATGACGCAGTTCTATAGAAAATAACTTTTAAGCAATTCCATAGTCAAATTTAGTGGGCTTCAATTATATTGAACATAATTATGACGCAGTTCTATAGAAAATAACTTTTAAGCAATTCCATAGTCAAATTTAGTGGGCTTCACTAATATTGAACATAATTATGACGCAGTTCTATAGAAAATAACTTTTAAGCAATTCCATAGTCAAATTTAGTGGGCTTCAATTATATTGAACATAATTATGACGCAGTTCTATAGTAAAATAATTCTTATGCAATTTCATAGTCAAATTTAGTGAGCTTCACTTATATTGAACATCATTATGACGCAGTTCTATAGAAAAATAACTTTTATGCAATTCCATAGTCAAATTTAGTGGGCTTCACTTATATTGAACATAATTATGACGCAGTTTCATAGAAAACTAACTTTTAAGCAATTCCATAGTCAAATTTAGTAGGCTTCAATTATATTGAACATAATTATGACGCAGTTCTATAGCAAAATAATTCTGATGCAATTCCATAGTCAAATTTAGTGGGCTTAACTTATATTGAATAAAATTATGACGCAGTTCTATAGCAAAATAATTCTTATGCAATGCCATAGTCAAATTTAGTGGGCTTCACTTATATTGAACATAATTATGACGCAGTTCTATAGCAAAATAATTCTTATGCAATTCCATAGTCAAATTTAGTGGGCTTCACTTATATTAAAAATAATTATGACGCAGTTCTATAGAAAAATAACTTTTATGCAATTCCATAGTTAAATTTAGTGGGCTTCAATTATATTGAACATAATTATGACGTAGTTCTATAGCAAAATAACTCTTATGCAATTCCATAGCCAAATTTAGTGGGCTTCAATTATATTGAAAATAATTATGACGCAGTTCTATAGCAAAATAATTTTTATGCAATTCCATAGTCAAATTTAGTGGGCTTCACTTATATTATGACGCAGTTCTATAGAAAAATAACTCGTATGCAATTCCATAGTCAAATTTAGTGGGCTTCACTTATATTTAACATAATTATGACGCAGTTCTATAGATAAATAACTTTTATGCAATTCCATAGTCAAATTTAGTGGGCTTCAATTATATTGAACATAATTATGACGCAGTTCTATAGCAAAATAATTCTTATGCAATTTCATAGTCAAATTTAGTGGGCTTAACTTATATTAAACATAATTATGACGCAGTTCTATAGAAAAATAACTTTTATGCAATTTCATAGTCAAATATAGTGGGCGTCAATTATATTGAATATAATTATGACGCAGTTCTATCGAAAAATAACTTTTATGCAATTCCATAGTCAAATTTAGTGGTCTTCACTTATATTGAACATAATTATGACGCAGTTCTATAGAAAAAATATTTTTATGCAATTCTATAGTCAAATTTAGTGGGCTTCACTCATATTGAACATAATTATAACGCAGTTCTATAGCAAAATAACTTTTATGCAATTCCATAGTAAAATTTAGTCGGCTTCAATTATATTTAAAATAATTATGACGCAGTTCTATAGAAAAATAACTTTTATGCAATTCTATAGTCTAATTTAGTAGGCTTAAATTATATTGAACATAATTATGACGCAGTTCTATAGTAAAATAATTCTTATGCAATTCCATAGTCAAATTTAGTGGGCTTCACTTATATTGAACATAATTATGACGCAGTTCTATAGAAAAATAACTTTTATGCAATTCCATAATATAATTTAGTGGGCTTACATTATATTGAACATAATTATGACGCAGTTCTATAGTAAAATAATTCTTATGCAATTTCATAGTCAAATTTAGTGAGCTTCACTTATATTGAACATCATTATGACGCAGTTCTATAGAAAAATAACTTTTATGCAATTCCATAGTCAAATTTAGTGGGCTTCACTTATATTGAACATAATTATGACGCAGTTTTATAGAAAACTAACTTTAAAGCAATTCCATAGTCAAATTTAGTAGGCTTCAATTATATTGAACATAATTATGACGCAGTTCTATAGCAAAATAATTCTGATGCAATTCCATAGTCAAATTTAGTGGGCTTCACTTATATTGAACATAATTATGACGCAGTTCTATAGCAAAATAATTCTTATGCAATTCCATAGTCAAATTTAGTGGGCTTCACTTATATTGAACATAATTATGACGCAGTTCTATAGCAAAATTATTGTTATGCAATTCCATAGTCAAATTTAGTGGGCTTCACTTATATTGACAAAGTTATGACGCAGTTCTATAGAAAACTAATTCTAATGCAATTCCATAGTTACATTTTATGGGCTTCAATTATATTGAACATAATTATGACGCAGTTCTATAGCAATATAATTCTTATGCAATTTCATAGTCAAATTTAGTGGGCTTCACTAATATTGAAAATATTATGACGCAGTTCTATAGAAAAATAACTTTTATGCAATTCCATAGTTAAATTTAGTGGGCTTCAATTATATTGAACATAATTATGACGTAGTTCTATAGCAATATAACTCTTATGCAATTCCATAGCCAAATTTAGTGGGCTTCAATTATATTGAAAATAATTATGACGCAGTTCTATAGCAAAATAATTTTTATGCAATTCCATAGTCAAATTTAGTGGGCTTCACTTATATTGAACATAATTATGACGCAGTTCTATAGAGAAATAACTCGTATGCAATTCCATAGTCAAATATAGTGGGCGTCAATTATATTGAATATAATTATGACGCAGTTCTATCGAAAAATAACTTTTATGCAATTCCATAGTCAAATTTAGTGGTCTTCACTTATATTGAACATAATTATGACGCAGTTCTATAGAAAAAATATTTTTATGCAATTCCATAGTCACATTTAGTGGGCTTCACTCATATTGAACATAATTATGACGCAGTTCTATAGCAAAATAACTTTTATGCAATTCCATAGTCAAATTTAGTCGGCTTCAATTATATTTAAAATAATTATGACGCAGTTCTATAGAAAAATAACTCTTATGCAATTCTATAGTCTAATTTAGTAAGCTTAAATTATATTGAACAT
This sequence comes from Sepiola atlantica, assembly GCA_963556195.1. NCBI lineage: Eukaryota > Metazoa > Mollusca > Cephalopoda > Sepiida > Sepiolidae > Sepiola > Sepiola atlantica. The sequence goes on from OY744534.1 coordinate 32,685,347, forward strand.
AATTATGACGCAGTTCTACAGAAAAATACTTCTAATGCAATTCCATAGTCAAATTTAGTTGGCTTCAATTAAATTGAACATAATTATGACCCAGTTTTATAGGAAAATAACTTTTATGCAATTCCATAGTCAAATTTAGTGGGCTTCAATTATATTGAACATAATTATGACGCAGTTCTATAGAAAAATAACTTTTATGCAATTCCATAGCCAAATTTAGTGGGCTTCAATTATATTAAACATAATTATGACGCAGTTCTACAGAAAAATAACTTTTATGCAATTCCATAGTCAAATTTAGTGGGCGTCAATTATATTGAACATAATTATGACGTAGTTCTATAGCAAAATAACTTTTATGCAATTCCATAGTCAAATCTAGTGGTCTTCACTTATATTGAACATAATTATGACGCAGTTCTATAGCAAAAATATTTTTATGCAATTCCATAGTCAAATTTAGTGGGCTACACTCATATTGAACATAATTATGACGCAGTTCTATAGAAAAATAACTTTTATGCAATTCCATTGTAAAATTTATTCGGCTTCAATTATATTTAAAATAATTATGACGCAGTTCTATAGAAAAACAACTTTTATGCAATTCCATAGTCAAATTTAATGGGCTTCAATCATATTAAAATAATTATGACGCAGTTCTATAGCAAAATAATTCTTGTGCAATTCCATAGTCAAATTTAGTGGGCTTCAATTATATTGAACATAATTATGACGCAGTTCTAGCGAAACATAATTCTTATGCAATTCTATAGTCAAATTTAGTGGGCTTCACTTATATGGAACATAATTATGACGCAGTTCTATAGTAAAATAATTCTTATGCAATTCCATGGCCAAATTTAGTGGGCTTCAATTATATTGAAAATAGTTATGACGCAGTTCTATAGAAAAATAATTCTTATGCAATTCCATAGTCAAATTTAGTGGGCTTCACTTATATTGAACATAATTATGACGCAGTTCTATAGAAAACTTACTTTTAAGCAATTCCATAGTCAAATTTAGTAGGCTTCAATTATATTGAACATAATTATGACGCAGTTCTATAGCAAAATAATTCTGATGCAATTTTATAGTACAAATTTAGTGGGCTTAACTTATATTGAACATAATTATGACGCAGTTCTATAGATAAAAAAAACTTTTATGTTATTTCATAGTCAAATTTAGTGGGCTTCAATTATATTGAACATAATTATGACGTAGTTCTATACCAAATAATTCTTATGCAATTCCATAGTCAAATTTAGTGGGCTTCACTTATATAGACAAAGTTATGACGCAGTTCTATAGAAAACTAATTCTTATGCAATTCCATAGTCACATTTAGTGGGCTTCACTTATATTAAAATAATTATGACGCAGTTCTATAGAAAAATAACTTTTATGCAATTCCATAGTTAAATTTAGTAGGCTTCAATAATATTGAACATAATTATGACGTAGTTCTATAGAAAAATAACTCTTATGCAATTCCATAGCCAAATTTAGTGGGCTTCAATTATATTGAACATAATTATGACGCAGTTCTTTAGAAAAATAACTTTTATGCAATTCCATAGTCAAATTTAGTGGGCTTCACTTATATCAAACATTATTATGACGCAGTTCTATAGAAAAATAACTTTTATGCAATTCCATAGTCAAATATAGTGGGCTTCAATTATATTGAAAATAATTATGACGCAGTTCTATAGCAAAATTATTTTTATGCAATTTCATAGTCAAATTTAGTGGGCTTCACTTATATTGAACATAATTATGACGGAGTTCTATAGCAAAATAACTTTTATGCAATTCGATAGTCAAATTTAGTGGGCTTCAATTATATTGAACATAATTATGACGCAGTTCTATAGAAAAATAACTTTTATGCAATTCCATAGTCAAATTTAGTGTGCTTCACTTATATTGAACATAATTATGACGCAGTTCTATATATAAATAACTCTTATGCAATTCCATAGTAAAATTTAGTGGGCTTCAATTATATTGAACATAATTATGACGCAGTTCTATAGCAAAATAACTCTTATGCAATTTCATAGTCAAATTTAGTGGGCTTTACTTATATAATAATTATATAATAATTATGACGCAGTTCTATAGAAAAATAACTCTTATGCAATTTCATAGTCAAATTTAGTGGGCATCAATTATATTGAACATAATTATGACGCAGTTCTATCGAAAAATAACTTTTATGCAATTCCATAGTCAAATTTAGTGGGCTTCAATTATATTGAACATAATTATGACGCAGTTCTATAGCAAAATAATTCTAAGGCAATTTCATAGTCAAATTTAGTAGGCTTAACTTATATTGAACATAATTATGACGCAGTTCTATAGAAAAATGACTTTTATGCAATTCCATAGTCAAATTTAGTGGGCTTCACTTTTATTTAAAATAATTATGACGCTGTTCTATAGAATATAACTTTTATGCAATTCTATAGTCAAATTTAGTAGGCTTCAATTATATTGAACATAATTATGACGCAGTTTTATAGAAAAATAACTTTTATGCAATTCCATAGCCAAATTTAGTGGGCGTCAATTATATTAAACATAATTATGACGCAGTTCTACAGAAAAATAACTTTTATGTAATTCCATTGTCAAATTTAATGGGCTTCAATTATATTGAACATAATTATGACGCAGTTCTATAGCAAATAATTCTAAGGCAATTTCATAGTCAAATTTAGTAGGCTTAACTTATATTGAACATAATTATGACGCAGTTCTATAGAAAAATGACTTTTATGCAATTCCATAGTCAAATTTAGTGGGCTTCACTTTTATTTAAAATAATTATGACGCTGTTCTATAGAAAATAACTTTTATGCAATTCTATAGTCAAATTTAGTAGGCTTCAATTATATTGAACATAATTATGACGTAGTTTTATAGAAAAATAACTTTTATGCAATTCCATAGTCAAATTTAATGGGCTTCAATCATATTCAAAATAATTATGACGCAGTTCTATAGCAAAATAATTCTTGTGCAATTCCATAGTCAAATTTAGTGGGCTTCAATTATATTGAACATAATTATGACGCAGTTCTAGCGAAACATAATTCTTATGCAATTCTATAGTCAAATTTAGTGGGCTTCACTTATATTGAACATAATTATGACGCAGTTCTATAGAAAAATAATTCTTATGCAATTCCATGGCCAAATTTAGTGGGCTTCAATTATATTGAAAATAGTTATGACGCAGTTCTATAGCAAAATAATTCTTATGCAATTCCATAGTCAAATTTAGTGGGCTTCATTTATATTGAACATAATTATGACGCAGTTCTATAGCAAAATAATTGTTATGCAATTCCATAGTCAAATTTAGTGGGCTTCACTTATATTGACAAAGTTATGACGCAGTTCTATAGAAAACTAATTCTAATGCAATTCCATAGTCACATTTAGTGGGCTTCAATTATATTGAACATAATTATGACGCAGTTCTATAGCAAAATAATTCTTATGCAATTTCATAGTCAAATTTAGTGGGCTTCAATTATATTGAACATAATTATGACGCAGTTCTATAGAAAAATAACTTTTATGCAATTCCATAGTCAAATTTAGTGTGCTTCACTTATATTGAACATAATTATGACGCAGTTCTATATATAAATAACTCTTATGCAATTCCATAGTAAAATTTAGTGGGCTTCAATTATATTGAACATAATTATGACGCAGTTCTATAGCAAAATAACTCTTATGCAATTTCATAGTCAAATTTAGTGGGCTTCACTTATATAATAATTATATAATAATTATGACGCAGTTCTATAGAAAAATAACTCTTATGCAATTTCATAGTCAAATTTAGTGGGCGTCAATTATATTGAACATAATTATGACGCAGTTCTATCGAAAAATAACTTTTATGCAATTCCATAGTCAAATTTAGTGGGCTTCAATTATATTGAACATAATTATGACGCAGTTCTATAGCAAAATAATTCTAAGGCAATTTCATAGTCAAATTTAGTAGGCTTAACTTATATTGAACATAATTATGACGCAGTTCTATAGAAAAATGACTTTTATGCAATTCCATAGTCAAATTTAGTGTGCTTGACTTTTATTTAAAATAATTATGACGCTGTTCTATAGAATATAACTTTTATGCAATTCTATAGTCAAATTTAGTAGGCTTCAATTATATTGAACATAATTATGACGCAGTTTTATAGAAAAATAACTTTTATGCAATTCCATAGCCAAATTTAGTGGGCGTCAATCATATTAAACATAATTATGACGCAGTTCTACAGAAAAATAACTTTTATGTAATTCCATTGTCAAATTTAATGGGCTTCAATTATATTGAACATAATTATGACGCAGTTCTATAGCAAAATAATTCTAAGGCAATTTCATAGTCAAATTTAGTAGGCTTAACTTATATTGAACATAATTATGACGCAGTTCTATAGAAAAATGACTTTTATGCAATTCCATAGTCAAATTTAGTGGGCTTCACTTTTATTTAAAATAATTATGACGCTGTTCTATAGAAAATAACTTTTATGCAATTCCATAGTCAAATTTAGTAGGCTTCAATTATATTGAACATAATTATGACGTAGTTTTATAGAAAAATAACTTTTATGCAATTCCATAGTCAAATTTAATGGGCTTCAATCATATTCAAAATAATTATGACGCAGTTCTATAGCAAAATAATTCTTGTGCAATTCCATAGTCAAATTTAGTGGGCTTCAATTATATTGAACATAATTATGACGCAGTTCTAGCGAAACATAATTCTTATGCAATTCTATAGTCAAATTTAGTGGGCTTCACTTATATTGAACATAATTATGACGCAGTTCTATAGAAAAATAATTCTTATGCAATTCCATGGCCAAATTTAGTGGGCTTCAATTATATTGAAAATAGTTATGACGCAGTTCTATAGCAAAATAATTCTTATGCAATTCCATAGTCAAATTTAGTGGGCTTCATTTATATTGAACATAATTATGACGCAGTTCTATAGCAAAATAATTCTTATGCAATTCCATAGTCAAATTTAGTGGGCTTCACTTATATTGACAAAGTAATGACGCAGTTCTATAGAAAACTAATTCTAATGCAATTCCATAGTCACATTTAGTGGGCTTCAATTATATTGAACATAATTATGACGCAGTTCTATAGCAAAATAATTCTTATGCAATTTCATAGTCAAATTTAGTGGGCTTCACTTATATTGAAAATAATTATGACGCAGTTCTATAGAAAAATAACTTTTATGCAATTCCATAGTTAAATTTAGTGGGCTTCAATTATATTGAACATAATCATGACGTAGTTCTATAGCAAAATAACTCTTATGCAATTCCATAGCCAAATTTAGTGGGCTTCAATTATATTGAACATAATTATGACGCAGTTCTATAGCAAAATAATTTTTATGCAATTCCATAGTCAAATTTAGTGGGCTTCACTTATATTGAACATAATTATGACGCAGTTCTATAGTAAAATAACTTTTATGCAATTCCATAGTCAAATTTAGTGGGCTTCACTTATATTGAACATAATTATGACGCAGTTCTATAGAAAAATAACTTTTATGCAATTCCATAGTCAAATTTAGTGGGCTTATATTATATTGAACATAATTATGACGCAGTTCTATAGCAAAATAATTCTTATGCAATTCCATAGTCAAATTTAGTGGGCTTCAATTATATTTAAAATAATTATGACGCAGTTCCATAGTAAAATAACTTTTATGCAATTCCATAGTCAAAGTTAGTGGGCTTCACTTATATTGAACATAATTATGACGCAGTTCTATAGAAAAATAACTTTTATGCAATTCCATAGCCAAATTTAGTGGGCTTCAATTATATTTAAAATAATTATGACGCAGTTCTATAGCAAAATAACTTCTATACAATTCCATAGCCAAATTTAGTGGGCTTCAATTATATTGGAAATAATTATGACGCAGTTCTATAGCAAAATAATTCTTATGCAATTCCATAGCCAAATTTAGTGGGCTTCAATTATATTGGAAATAATTATGACGCAGTTCTATAGCAAAATAACTTCTATACAATTCCATAGCCAAATTTAGTGGGCTTCAATTATATTGGAAATAATTATGACGCGTCATAATTATTTTCAACGGAATTTCATCACAATTATTTTGTAATAAAATTGCACGAAATTATTTTGCTACAAAACTGCTTCATAATTATTGTATCACAATCTGGTCGAAATAAGATTGCAAAAGAAGTATTTTGAAATAAAACTGCGTAAATATTATTGATTTCTTAATGGAATTGCATAATAATTATTTTTCTATAACTCTGCGTCATAATTATTTTCTATAGAATTGCATCGCAATTATTTCTAAATCGGATGTCGTTAGAATTATTTCTTTTATAGAACTGTGTCATTATTATTTTCAATAAAATTGCATCACGATTTGTTGGCAATAGAATTGCATGAAGTTATTTTGTTAAAAAACTGCAGCATGATTATTTTTAATATAATTGCATCACAATTATTTCGAACTAGAATTGCATAAAAGTTATTTTGCTATAGAACTGCTTCATAATTATTTTCAACGGAATTGCATCACAATTATTTCGAACAAGAATTGCATAAAAGTAATTTTTCTATTAAACAGCGCCAAAATTATTTTTTTCATATAGAATTACATCACAATTATTTCGACCTAGAATTGCATCAAAGTTATTTTGCTATAGAACTGCTTCATAATTATTTTCAACGGAATTGCATCACAATTATTTCGAACAAGAATTGCATAAAAGTAATTTTTCTATTAAACAGCGCCAAAATTATTTTTTTCATATAGAATTACATCACAATTATTTCGAACTAGAATTGCATCAAAGTTATTTTGCTATAGAACTGCTTCATAATTATTTTCAACGGAATTGCATCACAATTATTTCGAACAAGAATTGCATAAAAGTAATTTTTCTATTAAACAGCGCCAAAATTATTTTTTTCATATAGAATTACATCACAATTATTTCGAACTAGAATTGCATCAAAGTTATTTTGCTATAGAACTGCTTCATAATTATTTTCAACGGAATTGCATCACAATTATTTCGAACAAGAATTGCATAAAAGTAATTTTTCTATTAAACAGCGCCAAAATTATTTTTTTCATATAGAATTACATCACAATTATTTCGAACTAGAATTGCATCAAAGTTATTTTGCTATAGAACTGCTTCACAATTATTTCGAACAAGAATTGCATAAAAGTAATTTTTCTATTAAACAGCGCCAAAATTATTTTTTTCATATAGAATTACATCACAATTATTTCGAACTAGAATTGCATAAAAGTTATTTTGCTATAGAACTGCTTCATAATTATTTTCAACGGAATTGCATCACAATTATTTTGAACAAGAATTGCATAAAACTGATTTTTCTATTAAACAGCGCCAAAATTATTTTTTTCATATAGAATTAAATCACAATTATTTCGAACAAGAATTGCATAAAAGTAATTTTTCTATTAAACAGCGCCAAAATTATTTTTTTCATATAGAATTACATCACAATTATTTCGAACTAGAATTGCATAAAAGTATTTTTTCAATTAAACAGCGCCTAAATTATTTCGAAATGAAATGACGTAAAATTATTCTGCTAGAAAACTGCGTCATAATTATTTTCAACAGCATTGCATGCCAATTATTTCTAAATCGAATTTCATCACAATTATTTTGTAATAGAATGACATAAACGTTATTTTACCATAAAACTGCGTCATAATTATTTACAAAAGAATTGCATCACAATTATTTCGCAATAGAATTGCATTAAATTTGTTTGCTATAAAACTGCGCCAGAGTTTATTTCCAGAGACTTTCACTATAATTATTTCGAAATTATTTTCAATAGAATTACATCGTAATAGATATGCATAACATTATATTCGATAGAATTGCATCGTAATAGAAATGGATAGAAATTATTTTCAATAGAATTGAATCGTAATAGAAATGCATCAAATTATTTTCAATAGAATTGCATCGTAATAGAAATTCATAAAATTATTTTCAATAGAATTGCATCGTAATAGAAATGCATAAAATTATTTTCAATAGAATTGAATCGTAATAGAAATGCATAACATTATTTTCAATAGAATTGCATCGTAATAGAAATGCATAAAATTATTTTCAATAGAATTGCATCGTAATAGAAATGCATAAAATTTTTTTCAATAGAATTGCATCATAATAGAAATGCATACAGTTATTTTCAATAGAATTGAATAGTAATAGAAATGCATCAAATTATTTTCAATAGAACTGCATCGTAATAGAAATGCATAACATTATTTTCAATATAATTTCATCGTAATAGAAATACATAAAATTATTTTCAATAGAATTGCATCGTAATAGAAATGCATCATATTATTTTCAATAGAATTGAATCGTAATAGAAATGCATCAAATTATTTTCAATAGAATTGCATCGTAATAGAAATGCATAAAATTATTTTCAATAGAATTGCATCGTAATAGAAATGCATAAAATTATTTTCAATAGAATTTAATCGTAATAGAAATGCATAAAATTATTTTCAATAGAATTGCATCGTAATAGAAATGCATAAAATTATTTTCAATAGAATTGCATCGTAATAGAAATGCATCAAATTATTTTACTATAAAACTGCGTCATAATTATTTGAAATACAACACAATTATTACTAAATTTAATTGCATGAGAATTATTGTGCTATAAAACTGCGTCATAATTATTTGAAATACAACACAATTATTACTAAATTTAATTGCATAAGAATTATTTTGCTATAAAACTGCGTAATAATTATTTGAAATACAACACAATTATTACTAAATTTAATTGCATGAGAATTATTTTGCTATAAAACTGCGTCATAATTATTTGAAATACAACACAATTATTACTAAATTTAATTGCATAAGAGTTATCTTACTATATTACTGCGTCATAATTATTTGAAATACAACACAATTATTACTAAATTTAATTGCATAAGAATTAGTTTGCTATAAAACTGCGTCATAATTATTTGAAATACAATACAATTATTACTAAATTTAAATGCATAAGAATTAGTTTGCTATAAAACTGCGTCATAATTGTTTGAAATACAACATAATTATTACTAAATTAAATTGCACAAGAATTATTTTGCTATAAAACTGCGTCATAATTATTTGAAATACAACACAATTATTACTAAATTTAATTGCATAAGAATTATTTTGCTATAAAACTGCGTCATAATTATTTGAAATACAACACAATTATTACTAAATTTACTTGCATAAGAATTATTTTGCTATAAAACTGCGCCATAATTATTTAAAATACAACACAATTATTACTAAATTTAATTGCATAAGAATTATTTTGCTATAAAACTGCGTCATTATTATTGTACATACAACACAATTATTACTAAATTTAATTGCATAAGAATTATCTTACTATATTACTGCGTCATAAGTATTTGAAATACAACACAATTATTACTAAATTTAATTGCATAATAATTAGTTTGCTATAAAAATGCGTCATAATTATTTGAAATACAATACAATTATTACTAAATTTAAATGCATAAGAATTAGTTTGCTATAAAACTGCGTCATAATTGTTTGAAATACAACATAATTATTACTAAATTTAATTGCATAAGAATTATTTTGCTATAAAACTGCGTCATAATTATTTGAAATACAACACAATTATTACTAAATTTAATTGCATATAAATTAGTTTGCTATAAAACTGCGTCATAATTATTTGAAATACAACACAATTATCACTAAATTTAATTGAATAAGAACTATTTTGCTATAAAACTGCGTCATAATTATTTGAAATACTACCCAATTATTACTAAATTTAATTGCATAAGAATTATTTTGCTATAAAACTTCATCATAATTATTTGAAATACAACGCAATAATTACTAAATTTAATGGCATAAGAATTATTTTGCTATAAAACTGCGTCATAATTATTTGAAATACAACAAAATTATTACTAAATTTAATTGCATAAGAATTATTTTGCTATAAAACTTCCTCAACATTATTTGAAATACAACACAATTATTACTAAATTTAATTGCATAAGAATTATTTTGCTATGAAATTGCCTCATAATTATTTGAAATACAACACAATTATTACTAAATTTAATTGCATAAGAATTAGTTTGCTATAAAATTGCCTCATAATTATTTGAAATACAACACAATTATTACTAAATTTAATTGCATAAGAATTAGTTTGCTATAAAATTGCGTCATAATTATTTGAAATACAACACAATTATTAATAAATTTAATTGCATAAGATTTATTTTGCTATAAAACTGCGTCATAATTATTTGAAATACAGCACAATTATTACTAAATTTAATTGCATAAGAATTATTTTGCTATAAAACTGCGTAATAATTATTTGAAATACAACACAATTATTACTAAATTTAATTGCATGAGAATTATTTTGCTATAAAACTGCGTCATAATTATTGTAAATACAACACAATTATTACTAAATTTAATTGCATAAGAATTATCTTACTATATTACTGCGTCATAATTATTTGAAATACAACACAATTATTACTAAATGTAATTGCATAAGAATTAGTTTGCTATAAAACTGCGTCATAATTATTTGAAATACAATACAATTATTATTAAATTTAAATGCATAAGAATTAGTTTGCTATAAAACTGCGTCATAATTGTTTGAAATACAACATAATTATTACTAAATTAAATTGCACAAGAATTATTTTGCTATAAAACTGCGTCATAATTATTTGAAATACAACACAATTATTACTAAATTTAATTGCATAAGAATTATTTTGCTATAAAACTGCGTCATAATTATTTGAAATACAACACAATTATTACTAAATTTAATTGCATAAGAATTATTTTGCTATAAAACTGCGCCATAATTATTTAAAATACAACACAATTATTACTAAATTTAATTGCATAAGAATTATTTTGCTATAAAACTGCGTCATTATTATTGTACATACAACACAATTATTACTAAATTTAATTGCATAAGAATTATCTTACTATATTACTGCGTCATAAGTATTTGAAATACAACACAATTATTACTAAATTTAATTGCATAATAATTAGTTTGCTATAAAAATGCGTCATAATTATTTGAAATACAATACAATTATTACTAAATTTAAATGCATAAGAATTAGTTTGCTATAAAACTGCGTCATAATTGTTTGAAATACAACATAATTATTACTAAATTTAATTGCATAAGAATTATTTTGCTATAAAACTGCGTCATAATTATTTGAAATACAACACAATTATTACTAAATTTAATTGCATATAAATTAGTTTGCTATAAAACTGCGTCATAATTATTTGAAATACAACACAATTATCACTAAATTTAATTGAATAAGAACTATTTTGCTATAAAACTGCGTCATAATTATTTGAAATACTACCCAATTATTACTAAATTTAATTGCATATGAATTATTTTGCTATAAAACTTCATCATAATTATTTGAAATACAACGCAATAATTACTAAATTTAATGGCATAAGAATTATTTTGCTATAAAACTGCGTCATAATTATTTGAATTACAACATAATTATTACTAAATTTAATTGCATAAGAATTATTTTACTATAAAACTGCGTCATAATTATTTGAAATACAACAAAATTATTACTAAATTTAATTGCATGAGAATTATTTTGCTATAAAACTTCCTCATAATTATTTGAAATACAACACAATTATTACTAAATTTAATTGCATAAGAATTAGTTTGCTATAAAATTGCCTCATAATTGTTTTAAATACAACACAATTATTAATAAATTTAATTGCATAAGATTTATTTTGCTATAAAACTGCGTCATAATTATTTGAAATACAGCACAATTATTACTAAATTTAATTGCATAAGAATTATTTTGCTATAAAACTGCGTAATAATTATTTGAAATACAACACAATTATTACTAAATTTAATTGCATGAGAATTATTTTGCTATAAAACTGCGTCATAATTATTTGAAATACAACACAATTATTACTAAATTTAATTGCATAAGAATTATCTTACTATATTACTGCGTCATAATTATTTGAAATACAACACAATTATTACTAAATTTAATTGCATAAGAATTAGTTTGCTATAAAACTGCGTCATAATTATTTGAAATACAATACAATTATTACTAAATTTAAATGCATAAGAATTAGTTTGCTATAAAACTGCGTCATAATTGTTTGAAATACAACATAATTATTACTAAATTTAATTGCATAAGAATTAGTTTGCTATAAAACTGCGTCATAATTATTTGAAATACAACACAATTATTACTAAATTTAATTGTATAAGAATAATTTTGCTATAACATAGCGTCATAATAATTTGAAATACAACACAATTATTACTAAATTTAATTGCATAAGAATTAGTTTGTCTATAAAACTGCGTCATGATTATTTGAAACACAACACAATTATTACTAAATTTAATTGCATAAGAATTATTTTGCTATAAAATTGCGTCATAATTATCTAAAATACAACACAATTATTACCAAATTTAATTGCATGAGAATTATTTTGCTATACAACTGCGTCATAATCATTTGAAATACAACACAATTATTACTAAATTTAATTGTATAAGAATTATTTTGCTATAAAATTGCGTCTTAGTTATTTGAAATACAACACAATTATTACTAAATTTAATTGCTTAAGAATTATGTTGCTATAAAACTGCGTCATAATTATTTGAAATACAATACAATTATTACTAAATTTAATTGCATTAGAATTATTTTGTTACAAAACTGCGTCATAATTATTTGAAATACAATACAATTATTACTAAATTTCATTGCATAAGAATAATTTTGCTATAAAACTGCGTCATAGTTATTTGAAATACAACACAATTATTACTAAATTTAATTGCATAAGAATTAGTTTGCTATAAAACTGCGTCATAATTATTGGAAATAAAACACAATTATTACTAAATTTAATTGTATAAGAATACTTTTGCTATAAAATTGCGTCATAATTATTTGAAATACAACACAATTATTACTAAATTTAATTGCATAAGATTTATTTTGCTATAAAATTGCCTCATAATTATTTGAAATACAGCACAATTATTACTAAATTTAATTGCATAAGAATTATTTTGCTATAAAATTGCCTTATAATTATTTGAAATACAACACAATTATTACTAAATTTAATTGCATAAGAATTAGTTTGCTATAAAATTGCCTCATAATTATTTGAAATACAACACAATTATTACTAAATTTAATTGCATAAGAATTATTTTGCTATTAAACTTCCTCATAATTATTTGAAATACAACACAATTATTACTAAATTTAATTGCATAAGAATTATTTTGCTATAAAACTGCGTCATAATTATTTGAAATACAACACAATTATTACTAAATTTAATTGCATAAGAATTAGTTTGCTATAAAATGGCCTCATAATTATTTGAAATACAACACAATTATTACTAAATTTAATTGCATAAGAATGATTTTGCTATAAAATTGCGTCATAATTATTTGAAATACAACACAATTATTACAAAATTTAATTGCATAAGAATTAGTTTGCTATAAAATTGGCTCATAATTATTTGAAATACAACACAATTATTACTAAATTTAATTGCATAAGAATTAGTTTGCTATAAAATTGCCTCATAATTATTTGAAATACAACACAATTATTACTAAATTTAATTGCATAAGAATTAGTTTGCTTTAAAATTGCCTCATAATTATTTGAAATACAACACAATTATTACTAAATATAATTGCATAACCATTATTGTGCTATAAAACTGCGTCATAATTATTTGAAATACAACGCAATTATTACTAAATGTAATTGCATAAGAATTAGTTTGCTATAAAACTGCGTCATAATTATTTACAATACAACACAATTATTACTAAATTGAATTGCATCAGAATTATTTTGCTATAAAACTGCGTCATAATTATTTGAAATACAATACAATTATTACTAAATTTAAATGCATAAGAATTAGTTTGCTATAAAACTGCGTCATAATTGTTTGAAATACAACATAATTATTACTAAATATAATTGCATAAGAATTAGTTTGCTATAAAACTGCGTCATAATTATTTGAAATACAACACAATTATTACTAAATTTAATTGTATAAGAATAATTTTAATATAACATAGCGTCATAATAATTTGAAATACAACACAATTATTACTAAATTTAATTGCATAAGAATTAGTTTGTCTATAAAACTGCGTCATGATTATTTGAAACACAACACAATTATTACTAAATTTAATTGCATAAGAATTATTTTGCTATAAAATTGCGTCATAATTATCTAAAATACAACACAATTATTACCAAATTTAATTGCATGAGAATTATTTTGCTATACAACTGCGTCATAATCATTTGAAATACAATACAATTATTACTAAATTTCATTGCATAAGAATAATTTTGCTATAAAACTGCGTCATAGTTATTTGAAATACAACACAATTATTACTAAATTTAATTGCATAAGAATTAGTTTGCTATAAAACTGCGTCATAATTATTGGAAATAAAACACAATTATTACTAAATTTAATTGTATAAGAATACTTTTGCTATAAAATTGCGTCATAATTATTTGAAATACAACACAATTATTACTAAATTTAATTGCATAAGATTTATTTTGCTATAAAATTGCCTCATAATTATTTGAAATACAGCACAATTATTACTAAATTTAATTGCATAAGAATTATTTTGCTATAAAATTGCCTTATAATTATTTGAAATACAACACAATTATTACTAAATTTAATTGCATAAGAATTAGTTTGCTATAAAATTGCCTCATAATTATTTGAAATACAACACAATTATTACTAAATTTAATTGCATAAGAATTATTTTGCTATTAAACTTCCTCATAATTATTTGAAATACAACACAATTATTACTAAATTTAATTGCATAAGAATTATTTTGCTATAAAACTGCGTCATAATTATTTGAAATACAACACAATTATTACTAAATTTAATTGCATAAGAATTAGTTTGCTATAAAATGGCCTCATAATTATTTGAAATACAACACAATTATTACTAAATTTAATTGCATAAGAATGATTTTGCTATAAAATTGCGTCATAATTATTTGAAATACAACACAATTATTACAAAATTTAATTGCATAAGAATTAGTTTGCTATAAAATTGGCTCATAATTATTTGAAATACAACACAATTATTACTAAATTTAATTGCATAAGAATTAGTTTGCTATAAAATTGCCTCATAATAATTTGAAATACAACACAATTATTACTAAATTTAATTGCATAAGAATTAGTTTGCTTTAAAATTGCCTCATAATTATTTGAAATACAACACAATTATTACTAAATATAATTGCATAACCATTATTGTGCTATAAAACTGCGTCATAATTATTTGAAATACAACGCAATTATTACTAAATGTAATTGCATAAGAATTAGTTTGCTATAAAACTGCGTCATAATTATTTACAATACAACACAATTATTACTAAATTGAATTGCATCAGAATTATTTTGCTATAAAACTGCGTCATAATTATTTGAAATACAACACAATTATTACTAAATTTAATTGCATAAGAATTAGTTTGCTATAAAACTGCGTCATAATTATTGTAAATACAACACAATTATTACTAAATTTAATTGCATACGGATTTGTTTGCTATAAAACTGCGTCATAATTATTGAAAATAAAACACAATTATTACTAAATTTAATTGTATAAGAATAATTTAGCTATAAAATTGCGTCATAATAATTTGAAATACAACATAATTATTACTAAATTCAATTGCATAAGTATTAGTTTGCTATAAAACTGCGTCATAATTATTTGAAATACAACACAATTATTACTAAATTTAATTGCATAAGAATAATTTTGCTATAAAACTGCGTCATAATTATTTTAAATACAACACAATTATTCTTAAATTTAATTGCATCAGAATTATTTTGCTATAGAACTGCGTCATAATTATTTGAAATACAACACAATTATTACTAAATTTAATTGCATAAGAATTAGTTTGCTATAAAACTGCGTCATAATTATTTTAAATACAACACAATTATTACTAAATTGAATTGCATCAGAATTATTTTGCTATAAAACTGCGTCATAATTATTTGAAATACAACACAATTATTACTAAATTTAATTGCATAAGAATTAGTTTGCTATAAAACTGCGTCATAATTATTGTAAATACAACACAATTATTACTAAATTTAATTGCATACGGATTTGTTTGCTATAAAACTGCGTCATAATTATTGAAAATAAAACACAATTATTACTAAATTTAATTGTATAAGAATAATTTAGCTATAAAATTGCGTCATAATAATTTGAAATACAACATAATTATTGCTAAATTCAATTGCATAAGTATTAGTTTGCTATAAAACTGCGTCATAATTATTTGAAATACAACACAATTATTACTAAATTTAATTGCATAAGAATAATTTTGCTATAAAACTGCGTCATAATTATTTTAAATACAACACAATTATTCTTAAATTTAATTGCATCAGAATTATTTTGCTATAGAACTGCGTCATAATTATTTGAAATACAACACAATTATTACTAAATTTAATTGCATAAGAATTAGTTTGCTATAAAACTGCGTCATAATTATTTTAAATACAACACAATTATTACTAAATTGAATTGCAAAAGTATTATTTTGCTATAAAACTGCGTCATAATTATTTGAAATACAACACAATTATTACTAAATTTAATTGAATAAGAATTAGTTGGCTATAAAACTGCGTCATAATTATTGGAAATACAACACAATTATTACTAAATTTAATTGCATAAGAATTAGTTTGCTATAAAACTGCGTCATAATCATTGTAAATACAACACAATTATTACTAAATTTAATTGTATAAGAATAATTTTGTATAAAATAGCGTCATAATACTTTGAAATACAACATCATTATTACTAAATTTAATTGCATAAGAATTCTTCTGCTATAAAACTGCGTCATAATTATTTGTAATACAACGCAATTATTACTAAATGTAATTGCATAAAAATTAGTTTGCTATAAAACTGCGTCATAATTATTTACAATACAACACAATTATTACTAAATTTAATTGCATAAGAATTATATTGATATAAAACTGCGTCCTAATTATTTGAAATACAACACAATTATTACTAAATTTAATTGCATAAGAATTAGTTGGCTATAAAACTGCGTCATAATTATTTGAAATACAACACAATTATTACTAAATTTAATTGCATAAGAATTAGTTGGCTATAAAACTGCGTCATAATTATTGTAAATACAACACAATGATTACTAAATTTAATTGCATAAGAATTAGTTTGCTATAAAACTGCGTCATAATTATTGTAAATACAACACAATTATTAGTAAATTTGATTGCATAAGAATTATTTTGCTATAAAACTGCGTAATAATTATTTGAAATACAACACAATTATTACTAAATTTAATTGCATCAGAATTATTTTGCTATAAAACTGCGTCATAATTATTTGAAATACAACACAATTATTACTAAATTTAATTGCATAAGAATTAGTTTGCTATAAAACTGCGTCATAATTATTTGCAATTCAACACAATTTTTACTAAATTTAATTGCATAAGAATTAGTTTGCTATAAAACTGCATCATAATTATTGAAAATAAAACACAATTATTACTAAATTTAATTGTATAAGAATAATTTTGCTATAAAATTGCGTCATAATAATTTGAAATACAACATTATTATTACTACATTTAATTGCATAAGAATTAATTTACTATAAAACTGCGTCCTAATTATTTGAAATACAACACAATTATTACTAAATTTAATTGCATAAGAATTAGTTTGCTATAAAACTGCGTCATAATTATTGGAAATAAAACACAATTATTACTAAATTTAATTGTATAAGAATACTTTTGCTATAAAATTGCGTCATAATTATTTGAAATACAACATAATTATTACTAAATTTAATTGTATAAGAATAATTTTGCTATAAAACTGCGTCCTAATTATTTGAAATACATCACAATTATTACTAAATTTAATTGCATAAGAATTAGTTGGCTATAAAACTGCGTCATAATTATTTGAAATACAACACAATTATTACTAAATTTAATTGCATAAGAATTATTTTGCTATAAAACTGCGTCGGTATTATTGTAAATACAACACAATTATTACTAAATTTAATTGCATAAGAATTCTTTTGCTATAAAACTGCGTCATAATTATTTGATATACAATACAATTATTACTAAATTTAATTGCATAAGAATAATTTTGCTATAAAACTGCGTCATAATTATTTGAAATACAACACAATTATTACTAAATTTAATTGCATAAGTATTATTTTGCTATAAAACTGCGTCCTAATTATTTGAAATGCAACACAATTATTACTAAATTTAATTGCATAAGAATTATTTTGCTATAAAACTGCGTCATAATTATTTGAAATACAACACAATTATTACTAAATTTAATTGCATAAGAATTAGTTGATTATAAATCAGCGTCACAATTATTGTAAATACAACACAATTATTACTAAATTTAATTGTATAAGAATAATTTTGCTATAACATAGCGTCATAATAATTTGAAATACAACACAATTATTACTAAATTTAATTGCATAAGAATAATTTTGCTATAAAACTGCGTCATAATTATTTGAAATACAACACAATTATTACTAAATTTAATTGCATAAGAATTATTGTGCTATAAAACTGCGTCATAATTATTTGAAATACAACGCAATTATTACTAAATGTAATTGCATAAGAATTAGTTTGCTATAAAACTGCGTCATAATTATTTGAAATACAACACAATTATTACTACATTTTATTGCATCAGAATTATTTTGCTATAAAACTGCGTCATAATTATTTG
Source organism: Sepiola atlantica (assembly GCA_963556195.1). Taxonomy (NCBI): domain Eukaryota; kingdom Metazoa; phylum Mollusca; class Cephalopoda; order Sepiida; family Sepiolidae; genus Sepiola; species Sepiola atlantica. Next base: position 32,704,539 of record OY744534.1, read on the forward strand.
AAATACAACACAATTATTACTAAATTTAATTGCATAAGAATTAGTTTGCTATAAAACTGCGTCATAATTATTTGAAATACAACACAATTATTACTAAATTTAATTGCATAAGAATTATTTTGTTACAAAACTGCGTCATAATTATTTGAAATACAATACAATTATTACTAAATTTACTTGCATGAGAATAATTTTGCTATAAAACTGCGTCATAATTATTTGCAATTCAACACAATTATTACTAAATTTAATTGCATACGGATTTGTTTGCTATAAAACTGCGTCATAATTATTGAAAATAAAACACAATTATTACTAAATTTAATTGTATAAGAATAATTTTGCTATAAAATTGCGTCATAATAATTTGAAATACAACATAATTATTACTAAATTTAATTGCATAAGAATTATTTTGCTATAAAACTGCGTCCTAATTATTTGAAATACATCACAATTATTACTAAATTAAATTGCATAAGAATTAGTTGGCTATAAAACTGCGTCATAATTATTTGAAATACAACACAATTATTACTAAATTTCATTGCATAAGAATTATTTTGCTATAAAACTGCGTCATAATTATTTGAAATACAATACAATTATTACTAAATTTAATTGCATAAGAATAATTTTGCTATAAAACTGCGTCATAATTATTTGAAATACAACACAATTATTACTAAATTTAATTGCATAAGTATTATTTTGCTATAAAACTGCGTCCTAATTATTTGAAATACAACACAATTATTACTAAATTTAATTGCATAAGAATTAGTTTGCTATAAAACTGCGTCACAATTATTTTAAATACAACACAATTATTACTAAATTTCATTGCATAAGAATTATTTTGCTATAAAACTGCGTCATAATTATTTGAAATACAATACAATTATTACTAAATTTAATTGCATAAGAAAAATTTTGCTATAAAACTGCGTCATAATTATTTGAAATACAACACAATTATTACTAAATTTAATTGCATAAGTATTATTTTGCTATAAAACTGCGTCCTAATTATTTGAAATACAACACAATTATTACTAAATTTAATTGCATAAGAATTATTTTGCTATAAAACTTCGTCATAATTATTTGAAATACAACACAATTATTACTAAATTTAATTGCATAAGAATTAGTTTGCTATAAAACTGCGTCACAATTATTGTAAATACAACACAATTATTACTAAATTTAATTGTATAAGAATAATTTTGCTATAACATAGCGTCATAATAATTTGAAATACAACACAATTATTACTAAATTTCATTGCATAAGAATAATTTTGCTATAAAACTGCGTCATAATTATTTGAAATACAACACAATTATTACTAAATATACTTGCATAACCATTATTGTGCTATAAAACTGCGTCATAATTATTTGAAATACAACGCAATTATTACTAAATGTAATTGCATAAGAATTAGTTTGCTATAAAACTGCGTCATAATTATTTACAATACAACACAATTATTACTAAATTGAATTGCATCAGAATTATTTTGCTATAAAACTGCGTCATAATTATTTGAAATACAACACAATTATTACTAAATTTAATTGCATAAGAATTAGTTTGCTATAAAACTGCGTCATAATTATTGTAAATACAACACAATTATTACTAAATTTAATTGCATACGGATTTGTTTGCTATAAAACTGCGTCATAATTATTGAAAATAAAACACAATTATTACTAAATTTAATTGTATAAGAATAATTTAGCTATAAAATTGCGTCATAATAATTTGAAATACAACATAATTATTACTAAATTCAATTGCATAAGTATTAGTTTGCTATAAAACTGCGTCATAATTATTGTAAATACAACACAATTATTACTAAATGTAATTGCATGAGAATAATTTTGCTATAAAACTGCGTCATAATTATTTTAAATACAACACAATTATTACTAAATTTAATTGCATCAGAATTATTTTGCTATAGAACTGCGTCATAATTATTTGAAATACAACACAATTATTACTAAATTTAATTGCATAAGAATTAGTTTGCTATAAAACTGCGTCATAATTATTTTAAATACAAACCAATTATTACTAAATTGAATTGCAAAAGTATTATTTTGCTATAAAACTGCGTCATAATTATTTGAAATACAACACAATTATTACTAAATTTAATTGAATAAGAATTAGTTGGCTATAAAACTGCGTCATAATTATTGGAAATACAACACAATTATTACTAAATTTAATTGCATAAGAATTAGTTTGCTATAAAACTGCGTCATAATCATTGTAAATACAACACAATTATTACTAAATTTAATTGTATAAGAATAATTTTGTATAAAATAGCGTCATAATACTTTGAAATACAACATCATTATTACTAAATTTAATTGCATAAGAATTCTTTTGCTATAAAACTGCGTCATAATTATTTGTAATACAACGCAATTATTACTAAATGTAATTGCATAAAAATTAGTTTGCTATAAAACTGCGTCATAATTATTTACAATACAACACAATTATTACTAAATTTAATTGCATAAGAATTATATTGATATAAAACTGCGTCCTAATTATTTGAAATACAACACAATTATTACTAAATTTAATTGCATAAGAATTAGTTGGCTATAAAACTGCGTCATAATTATTTGAAATACAACACAATTATTACTAAATTTAATTGCATAAGAATTAGTTGGCTATAAAACTGCGTCATAATTATTGTAAATACAACACAATTATTACTAAATTTAATTGCATAAGAATTAGTTTGCTATAAAACTGCGTCATAATTATTTGAAATACAACACAATTATTACTAAATTTAATTGCATAAGAATTATTTTGTTACAAAACTGCGTCATAATTATTTGAAATACAATACAATTATTACTAAATTTAATTGCATTAACATAATTTTGCTATAAAACTGCGTCATAATTATTTGCAATTCAACACAATTATTACTAAATGTAATTGCATACGGATTTGTTTGCTATAAAACTGCGTCATAATTATTGAAAATAAAACACAATTATTACTAAATTTAATTGTATAAGAATAATTTTGCTATAAAATTGCGTCATAATAATTTTAAATACAACATAATTATTACTAAATTTAATGGCATAAGAATTATTTTGCTATAAAACTGCGTCATAATTATTTGAAATACAACACAATTATTACTAAATTTAATTGCATAAGAATTATTGTGCTATAAAACTGCGTCATAATTATTTGAAATACAACGCAATTATTACTAAATGTAATTGCATAAGAATTAGTTTGCTATAAAACTGCGTCATAATTATTTACTATACAACACAATTATTACTAAATTTAATTGCATAAGAATAATATTGATATAAAACTGCGTCCTAATTATTTGAAATACAACACAATTATTACTAAATTTAATTGCATAAGAATTAGTTGGCTATAAAACTGCGTCATAATTATTTGAAATACAACACAATGATTACTAAATTTAATTGCATAAGAATTAGTTTGCTATATAACTGCGTCATAATTATTGTAAATACAACACCATTATTACTAAATTTAATTGCATAAGAATTATTTTGCTATAAACTGCGTCATAATTATTTGAAATACAACACAATTATTAGTAAATTTAATTGCATAAGAATTAGTTCGCTATAAAACTGCGTACTAATTATTTATAATACAACACAATTATTATTAAATTTAATTGCATAAGAATTAGTTTGCTATAAAACTGCGTCATAATTATTTACAATACAACACAATTATTACTAAATTTAATTGCATAAGAATTATTTTGCTATAAAACTGCGTCCTAATTATTTGAAATACAACACAATTATTACTAAATTTAATTGCATAAGAATTAGTTAGCTATACCCTACGTCATAATTATTGTAAATACAACACAATTATTACTAAATTTAATGGCATAAGAATTATTTTGCTATAAAATTGCGTCATAATTATCTAAAATACAACACAATTATTACTAAATTTAGTTGCATAAGATTTTGTTTGCTATAAAACTGTGACATAATTATTTGAAATACAGCACAATTATTACTAAATTTAATTGCATAAGAATTAGTTTGCTATAAAACTACGTCATAATTATTGTAAATACAACACAATTATTACTAAATTTAATTGTATTAGAATTATATTGTTATAAAATTGTGTAATAATTATTTGAAATACAACACAATTATTACTAAATTTAATTGCATCAGAATTTTTTTGCTATTAAACTGCGTCATAATTATTTGAAATACAACACAATTATTACTAAATTTAATTGCATAAGAATTAGTTTGCTATAAAACTGGGTCATAATTATTTGAAATACAACACAATTATTACTAAATTTAATTGCACAGGAATTAGTTTGCTATAAAACCTCGTCATAATTATTGTAAATACCACACAATTATTACAAAATTTAATTGTATAAACATTATGTTGCTATAAAACTGCGTCATAATTATTTGAAATACGACATAATGATTACTAAATTTAATTGCATAAGAATTATTTTGCTACAAAACTGCGTCATTTCTATTGTACATACAACAAAATTATTACTAAATTTAATTGCATAAGAATTATTTTGCTATAAAACTGCGTAATAATTATTTGAAATACAACACAATTATTACTAAATTTAATTGCATAAGAATTATTTTGCGATAAAACTGCGTCATAATTATTTGAAATACAACACAATTATTATAAAATTTAATTGCATAAGAATTATTTTGCCAAAAAACTGCGTCATAATTATTTGAAATACAACACAATGATTAGTAAATTTAATTGAATAAGAATTATTTTGTTAAAAAACTGCGTCATATCTATTTGAAATACAATGCAATTATTACTAAATTAAATTGCATAAGAATAATTTTGCTATAAAACAGCGTCATAATTATTTGAAATACAATACAATTATTACTAAATTTAATTGCATAAGAATTAGTTTGCTATAAAACTGCGTCATAATTATTGTAAATACAACACAATTATTACTAAATTTTATGTTATGAGAATAATTTTGCTATGCAACTGCGTCATAATTATTTGAAATACAACACAATTATTACTAAATTTATTTGCATAAGAATTATTTTGTTAAAATACTGCGTCATAATTATTTGAAATACAATACAATTATTACTAAATTTAATTGCATAAGAATAATTTTGCTATAAATCTGCGTCATAATTATTTGAAATACAACACAATTATTACTAAATTTAATTGCATAGGAATTAGTTGGCTATAAAACTGCGTCATAATTATTGTAAATGCAACACAATTATTACTATATTTAATTGTATAAGACTAATTTTGCTATAAAATTTCGTCATAATAATTTCAAATACAACATAATTATTACTAAATTTAATTGCATAAGAATTATTTTGATAAATAACTGCGTGATAATTATTTGAAATACAACACAATTATTACTAAATTAAATTGTATAAGAATAATTTTGCAATAATATTGCGTCATAATTATTTGAAATACAACACAATAATTACTGAATTTAATTGCATAAGAATTACTTTGCTATAAAACTGCGCCGGAATTATTTGAAATACAACACAATTATTACTAAATTTAATTGCATAAGAATTATTTTGTTAAAAAACTGTGTCATAATTATTTGAAATACAACACAATTATCACTAAATTTAATTGCATAAGAATTAGTTTGCTATAAAACTGCGTCATAATTATTTGAAATACAACATAATTATTACTAAATTTAATTGTATAAGAATAATTCTGCTATCAAATAGCGTCATAATAATTTGAAATACAACACAATTATTACTAAATTTTATTGCATAATAATTATTTTGCTATAAAACTGCGTCATAATTATTTGAAATACAACACAATTATTACTAAATTTATTTGTATAAGAATAGTTTTGCTATAAAATAGCGTCATAATAATTTGAAATACAACACAATTATTACTAAATAATAATTCTTAAATAATAATTCTTGAATTATAATTCTTTAATAATAAGTATTATGCAATTAAAGCATAATAATTATTTTGCTATAAAACTGCGTCATAATTATTTGCAATACAACACAATTATTACTAAATTTAATTGCATAAGAATTATTGTGCTATAAAACTGCGTCATAATTATTTGAAATACAACGCAATTATTACTAAATGTAATTGCATAAGAATTAGTTTGCTATACAACTGCGTCATAATTATTTGAAATACAACACAATTATTACTACATTTTATTGCATCAGAATTATTTTGCTATAAAACTGCGTCATAATTATTTGAAATACAACACAATTATTACTAAATTTAATTGCATACGGATTTGTTTGCTATAAAACTGCGTCATAATTATTGAAAATAAAACACAATTATTACTAAATTTAATTGTATGAGAATAATTTTGCTATAAAATTGCGTCATAATAATTTGAAATACAACATAATTATTACTAAATTTAATTGCATAAGAATTATTTTGCTATAAAACTGCGTCCTAATTATTTGAAATACATCACAATTATTACTAAATTTAATTGCATAAGAATTAGTTTGCTATAAAACTGCGTCATAATTATTTGAAATACAACACAATTATTACTACATTTTATTGCATCAGAATTATTTTGCTATAAAACTGCGTCATAATTATTTGAAATACAACACAATTATTACTAAATTTAATTGCATACGGATTTGTTTGCTATAAAACTGCGTCATAATTATTGAAAATAAAACACAATTATTACTAAATTTAATTGTATGAGAATAATTTTGCTATAAAATTGCGTCATAATAATTTGAAATACAACATAATTATTACTAAATTTAATTGCATAAGAATTATTTTGCTATAAAACTGCGTCCTAATTATTTGAAATACATCACAATTATTACTAAATTTAATTGCATAAGAATTAGTTGGCTATAAAACTGCGTCATAATTATTTGAAATACAACACAATTATTACTAAATTTCATTGCATAAGAATTATTTTGCTATAAAACTGCGTCATAATTATGTGAAATACAATACAATTAGTACTAAATTTAATTGCATAAGAATAATTTTGCTATAAAACTGCGTCATAATTATTTGAAATACAACACAATTATTACTAAATTTAATTGCATAAGTATTATTTTGCTATAAAACTGCGTCCTAATTATTTGAAATACAACACAATTATTACTAAATTTAATTGCATAAGAATTATTTTGCTAAAAAACTTCGTCATAATTATTTGAAATACAACACAATTATTACTAAATTTAATTGCATAAGAATTAGTTTGCTATAAAACTGCGTCACAATTATTGTAAATACAACACAACTATTACTAAATTTAATTGTATCAGAATAATTTTGCTATAACATAGCGTCATAATAATTTGAAATACAACACAATTATTACTAAATTTGATTGCATAAGAATTATTTTGCTATAAAACTGCGTCATAATTATTTGAAATACAACACAATTATTACTAAATATAATTGCATAAGCATTATTGTGCTATAAAACTGCGTCATAATTATTTGAAATACAACGAAATTATTACTAAATGTAATTGCATAAGAATTAGTTTGCTATAAAACTGCGTCATAATTATTTACAATACAACACAATTATTACTAAATTGAATTGCATAAGAATTAGTTTGCTATAAAACTGCGTCATAATTATTGTAAATACAACACAATTATTACAAAATTTAATTGCATAAGAATTATTTTGTTACAAAACTGCGTCATACTTATTTGAAATACAATACAATTATTACTAAATTTAATTGCATAAGAATAATTTTGCTATAAAACTGCGTCATAATTATTTGAAATACAACACAATGATTAGTAAATTTAATTGAATAAGAATTATTTTGTTAAAAAACTGCGTCATATCTATTTGAAATACAATGCAATTATTACTAAATTAAATTGCATAAGAATAATTTTGCTATAAAACAGCGTCATAATTATTTGAAATACAATACAATTATTACTAAATTTAATTGCATAAGAATTAGTTTGCTATAAAACTGCGTCCTAATTATTTGAAATACAACACAATTATTACTAAATTTTATGTTATGAGATTAATTTTGCTATGCAACTGCGTCATAATTATTTGAAATACAACACAATTATTACTAAATTTATTTGCATAAGAATTATTTTGTTAAAATACTGCGACATAATTATTTGAAATACAATACAATTATTACTAAATTTAATTGCATAAGAATAATTTTGCTATAAATCTGCGTCATAATTATTTGAAATACAACACAATTATTACTAAATTTAATTGCATAGGAATTAGTTGGCTATAAAACTGCGTCATAATTATTGTAAATGCAACACAATTATTACTATATTTAATTGTATAAGACTAATTTTGCTATAAAATTTCGTCATAATAATTTCAAATACAACATAATTATTACTAAATTTAATTGCATAAGAATTATTTTGATAAATAACTGCGTGATAATTATTTGAAATACAACACAATTATTACTAAATTAAATTGTATAAGAATAATTTTGCAATAATATTGCGTCATAATTATTTGAAATACAACACAATAATTACTGAATTTAATTGCATAAGAATTACTTTGCTATAAAACTGCGCCGGAATTATTTGAAATACAACACAATTATTACTAAATTTAATTGCATAAGAATTATTTTGTTAAAAAACTGTGTCATAATTATTTGAAATACAACACAATTATCACTAAATTTAATTGCATAAGAATTAGTTTGCTATAAAACTGCGTCATAATTATTTGAAATACAACATAATTATTACTAAATTTAATTGTATAAGAATAGTTTTGCTATAAAATAGCGTCATAATAATTTGAAATACAACAAAATTATTACTAAATTTTATTGCATATGAATTATTTTGCTAAAAAACTACGTCATAATTATTGTAAATTCAACACAATTATAACTAAATTTTATTGCAACTTATTTAGTTTGCTATAAAACTGCGTCATAATTATTTGAAATACAACACAATTATTACTAAATAATAATTCTTAAATAATAATTCTTGAATTATAATTCTTTAATAATAAGTATTATGCAATTAAAGCATAATAATTATTTTGCTATAAAACTGCGTCATAATTATTTGCAATACAACACAATTATTACTAAATTTAATTGCATAAGAATTATTGTGCTATAAAACTGCGTCATAATTATTTGAAATACAACGCAATTATTACTAAATGTAATTGCATAAGAATTAGTTTGCTATACAACTGCGTCATAATTATTTGAAATACAACACAATTATGACTACATTTTATTGCATCAGAATTATTTTGCTATAAAACTGCGTCATAATTATTTGAAATACAACACAATTATTACTAAATTTAATTGCATACGGATTTGTTTGCTATAAAACTGCGTCATAATTATTGAAAATAAAACACAATTATTACTAAATTTAATTGTATGAGAATAATTTTGCTATAAAATTGCGTCATAATAATTTGAAATACAACATAATTATTACTAAATTTAATTGCATAAGAATTATTTTGCTATAAAACTGCGTCCTAATTATTTGAAATACATCACAATTATTACTAAATTTAATTGCATAAGAATTAGTTTGCTATAAAACTGCGTCATAATTATTTGAAATACAACACAATTATTACTACATTTTATTGCATCAGAATTATTTTGCTATAAAACTGCGTCATAATTATTTGAAATACAACACAATTATTACTAAATTTAATTGCATACGGATTTGTTTGCTATAAAACTGCGTCATAATTATTGAAAATAAAACACAATTATTACTAAATTTAATTGTATGAGAATAATTTTGCTATAAAATTGCGTCATAATAATTTGAAATACAACATAATTATTACTAAATTTAATTGCATAAGAATTATTTTGCTATAAAACTGCGTCCTAATTATTTGAAATACATCACAATTATTACTAAATTTAATTGCATAAGAATTAGTTGGCTATAAAACTGCGTCATAATTATTTGAAATACAACACAATTATTACTAAATTTCATTGCATAAGAATTATTTTGCTATAAAACTGCGTCATAATTATGTGAAATACAATACAATTAGTACTAAATTTAATTGCATAAGAATAATTTTGCTATAAAACTGCGTCATAATTATTTGAAATACAACACAATTATTACTAAATTTAATTGCATAAGTATTATTTTGCTATAAAACTGCGTCCTAATTATTTGAAATACAACACAATTATTACTAAATTTAATTGCATAAGAATTATTTTGCTAAAAAACTTCGTCATAATTATTTGAAATACAACACAATTATTACTAAATTTAATTGCATAAGAATTAGTTTGCTATAAAACTGCGTCACAATTATTGTAAATACAACACAACTATTACTAAATTTAATTGTATCAGAATAATTTTGCTATAACATAGCGTCATAATAATTTGAAATACAACACAATTATTACTAAATTTGATTGCATAAGAATTATTTTGCTATAAAACTGCGTCATAATTATTTGAAATACAACACAATTATTACTAAATATAATTGCATAAGCATTATTGTGCTATAAAACTGCGTCATAATTATTTGAAATACAACGAAATTATTACTAAATGTAATTGCATAAGAATTAGTTTGCTATAAAACTGCGTCATAATTATTTACAATACAACACAATTATTACTAAATTGAATTGCATAAGAATTAGTTTGCTATAAAACTGCGTCATAATTATTGTAAATACAACACAATTATTACAAAATTTAATTGCATAAGAATTATTTTGTTACAAAACTGCGTCATACTTATTTGAAATACAATACAATTATTACTAAATTTAATTGCATAAGAATAATTTTGCTATAAAACTGCGTCATAATTATTTGCAATTCAACACAATTATTACTAAATTTAATTGCATACGGATTTGTTTGCTATAAAACTGCGTCATAATTATTGAAAATAAAACATAATTATTACTAAATTTAATGGCATAAGGATTATTTTGCTATAAAACTGCGTCCTAATTATTTGAAATACAACACAATTATTACTAAATTTAATTGCATAAGAATTAGTTTGCTATAAAACTGCGTCATAATTATTTGAAATACAACACAATTATTACTAAATTTAATTCCATAAGAATTAGTTTGCTATAAAACTGCGTCATAATTATTGTAAATACAACACAACTATTACTAAATTTAATTGCATAAGAATTATTTTGCTATAAAACTGCGTCATAATTATTTGAAATACAACACAATTATTACTAAATTTTATTGCATCAGAATTATTTTGCTATAAAACTGCGTCATAATTATCTGAAATACAACACAATTATTACTAAATATAATTGCATAAGCATTATTGTGCTATAAAACTGCGTCATAATTATTTGAAATACAACGAAATTATTACTAAATGTAATTGCATAAGAATTAGTTTGCTATAAAACTGCGTCATAATTATTTACAATACAACACAATTATTACTAAATTGAATTGCATAAGAATTAGTTTGCTATAAAACTGCGTCATAATTATTGTAAATACTACACAATTATTACAAAATTTAATTGCATAAGAATTATTTTGTTACAAAACTGCGTCATACTTATTTGAAATACAATACAATTATTACTAAATTTAATTGCATAAGAATAATTTTGCTATAAAACTGCGTCATAATTATTTGCAATTCAACACAATTATTACTAAATTTAATTGCATACGGATTTGTTTGCTATAAAACTGCGTCATAATTATTGAAAATAAAACATAATTATTACTAAATTTAATGGCATAAGGATTATTTTGCTATAAAACTGCGTCCTAATTATTTGAAATACAACACAATTATTACTAAATTTAATTGCATAAGAATTAGTTGGCTATAAAACTGCGTCATAATTATTTGAAATACAACACAATTATTACTAAATTTAATTGCATAAGAATTAGTTTGCTATAAAACTGCGTCATAATTATTGTAAATACAACACAACTATTACTGAATTTAATTGCATGAGAATTATTTTGCTATAAAACTGCGTCATAATTATTTGAAATACAACACAATTATTACTAAATTTAATTGCATAAGAATTATTGTGCTATAAAACTGCGTCATAATTATTTTAAATACAACACAATTATTACTAAATTTAATTGCATCAGAATTATTTTGCTATAAAACTGCGTCATAATTATTTGAAATACAACGCAATTATTACTAAATCTAATTGCATAAGTATTATTTTGCTATCAAACTGCGTCATAATTATTTTAAATACAACACAATTATTACTAAATTTAATTGAATAAGAATTAGTTTGCTATAAAACTGCGTCACAATTATTGGAAATACAACACAATTATTACTAAATTTAATTGCATAAGAATTAGTTTGCTATAAAACTGCGTCATAATCATTGTAAATACAACACAATTATTACTAAATTTAATTGTATAAGAATAATTTTGCTATAAAATAGCGTCATAATACTTTGAAATACAACACCATTATTACTAAATTTAATTGCAGAAGAATTATTTTGCTATAAAACTGCGTCATAATTATTTGTAATACAACGCAATTATTACTGAATTTAATTGCATAAAAATTAGTTTGCTATAAAACTGCGTCATAATTATTTACAATACAACACAATTATTACTAAATTTAATTGCATAAGAATTATATTGATATAAAACTGCGTCCTAATTATTTGAAATACAACACAATTATTACTAAATTTAATTGCATAAGAATTAGTTGGCTATAAAACTGCGTCATAATTATTTGAAATACAACACAATTATTACTAAATTTAATTGCATAAGAATTAGTTGGCTATAAAACTGCGTCATAATTATTTGAAATACAACACAATGATTACTAAATTTAATTGCATAAGAATTAGTTTGCTATAAAACTGCGTCATAATTATTGTAAATACAACACAATGATTACTAAATTTAATTGCATAAGAATTATTTTGCTATAAAACTGCGTCATAATTATTTGAAATACAACACAATTATTACTAAATTTAATTGCATAAGAATTATTTTGCTATAAAACTGCGTCATAATTATTTGAAATACAACACAATTATTACTAAATTTAATTGCATAAGATATTGTTTGCTATAAAACTGCGTCATAATTATTTGCAATTCAACAAAATTTTTACTAAATTTAATTGCATAAGAATTAGTTGTCTATAAAACTGCGTCATAATTATTGAAAATAAAACACAATTATTACTAAATTTAATTGTATAAGAAAAATTTTGCTATAAAATTGCGTCATAATAATTTGAAATACAACACAATTATTACTAAATTTAATTGCATAAGAATTAGTTGGCTATAAAACTGCGTCATAATTATTTGAAATACAACACAATTATTACTAAATTTAATTGCATAAGAATTAGTTGGCTATAAAACTGCGTCATAATTATTTGAAATACAACACAATGATTACTAAATTTAATTGCATAAGAATTAGTTGGCTATAAAACTGCGTCATAATTATTTGAACTACAACACAATTATTACTAAATTTAATTGCATAAGAATTAGTTTGCTATAAAACTGCGTCATAATTATTTGAAATACAACACAATTATTACTAAATTTAATTGCATAAGAATTATTTTGTTACAAAACTGCGTCATAATTATTTGAAATACAATACAATTATTACTAAATTTAATTGCATTAACATAATTTTGCTATAAAACTGCGTCATAATTATTTGCAATTCAACACAATTATTACTAAATTTAATTGCATACGGATTTGTTTGCTATAAAACTGCGTCATAATTATTGAAAATAAAACACAATTATTACTAAATTTAATTGTATAAGAATAATTTAGCTATAAAATTGCGTCACAATAATTTGAAATACAACATAATTATTACTAAATTTAATGGCATAAGAATAATTTTGCTATAAAACTGCGTCCTAATTATTTGACATACAACACAATTATTACTAAATTTAATTGCATAAGAATTAGTTGGCTATAAAACTGCTTCATAATTATTTGAAATACAACACAATTATTACTAAATTTAATTGCATAAGAATTAGTTTGCTATAAAACTGCGTCATAATTATTGTAAATACAACACAATTATTACTAAATTTAATTGCATAAGAATTATTTTGCTATAAAACTGCGTCATAATTATTTGAAATACAATACAATTATTACTAAATTTAATTGCATAAGAATAATTTTGCTATAAAACTGCGTCATAATTATTTTAAATACAACACAATTATTACTAAATTTAATTGCATAAGAATTAGTTGGCTATAAAACTGCGTCATAATTATTTGAAATACAACACAATTATTACTAAATTTAATTGCATAAGTATTATTTTGCTATAAAACTGCGTCATAATTATTTGAAATACAACACAATTATTACTAAATTTAATTGAATAAGAATTAGTTGGCTATAAAACTGCGTCATAATTATTGGAAATACAACACAATTATTACTAAATTTAATTGCATAAGAATTAGTTTGCTATAAAACTGCGTCATAATCATTGTAAATACAACACAATTATTACTAAATTTAATTGTGTAAGAATAATTTTGCTATAAAATAGCGTCATAATACTTTGAAATACAACACCATTATTACTAAATTTAATTGCAGAAGAATTATTTTGCTATAAAACTGCGTCATAATTATTTGTAATACAACGCAATTATTACTGAATGTAATTGCATAAAAATTAGTTTGCTATAAAACTGCGTCATAATTATTTACAATACAACACAATTATTACTAAATTTAATTGCATAAGAATTATATTGATATAAAACTGCGTCCTAATTATTTGAAATACAACACAATTATTACTAAATTTAATTGCATAAGAATTAGTTGGCTATAAAACTGCGTCATAATTATTTGAAATACAACACAATTATTACTAAATTTAATTGCATAAGAATTAGTTGGCTATAAAACTGCGTCATAATTATTTGAAATACAACACAATGATTACTAAATTTAATTGCATAAGAATTAGTTTGCTATAAAACTGCGTCATAATTATTGTAAATACAACACAATGATTACTAAATTTAATTGCATAAGAATTATTTTGCTATAAAACTGCGTCATAATTATTTGAAATACAACACAATTATTACTAAATTTAATTGCATAAGAATTAGTTTGCTATAAAACTGCGTCATAATTATTTGCAATTCAACAAAATTTTTACTAAATTTAATTGCATAAGAATTAGTTGTCTATAAAACTGCGTCATAATTATTGAAAATAAAACACAATTATTACTAAATTTAATTGTATAAGAATAATTTTGCTATAAAATTGCGTCATAATAATTTGAAATACAACATTATTATTACTACATTTAATTGCATAAGAATTAATTTGCTATAAAACTGCGTCCTAATGATTTGAAATACAACACAATTATTACTAAATTTAATTGCATAAGAATTAGTTGGCTATAAAACTGCGTCATAATTATTTGAACTACAACACAATTATTACTAAATTTAATTGCATAAGAATTAGTTTGCTATAAAACTGCGTCATAATTATTTGAAATACAACACAATTATTACTAAATTTAATTGCATAAGAATTATTTTGTTACAAAACTGCGTCATAATTATTTGAAATACAATACAATTATTATTAAATTTAATTGCATTAACATAATTTTGCTATAAAACTACGTCATAATTATTTGCAATTCAACACAATTATTACTTAATTTAATTGCATACGGATTTGTTTGCTATAAAACTGCGTCATAATTATTGGAAATACAACACAATTATTACTAAATTTAATTGCATAAGAATTAGTTTGCTATAAAACTGCGTCATAATCATTGTAAATACAACACAATTATTACTAAATTTAATTGTATAAGAATAATTTTGCTATAAAATAGCGTCATAATACTTTGAAATACAACACCATTATTACTAAATTTAATTGCAGAAGAATTATTTTGCTATAAAACTGCGTCATAATTATTTGTAATACAACGCAATTATTACTGAATGTAATTGCATAAAAATTAGTTTGCTATAAAACTGCGTCATAATTATTTACAATACAACACAATGATTACTAAATTTAATTGCATAAGAATTAGTTGGCTATAAAACTGCGTCATAATTATTTGAACTACAACACAATTATTACTAAATTTAATTGCATAAGAATTAGTTTGCTATAAAACTGCGTCATAATTATTTTAAATACAACACAATTATTACTAAATTTAATTGCATAAGAATTAGTTGGCTATAAAACTGCGTCATAATTATTTGAAATACAACACAATTATTACTAAATTTAATTGCATAAGTATTATTTTGCTATAAAACTGCGTCATAATTATTTGAAATACAACACAATTATTACTAAATTTAATTGAATAAGAATTAGTTGGCTATAAAACTGCGTCATAATTATTGGAAATACAACACAATTATTACTAAATTTAATTGCATAAGAATTAGTTTGCTATAAAACTGCGTCATAATCATTGTAAATACAACACAATTATTACAAAGTTTAATTGTGTAAGAATAATTTTGCTATAAAATAGCGTCATAATACTTTGAAATACAACACCATTATTACTAAATTTAATTGCAGAAGAATTATTTTGCTATAAAACTGCGTCATAATTATTTGTAATACAACGCAATTATTACTGAATGTAATTGCATAAGAATTAGTTTGCTATAAAACTGCGTCATAATTATTTACAATACAACACAATTATTACTAAATTTAATTGCATAAGAATTATATTGATATAAAACTGCGTCTTAATTATTTGAAATACAACACAATTATTACTAAATTTAATTGCATAAGAATTAGTTGGCTATAAAACTGCGTCATAATTATTTGAAATACAACACAATTATTACTAAATTTAATTGCATAAGAATTAGTTGGCTATAAAACTGCGTCATAATTATTTGAAATACAAAACAATGATTACTAAATTTAATTGCATAAGAATTAGTTTGCTATAAAACTGCGTCATAATTATTGTAAATACAACACAATGATTACTAAATTTAATTGCATAAGAATTATTTTACTATAAAACTGCGTCATAATTATTTGAAATACAACACAATTATTACTAAATTTAATTGCATAAGAATTATTTTGCTATAAAACTGCGTCATAATTATTTGAAATACAACACAATTATTACTAAATTTAATTGCATAAGAATTAGTTTGCTATAAAACTGCGTCATAATTATTTGCAATTCAACAAAATTTTTACTAAATTTAATTGCATAAGAATTAGTTGTCTATAAAACTGCGTCATAATTATTGAAAATAAAACACAATTATTACTAAATTTAATTGTATAAGAATAATTTTGCTATAAAATTGCGTCATAATAATTTGAAATACAACATTATTATTACTACATTTAATTGCATAAGGATTAATTTGCTATAAAACTGCGTCCTAATTATTTGAAATACAACACAATTATTACTAAATTTAATTGCATAAGAATTAGTTGGCTATAAAACTGCGTCATAATTATTTGAACTACAACACAATTATTACTACATTTTATTGCATCAGAATTAGTTTGCTATAAAACTGCGTCATAATTATTTGAAATACAACACAATTATTACTAAATTTAATTGCATAAGAATTATTTTGTTACAAAACTGCGTCATAATTATTTGAAATACAATACAATTATTATTAAATTTAATTGCATTAACATAATTTTGCTATAAAACTGCGTCATAATTATTTGCAATTCAACACAATTATTACTAAGTTTAATTGCATACGGATTTGTTTGCTATAAAACTGCGTCATAATTATTGGAAATACAACACAATTATTACTAAATTTAATTGCATAAGAATTAGTTTGCTATAAAACTGCGTCATAATCATTGTAAATACAACACAATTATTACTAAATTTAATTGTATAAGAATAATTTTGCTATAAAATAGCGTCATAATACTTTGAAATACAACACCATTATTACTAAATTTAATTGCAGAAGAATTATTTTGCTATAAAACTGCGTCATAATTATTTGTAATACAACGCAATTATTACTGAATGTAATTGCATAAGAATTATATTGATATAAAACTGCGTCATAATTATTTGAAATACAACACAATTATTACTAAATTTAATTGCATAAGAATTAGTTGGCTATAAAACTGCGTCATAATTATTTGAAATACAACACAATTATTACTAAATTTAATTGCATAAGAATTAGTTGGCTATAAAACTGCGTCATAATTATTTGAAATACAACACAATGATTACTAAATTTAATTGCATAAGAATTAGTTGGCTAAAAAACTGCGTCATAATTATTTGAACTACAACACAATTATTACTAAATTTAATTGCATAAGAATTAGTTTGCTATAAAACTGCGTCATAATTATTTGAAATACAACACAATTATTACTAAATTTAATTGCATAAGAATTAGTTGGCTATAAAACTGCGTCATAATTATTTGAAATACAACACAATTATTACTAAATTTAATTGCATAAGAATTAGTTTGCTATAAAACTGCGTCATAATTATTGTAAATACAACACAATTATTACTAAATTTAATTGCATAAGAATTAGTTTGTCTATAAAACTGCGTCATAATTATTTTAAATACAACACAATAATTACTAAATTTAATTGTATAAGACTCATTTTGCTATAAAACTGTGTAATAATTATTTCAAATACAACACAAATATTACTAAATTTAATTGGATAAAATTATTTTGCTATAAAACTGCGTCATAATTATTTCAAATACAACACAATTATTACTAAATTTAATTGCATAAGAATTAGTTTGCTATAAAACTGCGTCATAATTATTTCAAATACAACACAATAATTACTAAATTTAATTGCATAAGACTTATTTTGCTATAAAACTGCGTCAGTTTTATTAGAAATACAACCCAATTATTACTAAATTTAATTGCATAAGTATTATTTTGTTAAAAAACTGCGTCATAATTATTGTAAATACAACACAATTATTACTAAATTTAATTGCATAAGAATTATTTTGCTATAAAACTGCGTCATAATTATTTGAAATACAACACAATTATTACTAAATTTAATTGCATAAGAATTATTTTGCTATACAACTGCGTCATAATTATTTGAAATACAACACAATTATTACTAAATTTCATTGCATAAGAATTTTTTGCTATAAAACTGCGTCATAATAATTTCAAATACAACACAATAATTACTAAATTTAATTGCATAAGACTTCTTTTGCTATAAAACTGCGTCATAATTATTTCAAATACAACACAATTATTACTAAATTTAATTGCATAAGAATTATTTTGCTATAAAACTGCGTCATAATTATTTAAATACAACACAAT
The DNA here is from genome assembly GCA_963556195.1 of Sepiola atlantica. Lineage (NCBI taxonomy): Eukaryota > Metazoa > Mollusca > Cephalopoda > Sepiida > Sepiolidae > Sepiola > Sepiola atlantica. Next base: position 32,724,124 of record OY744534.1, read on the forward strand.
TATTACTAAATTTAATTGCATAAGAATTAGTTTGCTATAAAACTGCGTCATAATTATTTCAAATACAACACAATAATTACTGAATTTAATTGCATAAGACTTATTTTGCTATAAAACTGCGTCATATTTATTAGAAATACAACCCAATTATTACTAAATTTAACTGCATAAGTATTATTTTGTTAAAACACTGCGTCATAATTATTGTAAATACAACACATATATTACTAAATTTAATTGCATAAGAATTATTTTGCTATACAACTGCGTCATAATTATTTTAAATACAACACAATTATTACTAAATTTAATTGCATGAGAATTATTTTGCTATACAACTGCGTCACAATTATTTGAAATACAACACAATTATTACTAAATTTCATTGCATAAGAATTATTTTGCTATAAAACTGCGTCATAATTATTTCAAATACAACACAATAATTACTAAATTTAATTGCATAAGACTTATTTTGCTATAAAACTGCGTCATAATTATTTCAAATACAACACAATAATTACTAAATTTAATTGCATAAGAATTATTTTGCTATAAAACTGTGTCATAATTATTTGAAATACAACACAATTATTACACAATTTAATTGCATAAGAATTATTTTGCTATAAAACTGCGTCATATTTATTAGAAATACAACCCAATTATTACTAAATTTAATTGCATAAATATTATTTTGTTAAAAAACTGCGTCATAATTATTGTAAATACAACACAATTATTACTAAATTTAATTGCATAAGAATTATTTTGCTATAAAACTGCGTCATAATTTTTTGAGATACAACACAATTATTACTAAATTTCATTGCATAAGAATTAGTTTGCTATAAAACCGCGTCATAATTATTTGAAATACAACACAATTATTACTAAATTTGATTGCATGAGAATCATTTTGCTATAAAACTGCGTCATAATTATTTGAAATACAACAAAAGTATTACTAAATTTAATTGCATAAAACTATAAAACTGCGTCATAACATTTGAAGTACCAAACAATTATTACTAAATAATAATTCTCACATGATTATTCTTAAATAATAATTCTCATGCAATTAAAGCATAAGAATGATTACTAAATAATAATACTTAAATAATAATTCTTAAATAATAATTATTATGCAATGAAAGCATAAGTAATTTTTTTCTATAAAACGGCGTCATAATTATTTCAACTACAACACAATAATTACAAAATTTAATTGCATAAGAATTATTTTGTTAAAAACTGCGTCATAATTATTTGAATTACAACACAATTATTACTAAATTTAATTGCATAAGAATTATTTTGCTATAAAACTTCTTCATAATTATTTGAAATACAACACAATTATTACTAAATTTAATTGCATAAGAATTAGTTTGTAAATAATAATTCTTAAATAATGATTCTGAAATAATGATTATTATGCAATTAAAGCATAAGTATTATTTTGCTATAAAACTGAGTCAAAATTATTTGAAATACAACACAATTATTACTAAATTGAATTGCATAAGAATTATTTTGCTTTAAAACTGCGTCATATATATTTTAAATACAACACAATTATTACTAAATTTAATTGCATAAGAATTATTTTGCTATAAAACTTCTTCATAATTATTGTAAATACAACACAATTATTACTAAATTTAATTGCATAAGAAGTATTTTGCTATAAAACTGCGTCATAATTATTTGAAATACAACACAATTATTACTACATTTAATTGCATGAGAATTATTTTGCTATAAAACTGTGTCATAATTATTTGAAATACAACAAACTTATTACTATATTTAATTGCATAAGAATTATTTTGCTATAAAACTGCGTCATAACTATTTGAAATACAACACAATTATTACTAAATAATAATTCTTAAATAATAATTCTTAAATAATAATTCTTATGCAAGTAAAGCATAAGAATGATTACTAAATAATAGTTCTTAAATAATAATTCTTAAATAATAATTATTATGCAATTAAAGCATAAGAATAATTTTGCTATAAAACTGTGTCATAATTATGTGAGATACAACACAATTATTACAAAGTTTAATTGCATAAGAATTATTTTGCTTTAAAACTGCGTCACAATTATTTGAAATACAACACAATTATTACTAAATTTAATTGCATAAGAATTAGTTTGCTATAAAACTGCGTCATAATTGTTTGAAATACAACACAATTATCACTAAATTTAATTGCATAAGAATTATTTTGCTATAAAACTGCGTCATAATTATTTTAAATACAACACAATTATTACTAAATTTAATTGCATAAGAATTATTTTGCTATAAAACTGCGTCATAATTATTTGAAATACAACACAATTATTACTAAACTTAATTGCATAAGAATTAGTTTGCTATAAAACTGCGTCATAATTATTTGAAATACAACACAATTATTACTAAATTTAATTGCAGAAGAATTATTTTGCTATAAAACTGCGTCATAATTATTTGAAATACAACACAATTATTACTAAATTTAATTGCATAAGAATTATTTTGCTATAAAACTGCGTCATATTTATTAGAAATACAACCCAATTATTACTAAATTTAATTGCATAAATATTATTTTGTTAAAAAACTGCGTCATAATTATTGTAAATACAACACAATTATTACTAAATTTAATTGCATAAGAATTATTTTGCTATAAAACTGCGTCATAATTTTTTGAGATACAACACAATTATTACTAAATTTCATTGCATAAGAATTAGTTTGCTATAAAACCGCGTCATAATTATTTGAAATACAACATAATTATTACTAAATTTGATTGCATGAGAATCATTTTGCTATAAAACTGCGTCATAATTATTTGAAATACAACAAAAGTATTACTAAATTTAATTGCATAAAACTATAAAACTGCGTCATAACATTTGAAGTACCACACAATTATTACTAAATAATAATTCTCACATGATTATTCTTAAATAATAATTCTCATGCAATTAAAGCATAAGAATGATTACTAAATAATAATACTTAAATAATAATTCTTAAATAATAATTATTATGCAATGAAAGCATAAGTAATTTTTTTCTATAAAACGGCGTCATAATTATTTCAACTACAACACAATAATTACAAAATTTAATTGCATAAGAATTATTTTGTTAAAAACTGCGTCATAATTATTTGAATTACAACACAATTATTACTAAATTTAATTGCATAAGAATTATTTTGCTATAAAACTTCTTCATAATTATTTGAAATACAACACAATTATTACTAAATTTAATTGCATAAGAATTAGTTTGTAAATAATAATTCTTAAATAATGATTCTGAAATAATGATTATTATGCAATTAAAGCATAAGTATTATTTTGCTATAAAACTGAGTCAAAATTATTTGAAATACAACACAATTATTACTAAATTGAATTGCATAAGAATTATTTTGCTTTAAAACTGCGTCATATATATTTTAAATACAACACAATTATTACTAAATTTAATTGCATAAGAATTATTTTGCTATAAAACTTCTTCATAATTATTGTAAATACAACACAATTATTACTAAATTTAATTGCATAAGAAGTATTTTGCTATAAAACTGCGTCATAATTATTTGAAATACAACACAATTATTACTACATTTAATTGCATGAGAATTATTTTGCTATAAAACTGTGTCATAATTATTTGAAATACAACAAAATTATTACTATATTTAATTGCATAAGAATTATTTTGCTATAAAACTGCGTCATAACTATTTGAAATACAACACAATTATTACTAAATAATAATTCTTAAATAATAATTCTTAAATAATAATTCTTATGCAAGTAAAGCATAAGAATGATTACTAAATAATAGTTCTTAAATAATAATTCTTAAATAATAATTATTATGCAATTAAAGCATAAGAATAATTTTGCTATAAAACTGTGTCATAATTATGTGAGATACAACACAATTATTACAAAGTTTAATTGCATAAGAATTATTTTGCTTTAAAACTGCGTCACAATTATTTGAAATACAACACAATTATTACTAAATTTAATTGCATAAGAATTAGTTTGCTATAAAACTGCGTCATAATTGTTTGAAATACAACACAATTATCACTAAATTTAATTGCATAAGAATTATTTTGCTATAAAACTGCGTCATAATTATTTTAAATACAACACAATTATTACTAAATTTAATTGCATAAGAATTATTTAGCTATAAAACTGCGTCATAATTATTTGAAACACAACACAATTATTACTAAATTTAATTGCATAAGAATTATTTTGCTATAAAACTGCGTCATAAGTATTTGAAATACAACACAATTGTTACTAAATTTAATTGACTAAGAGTTTGTTTGCTATAAAACTGCGTCATAATTATTTGAAACACAACACAATTATTACTAAATTTAATTGCATAAGAATTATTTTGCTATAAAACTGCGTCATAATTATTTGAAATACAACACAATTATTACTAAATTTAATTGACTAAGAGTTTGTTTGCTATAAAACTGCGTCATAATTATTTGAAATACAACACAATTATTACTAAATTTCATTGCATAAGAATTAGTTTGCTATAAAACTGCGTCACAATTATTTGAAATACAACACAATTATTACTAAATTTAATTGCATAAGAAGTATTTTGCTATAAAACTGCGTCATAATTATTTGAAATACAACACAATTATTACTACATTTAATTGCATGAGAATTATTTTGCTATAAAACTGTGTCATAATTATTTTAAATACAACAAAATTATTACTATATTTAATTGCATAAGAATTATTTTGCTATAAAACTGCGTCATAACTATTTGAAATACAACACAATTATTACTAAATAATAATTCTAAAATAGTAATTCTTGAATAATAATTCTTATGCAAGTAAAGCATAAGAATGATAATAAATAATAGTTCTTAAATAATAATTCTTAAATAATAATTATTATGCAATTAAAGTATAAGAATAAGTTTGCTATAAAACTGTGTCATAATTATGTGAAGTACAACACAATTATTACAAAGTTTAATTGCATAAGAATTATTTTGCTATAAAACTGCGTCACAATTATTTGAAATACAACACCATTATTACTAAATTTCATTGCATAAGAATTATTTTTCTATAAAACTGCGTCACAATTATTTGAAATACAACACAATTATTACTAAATTTAATTGCATAAGAAGTATTTTGCTATAAAACTGCGTCATAATTATTTGAAATACAACACAATTATTACTACATTTAATTGCATGAGAATTATTTTGCTATACAACTGTGTCATAATTATTGGAAATACAACAAAATTATTACTATATTTAATTGCATAAGAATTATTTTGCTATAAAACTGCGTCATAACTATTTGAAATACAACACAATTATTACTAAATAATACTTCTTAAATAGTAATTCTTAAATAATGATTCTTATGCAAGTAAAGCATAAGAATGATTACTAAATAAAAGTTCTTAAATAATAATTCTTAAATAATAATTATTATGCAATTAAAGCATAAGAATAAGTTTGCTATAAAACTGTGTCATAATTATGTGAAGTACAACACAATTATTACAAAGTTTAATTGCATAAGAATTATTTTGCTATAAAACTGCGTCACAATTATTTGAAATACAACACAATTATTACTAAATTTAATTGCATAAGAATTAGTTTGCTATAAAACTGCGTCATAATTATTTGAAATACAACACAATTATTACTAAATTTAATTGCATAAGAATTAGTTTGCTATAAAACTGCGTCATAATGATTTGAAACAAAACACAATTATTACTAAATTTAATTGCATAAGAATTATTTTGCTATAAAACTGCGTCATAAGTATTTGAAATACAACACAATTATTACTAAATTTAATTGCATAAGGGTTTGTTTGCTATGAAACTGCGTCATAATTATTTGAAATACAACACAATTATTACTAAATTTAATTGCATAAGAATTACTTTGCTATAAAACTGCGTCATAATTATTTGAAATACTACAAAATTATTAGAAAATTTAATTGCATAAGAATTATTTTTCTATAAAACTGCGTCGTAATTATTTGTAATACAACACAATTATTCCTCAATAATGATTCTTTAATAATAATTCTTAAATAATAATTATTAGGCAATTAAAGCATAACAATTATTTTTCTATAAAAACTGCGTCATAATTATTTGAAATACAACACAATTATTACTAAATTTCATTGCATAAGAATTATTTTGTCTATAAAACTGCGTCATAATTATTTTAAATACAACACAATAATTACTAAATTTAATTGTATAAGACTTATTTTGTTATAAAACTGTGTCATAATTATTTCAAATACAACACAAATATTACTAAATTTAATTGGATAAGAATTATTTTGCTATAAAACTGCGTCATAATTATTTCAAATACAACACAATTATTACTAAATTTAATTGCATAAGAATTAGTTTGCTATAAAACTGCGTCATAATTATTTCAAATACAACACAATAATTACTGAATTTAATTGCATAAGACTTATTTTGCTATAAAACTGCGTCATATTTATTAGAAATACAACCCAATTATTACTAAATTTAACTGCATAAGTATTATTTTGTTAAAACACTGCGTCATAATTATTGTAAATACAACACATATATTACTAAATTTAATTGCATAAGAATTATTTTGCTATACAACTGCGTCATAATTATTTTAAATACAACACAATTATTACTAAATTTAATTGCATAAGAATTATTTTGCTATACAACTGCGTCACAATTATTTGAAATACAACACAATTATTACTCAATTTCATTGCATAAGAATTATTTTGCTATAAAACTGCGTCATAATTATTTCAAATACAACACAATAATTACTAAATTTAATTGCATAAGACTTATTTTGCTATAAAACTGCGTCATAATTATTTCAAATACAACACAATAATTACTAAATTTAATTGCATAAGAATTATTTTGCTATAAAACTGCGTCCTAATTATTTGAAATACAACACAATTATTACTAAATTTAATTGCATAAGAATTATTTTGCTATAAAACTGCGTCATAATTATTTAAAATACAACACAATAATTACTAAATTTAATTGCATAAGAATTATTTTGCTATAAAACTGCGTCATATTTATTAGAAATACAACCCAATTATTACTAAATTTAATTGCATAAGTATTATTTTGTTAAAAAACTGCGTCATAATTATTGTAAATACAACACAATTATTACTAAATTTAATTGCATAAGAATTATTTTGCTATAAAACTGCGTCATAATTTTTTGAAATACAACACAATTATTACTAAATTTCATTGCATAAGAATTAGTTTGCTATAAAACCGCGTCATAATTATTTGAAATACAACACAATTATTACTAAATTTGATTGCATGAGAATCATTTTGCTATAAAACTGCGTCATAATTATTTGAAATACAACAAAAGTATTACTAAATTTAATTGCATAAAACTATAAAACTGCGTCATAACATTTGAAGTACCACACAATTATTACTAAATAATAATTCTCACATGATTATTCTTAAATAATAATTCTCATGCAAATAAAGCATAAGAATGATTACTAAATAATAATACTTAAATAATAATTCTTAGATAATAATTATTATGCAATGAAAGCATAAGTATTTTTTTTCTATAAAACGGCGTCATAATTATTTTAACTAACACACAATCATTACAAAATTTAATTGCATAAGAATTATTTTGTTAAAAACTGCGTCATAATTATTTGAATTACAACACAATTATTACTAAATTTAATTGCATAAGAATTATTTTGCTATAAAACTTCTTCATAATTATTTGAAATACAACACAATTATTACTAAATTTAATTGCATAAGAATTAGTTTGTAAATAATAATTCTTAAATAATGATTCTGAAATAATGATTATTATGCAATTAAAGCATAAGAATTATTTTGCTATAAAACTGAGTCAAAATTATTTGAAATACAACACAATTATTACAAAATTGAATTGCATAAGAATTATTTTGCTTTAAAACTGCGTCATATATATTTTAAATACAACACAATTATTACTAAATTTAATTGCATAAGAATTATTTTGCTATAAAACTTCTTCATAATTATTGTAAATACAACACAATTATTACTAAATTTAATTGCATAAGAAGTATTTTGCTATAAAACTGCGTCATAATTATTTGAAATACAACACAATTATTACTACATTTAATTGCATGAGAATTATTTTGCTATAAAACTGTGTCATAATTATTTGAAATACAACAAAATTATTACTATATTTAATTGCATAAGAATTATTTTGCTATAAAACTGCGTCATAACATTTTAAAATACAACACAATTATTACTAAATAATAATTCTTAAATAATAATTCTTAAATAATAATTCTTATGCAAGTAAAGCATAAGAATGATTACTAAATAATAGTTCTTAAATAAAAATTCTTAAATAATAATTATTATGCAATTAAAGCATAAGAATAATTTTGCTATAAAACTGTGTCATAATTATGTGAGATACAACACAATTATTACAAAGTTTAATTGCATAAGATTTATTTTGCTTTAAAACTGCGTCACAATTATTTGAAATACAACACAATTATTACTAAATTTAATTGCATAAGAATTAGTTTGCTATAAAACTGCGTCATAATTGTTTGAAATACAACACAATTATCACTAAATTTAATTGCATAAGAATTATTTTACTATAAAACTGCGTCATAATTATTTTAAATACAACACAATTATTACTAAATTTAATTGCATAAGAATTATTTTGCTATAAAACTGCGTCATAATTATTTGAAATACAACACAATTATTACTAAACTTAATTGCATAAGAATTAGTTTGCTATAAAACTGCGTCATAATTATTTGAAATACAACACAATTATTACTAAATTTAATTGCATAAGAATTATTTTGCTATAAAACTGCGTCATAATTATTTGAAATACAACACAATTATTACTAAATTTAATTGCATAAGAATTATTTTGCTATAAAACTGCGTCATAAGTATTTGAAATACAACACAATTGTTACTAAATTTAATTGACTAAGAGTTTGTTTGCTATAAAACTGCGTCATAATTATTTGAAATACAACACAATTATTACTAAATTGAATTGCATAAGAATTATTTTGCTATAAAACTGCGTCATAAGTATTTGAAATACAACACAATTGTTACTAAATTTAATTGACTAAGAGTATGTTTGCCAGAAAACTGCGTCATAATTATTTGAAATACAACACAATTATTACTAAATTTAATTGCATAAGAATTACTTTGCTATAAAACTGCGTCATAATTATTGTAAATACAACACAATTATTACAAAATTTAATTGCATAAGAATTATTTTGCTATAAAACTGCGTCGTAATTATTTGTAATACAACACAATTATTACTAAATTTAATTGCATAAGAATTAGTTTGCTATAAAACTGCGTCATAATTATTTGAAATACAACATAATTATTACTAAATTTAATTGCATAAGAATTATTTTGCTATAAAACTGCGTCATAATTATTTGAAATACAACACAATTATTACTAAATTTAATTGCATAAGAATTATTTAGCTATAAAACTGCGTCATAATTATTTGAAACACAACACAATTATTACTAAATTTAATTGCATAAGAATTATTTTGCTATGAAACTGCGTCATAAGTATTTGAAATACAACACAATTGTTACTAAATTTAATTGACTAAGAGTTTGTTTGCTATAAAACTGCGTCATAATTATTTGAAACACAACACAATTATTACTAAATTTAATTGCATAAGAATTATTTTGCTATAAATCTGCGTCCTAATTATTTGAAATACAACACAATTATTACTAAATTTAATTGACTAAGAGTTTGTTTGCTATAAAACTGCGTCATAATTATTTGAAATACAACACAATTATTACTAAATTTCATTGCATAAGAATTATTTTGCTATAAAACTGCGTCACAATTATTTGAAATACAACACAATTATTACTAAATTTAATTGCATAAGAAGTATTTTGCTATAAAACTGCGTCATAATTATTTGAAATACAACACAATTATTACTACATTTAATTGCATGAGAATTATTTTGCTATAAAACTGTGTCATAATTATTGGAAATACAACAAAATTATTACTATATTTAATTGCATAAGAATTATTTTGCTATAAAACTGCGTCATAACTAGTTGAAATACAACACAATTATTACTAAATAATAATTCTTAAATAGTAATTCTTAAATAATAATTCTTATGCAAGTAAAGCATAAGAATGATTACTAAATAATAGTTCTTAAATAATAATTCTTAAATAATAATTATTATGCAATTAAAGCATAAGAATAAGTTTGCTATAAAACTGTGTCATAATTATGTGAAGTACAACACAATTATTACAAAGTTTAATTGCATAAGAATTATTTTGCTATAAAACTGCGTCACAATTATTTGAAATACAACACAATTCTTACTAAATTTCATTGCATAAGAATTATTTTTCTATAAAACTGCGTCACAATTATTTGAAATACAACACAATTATTACTAAATTTAATTGCATAAGAAGTATTTTGCTATAAAACTGCGTCATAATTATTTGAAATACAACACAATTATTACTACATTTAATTGCATGAGAATTATTTTGCTATAAAACTGCGTCATGATTATTTAAAATACAACACAATTATTACTAAATTTAATTGCATAAGAATTAGTTTGCTATAAAACTGCGTGATAACTATTTCAAATACAACACAATTATTACTAAATAATAATTCTTAAATAATAATTCTTAGTTAATAATTCTTATGCAAGTAAAGCAGAAGAATGATTACTTAATAATAGTTCTTAAATAATAATTCTTAAATAATAATTATTATTCAATTAAAGCATTAGAATTTTTTGCTATAATACTGTGTCATAATTATGTGAAATACAACACAATTATTACAAAGTTTAATTGCATAAGAATTATTTTGCTATAAAACTGCGTCATAATTATTTGAAATACAACACAATTATTACTAAATTTAATTGCATAGGAATTATTTGGCTATAAAACTGCGTCATAATTATTTGAAATACAACACAATTATTACTAAATTTAATTGCCTAGGATAAGTTTGATATAAAACTGCGTCATAATTATTTGAAATACAACACAATTATTACTAAATTTAATTGCATAAGAATTATTTTGCTATAAAACTGCGTCATAAGTATTTGAAATACAACAAAATTATTACTAAATTTAACTGCATAAGAATTACTTTGCTATAAAACTGCGTCATAATTATTTGAAATTACCCCCACAATTATTATTAAATAATAATTCTTAAATAATAATTCTTAAATAATGATTCTTATGCAAGTAAAGCATAAGAATTATTTAATAATTCTTAAATAATAATTCTTAAATAATAATTCTTAAATAATAATTAATGTGCAATTAAAGCATAAGAATTATATTGCTATAAAACTGCGTCATAATTATTTGAAATACAACACAATTATTACTAAATTGTATTGCATAAGAATTATTTTTTTATAAAACTGCGTCATAATTATTTGAAATACAACACAATTATTACTAAATTTAATTGCATAGGAATTAGTTGGCTATAAAACTGCGTCATAATTATTTTAAATACAACACAATTATTACTAAATTTAATTGCATAAGAATTATTTTGCTATAAAACTGCGTCATAATTATTTGAAATACAACACAATTATTACTAAATATAATTGCATAAGAATTATTTTGCTATAAAACTGCGTCATAATTGTTTGAGATACAACACAATTATTACTATATTTAATGGCATAAGAATTAGTTTGCTATAAAACTGCGTCATAATTATTTCAAATACAAAACAATTATTACTAAGTTTAATTGCATAAGAATTATTTTGCTATAAAACATCGTCATAATTATTTGAAATAGAACACAATTATTACTAAATAATAATTCTTAAGTAATAATTCTGAAATAATAATATTTATGCAATTAAAACATAAGAATTATTACTAAATAATAATTCTAATATAATAATTCTTAAATAATAATTCTTATGCTATTAAAGAATAAGAATTATTTTGCTATAAAACTGCGTCATAATTATTTGAAATACAACACAATTATTACTAAATAATAATTCTTAAATAATAATTCTTTGATAATAATATTTATGCAATTAAAGCATTAGTATTATTACTTAATAATAATTCATAAATAATAATTCTTAAATAATAATTCTTATGCTATTAAAGCATAAGAATTATTTTGCTATAAAACTGCGTCATAATTATTTGAAATACAACACAATCATTACTAAATGTAATTGCATAAGAATTATTTTTTTATAAAACTGCGTCATAATTATTTGAAATACAACACAATTATTACTAAATTTTATTGCATAGGAATTATTTTGCTATAAAACTGCGTCATAATTATTTGAAATACAACACAATTATTACTAAATATAATTGCATAAGAATTATTTTGCTATAAAACTGCGTCATAATTATTTGAGATACAACACAATTATGACTATATTTAATGGCATAAGAATTAGTTTGCTATAAAACTGCGTCATAATTATTTGAAATACAACACAATTATTACTAAATAATAATTCTTTAATAATAATTCTGAAATAATAATATTTATGCAATTAAAACATAAGAATTATTACTAAATAATAATTCTTATATAATAATTCTTAAATAATAATTCTTATGCTATTAAAGAATAAGAATTATTTTGCTATAAAACTGCGTCATAATTATTTGAAATACAACACAATTATTACTAAATAATAATTCTTAAATAATAATTCTTTGATAATAATATTTATGCAATTAAAGCATTAGTATTATTACTTAATAATAATTCATAAATAATAATTCTTAAATAATAATTCTTATGCTATTAAAGCATAAGAATTATTTGGCTATAAAACTGCATCATAATTATTTGAAATACAACACAATTATTACTAAATTTAATTGCATAAGAATTATTTTGCTATAAAACTGCGTCATGATTATTTGAAATACAACACAATTATTACTAAATTTAATTGCATAAGAATTAGTTTGCTATAAAACTGCGTCATAACTATTTGAAATACAACACAATTATTACTAAATAATAATTCTTAAACAATATTTATTAAATAATAATTCTTATGCAAGTAAAGCATAAGAATGATTACTTAATAATAGTTCTTAAATAATAATTCTTAAATATTAATTATTACGCAATTAAATCATTAGAATTTTTTGCTATAAAACTGTGTCATAATTATGTGAAATACAACACAATTATTACAAAGTTTAATTGCATAAGAATTATTTTGCTATAAAACTGCGTCATAATTATTTGAAATAGAACACAATTATTACTAAATTTAATTGCATAGGAATCTTTTGCTATAAAACTGCGTCATAATTATTTGAAATACAACACAATTATTACTAAATTTAATTGCCTAAGGATTAGTTTGCTATAAAACTGCGTCATAATTATTTGAAATACAACACAATTATTACTAAATTTAATTGCATAAGAATTAGTTTGCTATAAAACTGCGTCATAATTATTTCAAATACAAAACAATTATTACTAAGTTTAATTGCATAAGAATTATTTTGCTATAAAACATCGTCATAATTATTTGAAATAGAACACAATTATTACTAAATAATAATTCTTAAGTAATAATTCTGAAATAATAATATTTATGCAATTAAAACATAAGAATTATTACTAAATAATAATTCTAATATAATAATTCTTAAATAATAATTCTTATGCTATTAAAGAATAAGAATTATTTTGCTATAAAACTGCGTCATAATTATTTGAAATACAACACAATTATTACAAAATAATAATTCTTAAATAATAATTCTTTGATAATAATATTTATGCAATTAAAGCATTAGTATTATTACTTAATAATAATTCATAAATAATAATTCTTAAATAATAATTCTTATGCTATTAAAGCATAAGAATTATTTTGCTATAAAACTGCGTCATAATTATTTGAAATACAACACAATCATTACTAAATGTAATTGCATAAGAATTATTTTTTTATAAAACTGCGTCATAATTATTTGAAATACAACACAATTATTACTAAATTTTATTGCATAGGAATTATTTTGCTATAAAACTGCGTCATAATTATTTGAAATACAACACAATTATTACTAAATATAATTGCATAAGAATTATTTTGCTATAAAACTGCGTCATAATTATTTGAGATACAACACAATTATGACTATATTTAATGGCATAAGAATTAGTTTGCTATAAAACTGCGTCATAATTATTTGAAATACAACACAATTATTACTAAATAATAATTCTTTAATAATAATTCTGAAATAATAATATTTATGCAATTAAAACATAAGAATTATTACTAAATAATAATTCTTATATAATAATTCTTAAATAATAATTCTTATGCTATTAAAGAATAAGAATTATTTTGCTATAAAACTGCGTCATAATTATTTGAAATACAACACAATTATTACTAAATAATAATTCTTAAATAATAATTCTTTGATAATAATATTTATGCAATTAAAGCATTAGTATTATTACTTAATAATAATTCATAAATAATAATTCTTAAATAATAATTCTTATGCTATTAAAGCATAAGAATTATTTGGCTATAAAACTGCATCATAATTATTTGAAATACAACACAATTATTACTAAATTTAATTGCATAAGAATTATTTTGCTATAAAACTGCGTCATGATTATTTGAAATACAACACAATTATTACTAAATTTAATTGCATAAGAATTAGTTTGCTATAAAACTGCGTCATAACTATTTGAAATACAACACAATTATTACTAAATAATAATTCTTAAACAATATTTATTAAATAATAATTCTTATGCAAGTAAAGCATAAGAATGATTACTTAATAATAGTTCTTAAATAATAATTCTTAAATATTAATTATTACGCAATTAAATCATTAGAATTTTTTGCTATAAAACTGTGTCATAATTATGTGAAATACAACACAATTATTACAAAGTTTAATTGCATAAGAATTATTTTGCTATAAAACTGCGTCATAATTATTTGAAATAGAACACAATTATTACTAAATT
Organism: Sepiola atlantica; assembly: GCA_963556195.1. Lineage (NCBI taxonomy): Eukaryota > Metazoa > Mollusca > Cephalopoda > Sepiida > Sepiolidae > Sepiola > Sepiola atlantica. Next base: position 32,739,392 of record OY744534.1, read on the forward strand.
TAATTGCATAGGAATCTTTTGCTATAAAACTGCGTCATAATTATTTGAAATACAACACAATTATTACTAAATTTAATTGCCTAAGGATTAGTTTGCTATAAAACTGCGTCATAATTATTTGAAATACAACACAATTATTACTAAATTTAATTGCATAAGAATTATTTTGCTATAAAACTGCGTCATAAGTATTTGAAATACAACACAATTATTACTAAATTGAATTGCATAAGAATTGTTTTGCTATAAAACATCGTCATAATTATTTGAAATACAACACAATTATTACTAAATAATAATTCTTAAATAATAATTCTTTAATAATAATATTTATGCAATTAAAACATAAGAATTATTACAAAATAATAATTCTTCAATAATAATTCTTAAATAATAATTCTTATGCTATTAAAGAAGAAGAATTATTTTGCTATAAAACTGCGTCATAATTATTTGAAATACAACACAATTATTACTAAATAATAATACTTAAATAATAATTATTTGATAATAATATTTATGCAATTAAAGCCTTAGTATTATTACTTAATAATAATTCATAAATAATAATTATTAAATAATAATTCTTATGCTATTAAAGCATAAGAATTATTTTGCTATAAAACTGCGTCATAATTATTTGAAATACAACACAATTATTACTAAATTTAATTGCATAAGAATTATTTTGCTATAAAACCGCGTCATAATTATTTGAAATACAACATAATTATTACTAAATTTTATTGCATTAGAATTATTTTGCTATAAAACTGCGTCATAATTATTTGAAATACAGCACAATTATTACTAAATTTAATTGCATAAAAATTAGTTTGCTATAAAACTGCGTCATAATTATTTGAAATACAACACAATTATTACTAAATTTAATTGCATAAGAATTATTTTGCTATAAAACTGCGTCATAATTATTTGAAATACAACACAATTATTACTAAATTTTATTGCATTAGAATTATTTTGCTATAATACTGATTCATAATTATTTGAAATACAACACAGTTATTACTAAATTTAATTACATAAGAACTTTTTTGCTATAAAACTGCGTTATGATTATTTGAAATACAACACAATTATTACTGAATTTAATTACATGAGAATTATTTTGTTATAAAACTGCGTCATAAGTATTTGAAATACAACACAATTATTACTAAATTTAATTGCATAAGAATTAGTTTGCTATAAAACTGCGTCATAATTATTTGAAATACAACACAATTATTTAATTGCATAAGAATAATTTTGCTATAAAACTGCGTCATAATTATTTGAAATACAACACAATTTTTACTAAATTTAATTGCATAAGAATTAGTTTGCCATAAAACTGCGTCATAATTATTTCAAATACAACACAATTATAGCTAAATAATAATTCTTAAATAATAATTCTTAAATAATAATTCTCATGCAAGTAAAGTATAAGAATTATTACTAAATAATAATTCTTAAATAATAATTCTTAAATAATAATTCTAATGCAATTAAAGCATAAGAATTATTTTGCTATAAAACTGTGTCATAATTATTTGAAATACAACACAATTATTACTAAATTTAATTGCATAAGAATTATTTTGCTATAAAACTGCGTCATAATTATTTCAAATACAACACAATTATTACTAAATTTAATTGTATAAGAATTAGTTTGCTATAAAACTGCGTCATAATTATTTGAAATACAACACAATTATTACCAAATTTAATTGCATAAGAATTAGTTTGCTATAAAACTGCGTCATAATTAGTTGAAATAAAACAGAATTATTACTAAATTTAATTGCATAAGAATTATTTTGCTATAAAACTGCGTCATAAATATCTCCAATACAATTGCATCGCAATTATTTCGAAATTAGATTGCATTAAATTTTTATTTTGCTTAAAAGCTGCGGCATAATTCTTTCAATACAATTGTATCATAATTATTTCGCAATATAATTGAATATCATTGTTTTGCTATAGAAATGAGTCATAATGTCAATGGAATAGCATTACAATTATCTAGAAATCGAATTGCATAAGAATTTGTTTTGCTTACAATAACGGCGTCATTAAAATTTTGAATAGAATTGCATCACAATTATTTTGAAATCGCATTGAATAAGAATTATGTTCTATACAACAGCGTTATAATAATTTTCAATAGAATTGAGTCACAATTATTTGGCAATACCAGGTTTGTCTAAAAAGTGTCCTACCTTTGGCCAGAAAAAATATTTCAAATACGTGACGGGTTGGGACTCTAATCTCCTCTAAAGTAGGCTCTTGTGCTTGTACACACTTTGTCCACCGATTCATGCAGTGCCGGAAACACCTCTAGAAGTCTTCTTTTGGAATTGTGTTCATCTCCGCTGTCGCGTTCCGCATTATCTCTTCTCTAGTCTCAAAACGGGAACCTTTCAATGGCGTCTTCAATTTTTGAAACAACCAGAAGTCGCAAGGAGCCATGTCTGTAGAGTAGGGAGGTTGGCGAACGACTGGAATTCCATGTTTGGCCAAGAAATGTTGGATCAATTGGGATGAATGTGCGGGGACGTTGTCGTGATGCAGTTGCCAGTTTTTCGCCGTCCACATGTCTTGTCTTTTGCATCGAACTGCGTCACAGAGACGCCGGAGAACATCTTGATAGTACTCCTTTGTCACTGTTTGTCTTTCCGGTGCGTATTCGTGATGCACAATTCCACGGATATCAAAGAAGACAGTAAGCATCACCTTGATTTTGTTTCGCACCTGTCGCGCTTTTTTGGGCCTTGGAGACTCGAGATGCTTCCATTGCGACGACTGTCTTTTTGCTTCTGGGTCGTACCCGTACACTCATGACTCATCTCCAGTTATCACGGTGTTCAGAAACCCAGGATCAGTGTTGGCGGTTTCCAGTAGGTTCTGTGCAACTTGAAAACGGAGGTCCTTTTGTTCTTGCGACAATAACTTGGGCACAAATTTCGCAGCCACTCTGTGCATGTTCAAATCATCACACAAAATTGCATGTGCGGAATCTTTACTTACTCCGACATCTTGGGCGATCTCCCGCTTAGTTGAACGACGATCTCCCATCACCAAAATTCGCACCCGCTCAACAACAGCTGCACTCCGAGCAGTTTGGGGCCTGTCAGAACGCTGGTCACTCTCCGCTGATATGCGGCCATTTTTAAATCGGTTGAACCACTCCTTAGTTTGTGTTACACCCATCGCATCTTCTCCTAACACCTGCTGAATCTTACGAATTGTTTTGCTTTGAGAATCACCAAGCTTTTGACAAAATTTAATGCAGTACCTTTGCTCAACACGTTCAGTCATATTGATGTAGTGGAAAAAAAAACAAAAAAACTTTAAAACATAAGACTTACCTGTAATACCAGACCAGGCCATGTAGAACAACAGAGTTAAAGCAAATGGCTGGTTTTATAGAAAGGAAGTACCAAATGATCATGTGACCTATTTTGCATTGCATGATGGGAGTCCCCATAAAAGAGGACAGGAAATGAGAAAGCGCACTTCTTCTTTGGTTCATCCCGGATTGAGACCAGTGAAGGTGGAGGTCGGATTTGGTGCTGTCAGAAGAGTGAAGTTGGAGTTCAAGTTGGTGTTTGCGGACTAGTGACTGTTTTGGGTCGGATTGGGTGCCCTCAGAAGAGAGACATTTTGGTGTTTTCGGACGACAAGCTATTTCGGCGGCCTACCTACATAACAGGATGGGTGACAGAATCAGATTAAGCAGTGACGTATTGAAGGCGTACGCTGGTGATGGAGACGTAGTGCGATGGCTGTCTAAATTGAAGATGGTCGCAAGATTGCAGAAAATTGAAGATGTGGCAACCTTGATTCCATTATGTTTTGAAGGAAATGCACTTTCGGTCTACCTGGAAATGAATGACGCTGAACAAGACGACGGAGATTTGATAGAAGCAAGACTAAAGACCGCTTTCGCAGAAAGCGTTTTCGACGCCTATAGCAAAATGCGCAGGACAGGGGAGCCAGTAGATGTCTTTGCGACGGAGATCCGGAGGCTAGCGGGACTGGCGGGTTATGCAGGGATGAGCCTTGAAAAAACGGTGAAAATGACGTTTATGACTGGTCTTCCTGATAGTGTGTCCACAGAGCTGCAGAGACTGACAATGATCGAGAGCATGAACATGGATGAAGTGCTGACCCATGCCAGGGTGCTGACAAAGAAGAGACACCAGTTGGAGGCAACCGCGAGTGTAAGCCTGATGGGAGGGAAGTCCGCAGTTAAGGAGAATCTCTCGTGGGGGCGGTCACCTGGAAAAGCCCCAGTGAAATGTTTTCGATGCCAGGGACCTCATTTTGTATGGGACTGCCGAGAACCTAAGCCTGGCATAACCTGCTTCCGTTGCGGATAAACTGGGTATATCAGCCGAACCTGCACGGTACAGAGAAACGATTAGAGGGGTGCCATAGCGCCAGTGGCTACCCCACCTATCAAGTGACGGCGCATAGGACTGCATTACCACAGGTGGAGGTCACCGCAAACGGGATGAGAGCCAAAGCCCTGGTTGATACCGGCTGCACAACCCCGTTGGTGACAACGGAAGTTGCTAAATCTTGGCATGGAACGACCAGTGTGAGGGCGGTTGATGGCCGTGAGGTGATGTGCCGCGGAATGTGCACTGTGAGAATAATAGTGAGAGAGACCGAACTTGAGGTGAGGGCAATTGTGATGGAGCGGCTTGTTCCAGGTGTTGATGTTGTGTTGGGCCTGGATGTCATCAATCGACTAGGGGGTGCTATGTTTAGCATAGGCATGATCACATTTGGATGCGAGCGCCCAGTCGGATTGGCAGGAATGGAGAGTGTTAAACCCAAGAAGGCGGAATCGTGCCAAATCAAAGACAAAGACTTTCAGGCCAGTTTTGATGGAGATAAGTGGACGGTGGAATGGCGTTGGCTTTCAGAGCCGCCAATACTAAAAAATCAAGTTGGGTGCTACGAAAGTACTCTGAATGGTGACACAAGGGCTGAATTTGAGAAAGAGATAGCGAGGTGGATTGAGGAAGGTATCCTTGTACCATGGTTCGGGGAAGCAGATGGAGTCCTACCACTCATGGCAGTAGTCCAGCCCACCAAAGGGAAGGTTAGGCCAGTATTGGACTACAGAGAGCTAAACCAGCCTATTGCTTGCCACACAGGGGGCGGTATCGACGGTTGCGAGGAAGTAATGTGAGAGTGGAGGAAGATGGAGTGGGCAAGCAAGATTGTGGACCTAAAATCAGCCTACCTCCAGATACACATAGACGAGAGGCTATGGCGGTACCAGCTGGTTAAGTTCAAGGGTCAGACCTTTTGCTTGACAAGGTTGGGTTTTGGGCTCAGTTCTGCACTCAAAATTATGACTGCAATTTTGAAAACTGTGCTGGGGAAAAATAACGAGGTGGAAAGGGCCACAAGCTCATATATTGATGACATCCTGGTCGAGGAAGGAAATCTGTCCGCGGAAAGTGTTAGCAATCACATTGGAAGATATGGATTGATTGCGAAGCCACCTGAGCCACAAGAAAATGGCACGGCCCTAGGACTAAAGCTGCAAAGGAATAAGGAGGGGACGTTGATGTTCGGACGGGGTAATGAGGTGCGCGATATCTCAGACGGACTGACTAAGAGAGAGCTGTTCTCCATATGTGGGGATCTGGTTGGCCATTACCCCATTTGCGGGTGGCTCAGAGTAGCATGCAGCTATATAAAAAGGCGGACCGAAGGCGGCCGCTGGGATGACACAGTGACCGAGGATGTTGTGCAGTTGATACGCAAGGTGGTGGAGGAGGTTAAGGTGGAAGACCCCGTCAAAGGAAAATGGCATGTCGAACGGGGCAAAGAAGGTGTGATCTGGTGTGATGCTAGCACTCTGGCTCTCGGTGTGCTGCTTGAAATATTGGAGGAGCAACAGTGGAGGATGCCGCTTGGCTACGCAAAAGGAATGACCATGCCCACATAAATGTTGCAGAGCTCGAGGCTGCAGCAAAGGGAGTGAACCTGGCTCTAAAGTTGGGCTTGAAAAATGCAGAGTTGAAAACGGACTCGGCTACAGTGGCTTCCTGGATCCAGTCAGAAGTCTCAGGAGACAGGAGGGTAAGGACCAAGGGAGCAGCTGAGATGCTGATCAAGCGTAGGCTCGGGATTTTGGGAGACTTGATTCGCGAGTTTGGACTGAGAGTGTCGGTTACGCTTGTCCCAACTCAAAAGAACAGAGCAGATGCCCTGACCCGAGTAAAGAAGGCCTGGCTTAAAGAGAAGGATGCAGCGGCTGTGTGTGTTGTTAGTGAGGAAGCGAGAGAGCTGCATGAAATGCACCACTTTGGGAAAGAGAGGACACTTTTTCTTGCTAGAAAGGTGAACCCGAGTGTGACAAAGGAGGCGGGCGGTTAACGAGGTGGTGGAACAATGCAGAGAGTGTCAATCAATTGACCCTGCCCCATCCAGGCACGAGAGAGGGGAATTACAGGTGACTGAAACTTGGAAAACGGCTGGCCATTGACGTCACGCATTATAGGAACGATATATTCCTGTCAATGGTCGACTGTGGACCTGGGAGAGTGGCAATCTGGCGTAAGTTGAGAGCGGAAACCGCGAGTGAAATCTGCAGAGCCATGGAGGCGGTGTTTTTGAAGAGGGGGCCAGTGGAGGAGATATTACTGGATAATGGTGCCGCCTTCCGCTCTGAAGACTTTACAGAGCTGTGTGCCAGGTGGGGAACCCGGCAATTTTTTCGGGCTGCATATCGACCGGGAGGAAATGGGATTGTCTAAAGGCATCACCGAACCATAAAGGCTGTTTCAGAGAGAGGCCGAATCTCACCAGAAGAGGCGGTATTTTGGTACAATATGTCTCCAAAGAGTGGTCAAGATGAAGAGTCAGTGCCGCATCAGTCAGTCTTTCGGTATGAGTGCCGTCATCCTCTTGCTAGAACGAACATGAGTGAAGAGGGACAAGGATCCATCACAGTTGGTGAAGAAGTGTGGGTTAAGCCACCGGGAGCTCTATGCACTACACGTTGTGGACGAGGAAGGGTAACGCATGTACAGTCTGTAAACAATGTGAGTGTTGACGGGATGCCGCGACACGTGCTTGACATACGTCGTGTCTCTCTGCCATCAAATGGAGATGCTGAGGAAGAAGCCGGTGAACCCCCGTTGGAAGAACCCCCGCGACGCTCTAATCGTGAGAGGAGACAACCGGTCTGGATGGCTGACTATGCGAGGTGAGATGTGATTTTAAGATCACGGGGCATGTAGTGGAAAAATAAAAAAAACATAAGACCTACCCGTAATCTCGTCGGACGGACGTGAATCTCGCGAGATTTCTATTAAACTCCAAAAATGGCGGGTATAAGTAATGCTGTATTGTCTTAGTTGGCTGAGTTCCTGATTGAGACCAGTGAAGGTGGAGGTCGGATTGGGTGCCCCAGGAAGAGAGACAAGAAGGTGTTTTCGGACGACAAAAAGTTAAGCACATGTTTATTTTATTTTTTTGTCACATATCTAGAAACCCCCTTCCTTTAGTTAAATCTTTAAAAAAAATTATTTTCATACTCTGAATGAAATAATTTATTTTCTATTTATTTTGTTATTCGTTGCTACTTCAGATGTTGATTAAGTTTATTTTTTATTTATTTGATTTTATTTTGATGTTATCTTTTTAGTTATCTTCAAGTAAAGTGTGTTATATGTCTACAGTTGGTTGCTATTTCTCTTCTACAGTCTAGTAAGTTATTGGGATTTAAAAAATTTCAACTATTGGCCACTCTGTTATTGACGAGCGTCAGCTTTCTATGAGTTCCCAGCAATGAATCAGCGTTTTTGGTATTGAATGTGCTTTTATGGTTCCTATTTCTGATTTCAAAATCTAGGAAGGTTATACCTACGTGGTATTTTTTGTTATTCTTTGGCAAATATTGCGGCTTGGTAAACAATGCTTTTGGTTAAGTAGTTATTTTATAGTTGACTAAGTGCACGAGCTGTACAGTTGTAGTTTTTCTTTTCATAATTAGCTTTCTTATATCTGTTTGAGTTTAAGTTATAACTATTTCTGGCGTTTATATTGTTTTTCTTGGTGTTATTTTTTATTGTAGCTATATTGATCACTTTTTTACGCATCTTGTTTTTCTTTTTTCTTTACTACTCTCGTTTACTATTTTAGTATCGAGCATTTCTACGTTTTCGCAGTAACTATAAGAAACTATTTTCATTGAATATCTTTTGCAACGGCGAAGTGTTTTTCGATGAGATTGAGTTTTTAGAATCTGGTTATAAAGTAGCGTAAACCAGATGATATTTCACTTTCCTCTATTTTAAGTTTCATTATAATTATTGTTGCTTATACTTGATCTCGATATTATTATACCCACTATTTTTAGAACTGTGTTATAAATGTTGTTTGACTTCTTGAATACATTTTCGTTTCTGGAGTTATTGCTAAGCCTACGTTTGATAGAACTAGGAATATGTTTTATAATTGATGGGGAGATTGGACTTTGGATTCACGTATATTGAATTGGCGTTATCCTTTAAATATGGCTCATATATATATATTTAAGTTAAAAGTGACATCTTTAAAGTGAGTTATTTTTATATTAATTAATACGTCTACTGTTAGGCCTCGTTTTCCATTTCTATATGTATAATTTTCTTGAAGTTTTCACCTGACCTTGTTGGAATACCTTATTATAGCCAATCCATCGTCTCTATATAGGCCGATATCTATATTATCAAATACATTTGTGAGGGAATATAGAATATACAGTCCCACAAGATCCAATGCCTTTGCAGAGCACAGGGCCAAAATCAAAGGAGTTTGACATTTTAGTTTTTATCCATTGATCGTTATTATTCATTAAAAGTGATCTTCTAGATTTTTTATGATTGCTTCGGCAGTATTAACCCATTGGTTTAATTTTTTTTATTAGGATGTAAACGATATTTGTGTTAAATTACGTAAGCGAAAAAATAGATATGTGTTATGAAATGTAAGTCTGAAAAGTGAAAAATAATAACAATGTTTTCCTTGTAAGAAAAACAAACAAAAGTATTTTTTATTTGTATTAATGCTCCCTATATTCTACTGGCTCGGGTAAAACATTTATATTATCAACTAGCTGTACATACACGGCGTAGCACGGTGTTCATTATATTATTCTTTTCATTTTTCTTTTAATAGGTAAACAATTTTTGTTTATCGTAAATTATACTCAGTCGTATTCCTACTTCGTTTAAGTAGGAATACGACTGAGTATAATTTACGATAAACAAAAATTGTTTACCTATTAAAAGAAAAATGAAAAGAATAATATAATGAACACCGTGCTACGCCGTGTATGTACAGCTAGTTGATAATATAAATGTTTTACCCGAGCCAGTAGAATATAGGGAGCATTGTTCAAATATGAGGTACTTTTTGTAAACACCGTTTACGAAGGGCGTGTCACATCGAAATTTAAAGGCTTTCAGATATTACCTATTAATTTTCGTATCAGATTATATCGGAATCAAAGTATGTTTTAATAGTTATATTAAACAAAAACATATATTGTAGTACTAAATTTGCTGCTGATATCAAAATGGGTTCTATCTGTACTTTCTATTTTCTGATTAAAACAAATATGGCTTCCTTGCGAAAAATATTCCGGGGAGGATTTGTTGTATTTACAAAAAAAAAATCGATTTATTGTTCTTAACAACATGCACTCACGATTAAAAAGAAAAGGGCTAGGCAGAATACAATATCGATTTGTCAAATGCACATGGGTCTAACTTCTACAATCAAACCGAATTTTCTTTATATATTACTATTTTAGGTATACGTGGTGAATGAGTACGACAATGCGGTGGTCATGAATTCCATGCACTATAAAAGACTCGCCGCTGACCGATTTTGGTTCACGTAGTAAACTATTTACTCGAGATAAGTGACCGAATGCACCAGTGTCTTTCAGAATTCTACCATGTCTTGGTTTCCATCGTGCCTCTTCATAAATTTCACTGCAAATCCTCGGGGTTTACTAGGAGAGACCACCATTTTGGACGACTCATCATTTCCTTTTGTCCAACAATTTGACACGAGGTTCTCGCTTTACCGCAATACGAACACGTTCTGCGTTTTCTTTCCGCCTATCTACGTAATGGGGTGAGAGATTAACTTGAATATTGACCCTGCTCTGGTGTGTGAGTTGACCTGAATTAATCGACTGACATCCGTTTGAGTTTGGACAAACGCTCGGTACCATTTTGGAGAGTGGGCAGTTTTAACTCTCTAACTGGTCCACGACTTTGGCTTTGCCTTGTTATGTTATATTCATGAACGAGATGGGGAGCATGTCATATCCACTAATATTTTCTCGTCAAGAAAAACGTTTAACTCATTGTGGACAGACTATTTTACTTTTTCCATCAGTATAATTTGTTTGAGACTTTTATATCTCCACCATCTATTGAAATATGCTTCTTTTTGTCTAAGGAAGTCTACATATTCTGGCAATTTTTCAGGAAGCTGCTTTGACGACGTTGTAGTCTGTACAATCGGTTATCGATAGTGCTGCGTAGGCCTCTGTAAAAAAACAAAACAAAATCTGGGGCAATCTTCTAACAATACACCGGCGTTTTTGCCGCTTTGTTTTAATTCTCAACTCCTTTCTTTTTATAAGTTCACTTGGATCCTATGCAAATTTTTCCTTGTAAGCTTTCATGAATGGCACAGGCTATTTTTTATCGTTTATGTCGGGGGGATTTGTTCTGTCCATTACAGCCTCCTATTCCCTTTTAATGCAGTTTGTGGAAGCATTGACCATAATCTGTCAGGCCATTCCAAACTCGAAACAATTTTTTCAAAATGTAGGAAATACATCTCAACATCTGCCTCATAAAAGGCTGGAACAGGTCGAACTTGTTTGGCCAAGTCGAAATCGTTTCTCTTACTTTTCTGGAACGTTTGCCTTCCGTCTATTTATCTAAACCAAGTTTATTGCTCAACCTGGACACTTTTTAATTCTACTTATTCTTCTGTTTGGTTCCGTTCTATCTTACTTATTGCCACTTATATTTCCTTTTCCCGTAAGTTCGCTTCCATGTCGGCTTTCTCAAGTTCAACCTGAGCTTGAAAAAGTTTAAACAAATTTTCCGCTAAGATTTGCACTACGGCTTCTTCGAATAAATCGTTGTTACCCATGTGTTCAGATACGACCCTTTGTTAGTTGAGTTTTTCTCATGGCTTGCCTTGCATCCATTCATAGACTTGTGTTTTCGTAAGGTTTTTCCCCCATTTTTCGAATTGATTTTTTGGTCTGTTGATTAGGAGTAACCTCCACCCCACCCCACCCCGAAAGATGGGCAGCACAGTACCTGCCTTTGCCGGCGACGTTCGAGTTTGGTTCGCCCAATTGGAATCTTACTTTGCGGCAAATAATATCGCGGACCAGCGGCGATTGCACATATTATTTAGTGCATTCCCCGCCTCATTGACGCCAGTTGTCAAAGACTTGATAACTGACACACCCTGCGGTTCCACCTACGACAGCATCAAGCAGGAGGTCCTGCTCCGGACCTCACTTTCGGCAGAAAAATGTTTCCAAACGTTGGTCCACGATGAGCATTTGGGGACCGCACGCCAAGCGAATTGCTCCGTAGGATGAGAGAGCTGGCAGAAGAGGCCCCAGCGGATAGTGCCCTGATTAAGCAACTCTTTTTTTTCGACGCTGCCGCTGAAGGTCAAAGCTATCCTAGCACCCATGATGGAGACCAGCTCCGTGGAAGTGATAGCTTCGTCGGCGGATAAAGTGATGGATTTCACTAATAGACCTACCACCACGTCTGACCCTCGGCCGCAGGCTTTAGTCTCTTCGTTTTCTGCCACCAATAGAGACCCGAGCCAATCAGCCATTTCTGTTGCTGTACTTGCAGCTATAGAGCGGCTTACCAGAGAGGTTGGTAAATTATGTATGAGGTCGCAATCGCCCAGACGTCGGTATCAAAATCGATCACCATCTCCACGCCGCCGCCACTCTAACCAGCCAGGACTATGCTTATATCATAGTCGCTTTGGCACTCATGCACGGCAATGCAAGAGCCCCTGTTCATTTACGAACCAGGTAAACTGATTTCTGGAGACTTGAGCACGACACCATCTTCACTGAAGCTACACAATCGTGCACTTTTTATTTATGACTCCATTTACCAGGCACGCTGCTTGGTTGACACGGGAGCCGCTTGCAGCATTTGGCCACTGAAACTCCTCAAAGAAAAACCACCAGTGTCGCCTATTACTCTGCAAGCGGTAAATCATTCACCAATTCCCACGTACGGTCAAATTTCTCGTCCTTTGGACTTGGAATTACGCAGAGACTTTACGTGGGTATTTACTGTGGCTGATTTACCTTACCCCATCCTGGGCTCGGACTTTCTGCACCACTTTAATCTTTTAGTGGACATGCGCAGACATCGGTTGATAGATGCTAATACGGAACTTTCCGTCTGTGGTTTGAAAACAAACACCCCATCTATCAGCCCGGTATTTTTTATTGCCGCTACCGATGACCCGTACCAGACACTTCTACACTCCTACCCGGAGTTGACTAACCTAAATTTTGTTGTGAGCAAACCCACTCACTCAACAAAACACCATATTGAGACTACAGGAGCTCCTGTGTTCTCACGCCCTCGTCGCTTACCTGCAGAGAAACTAAAAGCGGCGAAGGCGGAATTTAACCATATGCTGCAACTGGGAATTATACGCCCCTCGTCCAGTCCATGGGCTTCCCCTTTGCATATGGTCCCGAAGCGTTCTGGTGATTGGCGTCCGACTGGGGACTATCGACGACTCAATGCCATGACGGTACCTGATCGTTACCCAATCTCACATATACAGGACTTTGCTTCATCTCTGCACGGTTGTAAGACCTTCTCCAAGCTGGACTTAATAAAGGCTTACCATCAGATTCCACTGAATTCGGCCGACATACCCAAAACAGCGGTATCAACTCCATCTGAATTCTTAATTATGCCTTTCGGTTTACGAAACACGGCTAGTACCTTCCAACGCTTCATGGACGAAGTAGTGCGAGATCTCGACTTTGTCTATAATTATATAGACGACATTCTTGTGGCAAGTGCCTCACCTGAGGACATGTCACTCATCTCCGCCTACTGTTCGAACGGTTTCAACAATACCAGGTGAGGATTAACCCTGGTAAATGTGTACTTGGTGCTTCGTCACTAGTTTTCTTGGGCCACAATATCAGCCCTGAAGGCATATCTCCCTTGCCTGAAAAGGTTAAAGCTCTACAAGACCTTCAACCACCCACTTCACTTCGCCAACTAAGGCACTTCCTCGGTCTGCTTAACTATTACAGACGCTTTATCCCACACTGCGCAGATCTCCTGTCTCCTCTTTCCGACCTGTTACGTAACAGGAAGAAGAAAAACGAGCAGATTTCACTGAATGATGTTCAGCTGAATACATTCAATGAAGTGAAGCAGAAACTAGCGACAACATCCTTGCTTGCACATCCTGTTTCTGATGCCCAGTTTTCACTGGTCGTTGACGCATCGGGCACAGCTGTAGGTGCAGTGTTGCAACAGCAGCACCAAGGCCAACTGCAACCTCTCGAATACTTTTCGAGACAACTGAAACCGGCAGAACAACGTTACAGTACGTTTGGCCGTGAACTCCTGGCAATGTACCTCGCAGTGAAACACTTTCAGCATTTACTGGAGGGCCGTCAATTCGTGATCTACACTGATCACCGTCCACTTACATACGCACTGCGTGCTAAGCCGGACAAATATTCTCCTCGCGAAACTCGCCACTTGGATTTTGTTTCGCAATTTACCAACGATATCCGACATATCTCTGGTGAACAGAATACTGCGGCAGACGCCTTGTCCCGCCTTCCTATCAATTCTCTGTCCTCACCTTCGGATATCGATATCCAACAGATGGCCTTAGACCAGCCACGTCTGGACACTTTGGATCTGTCGTCACCTGAATTTGCAACTTGCAAATTCACATACCTGCCCGTGCCCACTTCGAACACGCAGATCATCTGTGACACCTCAACAGATTCACCTCGCCCTCTTGTTCCATTGACTCATCGTCGGGTTGTCTTCGAGACCCTCCACAACTTGGCACACCCCGGACTCAAAGCTACAGTGAAGCTGATTTCGGCTAGATTTTTCTGGCCGAATATGAGGCGCGACATCACTGCTTGGACACGTTCCTGTGTATCCTGCCAAAAGTCAAAGGTGCACCAGCATATGCGTGCACCCCTTGGGACATTCAGCACTCCAGACGCTCGGTTTAGCCATATACACATCGATCTTGTCGAACCATGGCCTGTCAGTCAGTGATTTACTTGTCTCCTGACTTGCATAGATCGCTTCACACGATGGCCTGAAGCCATTCCCTTAATCGACATTTCGGCTGAATCCGTAGCGCGAGCCCTTATCTCAGGCTGGATATCGCGTTACGGAGTTCCCACAACTATAACCACCGACCGTTGTGGACAGTTTGAATCCCACCTATTCCAGGAACTTTCCAAAATTTTAGGGATTAAACGTATCCGTACTACTAGCTATCATCCAGCTTCTAACGGGATGATAGAACTCTTCCATCGCCAACTGAAAGCCGCGTTGCGTGCTTATCCAGACCAACAGCGATGGAGCGAGTATGTACCTATTGTCTTTCTTGGCTGTCGCGCTGCGATCAAAGAGGACCTCGGATACTCTCCAGCCGAACTTGTCTATGGAATGCATCTATCTTTGCCTGATCAGATGTTGACCCCGATTAATTTAACAGTAACCGATCCAGCTCTGTACACAGACAGACTGCAAGCTTATTTTAATAAGCTCCCACCTGTGAACCCTAGGCAACAGACCACAAAATCATCGTTCCCTAAAGATATTTCTTCGTGGACTCATGTTTTCCTGGCCCTTACCGCGTACTTTCACGTACTGATAAATTATTTACAATTGATATGGGTGGCAAACAGTATCAGTAGATAGAATTAAGAGAGCCTTTTTAGAGAGCAAAACACAAGAGCCACATATTCCCCCTACTTATACTTTGCAACAACCCACTCTTATACCACTAAAAGTGAAGACAACTGCAAATGACAATTATGTCACCACTACACGTAGTGGTCGCCGAGTGCATTGGCCAAAAAAGCTGTGTAAAACTATATATATATAGAATGAGCTTTTTCTTCGTTACATTCTTTGCACTCTATTAATTTTTACACACATAACAAAACCTACTTTTCACAAAAAGACAAATATTTTTCCAGAAATACTCTTCTATGGAAAATCTTAAAAACATAAAATAAAGGAAATTTTTCTGCTTCCGTTAATAAAAACCAAATAAAAAATAGTTTCCAAAATATTTTTCCTGGAAAACTGACCAATTTGCTCACAGGGGACAAGAAGAAATAGGTCCTATGTCCGACCGCTACAGACTTCGTCGTCCTATTTTGAGGATTACATCTAACCTTAATTTTATCAAACATTCAACGGAAAGAGAACTAAAGAAAGTTTTTATAGTCGAAATTGTGTGTGTTTAGGTTTACTTCACTGGTTTGTTAATATCTTTGAACAGATCTTTGGAAACGGAGCCCTAATTTCTTACGGACAGCTTTGACGTGTCGTACTAGGAGAAGCGTCATCGCCAGACACGAACAAATAATTTTCTGGATTCAAATGGAAATAATTTTTTTAAAGTTAAAAATTGTTTTATTCGTTCCCGAACTCCGTTTTTGGGTATCAGAGAAAATATTACACACCGAAGAAACAACAATGACACAGAAGATTTTGTAAAATATATAGTTTATTAACAGGGATATTGCTAAAACAGGCACAAGAACAGGAGAGAATAAAAAAGATATTGGTGGAGAAAAGCGGTTATCTGCTGGGTTGGACTGAACAAGTTTTTTTTTTACTTTTTTATAAAGCAAATTCAAAAATATCAAAAAGTAGGTATAAAAGGGAATAATGCTTTGGCTTGGAATGAATAAAGTCTCTTTAAATGAAAAACGATTCAAAATGTACTTATCTTTGGGGGCAGGATGGAATCGTTTTCAGGATGAGAGGTCGAATGCTTTCTCTCGATTAAAAATCCGGTTTCCAATAGCCATCGCCATTTCCAGAAGTTAAATTCAACTACGGTATAAGACAAAGTTGAGAACATCTGGTTTGATGACTTTGGGAAGTGATGGAAGATTATGTTTCGAAATGTTTTAGGTATGATCTCTGAAACTCGCCTTTCTGAAGACAGGATGCAAAAATGACGTCAACATTCCTGCTTTCGTCCCTTCTGTCCTTTGTCCAAACTAATAAGGTGATTTAGGCAAAAGCTGTTACGTCACAAACACCATGGCGCCATCAACTTAAACGGCTCTCGTATCAGCCTTCTGTAGTTTTCACTCAGAGGTGTGGAGAAGGTCCTTGACACAACAAGTCAAGATTTGGGTACAGGGAAAGTGATTTATGATTTTGAAAGTCTATGATAAAACACTTAGTTTATAAGCCAGGCAATTTTTTTTATTATGGGATCAATTGATATTTGGGAGAAAAAAGATTTTGATATCTCGAAAAGGCCAGAAAAGGTTTTGGGTTAATTAAAACAAACAAATTAAACCTTATATATATATATATATATATATATATATATATATATATATATATATATATATATATATATATATATATATAAAGTGGTGTACTAAAAGCGAACTTTTAGGAAAGGTAAAACCTATTGTGAAGAGTATACAGCTCAATATTCAGGATAGAGCAGGTAGATATGAAGAAGAATGGAAAGGAATTAGAGAAGCAAAAGCCAAATCAAATTTCAATTCAATTGCTCAGAGCAAAGTATATTCCGCAAAAAGGCAATTTATTCAAGTTAAATTTTCCTTAAGCCATTGAATTGAAATTTGATTTGGCTTTTGATTCTCTAATTCCTTTCCATTAATGCATCATTCCTTCCCTTAATAGAAGTAGAATGCCTCGACGTCAAAGCCGCCGTTAAAGTGTTAAAATTATCATAGTTTATTCGCTGTTTACAATTGGCCCAGCGATTAGCGACGTCGGACTGGAGTTGAAAAATACTTGAGGTCCGGGGTTTCGAATCGCATGACCGGTAGTGAATAGTCATATCTCTATGCTGATGAGTCCCGATTGAAAAAGGACGAAACGTATACGTACATAGATAATAAACAATAACAAATATTTATTATATATATATATATATATATATATATATTCATACATATATATACATATATATATATACATACATACATATATATACATACATATATACATATATATATACATACATATATATATACATATATATATATGTATGTATATATATATATATATATATATATATATATATATATATATATATGTGTGTATATATATCAAAATCCGTCAAACGTTACAATATATATCCTCACATTAATTAGCATTCAAGTAATTCAACAACACGATCTTAGAAGATGAATGATTTATTCGACCATGATCGTCCAGTAGGTTTAAAGGTCAAAAGCAGGGGGTCGGAGAAAGAGACAGTAAATTACTTAACTTTTGAGACCATTGCTTACATATATTAGCAGCATAATCAATACGTTCTGTCTCAACTGAGGCTTCCACAAAGACTCCTAGTTGCACCTGCCCCCGTTCTCTGTCATCATGTCTATCCGGCTAAATATTTCCTTTCTCGCGATTATGAGAAAAGAGTCAAATGTTTCAACCCTTCCTGACCACTGTCGTAAAGGTTTTCTGTTTTCAACATAACACCAGATTTATCTCAGCAACTATATTGTAGCTAATATTTATACTAACAAAGGTAGCCACTAATATTTAACACTGTGCCTTTTACATGGATCACCTTGGATATGTCTAATCGATTGAAATGGTTGTCTTTTTCACTGCTAAACACTTATTGTGAACAATTTTTTGTATGCAACGAATTGAACACCAATTGCTATTTTACCCATTGAAGGGGGCAAATTGTGGGTTAATAACTTCTCCAACAATATTCGTGTGTAAATGACCACAATAAACCCGATTGGATTTGAAGTCGACATGACCGATTCCATAGTCTGCGGAGGTATCAAATAGGCAGAATATAAAATGAAAGGAAATAAAGTCTAGTAAGATTGTATAGCGCCAATATTCCAAAGAGGCAAAGGCCTGGCTGCCTGAATATGTTATGTAGATCGAGTTGACAAGAGTATGAGATTAACTAACTTTTCATGTGAGATGTAATTTGTAGGTTACTGCAAACGATGCCTACAAATCAATTGTTCTGACATCATAGCTGTAAAAACACAAGTGTGAAAATGGCTGAGAACTTTCCAGATAAGCAAAGTAGTCATAATTCTTATATAAAGGGGTTGGACTTATGGTTGGGGTCAGTGTTAAGGTTAGTGTTGGAGGTTGTCGATTCCATCTCTCTGGTTGTTTCATTATAGAACTTTCTTCGTCCAACATATCTCCAAGTGAAGATATTTTCATTTGAAATAAATATAGTATTTATTTTAATTTTATATACTGATACTTTCTTTATGAAAAGGGACTGAGAAAAAAACACATTTCTGCCACTGCCACTGGAATCGTTAATAAAATGCATAAATACTGTTTGCAATCCAACAATATTTGGTGCAAATGAACTTCAATCTACGCCTGAATTGCCCACCAAGTTTTAGTCATGAATGTCGAATAGTCTTTGTTTTATCTCCATTCAAAGTACGTCATCAGTGGATACGACGTGCAAACTTGTCACTAACTGACGTCACACTCCTTTCTTGGCCCAGCACTCATTTGGGCTACGGTGACCTTCTTCAGTTGAGGAATAGTCTGGGAATTGTTTCGAAAGACATTATCTTGGAGATACCCACCACACAAGATAAAATCAATCTGTTTTAGTGGATGACTTCATCTCGTTGTGACGTTATAAAAGATTTTTTTCGGTATCGACCATATGTTTTACTGGGTGACGTCATCGCTTCGTGACATCATCCCTTTGTGAGTTCATCCAATGTGCACAGAGACAAACATGCAAACAAACATACAAAATTTACAGAGTGTTAGTGATAGATAGATAGATAGATAGATAGATAGATAGATAGATAGATAGATAGATAGATAGATAGATAGATAGATAGATAGATAGATAGATAGATAGCCAAAACTGTTAAATTTGTTATAATTAAGTGGGGGTTTTTTTGTCCGGGGGCGGGGGTTGAAGATGTTTAATGTTTTTTTTAGTTTGTTTCCCAAGCAAATCACAATGGGAAACTAAATGTGTCGACTGAAAAAAAGCCGGAAAGAAGAAAGCAGTCTACACACAAACACAGAAATGCGAAGTGGGTGTGTCCGACATGTAAAAGTACGCTTACACTCGCTAATCCCAACACAGTTCCCATCAGACGAGAACTGGTTGTACAAAGATTGGGTGTACTTTTTTCTCACTTCTTAGTTTTTGTTTTTTTAAATTTTGTTTCTTTCTACATTGTTGTTGTTGTTTGTTATTTCACATTCAGAACCTTACAAATATTAAGGGGTGAAAAAAAACGAAATATTCGAAACGAGTTGGACATTCCCACCCTAGCTACACACATTGGTCTCTCTCTCTCTCTCTCTCTCTCTCTCTCTCTCTCTCTCTCTCTCTCTCTCTCTCTATATATATATATATATATATATATATATATATATATATATATATATATATATATATATATATATATATATGTATGTACTTATATATATATGTGTGTGTATATGTCTATATATGTATTTATATGTACATATGTACGTATTTATATGTTTGTATATATTAATATATATATATATATATATGTATATATATATGTGTGTGTATATATATATGTATATACATATGATTACACATACATAGATACACACATTGCATAAATATATGTATAAATATATACATATGTATATATCTATCTATCTATCTATCTATCTATATATATATATATATATATATATATATATATATATATATATATATATATATATATATATATATGTGTGTGTGTGTGTGTGTGTGTGTTGTGTTTCTGTCTCCTTTACCCCTTGGTGTTGCTCTCACTCAAACAAACACACGCACGCACCCACACATACACACACGCACACACGCACACACGCATATATATATATATATATATATATATATATATATATATATATATATATATATATATATATATATGCGTGTGTTTGTGTGTGGCTATAGCTATAACCCAGATCCTATCTCTCTCTTTTTTTTAATCTCTCTCATTACCTCTTTTCAACCTCCTCCTTTTCCCTATTTCTCCCTCTTTCTAACCCTTTCAGTTTCCCCTTTTTGTCTCCCCTATTCCAACCTCCTACCATCCCAGACCTTATTCTAATGACTTTCCAAGCTGTATACCTAGTAAGTAAGAACATGCTAGCGATTCAGTTTTTCGCTCAACGGTGTGTAGATTCACACAGCGTCCTAGGAGCCTTCGTATATAAATCAAGCAACGCGAGGTATAAATTCACAATGCTATTTATATAATACCACGTGTTCCAAATATATGGAGAACAAACGTTTCGATAAAATCTGACAAAATGGAAAAAGTAGATGGACCAAGACAATGCAATCAACTTTTATGGTGATACTTTTAATATGTTATCTTTATTATCAAAATACTTCCTCAGAAATGACTGACGATGTTATTTTAAAATGTTTACAACAATCTCATAGACATGAGAGTACATAAGGAAAAGGAAAGAAACATAAAAAAAGTTTTGAACAATATTCATTTCTGAGGAAGTCTTTTAAATAATAAAGACGTAATATTAACAATTTCGTTGTATATTTTTGTCTATCCACTTTTCCATTAATTTTCTCTATATTAATGAAATTGTCAACCACTTTTCGTGCGTTTCTCGTGATTACTTATAATTGTTTTTATTTACTATCAAGTGATTATTATTTAAAATTATTATGCAATAGCGTAAAATACGAACTTTAAAAAATCCTAGTTTTCGCCTCCTTGCATCCCTGCGTAATCAGGGGTTCCCATCTTTTTATTGAACCACTAGCTTATTTTTTTACTCATCAATATATCAATTAAAGTCAGAGTTTCCTCTATTTCATTGCCGTTGATTGCTTTACCTTTACAAATCTGTTTCGTCAGTTATTTAGGTTTAAAAATTATATTTTCAATCGGTTTCATCGATTTTAACATTTAGTCCTGGTCAATATTTTGTGGCAGACGCCACAACCGGCCAGGGGGTATTTATTGCGACTCCTTTCTTTCTTTGTTTACTCAGCCTTTCTTCGTCTCTGAGGTAAAAAAGAGGGGTGATCTCGTGAAAGCACGTTGGCCGAAGATCCGGCCAATCAGGAACCAACAGGTCAGCTTGACCACGCGTGATTTGACTCTCTATAAAACAAGTCACGCACCCTCTTTTCTCTCTCTTTTTATTCCACTTTCCGGACGAACGCACACAGAGGAGATCGTCGACACCGCTCCCCCTCACCGGCTCGACCGAGAAGGTGGAGGAGGAAAAAGTCAAAAAGTAGGTAATTCCTTTTAATTCCTACCACGAATAACGAACTTTTCTTCAAGCACACACATACCCATTACAATTGCCACAAAAATCACTTTACATCAACCACGCTCGCATATACACATTCGTACAAACATGAACTTACAAATGGAACTTTTTCACTCCTTGAAAATATGAACTCTGTAACTGATAGCCATACAAAATGTCTTAGTTAAATAAATTGTTTTGTTTAATATAAATGTTTTACCCTAATTATTGATTTTACAAAATACCATTCTTGTGTGTAAGCTTTATTATTCCTTCGCTTTCTTTCTAATATAATTTCAGATATTATAATAATGTTCCCTTTCTTCCCTTTGTTTGTTTTAATTTATTAGTTATATCCACACGTGGGCGGGTCGCTTCGACCAATCCACACGTGGTTTGGCCACATCAAATAGTGGGAATGACATGCTGCTATAAAGACATCTCCCCCACAACCTTTGGTCGGGGGACCCCACATGGAGTTAACCCTTTGTCTGAGAAACAAGCCCCGGCCATAATTTTTCAATCATAAATAAAGAAAAATGTACAGTTACTGTCACCCAAATCACCAAGTAACGAATTTAATAAGATAAAAATTTTCACATACACCGGTCATATGTATATATCTTATATATACAACGGTCATATATATATATATATATATATATATATATATATATATATATATATATATATATATATATATATATATATTGAAAGTTAAAAAAACTTCCGAGACTATATATATATATATATATATATATATATATATATATATATATATATATATATATATATATATATATATATATATATATATTGAGAAGAGTGAATGTTAGAAATTAAATTACAAATACATATCCCACATGCGTTTCGTGTCGGCCATGTTGAAAATGTCAGAATTGAAGTTAAATGTTAGCCAATGAAAACGCTTGAAATATATATATCATAGAATTTTGAAAAAAAAACAAGAAACGTTATTTTTTTAATATATATTTATTAGATGAATCAAATCATCTTTCATAAATATATGTCTTTGAGACTTTCGCCGTACGACGGCCTTAACGAAGAGTTATTTACTTTCTTTTTTTCTTTCTCATTTTGCTGGTGTTAAATTCGCAAGTAAATCCACACGTGGTTCCAAGAGGATAACTTTCGTCTGCTCTCGTTGACGAAATTCTCAGAGACATATATTTATAAAAGATGATTTTATTATAATAATAATATTATATATATATATATTTATTAAATATAAATATATATATATAATATTTAAAAAAATAACGTTTCTTGTTTTTTTCACAATTCTATTATACATGTCAAAAATGTTTGCTTAAGGATGTGTACATAAAAATATGAATTATTGTAAAATTAAACTTTTCCCACGGCAAATTAACAACAAAATTTTTTTAATTGGTCACATGACTATTATTCCTCCTTATTTTCGCTAAGCTCCATTCTTACTGGATTTCACCGACCGGGTTGGATCACAAAAAAATCCTTCTGCCTGATGAGACCTAAGCTCTTGATAGTTGTAGATCGATAACATCGACATGCCAGTGTAGCAGACTTTGTACATGTTTGAATAAAAAACCATTCATTATATATATATATATATATATATATATATATATATATATATATATATATATATATATATATATATATATTAACGACATAAAATTATAAAATATTGCGGAAAGTTCGTACCGTTTCATACCATAAAGATATAAAAGAACAAACTGCAAACGGTTAGCGTTGGGGGCGACGATCGCGCGGCGGAGATATACGAGATAACAGGAATATAAATATAATTTAAAAGCTTTCATTGATAATCAACAGGGAAAATATTGGTATTATCCGAAAAACAATAAGTTATCTAAAATTATCAATAGAAATAATTGTTGCACAGATGGCATGCAATTATTAATAAATAAACGTAATAAAACATGTTTGACAACATTAATTGTAATTGTTGTACTAATGCTATTAGTGTAGTTATTAAGTTATGTAATAAGTAGGTATAAGCACAACATAGAAATGGAAATTAGAAAAACAGCACAACTCTCTAAAAATATATGAGAACAAAATCACAAAAATATTAGCTCTAATATGAATCCGGAAATTTGAAATTATTTCCTCCGTGCAATATAAATAGTAGAAACTGTTAAAGAAGAACAATATAAAATAATAAAATTTTAAAAAGCAAAAAAAATAATTTAATAAACAGTATGCTTAGAAGAACAATATAAAATAATAAAATTTTAAAAAGCAAAAAAAATAATTTAATAAACAGTATGCTTAGAAGAACAATATAAAATAATAAAATTTTAAAAAGCAAAAAAAAATACTTTAATAAACAGTATGCTTAGAAGAACAATATAAAATAATAAAATTTTAAAAATCAAAATAATAATTTAATAAACAGAAACTAAGAGATTATGTAAATAAATAATTGAAAACAAAAATCGTATACATTATTACAAAATAAACATTAAATATATAAAACAAAAATATCTTTTGGTGTACAAATAGTTGACAATTAATATATAAAACAAATATAAATAAATAAAAATTGTAGAATAAAAATTAATTACGATTAGTGATCGCATAATTAAAAACATCAAGATAAAACACGAATAAATATAGATTATATAAAAATAACAAAAAAAGAATAAACGCTCATCTTATTCGGTGTTAGCCATCTTGTTTTATACCAAAGCACACATGATGCTTCACTTCTGATGTTCGGATAAAACTGTGAAATTACAGCAAAATGTGAAAGCTAAGTGTATTTTTACCCATTATACATACACACACACACACACACACACACATATATATATATATATATATATATATATATATATATATATATATATGAGTAATCTTCTATATAAAGTTAAGACGTTTTCCCCCTGTACCTTTGACGAGAGTAAGAAAATAACCACATGCATCAAAGGCTACTAAACTCACCACTATATCAAGCTTATTCACTTTAGCGTGTTATAATAAATTTATGATTACTTTCTCCATCTAACACTAAATATTACTTTTGTCCCACCATCGTTAACTCTCCCCACAACATACTCCATAGAGGTGGTAGCAAGAACCATTCCCTCTTATATTTTACTACTAATACTCTCCCCATCTACACCGGGAATTAGTAAACAACGGATACTTTTTAAACACATAACCGTTATTATTTTCTAATCACTTGGCATTATCTTAATACATAATACAATACATTACACACAAATTCCCCTGATTTTCGAGAATATCGGATTACATTATTTCTAACTATTATGTATAGACTTATTATGATTCCAGTTTCTACGGAATACATTTAACGAACATAATTACTTATAGTGTTCCGTGATTAAAAATGGCGGCTACCATCTCTTCAGCGATTCGACTTTAGATATTTCTCTTATCAGTCTACGTTTGCTTCAGGTATAATTTCATTTTTTTTACTTAAACCCATAGACAATTTCAAACATAACACCTTTAAGGCTTAAAAATCTTTTTCAAAATACTTACCGTGTAAAACGAACTGCAGTGTTAATTTCGACAATATTCAATTGTTGATACCAATTCATGGAAGCACGTAATATCAGTTACACTACTTTAACTAACAGACAACACAAGTTCATTATTTCACTTTTACCCATCGATACAAAACTTAACCCGTTTTCCTTTTCACGTTAGGTATTTTTCTTTTTTATTTGTAGGTTGATTTAAGTAAGACGTTTTCTTTTATTCTTGACATTTCCCTATTATAACCTTCTATTCTCACTCTCTCTCTCTCTTTCACTCTAGCTTCCTCTCTCTTTCTCTCTCTCTCTCTCTCTCTCTCTCTCTCTCTCTCTCTATATATATATATATATATATATATATATATACATATATATATTTCGTTCGCAGCAATTAAAAAAAACATGTTTACATTTTCGCAGCCAATAAACATTACAAAGATACGTACATTTCTTTCTGCTCACATACGATTTAAATTAGCATTCGTCGATTTTTAAGGTATATTTTTATAGTCACGAATAATGTTCCTTTACTTAACTCACCACAGTTAAAAGGAACATAGACCCGCGTCGCTAAAAATGCTATTGATAATGTTACCTATGTGTGTTCTCTCGGCATTTTAATAATAGATATTTTACACGTGGTTCATACCAAATAATCATAGTTTTGTCTTTTTACACTCATACTTGTTTCAAACAATATTTAGTAACACACACATCAGATTTGTTTTGCCTTTCTAGCTCCATACGAAATTGGGATTTACGTGACTAAAATAGTAATTGATTTTATTTATTTATTTATTTATTTATTTTAAATCATTACACAATATAAATTTATTTTTCGTGTCTAAACTAAAATGTACATTCGTTACACATGGTCAACTTTCAGTCACATTTGACTTCCCACGAGGGCAGATGTATATGTAGTGTAAAATAATTATCATAATTATATATATATATATATATATATATATATATATATATATATATACGAAACTATATTACATAATTCCCGCCAAAACCTTCTATAATACTAACACATGGTATGTACCTGATTAACCTCATTCCCCTGAAGATGGACCCGGATGTGTCTGAAAGTACTTGGGAAACAAATCCAAACTATGCAAATTCACCAGTCAATTCCCTTCCGAAACTAAAATCCTGATTCGGACTATTGAAAGGATCTACCAAAGGATATCTAGACATGAGTTGTCTCTTATATTCAACAATACTTGCCTGCAAGAGAAGATGCTGCCTAGATACACACAGACACACATGCATATATATATATATATATATATATATATATATATATATATATATAATATTTGTTATTGTTTATTATCTATGTACGTATACGTTTCGTCCTTAAACCGGGACTCATCAGCATAGAGATATGACTATTCACCACCGGTCATGCGATTCGAAACCCCGGATTACGAGTATTTTACAACTCAAATCCGACGCTTTAACCACACGGCCAATTTTAAATAGCGAATAAACTGTGATAATTTTAACACGTTATCGGCAGCTATAACGTCTAAAGCGTTCTACTTTTTTGAGGAAGGAACGATGCATTTAAAGCTAGTGACGTCATGCTGTGTTAATACTACACATAGTGCTCTACTTTTTCGAAGAGCGACAAATAATAATAAATATTCGTTATTGTTTATTATATATGTACGTATACGTTTCGTCCTTAAACCGGGACTCATCAGTATAGAGATATGACTATTCAAAACAAAACACTAAATTCAAAATAAATATAAATTGCTTTAAGTGTGTGCTCTGTGTGGTACAATAACGCATAGACTTTTATCGACTCAATCTATGAATTAATTCTCAGATAAGTTCCAATTAAGTCTGAGTAAAAGTTATCTCCCTTCCTTGTTTTACGGTTAAAATTTAAATTCAATTAGCTTCAATTAGATGTAGGCTATAGTAACAAATTTGATTATTTCTATAATTTCATTAAACGAAAACCTACAATTAATATTATTACTTGAATACATTAAAAAAAAATTTAATAATAAAAAATATAAATAAATAAGATTTTATATAAAAAATACATAAACAAATAAAATATATAAATGTTGATGTTTAGTATTATTATTTTGGAATTGTATTCGCTTTTTTATACAATAGTTTCGTCTATATCAACAGTAATTACTTAAAGTTATTTAATAAATAAATCGGAAAAATTACTTAAAAACTTTAAGTTTTAACGACATACGCTCACCGACGACCTTATCGAAGGTCGTGCAAGCGAGAAAAGAAAGGGGAAGTGGGAGAAAGTGTGATTGTCTTGGCTTTCTAAAAGCGAGGCAGAAGCGAAAAGAGAAAAGGTGAGTGGGGGGAGAGTGTCGTTGTCTCGCTAACTCTTTCTGCCCCCTTTATTTCGCCCTCTTTCTGCAGTGTTTACCTTTTTTAATTTGATGGAAAGAAGAAAAGAAAAAAACAATTATTTTATAATTTAAAGTAGGGAAAATTTTAGTATATAAATTCAATTTTTCGGGCCAGTTTTAGAACAATTAACTAAATTCTTTTTTGTTATGGGAGTTAAATCTGCTGCATTTTTTTTTAGGGGGCGCTACTTTACATGTGGTCTCATAACCCTGCCACTCTGACTTAGGGTTAGTGGTAAAAAATGTTGTTAAATTCCGTAATACAATGGCTCGGATATGTGGGAACATTTTATGTTAAATATATATACAACTGATCACTCACTCTAAATTCTAAAATATTTGTTTTTCTTTCTTTATGTTTTCCATAGTGAAAACACCTAATCCCCTAACAAAGCAGAATGTCATTTTTTTCGGGATGGTGAGGTATTAATGGAAGGTGTTAATCTGCAAATTTACCCATATTTATTTTTTTTAATCTTATACTTTACTAGGCCCTTTTTTATTTTAATTTTAAGCAATTGATTTTAGTTGTGTTTACTTTTCCAGTGAAAATTAAATAAATAACTTAAAATGATCTAACTATTTAAATATCTTATTTGTATGGAAAAATGTTGAAAGTTTGGATATAATTGTAGATTAACACCCCCTACCCACCCACCCTCGATAAAATGAGATTCTACTTTTTCAGGCGATTACGTGTGAATACCCTTAAAACCTGGCCGAAAGAGAAACAACAAAAAATATTTTAGAATTTAGAAATTAGTATATAAATTTAATGTAGAATAATCCTCTATTTTCATACCATTCTAGGGGTGTCCTAACTGTTAGCGGTTGGTTAATTCTCCTGTGACGGAGGAAATACGGAGAGTAGATATTAAATTGAAGAAGTCTCATTGGAAAAACGGTTAGTAAGTGAAGTTGATCGCAATAAGGTGTAAAAATATGAAACAAGTAAATGATGTGTGGGTGGGTGGGTAGGTGTAGAACATTTATGTTATTGATGTCTATAGTAGGAGGGCCTGTGGTAGTAGTAGGGATTGGCCCAATATAAAAGTTCAGCATCAACGACTTAAAAGGGGGGGGGTGAAATTGGAATACAAGCAACTGTTGAATATGAGAGTTCGTCAGTTGTTGAAAGGGTAGATTATAAAATGAAAGGTGAGTCGAGCTCGTGGCGTTGATTGATCGAGGGGATGAGGATCGATTCCGTAATTCTTAGGTCCCTAATGCTTTTGATAGAGGCAAGGATGGAGACGCGGATGTTGCATTGCGTAGTGTTGCATAATGTGGTGTGTTTGTAGAAAGAGGATATACGGGCGTTTATATGTTCCTTAAGGCGTAGGTGTAACGGTCTTGTAGTGCTTCTTACATAGAATTTATTGCACTTTGGTACACTGTAAGTTGTATACACAATTTGTTCGGTGGCATAGCTCAGTATTAGGGATAGGGCAATTGGCCAGGGAGCAGGGTTCGGAGGTATGGTTAGAATGCATTTTAGATAGATGTTGGCGCAAGGAGGTGCCGGTGGGTGTGAGTTGGATAGCAACAGTAATTCCTCTCCATTCTCTGCAATAATCAAGTAGTCCCCACATCTAAATATTTATCTCAACATACCCTCTGTCACAGGAGGAGTAACCAACACCTAACAGCGGAAACCCCTAATTTAATTTACTTTTATTGTCCCATCACAGTAATTCCCCCATTCTCTGTATGGACTAATTAATCAATCATTTTACCCCCCTATACCCTCCACATCTAAATACATAAAAAATAATGAATAAATAAAATTAAATTAAAATAAGAAAAAAGTTATGAAATAATTAAAGTTAAATATATATATATATATATATATATATATATATATATATATATATATATATATATATTATAATGTTCTTTCACCGATAGACAACGTCGTTTCGAGCTTTCTACATTGTTGTAGGAGTGGCAGTTGCAGTCGGTTGCATAGGCTCGAACGCAGTTTGTAGATTTAGGCTAGAATCACGAGACAAACGCTCAGGACCACACGGCCGCGAGAAATATCTACCACGCTCCATCACCGTAATGTTGCGTCACTGTGCTTGTTCTACAAGCACTTTAGTGCAATGTGCTCCTACGAACTTGCTGCAATTGTGTCTCTTCAACGTAAACCCGACAATCAGAAGAAAAAAAACCCAACCCTTTCACTGTGGAGGTCTCTACACACCGGAAGCCTTTTATTCTAATAACTTCTTTCCTCGAATGCTTGCCTTTGGAATTTCCTCTATGGTCCCTGTTTCCCCGACTGTACCAACATGCAGAAATGTTAATGTAATGTGAACAAACATTTGCACAACTTATTATGCCCCTATTAATCTGGCCCCTAATACACAGTTGCCCTGTATGCCCGAGTTACATTGTGCTTTGGGGGGGGGGGGGTAAATATAAGTTTTTTTTAAAAATACCTTTTTTGAAGATTATTTTCTAATCTAAGTTCGAAAATAATATTTTCAGTTAGAAAAAGTTTCGACATTAATCATCGATAAATTACTTTTAATTAAACATGTTTTAATACAAAAAATTATAATCAATACGATAAACAGCAATAAGCTAGCACACTTTTCATCGTACGCGTGAAACACCAGATTAACTACAAAAACAGATTTGCAAAATACTTCAGGCAAAACAGGGTAATGTGGCAGGAACGTTGAACTTTATCAAATAAATTATTAAAGAACACAATATTCACATTAAATAGGATATTATTTACAATGTTTTTATCATTGAATGCCATATGCACGTTTTCAGCGTCTAGAATTCTCTTTCCAGCATCCAACCGGTTATTGTACCTGAAATTTAATATTATAAAATAAAACAATGAAATGGGGACATAAAATAAACTCTGAATTAACCCTAAAACAACATCAACTAAAATTACTTATATGGAGTTTAGGGGTGGGAGCAGATATTCCTTTAGTTCCGATATTTTCCCGGGCAACACAAAGACACAGGTTCCGCTAGTACACATATAAGATGTGATTGCAGTCTTTGGACTCACATCGGTTGAGATTTTTTTAGGTCTTTGCACACACACATAATAAGTCGATGAAAAAACTTTCTTTATTCGCTTTATTTTGAGAATGCGAGATCGTGCTATTTTAATGTTGCATAACCCGAAGGTCTGAAACGTAATGATGCTCGCAATCACGAAATTTCCTTATTGATCTTAGCGATACCTGGTTATTTTTATTCAATTCGTTTAGTAAATGCGGTTGGAACACAGAAAAATTAATACGCACACACACGCACATACAATCACCATCACATATACGAGGCCTGTCTAAAAAGTATCCGACATTTATTTTTTCCATGCGAAATAGAGACGATAGGGCGGCGCCACTCTGCACAGTTAAGGAAGACACCTTCATGCGTATGTGTTAATTTTATCACCGCCTCCTTGCGCGTTAGTCGCTGCCTGTCGGTCACTGAGTGAGGTGCTACACAACGTGTTCGCCGGATTACCGATTCTCTCAAGATGACTGAACGTGTTGAGCAAAGGTACTGCATCAAATTTTGTGTGATGATTTGAACATGCACAGAGTGGCTGCGAAATTTGTGCCCAAGTTATTGTCGCAGGAACAAAAGGACCTATGTTTTCAAGTTGCACAGGACCTTTTGGAAACCGCCAACACTGGTCCTGGGTTTCTGAACACTGTGATAACTGGAGATGAGTCATGGGTGCACGGGTACAACCCAGAAACAAAAAGACAGTCGTCGCAATGGAAGCATCTCAAGTCTCCAAGGCCAAGCTGGTTGTTTCGAAAATTGAAGACACCACTGAAAGGTTCCCGTTTTGAGACTAAAGAAGAGATAATGCGGAACGCGACAGCGGAGATCAACACCATTCCAAAAGAAGACTTCCAGAGGTGTTTCCGGCAGTGGATGGATCGGTGGGCTAAGTGTGGGCAAGCATAATGTATTTTTACTTTGGGCTACAGTTTGGAAGGAATTTTAGTTCTTTGATTAAATTCGCTTTTCTAAGTTTTTGTATAATGGCGATATCTTCACCCAAAATAAAACAACTTCTGAATATGATAAATAGTTACACAATTTGGTTACTAAGAAATTTAGTTCCAAAGTATATTCGGATAAACATTTTTAATTTTTCGTCTTATACTCTTTCCGAAACTGAAAATGTTGTTTTGTCTGCCGGCATCAAATATTTCACTCCCTTGTCATGTTGATAAAGTTAATATCTTCAGTGAGATTGAACTATTATTTTCCGACCTGAAGAGACACGTGTTTGTTTCCAAAGAAGATCTAACGAGTTTTAAAATTAATTCTAGCGATTTAGGTCGAAAATGCTCTGAAATTCGCACTAAATCTAGTAATTGTATTTGTAAATGAAAATCTAGTAATTGTAGTAATTGTATTTGTAAATGAAAATCTAGTAATTGTATTTGTAAATGAAAAATTACTTAAGTTGAATCCTGATATCTATATCAGTCGTGCAGACAAAAGTTCATGTGTCGTGTTGATTATATCTTCAAGATGGCTGACATCTTGAGTGATAAAAATAATTTTTTTCAAATTGGGTGATTTAAGCCAAGACGATATTAAAAATTCAGAAAAGACTTCTACAACTTAATGAGAGCAAATTATTATCAAGAGAGATTTACGAGAGAATCCGACCTATCGGTTCTCAAAAGCCTAGAATGTACGACTTGCTTAAAATGCATAAACCCAACATTCCTTTACGATCTATTTGATCAATATCGGCTTCTGCACAACATGAACTGGCAAAATGGCTAGTCTATACTTAATTTTTGTTCTGGCCATTGTATCTCTGATTCCTTCCAATTTGTGTCTTGTATACACAAATTACCGAGTTTTGGCATCCTTTGACATCAATAATATTTTTACCAATGTATCATTTAATAAAACCATTGGTAAATGTGCGGACTATCTGTATCGTAGCCCCATTAAATCTCCACCTTTTCCCGAACGATTTTTTGTTGAACTGATGGAGCTGGCTACTAAATCAGTTTCTTTCAGTTTAAAAATATCATGTATCACCAAATTTATGATATATATGGCTCTACATTACGAATAGATTCGTTGAAGGTTTTGAAAATTAATTGTTTTCTTAAATTACCGTTTTTTACATACTAATGTATGTATTGTTGACGACACTTTTACTTGTTTTTCATCTTTTTTCTTCAACTTCGCGGTGATCTGCATCCATCGTTACAATTTACTATAGAGGATAACGGTTCTCTCCTATTCCTTGATATTTTAGTGTCAATCGTTGGCTGAACGTTTAAAATCTCTTTACAAGACTATTTAAATTGATTTTCTAATACCCTCAAATCGAGAAAAATTAATCATATTTTAGTGTCAATCGTTGGCTGAACGTTTAAAATCTCTTTACAGGACTATTTAAATTGATTTTCTAATACCCTCAAATCGAGAAAAATTAATCATATTTTAGTGTCAATCGTTGGCTGAACGTTTAAAATCTCTTTACAGGACTATTTAAATTGATTTTCTAATACCCTCAAATCGAGAAAAATTAATCATATTTTAGTGTCAATCGTTGGCTAAACGTTTAAAATCTCTTTACAGGACTATTTAAATTGATTTTCTAATACCCTCAAATCGAGAAAAATTAATCATATTTTAGTGTCAATCGTTGGCTGAACGTTTAAAATCTCTTTACAGGACTATTTAAATTGATTTTCTAATACCCTCAAATCGAGAAAAATTAATCATATTTTAGTGTCAATCGTTGGCTAAACGTTTAAAATCTCTTTACAGGACTATTTAAATTGATTTTCTAATACCCTCAAATCGAGAAAAATTAATCATATTTTAGTGTCAATCGTTGGCTGAACGTTTAAAATCTCTTTACAGGACTATTTAAATTGATTTTCTAATACCCTCAAATCGAGAAAAATTAATCATATTTTAGTGTCAATCGTTGGCTAAACGTTTAAAATCTCTTTACAGGACTATTTAAATTGATTTTCTAATACCCTCAAATCGAGAAAAATTAATCATATTTTAGTGTCAATCGTTGGCTGAACGTTTAAAATCTCTTTACAGGACTATTTAAATTGATTTTCTAATACCCTCAAATCGAGAAAAATTAATCATATTTTAGTGTCAATCGTTGGCTGAACGTTTAAAATCTCTTTACAGGACTATTTAAATTGATTTTCTAATACCCTCAAATCGAGAAAAATTAATCATATTTTAGTGTCAATCGTTGGCTGAACGTTTAAAATCTCTTTACAGGACTATTTAAATTGATTTTCTAATACCCTCAAATCGAGAAAAATTAATCATATTTTAGTGTCAATCGTTGGCTAAACGTTTAAAATCTCTTTACAGGACTATTTAAATTGATTTTCTAATACCCTCAAATCGAGAAAAATTAATCATATTTTAGTGTCAATCGTTGGCTAAACGTTTAAAATCTCTTTACAGGACTATTTAAATTGATTTTCTAATACCCTCAAATCGAGAAAAATTAATCATATTTTAGTGTCAATCGTTGGCTAAACGTTTAAAATCTCTTTACAGGACTATTTAAATTGATTTTCTAATACCCTCAAATCGAGAAAAATTAATCATATTTTAGTGTCAATCGTTGGCTAAACGTTTAAAATCTCTTTACAGGACTATTTAAATTGATTTTCTAATACCCTCAAATCGAGAAAAATTAATCATATTTTAGTGTCAATCGTTGGCTGAACGTTTAAAATCTCTTTACAGGACTATTTAAATTGATTTTCTAATACCCTCAAATCGAGAAAAATTAATCATATTTTAGTGTCAATCGTTGGCTGAACGTTTAAAATCTCTTTACAGGACTATTTAAATTGATTTTCTAATACCCTCAAATCGAGAAAAATTAATCATATTTTAGTGTCAATCGTTGGCTAAACGTTTAAAATCTCTTTACAGGACTATTTAAATTGATTTTCTAATACCCTCAAATCGAGAAAAATTAATCATATTTTAGTGTCAATCGTTGGCTAAACGTTTAAAATCTCTTTACAGGACTATTTAAATTGATTTTCTAATACCCTCAAATCGAGAAAAATTAATCATATTTTAGTGTCAATCGTTGGCTAAACGTTTAAAATCTCTTTACAGGACTATTTAAATTGATTTTCTAATACCCTCAAATCGAGAAAAATTAATCATATTTTAGTGTCAATCGTTGGCTAAACGTTTAAAATCTCTTTACAGGACTATTTAAATTGATTTTCTAATACCCTCAAATCGAGAAAAATTAATCATATTTTAGTGTCAATCGTTGGCTGAACGTTTAAAATCTCTTTACAGGACTATTTAAATTGATTTTCTAATACCCTCAAATCGAGAAAAATTAATCATATTTTAGTGTCAATCGTTGGCTAAACGTTTAAAATCTCTTTACAGGACTATTTAAATTGATTTTCTAATACCCTCAAATCGAGAAAAATTAATCATATTTTAGTGTCAATCGTTGGCTAAACGTTTAAAATCTCTTTACAGGACTATTTAAATTGATTTTCTAATACCCTCAAATCGAGAAAAATTAATCATATTTTAGTGTCAATCGTTGGCTGAACGTTTAAAATCTCTTTACAGGACTATTTAAATTGATTTTCTAATACCCTCAAATCGAGAAAAATTAATCATATTTTAGTGTCAATCGTTGGCTAAACGTTTAAAATCTCTTTACAGGACTATTTAAATTGATTTTCTAATACCCTCAAATCGAGAAAAATTAATCATATTTTAGTGTCAATCGTTGGCTAAACGTTTAAAATCTCTTTACAGGACTATTTAAATTGATTTTCTAATACCCTCAAATCGAGAAAAATTAATCATATTTTAGTGTCAATCGTTGGCTGAACGTTTAAAATCTCTTTACAGGACTATTTAAATTGATTTTCTAATACCCTCAAATCGAGAAAAATTAATCATATTTTAGTGTCAATCGTTGGCTAAACGTTTAAAATCTCTTTACAGGACTATTTAAATTGATTTTCTAATACCCTCAAATCGAGAAAAATTAATCATATCACTACCCTTACTAATCGAGCTCTCATGATTTGTTGTAACAATAGACTCGGTGTGGAAATTTACTAGATTCAATAGTTATAAATGTATTTTCCCGTCTCGTTTCACTATTTATTTAAAAATTCCATGGTTAGGTCCCTACGGCCATGTTATTGTGGAAAAGATATCTTCTACTCAACGCTGTTTTCCATCTACCATGTTGAGAGTTGCCTACACGACTCGAACCTTTTTCTCTTCTTTCCAAAATGATGTTTTGTTCACCATCCAAAAAAATTCTGTCATTTATAAATTTCTTCGTCAGTGTGGAGCTGACTACGTTGGTAAGACTATCCAAAGGTTAAAAATGGGAATATCCCAACATATCCCTGGTGCTATCCGCACGCATAACGTTCTGAGTACATCCGTGATTTGACAGCTGCATGATTCTGCCATTCGTAACCATTTGTTCTAACAGATGCTCCGACGAGTGTTTCTCCATTTTTCCATAGTGCTAGGTCAAACCTTCACCTCAATATTCTTGAGGCGATCGTTATTCACACCTCTCGACCTCGCCTATGTAAACAAAATATCTTTTATGATTTTAATTCATCGATTAATTAGTTGAGAAATTTGACCCCATTTTTATCCCACTTACCTCTCAATTAATATCTCAACATAAATTTCCACTGATTTTCTCATTTGATGTTATCTTAATTGTTCTTGCTATCATTTCTGACGTTTTTCTTTAAACAAAAAGGCTTTTAAGAGATTTTATTACTTTTTCGCCTTAATTTTTTAACCCCTATTATATATATATATATATATATATATATATATATATATATATATATATATATATATATATATACTTCTCCTATATAATAAAGTGAAGCTGCTTTGTTCACAGCAGCAAATTCAAATACTAATAGTATCAGCTCATTGAAGTGGATGATGATGATGATGATGATGATGATGATGATGATGATGATGATGATGATGATGATGATGATGATGATGATGATGATTTCTGCAATGGTATTTGGTACGTAGCAAAGATTATTAACCTTGGTGCTAGAAACAGAGCTGCTACTGATGTTGTGTTGGGGATAGAATGGGAGCTGCTCCTGATGACTGTTGTCGCAAAGGCCCAAAGTGACTATTGCTTGAGAAAAAAAAACATACTTCTTTTATACAGCTTGAAGGGCTGCTGCTGATAGTGCCTGATTGGTTGGCAGACAGGGAGGTGCGCGAAAGCCGTCGAAAGATCAACATTCGATTTTGCTACAAGGAGTGCCGAGCTGTACGCGAGAAACGACACTCTCTTCTGGCCGAGTCGTTAGCTGCAAATATTTCAAGGAAACTTCAATTAACATTTCTCTTCTATGTGTCTGTCTGGGAATAATGCCTAATCATACAGGAAGAGTTGTGGCCGTGAATATTGTATTTACGTATCGACTCTTGATTGGACAAAAGCTCCAATCAATAGTTCAATCAGAGAATTTCAGTGCGTACTTTAAAACCCCTAAACACACAGCTTTATTCTTCATTCATACGTCACCATCCTGCCTAGCCCCTTTTTGACAGACGAACAAAAGACTTTCACAGACTACTAAACACAACACCCGGCGAAGCACATACATCGATGTGCCTGCTCAAATTCCGGTGTTCCCCAGGATTCAGTATTGGGTCCTTTGTTGTTTTTTATATTAATAAATGACTTACCTAATAATATAAATTCAGAAATAGAACTGTTTGCTGATGATGTTAAACTACTTGTGAGACCTTTATCAAAGGAAATAACACAGATGGATCTAAATAAATTATCTTATTGGGAGGACATTTGGAAATTGGGATTTAACCTAGACAAATGTAAAGTACTACATGTAGGATCCAGGAATGTTGGAGTTGAATATGTACTAAACAACAGAGAAATCAAAGAAGTAGATGGAGAGTGCGATTTGTGAGTGGGGTTTGATAATACATTTAAGGCAAATAATCATATTTTGACCATTGTATCGAGGGCAAATAGAATGATCGGGTGGATGGTTAGGAATATTATTTCGAGGGAGACAAATGTGGTGTTAAGGATATATAAAGCTCTAATAAGACCTCATATAGAATACTGCACTCAGGCCTGGATATGGAAATTAGAATATAATAGTGAAACTGGAAGGCGTACAAAGAAGGGTGACAAAACTAATAAGTAAAGTAAAGGAGTGCAGTTACAGGGAGAGATTGGACAAATTGGGATTGACTACTTTGCTGGAGAGAAGAATGAGAGGTGATATGATTGAGACTTTCAAGATAATTAATGGCATTTCTAACTATGGTGGCCATTTTTTAGTATTTCTCCTAGGTCCGAAAGGTTATTGTCAAGGCAGTTTTCAAAAACTAGACATGTTAACCAGTTTTTTTGCTCACAGAGTAATATGTTTTTGGAATAAGTTGCCCGATCGGATTAAGAACAACAATAGGTTGGATGAATTCAGAGAAAGTGGTAGGAGGGAGAAATTGAGGAGGCACTTTTGGGAGTTGTCAAATTAAATATTTAACAGAATTTGATCTGGATATCGATACTGTACTAAGGGTTTAATTTTTTTTTAACAGTTGAATTGAGAAGATAGTTAAAGGGGAGATGCCAAGGAGGCATAACAAACAAATAAATAAATAAACGAACACGGCACAAGCTGAAACAAACACACGAAAGACATCTATTTCACGCAAGAACGTTCTTTGGGCACTTTACACTGTCATTCTTCACCAACTTTATCTTTCATTATCTTAACAAGTTCTTGAATAAAATTAATTAATTTTGTATGGCTAGAATTTGTTATTCATTCTTTTTGATAACGTTCTATCCTCTTCACTATATGCCACCGCCGCTGAACATCAATTTGTTAATTGACTCTAACTAGAGCCTCTTGTATCTTTAAGTATTCTCTGTTTAATGAAAGCCCCATAAATTCGGAAGGGGGGAGCGCCTGTGCCTCATTGCACCGACACTGATTTAAGACACATAATGAAGATCACACATTATTCTATCGTTATCGTCTGAGAATCCTAACCATAAAGCGAGGCGCCAAGTGTTGATAAAGTGTATCGTGAAAAACAACTTTTCAATAAAATTGGTGAATATATTCTATATCGATTTGTTTTCTTGGTGAAAAGAAGTAAATTTACACTCGTCTGTTGAATTTTACATCAAATATCGGCAATATTTTTTCCCTTTTCTTTATACGATTCGCTATTTTGTATTCGCCGGCGACAGAAATTTTGGGAGAAAAAAATAGAAATAAATATAGAAGCAACAGAGGAAAAAAGACATTTTTTGGAGTTACTGCTTTTTGTTTCTCAATCGAAAATGACACGGAAAAGATATTAGTCGTAAAGCAAAATAATAGCAAAAGAGAAAATCTTCGAAATATTAATTCAGTATTTAAAAATCGACTTTTAATTTTTTTTTTCCCTAGTCATAGCTACAGTCATATCTAATTTAATTACGTACGTTCCTTTTCTCAAAATCACTTATTCAATACATTTTTTGACACACCATTACAACCTTAATAACAATATATATATATATATATATATATATATATATATATATATATATATATATATATATATATATATAATTAATTTTTATGTAAATAAAAGTAATTATTTTACGCACGTAAACCTTAATTGATAAATGTATATATATATATATATATATATATATATATATATATATATATATATATATATATATATATATAAAATAAAAATAATGACACGTCCTATTAAGGACGACTTAATACAATATTCTGCATACTCTTTGCCGCTTAGGAAGTGGAAAATACTAAAAAAACAACGCTGTTCTTATCGCCAGTAATAACAGTAACAAAAACTATGTAACTTATATATATATTTAATAGCAGAGCTACCCGGCGTTGCACGGGGTCATAAAAACATAAAATAGAAGAAAAATAGCATGTGCAACATTTTTATATTCAAACTTCTATTTCTCTCCTTCTCTCTATAGCCGTCTCTTTATCTTTCTCCCTTTCTCTTCCTTTGCCGCCCCATTTCACCGGGCCCATTCTCCGTTGCCACCTTCTCCCTGTTGCCACCGTCTCCCCGTTGCTTTCAGCAAAAGCTGTCTCTTCCCCACCACTCCTCTTCTGTTGTAGGAAGTAGGACAGATTTCTATTAAAAGTACCACCTCTGGCTGCGCTTTCTATATACGTATATATCTACTCCCCGGTGCACATACTATATACGTACCTATCGCCGCCCTGGTACGCATACTATATACGTACATATCACCGCTCCGGTGCACATACTATATACGTACCTATCCCCGCCCCGGTGTGCATACTATATACATACCTATCCCCGCCCTGGTGCGCATACTATATACTTATCTATCTCCGCCCTGGTGTGCACACATAAGAACTCATATTAATGCGCCACTTACGTATCAAAGAACCAAAATTATGTTAGTTCATGTTGTGTCACTATCATAAAAATAACTCATATTAATGCTCATCTGTCGTATCAAAGAACAAAAATCAAGTTCATTGATGTAGCGTCACTATCATAAAAAAGAACTCATATTAATGCGCCTCTGTTGTATCAAAGAAACTATATGTGCCTTTGTGCCCCTGTTCATGAAGAAGAAGAAGAAGAAGAAGAAGAAGAAGAAGAAGAAGAAGAAGAAGAAGAAGTAAACATATTCCACAAGGGTGCAATACTGCACAATCCCCTAAAAACATATTCCATAGAAGCAGTATACTGCACAAGCTCCCAGTTGCATATTTATGCTAGTTGGAAGCAGAACAGATACAACATTACCTCCACACCTCTCAAAAGGGAAGAGGTAATGCCTGGGAGGATGGTATCATGACAACAGAATATATACTACATTAAGTCCACACCTCTCAAGAAAAGAAGGATTGGATGTCTGGGAGGATGGTATCATGACAACAGAATAGATACTACACTAACTCCACACCTCTCAAAAGAGGAGGGGGTAATGCCTGGAAGGATGGTATCAGAACAGATACTACACTACCTCTACACTTCGACAAATAATTGCCTGACGCGTCCAGATCTGGCTGTATCTCGATCAGGCACCCTGTTTAAAATGACCATAAAACACTAAGAAACAAAAAAAATTGACAAAAGCCAAAGAATTATTTTTTATTGAAAAAAAAATCCTCCCCCACCAAAAGTTTTTTTTTACTCTACCCCACCCAAATAAATATTTTTGATAAAAATGTTCCCCCCCCCCTAATAAATTATTTTACTCTCCTTTCAATCAAACAAATATTTTAAGTTAAAATTTTTTTTAAATTTCACCCCTCGCCCCATTTTTTTTACTCTGCCCCGCCCAAATAAATATTTTTAGTAAGAAAAAAAAAATTCTGCCCTCCTAAAATTTACTTTCCCCCACCCAAATAAATTTTTAGTTAAAAAATTACCCTCTACCCCTCAAACAATTTTTTACCCTCCCCTACCCCAAGAAATATTTTTAGTTAAAAGAAAAAAAAAATTTCCCCTGCTCGCCCCAATATTTTTTATTCCTCCACCCACCAAAACAAAATTTTAATCTCCACTGCCCCCCCCCCAAAAAAAAATTACGCTCACTCACCCAAAGAAATATTTTAGTTCTCGAAAAAAATAAAGATTTCCCCATTCCCTCAAAAACAATTTTTTACTCTCCACCCCCCTCAAAAATATTTTTTTTACTCTCTTACACCCAAAGAAATATTTTTAGTTTAAAAAAAAAATGTCCTCACCCCCCAAAAAAACTTATTCCCCCCCCCCCAAAAAAAATAATTTTTTACTCTCCCCCACCCATATAAATATTTTTAGTTAAA
The DNA here is from genome assembly GCA_963556195.1 of Sepiola atlantica. Classification (NCBI taxonomy): domain Eukaryota; kingdom Metazoa; phylum Mollusca; class Cephalopoda; order Sepiida; family Sepiolidae; genus Sepiola; species Sepiola atlantica. The sequence continues at coordinate 32,780,854 of OY744534.1, forward strand.
AAAATTCCCCTCCCTCAATATTTTTTATTCGGCCCTCCCCAAAGAAATATTTTTAGTTAAAAAAAAATATATAGTGCAATTGTGTCTATTATTTGTAGTAGCACTATTTGTAAAAGTTTTACCACACTCTCTATTACAGATCCCACATACCAATGCTGATTATTGTCAAATATAATGTATTTTTGTCAAATAGTTTTGGAGCCTATAAGTCTTCACTATTTGTAGTAATAGCAGCACAAGTAGTAGCACTATTCGTAAATGTTCTACCACACTCTCTTTTACAGATCCGACATGTTAATGGGGATTAATTTCAAATAGGGTGCAATTGTGTCAGATAGTTTTGGAGCCTATAAGTGTTCCTTATTTGTAGTAATAGCAGCACCAGTAGTAGCATAATTTGTAAACGTTCTACCACACTCTCTGTCACAGATACAACATGCTAATGGTGATTAATAAAGAAAGGGTGGTAGTGGGAGATGCACCTGGTCTTCCCAAATCGTCACCCATCTAGTACTGGCCAGGATAGGCGTTTCTAGAAGAAGCAGAAGAAAAAGAAGAAGAAATATTAGTGAAAACAATGGCGAAGCATAATTATTTCTTCCATTAACTTCACTGATAGAGACGTTAGTGAAAACAATGATGAAGCATAATTATTTATTGCTGTAACTTCAATGATTGAGACAGATGGACGTAGGTGGACAGATGGACGGACGGATTGACGGACATACGTAGCTTGACGGACGGACGGACGGACGGACGGACGGACGGACGGACATACGTAGCTGGATCGACGGACAGATGGACGTAGCTAAACAGACAGACAGACGTAGCTGGACGGACGGACGTAGCTAGACAGACATACGGACGTAGGGGGACAGATGGACGGACGGACGGACGGACGGACGGACGGACGAACAGACGAAGCTTGACGGATGGACGGACGGACGTAGCAAGACGAACGGACATACATATCTGGACGGACGGACAGACGTAGCTAGACAGACGGACGGACGTAGCTTGATTGACAAACGGACGAATGGACAGACAGACTTAGCTGGATGGATGGACGGACGGACGTAGGTGGACGAACGGACGTAGCTGGACAGACAGACGGACGGACGTAGCTGGACGGACAGACGGACGTATGTGGATAGATTGACGGACGGACGTAACAGGACGTAGCTGGACAGACAGATTAAGCTTAATGGACGGATGGACGGATGGACGGATGGACATACGGACGTAGCTGGATTGATGGACAGACGTAGGTGGACGGACGGACGGACGGACGGACGGTCGTAGCTGGACAGACAGACGGATGGACAGACGGACGGACAGACGGACGTAGCTGAACAGACGGACGGAGGACGGTCGAACATAGGTGGGCATACGGACGGACGTAGCTGGACGGGTGTAGCTGGACGGACAGATGGACGTAGCTGGACGGACGGACGTAACTTTTATTGTATCGCACCTGGTCTTCTCAAATAGTCATCCATTTAGTACTTGCCAGGATATGCGTTGCTTAACCTCAATTTTACAGCACCTAGTCATCCTAAATCGTCACCCATTTAGTACTAGTCAGAATATGCATTTCTTAACTTCTCCCTTTGACCGATAATAATGACAATAGAACGTTCTTAACATTGCATTGTCATATTCCCGGACAACGCCAAGTACAAGGAGGCCTCCAGAGCTATACTAAAATCACTATTTCTTATTCCCCCTCCCTCTGATGAGGGCAATAGTTCGAAGAGAAACCGAAAGAAAACAATAATTATGTGACGATCTCATAAAAATAATATCCAAACCTATCAATATGGACTCATGCGTGATCACATTAAACGAAAAAATGCCTATTTGACACTCCAAAAATGAATCTTTGTTTTTAATTTTTGGATATTATTTTCCCGGTTAAAATTTTTGCCGGTTAAAATAATACCTAATTTGGGGGTGTTTGTTGAGTATTTTAAATTCAGAGATCCATTTAATGTCTGAAAATTTCATACATGCTTTTTTAAATTAAAATTTAAGATATTTTATATAAGTTTAAACATCGGTTTAATTATAGAATAAGGACCGCTGTTTTCTTTCGCTCATTTCGCTTGGTATTCGCCCAAATTTTGGATGAAACAGATTGTTGGTCTTAATTATATTTTTGGTCCTGAAATAAAATTCTCATTTACTTTTTAAAGTGTTGAGAATCTAACTTTAATTACAGGTTTTAATCGCTGGCGGACATGTTGGTTTTTATTGTTTTTTTCCTTGGACTAAATATATTTTTACTGCTTTAACATTTTATTACACACAAAAAAAAGTTTGAACATTCTATTTACAAAAGCAAGTTTTAACGAAATTTAACGAATTTAAAAGCATATATATATATATATATATATATATATATATATATATATATATATATATATATATATATATATATATATATATATATATATATTTATTTATTTTTAAATACAGATTTTAATCAGACATGGACCAGTGGTTTCTGACAAGAAACAGGTTGAATTCCCGATTCACGTCGTCTTCAGCATAGTCTGAAATAGTAAATGATGGAATTTCTTCAAAAAACATCTAACTGTTATGAAACGCTATGTACACAGCATTTTGAAATGGAGAGCCGACGAGAAACGCTTAGGACAGAAAAGCCGTTAAAAGATTCTATATTTAGAAGTAAAGCAAGAAAGAAAGAAAGAAAGAAAGAAAGAAAGGAGTGGAAAAATAAAAAAATTAAATTTATAATAATAAAATATTACTTTTATATTTATATATATTATTTTCATATATATATATATGTAGAAAATAATTAATTAAGGTACGCAACTCTAATTAATTAAATAATCTAAAAAAAGGGAGGTAACTATTTATCATTATATAAAATGTATATATATGTTTTTATGAATTTCGATCATTTCAAATAATAATTCTCAATTCAAAGTAAAAACATAAACATAGATGAATATATAAATAAAATATAAATATAGATAAATATATAAATACATAAATAAAAAATCAATATATACATAAAAAATCAATCAATATATAATTAAAATATCAATATATAAATGAAAAATCAATATATAAATAAATCAATATATAGATAACAAATATAAATAAAAAATCTATATAAATAATAAAATATATATAAATAAAAAAATCAATATATAAATAAAAAATCTCTATATAGAAAAAATATTAAAAAAATAAAAAAATAAAAAAATCAATATATAAATAAAAAATTCAATATATAAATATAATCATAATATGTAAATAAAGAATCAAAAGTCAAAATGTAAATAAAAATATAAATAAAAATATAAATATATAAAAATATAAAAATATAAAAATATAAATAAAAAAATAAAAATATAAATATAAATATATAATATATATAAAAATAAATAAATAAATAAAAATAAATAAAAATAAAAATAAAAATAAATGTAAATATAAAAATCGAAATATAAATAAATCAATATATAAATAAATAAAAATCATATAAAAATTCAAAAATCAAAATATAAATAAAAAATCAATATATAAAAAAATTCATATGTAAATAAGAATTCAAAATTCATATATAGATAAAAAAATGTATATATATAGATAAAAAAATATATATACATATACATAAATAAAATATCAATATATAAATAAAAAATAAATATATAACCATAAATAATCAATCAATATATAAATAAATATATAAATAAAAAATAAAAAATAAATAAATATACACATACACATGTACACTTACACACATACATACGCACACACACACGTACATATATATATATGCATACATATACATATATATATATATATATTATATACACACTCACACACACACAAACACATGCATGTGTAAATAAAAAATTATCAATATATAAATATAAATAAATATAAATAAAAAATAAAAAATCAATATATAAATAAAAATCAATATATAAAATTCATATATAAATAATAAATAAATAAAGATTTGAGAAATAAAATTTAAAAATTAAAAATTTAAAAATATATAAAAAAAATATATAAAAATAATATATAAAAAAATATAAAAATATAAAAAATATATATAAATAAAATATAAAAATATAAAAAAATAAAAAAATATAAAAAAATATAAAAAAATATAAAAAAATATAAAAAAATATATAAAAAAAAATATAAAAATATAAAAAAATAAAAAAATATAAAAAATTATATAAAAAATTTAAAAATTTAAATAAGAAAGAGGGAAAAAATGGAGAAAGGAAAAAGGGTTGTGATCAGGTTCTTAGAACGAGAAGTCTGCAGTGGAAGTGTGGAAGTGTCTGAAAAATGTATGTAGGGTTCTAGGAAGGCTTAAGTCACTCGATCCATCCAATAGATAAGGAGTGCTTGTTTACGATGTATACAGCCCTTAAAAACCTCATCGCATACATTTAAACATCTGGTGTTTGGGTTCATGATGGCCTTAAAAATATTGAACTTCTCAGCATTACACAAATGGCAAACATTAGATATAGGTGAATAAATGGGTTTTCTCTCTATGATTTTCCAATTTATAGAAAAGGGAGTTCCTTCTTCTTTTAGTTCCCAAATTCGTTTAGCCAAAGATGTGTTTGCGCGATCTTTGTATCTAAAGGAATATAGGTGTGAATAATACCTTTGTTTAAAGGAACCTTGTGTCATGCCGTAGTATACATCTGTACTGTTATCAGTTTGACTCGTAACCACAGCTTTGTATACAACTGAGTCAACTTTACAATTTCCCTCGAGGGGGCAAGAATTTTTATTTTGGCATGAGCATCCGGTGTCGACTGCCGTGCTTTGTTCTCTGGTGATGTAACTCCTTATAGGCCGCATGGTTGAGTAGCTGACCTTGATGGTGTTTTTATTGAAAAACTTATGTAAACTGTTTGTTGGAGGGAAATGTTTGTTTAATAATGAGAGATAATATGACCTACTCTTGATTTTGTTCTGCTGGAGAAGGGTGGCGAAAACCAGATAATCGATCTCCTCCTTTTGCGGTTGTTGTTCTGTGGAATATTCTGGTTTGGGATGTATGAGATTCCATCGTGGAATCCGCTGTCGCGGAGGGCTTTATTATAATATGGAGCGGCCTGTGTGAAAACTTCATAATTGGAGGAGAGGTTTGGAATTCTAAGGCTTATATTTTTAGTAAGGTTTTTGAGGATTGATGGTGGATGGCATGAGCTTTTATGGATATATTGGAGTGATTCATTCGGTTTATGGTAGGGTTTGTGAGTGTTATTTTCGAGGTTAAGAGTAGAATCGAGGAAATTTATTTGGTTTAAATTAGTAGTGATAGTGATTTTAAAGCCTAAACTTTTGAAGGTTTGAATGGGTACATCCATAATATCACAGTGCAATCACTTAAAATTTGCATCATCAGTCTGGAATCCCTATCTTGCTCAAAACAACCAAGCAAATATCCTCTGTCAGACATTTGCCATAGTCTGAACGCCTTGCTTCCCTGAGCTTAAATTCGTTGAAACTCAGGCGTCTAGCAACCGACTTAGTAAACATCCACAAAATTATTAACCATCTCGACAACAATAACCCTGAGCACTTTTTAGATCTCTATATGTTTAATATAGTCAGCAAAAAAGCACATGACTCTCGGAAACATTTGTTCATGCTCAGAATTGCTGAAGCATGGAGTAAACTGTCTTCATCAGTTGTTGGCTGCCGAGACACTGCACCCTTTAAAACTCCATACACATGCACGCATGACTCATACACGGTTCATTTCTCTCGCAGTTATACATTATCTTATTTTTATTTTTCCACTCCTTTCTTTCTTTCTTTCTTTCTTGCTTTACTTCTAAATATAGAATCTTTTAACGGCTTTTATGTCCTAAGCGTTTCTCGTCGGCTCTCCATTTCAAAATGCTGTGTACATAGCGTTTCATAACAGTTAGATGTTTTTTGAAGAAATTCCATCATTTACTATTTCAGACTATGCTGAAGACGACGTGAATCGGGAATTCAACCCGTTTCTTGTCAGAAACCACTGGTCCATGTCTGATTAAAATCTGTATTTAAAAATAAAAATATTACGCTCTTAATTTAATTTAATTGAGCACTCTACTGGTATTTCCCTTTTATTCTTTATTGAGTATATCTTTATTGAGTATACCTTTATACTTTATATATATATATATATATATATATATATATATATATATATATATATGTTTAAACTTAATTAAATTAAAGAAAATGTATTGCATGTTAATTTAAAACAAGCAAATAATTAGATTTTCTGACTAATTTGTTGTTTTTTACAACCGACCGTGGATTAGATATCTTTCTTTATCTTTAAAAATCTATTATCGAATATTAAAATTGTAAACAGTTTGTTTTTGTTAGAGATTTCAAATATAGACGTTTTCACCTTTTTTATTTAAATTTCTAATTTTAATAAATGTTTTTGCCCGACCTAGGAAAACTTGCTCCAGTTAATTTTTCGGGGGAAGAAAATTTGACCCGATATTTTTTCAACTCCCAAGATATTTTGTATGAAATTTTAAGACATTAAATGGATCTCTGAATTGATTATTGACAATTTATTGATATTTTTTGGCCAACTTATGAAAAATATTTTTTTATTCAATCTTTAAAAAATTAACTTCATTGTTTTTTTTTCGCCCCAAATTGTACTATTGAAAAAAAAAAGGATAAATCGATTTGTTTGAAAGTTCTTGCGCGTTTCTCTGTTGTAAATAATAATATACATTATACAATATAGTTACGTTCGTAAAACAAACAAATATTAAACAACAACACAACGATTAACGTTGCCCTGGCTGTCTCTCCTCTCCCAGAGAAATATTTTCTTTAAAAAGAAAATCATCACTAATAATATTTAAAAGTAAAACTTTATATACAAATTTAAATTTCCTTCCAAAATAAATAGAAAAAATATTGGGTCAAAATTTTCCTTTCCTAGAAAAAATAGGTTGTTAATGTAATCAAACATCAAAATTGTTTTAAAATACTTCAGGGATTTTTCTATTTCTTTTTATACCCCAGGAAACGAAAATTTACGTATAATCCTATACTTCGTCCGACATGTTCTCCTATAACTCTCAAAATATTAGCGAGATTTTGTCAAATATTATCTTACGGTCTTACACTTAAAGTGACATCCCCACCCATATTGACGAGATCCTTTGACGTCCACCCCTGTCCTTCGACGACTCATTGGCAGAATAGAACGTTTATGAAAGAAGGTATATTTTCATTATGGAGCGCTAAAAAAGAACCGCTCCTTTTTTATAGGAGTTGGAGCAGGAGTCGCTCCTTTTTGAAAATGGGGAGCGTGAGAGGAGCCAGTACCAATTTTGGGCGTTGAAGAAAATGCTGCCTAAATACACAATATATAAACATATATATATATATATATATATATATATATATATATATATATATATATATATATATATAGTAAGATATGAAAATATATTTATGGCAATTAAGCTAAGATGCTCCCGCGTTTCATCCCCGGGGGGAATCTTTAGGCTAATATATATATATATATATATATATATATATATATATATATATATATATATATATATATATATATATATATATATATAGTGTACAAAAATATATTTGTGCATATATTTTTTAAATAAATAGTTAAACTTTTTCCGAGTAGAAGCTCAATGCATGTTTACTATAAGGTAGCATATATAAATAAACAATATTACGCTAAATTCCAATGACCAAGTTTTATTCATTTTTACAATTTTGGAAATTCAATGACTTTCGTGTCCATTTCGTACATACATAAACAAGCAGGAATAAACATATATATATATATATATATATATATATATATATATATATATATTAGTACTTCATGTATCCACATAAAATATTATAAGGAGATATAATTTTTTTATGTGTCAGTTTTCAGTATTTACTTCAAAAGTGCTCGATACATAAGTAGAGCTAGGTAGTAAACAATGAAAGCATATATATTTTCATTGCCTACTATATATATATATATATATATATATATATATATATATATATATATATATATATATATATATATATATATATATATATATAAGTCAGTTTATATTATATTCCAATAACCATGGTTTTATTTTATTATTTTTATTTTTTCACATTTTCAAAAAATATAAAATTTCTGTGAGATATATTTTTTTACGGTCTGTTTCATTTGTCTTGTTCCAAACAACATTTTTATGTCAATATCGTCTCTGCAACACTACAAAATCATCAGAAAAAAATTCACAACGAGTAAAACGTTCTTGGGTTAAAGTGTCTTGAAAACACCTACACTATACAGTAGTTTCTTTTTAGGGTGAAAACAAACAAAAAACAAACAAGAAGAGAGAGCAAAAACCCACACGTGTGAGATCACACTATTACGCCATTTTGAAGTTTTCGTTCAAAACTAGTATATCCTAAAAATGTAGTGCGAACAATTTTAAAATTTTAATTCAGTAATATTTCCTAAAATAGTTAATAAGTTTTATACTTTATTTATAAAATTCTAATTCACTTGAAGATAATTTTTTTTTTACTAAAGTTACATCAATGTTAATTTAGGTCGTTTAGGTACGAAAAACTCATTTAAGTACAACATTTTAGAGCTAGTTACATAATGTCAGCCGTCCATTCGAACAACTATTAAAAATTATTCTACTTCGGTGTTTTTGTGGAAGGTAGTATTTACTAATAAATCTTTTCCAATAATATTAAGATAAGCTTAATTTCTCAGAATTCTTCACTCAAGTAGTAAGTTACTAATTAAAAATGCGAAACTACGGGGGGTATCACTCACCACGAAAATCCTCGAATCTCCCAGACACGATTCCAAAAATACCGAAGGGGGCCATTAAATATTTATTTATTTATTTTATCTCTTAAAATATTCTGAGGATTCAAAAGTAGTTTTACGGGCATTTATACCTAAAAACTAATCTTTACTACGTTTTAAATCTAATTCACATTATCATGTGAATAGCGTAAAAAACACTGGTTTCACTTTAATTTCAATGTTTACATTTATTATTTGGTCGTGTGCCTTCTATTATTTATCTATCAATATGTCTATTAATATACATACATGAAGATGTTTTATATCTATTAATAAATTGTTTCCACACACACACACACACACACACACACACACATATATATATATATATATATATATATATATATATATATATATATATATATATATATATATATATATATATATATATATATATATATATCGCTTCGGTATAACATGTGCGATGAAAACTTGGTGTTTCTTTTTCTTCTAAAACCTAAATTAAGTTTAGGAATAATGCCAAATCCCATTTCACTCTAAATAATTAACGTGACTAAAATAGGAATTAACCCACCCTTGTTTATTTTTCTACGATGAAACTTGGTGTTTCCTTTTCTTCTAAGACCTTAATTAAGTGAAAATCAGTTGTTTAGGAATAATGCCAAATCCCATTTCACTCTAAATAACTAACGTGACTAAAATAGGAATTAACCCATCCTTATTTATTTTTCTACTACCACACCGCTATGGTTCCAAATATCAAAGGGGGGGGGGCATTAAATATGTCTAACTACCTATTAGAGGGAAGACTGACAATGGAAACTATGGATTGAAATCTATAGAGAATCCTTCACGCAATCAAACATTTTCGTTAATTTCGAGAATGACATTATTAAACTTACAAAATGATATGTTTTATAAAAAATCAAAACTCTCAAACTGATAAACCAATTCTCTAAAATCCATGATAATGATAACGACCTAATTGTGCCGGCCGATAAAACTAGAAATTTCCATAAGATCAGCTACGGAGAATATAAAGCTATTATCTGTAAGGAGCTCCACAAAAATTACAAGACTATTTTCCATAAAAAGGTCCACAAGAATTACAAGACTATTTTCTATAAGGAGCTCCACCAGAATTACAATACTATTTTCTATAAGGTGCTCCACAAGAATTACAAGACTATTTTCTATAAGGAGCTCCACAAAAATTACAAGTCTATTTTCTATAAGGAGCTCCACAAAAATTATAAGACTATTGTTAACGAACTCTGCCAAAAAATAAAAGAATTAAAAAAAGTTTTGACTAATTCAATTTCCAACCGAATTTCGTGCAACCCACTTTCTCTGTCTTCCTCTCCAAAAGTTTTGAATGTAATTCAATTTCCAACAGAATTTCGTGCAACCCACTTTCTCTCTGTCATTCTCTTCAAAAGTTTTGACTGTAATTCAATTTCCAACCGAATTTCGTGCAACCCACATTCTCTCTGTCTTTCTCTCCAAAGGTTTTGACTGTGATTCAATTTCCTACCGAATTTCGTGCAACCCACTTTCTCTCTGTCTTTCTCTCCAAAAGTTTTGAATGTGATTCAATTTCCAACAGAATTTCGTGCAACCCAATTTCTCTCTGTCTTTCTCTTCAAACGTTTTGACTGTAATTCAATTTCCAACAGAATTTCGTGCAACACAATTTCTCTCTGTTTTTCTCTCCAAAAGTTTTTACTGTAATTCAATTTCCAAAGGAATTTCGTGCAACCCACTTTCTCTCTGTCTTTCTCTCTGAATGTTTTAGCTGTAATTCAATTTCCAAGCGAATTTCGTGCAACCCACTTTCTCTCTGTCTTTCTCTCTAAAAGTTTTGAATGTAATTTAATTTTCAACCGAATTTCGTTCAACCCACTTTCTCTCTGTCTTTCTCTCCAAAAGATTTGAATCTGATTCAATTTCCAACCGAATTTCGTGCAACCCACTTTCTCTCTGTCTTTCTCTTGAAAAGTTTTAAATGTGATTCAATTTCCAACCGAATTTCATGCAACCCACTTTCTCTCTGTCTTTCTCTCCAAAATTATTGACTGTAATTTAATTTCCAACCAAATTTCGTGCAACCTACATTCTCTCTGTCTTTCTCTCCAAAAGTTTTGAATGTGATTCAATTTCCAACCGAATTTCGTGCAACCCAATTTCTCTCTGTCGTCATCTCCAAAAGTTTTGAATGTGATTCAATTTCCAACCGAATTTCGTGCAACCCACTTTCTCTCTGTCTTTCTCTCCAAAAGTTTTGACTGTAATTTAATTTCCAACCGAATTTCGTGCAACCCAATTTCTCTCTGTCTTTCTCTACAAAAGTTTTGACTGTAATTCAATTTCCAACCGAATTTCGTGCAACCCACTTTCTCTCTGTCTTTATCTTCAAACGTTTTGACTGTAATTTAAGTTCTAACCGAATTTCGTGCAACCCAATTTCTCTCTGTCTTTCTCTCCAAAAGTTTTGAATGTGATTCAATTTCAAACCGAATTTCGTGCAACCCACTTTCTCTCTGTCTTTCTCTCCAAAAGTTTTGAATGTGATTCAATTTCCAAGCGAATTTCGTGCAACCCACTTTCTCTCTGTCTTTCTCTCCAAAAGTTTTGACTGTAATTTAAGTTCTAACCGAATTTCGTGCAACCCACTTTCTCTCTGTCTTTCTCTCCAACAGTTTTGAATGTGATTTAATTTCTAAGCGAATTTCGTGCAACCCACTTTCTCTCTGTCTTTCTCTCTAAAAGTTTTAAATGTGATTCAATTTCCAACCGAATTTCGTGCAACCCACTTTCTCTCTGTTTTCTCTCCAAAAGTTTTGACTGTAATTTAATTTCCAACCGAATTTCGTGCAACCCAATTTCTCTCTGTCTTTCTCTACAAAAGTTTTGACTGTAATTCAATTTCCAACCGAATTTCGTGCAACCCACTTTCTCTCTGTCTTTCTCTTCAAACGTTTTGACTGTAATTTAAGTTCTAACCGAATTTCGTGCAACCCAATTTCTCTCTGTCTTTCTCTCCAAAAGTTTTGAATGTGATTCAATTTCAAACCGAATTTCGTGCAACCCACTTTCTCTCTGTCTTTCTCTCCAAAAGTTTTGAATGTGATTCAATTTCCAAGCGAATTTCGTGCAACCCACTTTCTCTCTGTCTTTCTCTCCAAAAGTTTTGACTGTAATTTAAGTTCTAACCGAATTTCGTGCAACCCACTTTCTCTCTGTCTTTCTCTCCAACAGTTTTGAATGTGATTTAATTTCTAAGCGAATTTCGTGCAACCTACTTTCTCTCTGTCTTTCTCTCTAAAAGTTTTAAATGTGATTCAATTTCCAACCGAATTTCGTGCAACCCACTTTCTCTCTGTTTTCTCTCCAAAAGTTTTGACTGTAATTTAATTTCTAAGCGAATTTCGTGCAACCCACATTCTCTGTCTTTCTCTACAAAAGTTTTGACTGTAATTCAATTTCCAACCGAATTTCGTGCAACCCACTTTCTCTCTGTCTTTTTCTCCAAATGTTTTGACTGTAATTCAATTTCCAACCGAATTTCGTGCAACCCACTTTCTCTCTGTCTTTCTCTCTAAAGCGTTTGGAATGTGATTCAATTTCCAACCGAATTTCGTGCAACCCACTTTCTCTCTGTTTTCCCTCGAAAAGTTTTGACTGTAATTTAATTTCCAACCGAATTTCGTGCAACCCACATTCTCTGTCTTTCTCTACAAAAGTTTTGACTGTAATTCAATTTCCAACCGAATTTCGTGCAACCCACTTTCTCTCTGTCTTTCTCTCCAAATGTTTTGACTGTAATTCAATTTCCAACCGAATTTCGTGCAACCCACTTTCTCTCTGTCTTTCTCTCTAAAAGTTTTGAATGTGATTCAATTTCCAACCGAATTTCGTGCAACCCACTTTCTCTCTGTCTTTCTCTTGAAAAGTTTTAAATGTGATTCAATTTCCAACCGAATTTCTTGCAACCCACTTTCTCTCTGTCTTTCTCTCCAAAATAATTGACTGTAATTTAATTTCCAACCAAATTTCGTGCAACCTGCATTCTCTCTGTCTTTCTCTCCAAAAGTTTTGAATGTGATTCAATTTCCAACCGAATTTCGTGCAACCCAATTTCTCTCTGTCGTTCTCTCCAAAAGTTTTGAATGTGATTCAATTTCCAACCGAATTTCGTGTAACCCACTTTCTCTCTGTCTTTCTCTCCAAAAGTTTTGACTGTAATTTAATTTCCAACCGAATTTCGTGCAACCCAATTTCTCTCTGTCTTTCTCTCCAAAAGTTTTGACTGTAATTCAATTTCCAACCGAATTTCGTGCAACCCACTTTCTCTCTGTCTTTCTCTCCAACAGTTTTAAATGTGATTTAATTTCTAAGCGAATTTCGTGCAACCCACTTTCTCTCGGTCTTTCTCTCTAAAAGTTTTAAATGTGATTCAATTTCCAACCGAATTTCGTGCAACCCACTTTCTCTCTGTTTTCTCTCCAAAAGTTTTGACTGTAATTTAATTTCCAACCGAATTTCGTGCAACCCACATTTTCTGTCTTTCTCTACAAAAGTTTTGACTGTAATTCAATTTCCAACCGAATTTCGTGCAACCCACTTTCTCTCTGTCTTTCTCTCCAAATGTTTTGACTGTAATTCAATTTCCAACCGAATTTCGTGCAACCCACTTTCTCTCTGTCTTTCTCTCTAAAAGTTTTGAATGTGATTCAATTTCCAACCGAATTTCGTGCAACCCACTTTCTCTCTGTCTTTCTCTCCAAAAGTTTTGACTGTAATTCAATTTCCAACCGAATTTCGTGCAACCCACTTTCTCTCTGTCTTTCTCTCTAAAAGTTTTGACTGTAATTCAATTTCCAACCGAATTTCGTGCAACCCACTTTCTCTCGTTCTTTCTCTCTAAAAGTTTTGACTGTAATTTAAGTTCTAACCGAATTTCGTGCAACACACTTTCTCTCTGTCTTTCTCTCCAACAGTTTTGAATGTGATTAAATTTCTAAGCGAATTTCGTGCAACCTACTTTCTCTCTGTCTTTCTCTCTAAAAGTTTTAAATGTGATTCAATTTCAAACCGAATTTCGTGCAACCCACTTTCTCTCTGTCTTTCTCTTCAAAAGTTTTGACTGTAATTCAATTTCCAACCGAATTTCGTGCAACCCACATTCTCTGTCTTTCTCTACAAAATTTTGACTGTAATTCAATTTCCAACCGAATTTCGTGCAACCCACTTTCTCTCTGTCTTTCTCTCCAAACGTTTTGACTTTAATTGAATTTCAAACCGAATTTCGTGCAACCCACTTTCTCTCTGTCTTTCTCTCCAAAAGTTTTGAATGTGATTCAATTTCCAACCGAGTTTCGTGCAACCCAATTTCTCTATGTCTTTCTAACCAAAAGTTTTGAATGTGATTCAATTTCCAACCGAGTTTCGTGCAACCCACTTTCTCTCTGCCTTTCTCTCCAAAAGTTTTGACTGTAATTCAACTTCCAACCGAATTTCGTGCAACCCACTTTCTCTCTGTCTTTCTCTCCAAAAGTTTTGAATGTGATTCAATTTCCAACCGAATTTCGTGCAACCCAATTTCTCTCTGTCGTTCTCTCCAAAAGTTTTGAATGTGATTCAATTTCCAACCGAATTTCGTGCAACCCACTTTCTCTCTGTCTTTCTCTCCAAAAGTTTTGACTGTAATTCAATTTCCAACCGAATTTCGTGCAACCCAATTTCTCTCTGTCTTTCTCTACAAAAGTTTTGACTGTAATTCAATTTCCAACCGAATTTTGTGCAACCCACTTTCTCTCTGTCTTTCTCTTCAAACGTTTTGACTGTAATTTAAGTTCTAACCGAATTTCGTGCAACCCACTTTCTCTCTGTCTTTCTCTCCAAAAGTTTTGAATGTGATTCAATTTCAAACCGAATTTCGTGCAACCCACTTTCTCTCTGTCTTTCTCTCCAAAAGTTTTGAATGTGATTCAATTTCCAAGCGAATTTCGTGCAACCCACTTTCTCTCTGTCTTTCTCTCCAAAAGTTTTGACTGTAATTTAAGTTCTAACCGAATTTCGTGCAACCCACTTTCTCTTTGTCTTTCTCTCAAACAGTTTTGAATGTGATTTAATTTCTAAGCGAATTTCATGCAACCCACTTTCTCTCTGTCTTTCTCTCTAAAAGTTTTAAATGTGATTCAATTTCCAACCGAATTTCGTGCAACCCACTTTCTCTCTGTCTTTCTCTCCAAAAGTTTTGACTGTAATTTAATTTCCAACCGAATTTCGTGCAACCCACATTCTCTGTCTTTCTCTACAAAAGTTTTGACTGTAATTCAATTTCCAACCGAATTTCGTGCAACCCACTTTCTCTCTGTCTTTCTCTCCAAATGTTTTGACTGTAATTCAATTTCCAACCGAATTTCGTGCAACCCACTTTCTCTCTGTCTTTCTCTCTAAAAGTTTTGAATGTGATTCAATTTCCAACCGAATTTCGTGCAACCCACTTTCTCTCTGTCTTTCTCTCCAAAAGTTTTGACTGTAATTCAATTTCCAACCGAATTTCGTGCAACCCACTTTCTCTCTGTCTTTCTCTCCAAATGTTTTGACTGTTATTCAATTTCCAACCGAATTTCGTGCAACCCACTTTCTCTCGTTCTTTCTCTCTAAAAGTTTTGACTGTAATTTAAGTTCTAACCGAATTTCGTGCAACCCACTTTCTCTCTGTCTTTCTCTCCAACAGTTTTGAATGTGATTAAATTTCTAAGCGAATTTCGTGCAACCTACTTTCTCTCTGTCTTTCTCTCTAAAAGTTTTAAATGTGATTCAATTTCAAACCGAATTTCGTGCAACCCACTTACTCTCTGTCTTTCTCTCCAAATGTTTTGACTGTAATTCAATTTCCAACCGAATTTCGTGCAACCCACTTTCTCTCTGTCTTTCTCTCTAAAAGTTTTGAATGTGATTCAATTTCCAACCGAATTTCGTGCAACCCACTTTCTCTCTGTCTTTCTCTCCAAAAGTTTTGACTGTAATTCAATTTCCAACCGAATTTCGTGCAACCCACTTTCTCTCTGTCTTTCTCTCCAAATGTTTTGACTGTAATTCAATTTCCAACCGAATTTCGTGCAACCCACTTTCTCTCGTTCTTTCTCTCTAAAAGTTTTGAATGTGAT
The DNA here is from genome assembly GCA_963556195.1 of Sepiola atlantica. Classification (NCBI taxonomy): domain Eukaryota; kingdom Metazoa; phylum Mollusca; class Cephalopoda; order Sepiida; family Sepiolidae; genus Sepiola; species Sepiola atlantica. The sequence goes on from OY744534.1 coordinate 32,796,883, forward strand.
TCAATTTCCAACCGAATTTCGTGCAACCCACTTTCTCTCTGTCTTTCTCTTCAAAAGTTTTGACTGTAATTCAATTTCCAACCGAATTTCGTGCAACCCACATTCTCTGTCTTTCTCTACAAAATTTTGACTGTAATTCAATTTCCAACCGAATTTCGTGCAACCCACTTTCTCTCTGTCTTTCTCTCCAAACGTTTTGACTTTAATTGAATTTCCAACCGAATTTCGTGCAACCCACTTTCTCTCTGTCTTTCTCTCCAAAAGTTTTGAATGTGATTCAATTTCCAACCGAGTTTCGTGCAACCCAATTTCTCTATGTCTTTCTAACCAAAAGTTTTGAATGTGATTCAATTTCCAACCGAGTTTCGTGCAACCCACTTTCTCTCTGTCTTTCTCTCCAAAAGTTTTGACTGTAATTCAACTTCCAACCGAATTTCGTGCAACCCACTTTTTCTTTGCCTTTCTCTCTCCAATCCAAATCACTTCTCTTTCCATTCCCAGCTGTCCTCTTTATTTATATTACCTGAAATCCATATATGCAAATCAGAGACCACCATAAACACGTGCACCTATGAAGAGAAGCCCTTTTTTAATCTGCATACGCGACATGCAACGTCCTTGTGGATTTTTCACCCAAACTGTGTTCTGCTCTTTACAAAGTGCAGAGATCCCATGGTGATTCGGATGGGGCACAACATTGACCCCTTTCACTGTGATCTGGTTGAGTACAACAAATTGGCAGGTGCTGATGATGTGGACACATCATCTTTAAGGGTAACGTTGTACCAATACACAGCCTCCATAACAGGGCAGCTCTTTCGTGCAGCAATCCGCTTTACTGTCCTATGACATCTTTGTATAATACCATTTTTGATGGCCGGTATGCACAGTGTGATCAGAAGTTTACACCCCACTCGTTCATGAACTGCTGAACTGTTGACTGCACTTATTTTTATTGGCCTGTAGCACAGCCATCAGTGGTATTAGTCCCTTGGGTGGGCCAAACTCCTCCTCAATATATGACAACAACCAATTGTTGTTTATCCAGGTCTGCAACTCGCATTCATAATCTTCCCTTAATTCATTAGACATTGGATATTCAGAAATCCGAGTTTGCAGTTTCTCTGGCGCATAACCCGCTGACCATTTCCATGCTGCAACTCACACTCTCTCCCATTCGTCAAATTTGTCAACAAAATCAGCTTTGTTAATACAAAGTGCTGCGCACATGGGTTGTGCCTCCCCAAACTCCACACTTCCAGATTGTGTGATACGAACGCCACCGAGTGCCTTAATGGCGTCAATGCTAAGTAACATATCAAAATCCAGAGGTTTACCTTGCATAATCAGCACCTTGATTGTGGCAACGTTACCAGTCTCTGTATGAATCCTAATAGTGCCATTTCCGCAGCAGGCCTGTGTAGCGCCGGTCAATGTAGTTACCACCATCTTCTACTTTGACCAAGACCGACATAGCTTTGCACTCAAGATAGAACGTGAGCACACAGTGTCGAGGAGAGCCAAGCATGGTGCATCATCAACATAGATGGAAATGACAGGTAGAACCGAGTTCACATTCTGACTGGGGAATAGACTGGCGCTGATGTCTTGTCCCTAACTTCGTTTCCCGGACAAGCTCTTACCAGATGACCAGTCTTGTTGCACTGATAACATCGTTGACGGGTAGTTTGCCTCCTTTACATGCAGTCTCTCGCAAAATGATTAGGGCCGTTGCATTTGTAGCATGTATAATCAGATCACCCCATGCCCACAGGTTGTTGAGTGATTCGGGTAGGCTGTGTCGCAGCCACGACTGGGTCCCCTGCTTCAGCATTGTCTTTCATCAATGCTCGAGCTCGAGCCAACAGTCATATCGTCCACCCTAGAAGAGGACCGCAACAGCTTTTTCACAGTGTTGGGAAGCCCCCGTAAAAACACACACACCAACACATTATCTGGTATTCCTCCAAATAGCACTGAAAGTTTCCGTAGAACTGCCAAATATACGTCTACAGTCTCACCTGGACGCAATACACGTGCTTCGAACTTCTCATACGCTGTAAATCTGTCATCGGCAAAGGCAGTGAATAAAGCTCCCTTAATTCGTGCTTCATCGGAGTTTTCTTCTTGAGTTAGTTGCTGGTAAACTGCGAATGCTCCCCCATTTAGCCGAAGTGGGATGACATTTTCAAGCCGCTTCACTCCAGATAAGTCACACACTAATTCCACCTTCTCAATCCATTCAACGACTGCTCCAGTCCCATCAAACTCAGGAATTATCTTTAGGTCAAAACGGCTGTCCATTTTAAGCCGCAATAGCTTGTTAACTAACTGTGCCAGAAAAATAAGAGAACAAAAAAAAGTTTTGACTATAATTCAATTTCCAACCGTTTTTCGTGGAACCCACTTTCTCTCTGCCTTTCTCTCTCCCATCCAAATCGCTTCTCCCCCCTTCCCAGCCGTCCTCTTCATTTATATCACCTGAAATCCTCATATGCAAATCAAAGACCACCATAAACACCTGACCATATGAAGAGAAGCCCTTTTTTAATCTGCATACACGACATGCGAAACACCTCATTTTTTTTCCTGATGGTGAGTGTTCCTCTTTATTGTCACAACTATTTTCTATAAGGTGCTCCACAAGAATTGCAAGACTATTTTCTATAAGGAGCTCCACAAGAATTACAAGACTATTTTCTATAAGGTGCTCCACAAGAATTACAAGACTATTTTCTATAAGGTGCTCCACAAGAATTACAAGACTATTTTCTATAAGGAGCTCCACAAGAATTACAAGACTATTTTCTATAAGAAGCTCCACAAGAATTACAAGACTATTTTCTATAAGGAGCTCCATAAGAATTACAAGACTATTTTCTATAAGGAGCTCCACAAGAATTACGACTATTTTCTATAAGAAGCTCCACAAGAATTACAAGACTATTTTCTATAAGGAGCTCCATAAGAATTACAAGACTATTTTCTATAAGGAGCTCCACAAGAATTACAAGACTATTTTCTATAAGGAGCTCCATAAGAATTACAAGACTATTTTCTATAAGAAGCTCCACAAGAATTACAAGACTATTTTCTATAAGGAGCTCCACAAGAATTACAAGACTATTTTCTATAAGAAGCTCCACAAGAATTACAAGACTATTTTCTATAAGGAGCTCCATAAGAATTACAAGACTATTTTCTATAAGGAGCTCCACAAGAATTACGACTATTTTCTATAAGAAGCTCCACAAGAATTACAAGACTATTTTCTATAAGGAGCTCCATAAGAATTACAAGACTATTTTCTATAAGGAGCTCCACAAGAATTACAAGACTATTTTCTATAAGGAGCTCCATAAGAATTACAAGACTATTTTCTATAAGAAGCTCCACAAGAATTACAAGACTATTTTCTATAAGGAGCTCCACAAGAATTTCGACTATTTTCTATAAGAAGCTCCACAAGAATTACAAGACTATTTTCTATAAGGAGCTCCATAAGAATTACAAGACTATTTTCTATAAGGAGCTCCACAAGAATTACAAGACTATTTTCTATAAGGAGCTCCATAAGAATTACAAGACTATTTTCTATAAGAAGCTCCACAAGAATTACAAGACTATTTTCTATAAGGAGCTCCACAAGAATTACAAGACTATTTTCTATAAGGAGCTCCACAAGAATTACAAGACTATTTTCTATAAGGAGCTCCACAAGAATTACAAGACTATTTTCTATAAGGAGCTCCACAAGAATTACAAGACTATTTTCTATAAGGAGCTCCATAAGAATTACAAGACTATTTTCTATAAGGAGCTCCACAAGAATTACAAGACTATTTTCTATAAGGAGCTCCATAAGAATTATAACACTACTAACAGAATAACCATATTCTCGAAACTAAAAATCAACGAATACACAGAAATTACCGTTCCATAAACAACAAGATTAACATTAAAGTCCCACAAATATGACTTAATAATTCTTCTATTAGATTAATCTGCCCTTCAAGATCTGACATAAGCTTTGTTAATAAAAGTAGCATAATCCCAACAATTAGAAGGAAAATCAAATATCCAACTCCGGACTTCTTCTAATCAGATCACGGAATGATTCACTAATATAAACAATAAAGATAAGGTTTAATTCATGGCCTTTGATATCGATTCATATTACTAATCAATTTCACATATTCTATTAAATAAAGCAGTTCCCATGGTTAGAAAAAACTCAATATTAGATCTAATATAGATCTAATATTGCTTTCTAGAAGGTCCATTATGTTCTTTGAAAATAAGTACTGATCCAGGAAAAATACTAGGACTACTTTAATATTTTAATGTGTGGACTTCGTTGGACTATTCTTACATAATGAGATACACAAACAATGCCAGGCGCTTGAGGGAGGCCTGTACGGAGACGATGTACTGTTTGCAGTAAGAGCTTCTAATAGAATATGTGAAAAAACTAAGAATAAAAATTACATCAACTTTTCAAGCAATATGCATTAAACATAACTATAGACATCAATTAAAAGGTAGTTAACTTTTTAGATTTAGCCTTTAACCGTCCTAGCAAAACTTTTGAACCCTTCCATAAACCGAACCGAACTCTATATTACATGCATAAAAACCCAATTATGCACTCTATTCAGGACCGGCGGGACAGTTATAAAAGTGTGAGGGGGGGGGGCTCTCCTAAAAAGTGGGGGGGGGGCCGGTTAAACACATGCATATATAACTTCATTATTGATGACCGTAAAGTGGGGGGCCAAGTGAAAAAGTGGGTGCCGCCGTCCATGCTCTATTATACCTAACATTGTTAACAGAATCACTAGAATTTCATCTAGTACGCAAATATTTTATGAGAATTTTGAAAAATTCAGGATACACTGAAAGAATTAGTTTCCAAAATAACAATAACTACTCCTTTAATAATTACAATAAGATCAGGAGGACACCGAATATAATAACCCACAACATAGCGATGACAAAAAACCTAGGTGTAAAATAAATAAAAATATAAATGAAATAGATAAAAGAAGCAATAAACAGAATAAATCTCTCCAACAGCGAAATGAAAAAATAGATTGTAACAAACAAATTGACTCGGAGAATAAATCTAGGAAAAATGACTGACATCCTAAGATGCTTTTTAAAAAAAATTAAAGACACCTTTTAGGCTCCACATAAATACAACAATGAAAGAGAGGATTTGGAAGTCTATTGGAGAAGAGCTTTCACTCTGACTCCAAAGGGACCGTTAAAAGTAAATGTCACGTAATTAAATAAAATTTAAGTCCTCCTACAAAAAACATGCTCACCGGTAAAAATGAAGTTCAAACATTTTTTTAAAACAGTAACAGTCAACAAATAAGGGTATCAATAACAACGGGATAACAATAAAACTTACTAACAATAACGAACGTATTCTAAGACAATAATCCGGCCCGGCTGAGATTTTAGAAATGAATTGCCGATCACCAATGCGATTTCTGTTCCTTCTGTTCCTTCTGTTCCTTCTTTTATTGAGTTAAATCAGACACATGAAAACCAACTCGATCTGCATATCTACATATGGATTTGCTGTTCCGGGTGTTAAAAAAATAACTAAAGTTAAACCTTTCTTTAACTTTTAAATTGCACAACAGGCTAAGACGGACTCTTTTATAGCGGGCGGGGATGAGACAAGTCGAGGCCACTTCCACCGCTCGACCCTGATTCAGGATCATCACGTTCGTCACACTCTCCCCTGATCTCCTGATCAGACAAATGACACTGCGGACGCGGTCTTTTGTTTCAGGTGCTCCTACGAATGGGGTACTATTTTAATTTATTCTTTCTCAGATTAGGCACGTCAGAATCTACCGGCAAGATACTGATATCGGAGGAATCATTTGCTGAGCCCGACCCCAAATAGATTGGCCGTTTACGTATCGCGTTCGTCGTCAAAGGGAGGTTATTCTACGAAACGGTGCAGATCTCTAACATGATGTGGTGGTCCATCGACTCGCACCAGCTGTTTACTGATAACATCGGTTACGCGTCCAGTTCCAAATCTAGTCGTGCACCTACTGCGTGGAGTCTTAACCCATATTAAATCACCTATCTCATACCTCCCGTCAGTTATTTGTAATTCAAGCAGGGGCACGGCGTCAATTCCTTTCACCCGGATATGGTATCTATGTAATACGTCAGCCGGCGCCGTAGAAGGTGTGATATTATGCAAGTAGACAGCTTCCAATGCAGAACATTTTTTCCTAGCCGCAATCATTTTTTACACTGGAACCTCAAATACACGCCCCAGCTACTTATAAATTCCTTAAATTGCCAGCAAATGAATGCAATGTCATTATTAGTCAATATTTCTTCCGTGGGCCTCGTTCATAACTGTCTAGCTGACGAATAATACTAATTGAATCTTGCCGTCGCAGTGGCCGTCATATTGCGAAACGGGAAAGACCACAATCGATAAGAGTCAGAAAATGGATATGGCCAACCTGCTCCAGTTTTTCTCAATGCTCAGATCTCCTTTTTTCCATTGAACCGGTGCTGGATCAATCGATTGACAAGCTTCACAGGTTCTGAGAATAGATTTGACAAGTCCTGTTAGACACCATTGGGTCAACAGTCCTGGCAGAATATAGTGTCTTTTTAATGCCTGGGTGGCACAATTTTACCACAGTCACGTTAATTGTCAACACGTATTCCTCCACCAGTGATCGTAGTGTTTCCACATGCCGTCTCACCAGTATTTCACCAGCCGCCTTCGTGTTTAGACTTGCCTTGTGCCTGCCATTGAAGGGCCAGATTAACGCCTTTAATTACTGCATCAAGTTCGGCCAGACCTTCATCTCGTTGCCATTAACGCACCAGTTTCCCCTTACATGATCAAATTCCCATACCCTTGCAGTTGTTTCTGCCAGCATTTGACAAAGAGTGGCATCCCTGGTCTCATCGTCCCATCCCTTGATTAGCGCACTTGCTTGACGCTTGGTAAATGCAGGGGCAACCCTAAGCCAATTTCCCACACAAGGAAAATATATGTTGACAGGTCATTACACAGGGAATTTCCGGAATCTGACCAACCCGTTTCCATTGGAAAGAATTATTCTCTCCCCAGACATGCAGACCTGCAGACCTTACCTCCATTACACAGTTGTTCCAGGTCTTTACAGAGCAATTCGTAGTCTAAAAGTGCTGGTGCATGCGCACTGCAGAGACCAAACGTTCATTGATGGAGATGCTGTCGACGTATGTTGACGTGGCAATCTTGATTTCCTTATCAGGACGTTATCGCGACAATAACAGATTTCATAACAAGCGGTGTCACATTTAGGCCGAACTCCAGTCAAGTAAGGCAAAACGGCATATCTCAGGATATGGTAATAGCCATCCGTTTTGCTGCCACAGTGAGAGTTTCTCTTCGTAGGCTTCCCTAGCGTGATCGGGCACTATATACTGATGTACTCTATTTGGCAGCTCGCTGGGAGGATGACACAGTCTATGTTTCGTACTCTGATCCAACGTTACACTAATGTCGGGCTCATCGATCGAAATAGTGGCACATTTGTTCAAGTTTTAGAAGCGCACGTCATCCAGTTCAGTCAGGTGCACGCCTCCAAGCTCCTTAATCGTATCAATTCCAAGGAGATCGAATCCTAGCAACCGCCCGTCTACAACCAGGTCCTTAATATTCACAGGCTTAACCTGTTCAACAATCAACAATTTTCCGTACCATAAACATATCAGCGTCCTTCCGTCGGCGGTCATTCTCCCATTTCCTGCCTCCAGCAACGACACACGGCCCTGTTCACCGGCGTCTGTGAGCATCCGGAAACCACCAGAGCCGTGCATTCTCGTCCGTCTATGAACACTTTTACAGCAGGTAATTTGCGTTATTTTACTTGGCCGGGAAGAAGGCTGGCATTGACGTCTCCTTCCATTGGGCGTTTCCCTGGCACTCCAATGAAATCTGCCCAAGTCCATCGAAAACACCGTTTTCTGCTGCCAAACCTCTGCACTCCACCGTCTGCCTCCTTCAGTGGTCCTTGCGTACAATTTCTGGCCATAGCATTTGTAACAGATGATTGCTCTGTTGTATTGTTTAGCGGGAGAATGTTCTCCGTCCAAACGCGGGCGTCCTGCAAATGTGACGGCTTTCATCTTCCGTCATGAATGCTCTCGCCCTAGTCAAAAGTTGTTCTATACTTATTGTGTCTATCCTGGACGAGGCTCTCAGAAGCTGCCTGACATGTTGTGGCAACCCTGACACGAATGCACACGCCATCCGTCGATTGGGCAGCTGTTCTTCAACCAACCAATCAAGCGATGCGTTTCAGCCAGAAATTCGTCTACCGTTACCTCTGGACAAAGACGCCTCGCCATAAATTGGTCGAATGCGTTGAACCTATCCATTAGAAAATAATTGCATACAGGATTTTATATATATATATATATATATATATATATATATATATATATATATATATATATATATATATATATATATATATATAATGCTAATTGAGATTAATATAATTTGAACATTGTTCCAAGAATTCAAAACCAACTACCATTCGGCGTACGATCGTTTCAGAGACTTTTTGGAAATATGTTATTGTTCATTATTTTGATAATACCAAAACATAAGTTCGTCAGCGCCTTTTATAAACATCACATCTCTTGAAAAAAAAACCCATCAGATTTTAGCACCAAAATTCAACACGAGTGAAAGGATTCTCGAAGCAGAAGAAGGAAAACGAATTGATTAATTAATAAAAAAAACTTCAAAACATTCAGAGCATTCAACATACAGGTTGAATCGAAGAGGAGAAATTACATAAGAGAAAACATATATAAGATAAAAAATGTATTAATAAAAAAAATAGAAATGTAAACAATGGTAGCTTTGAACATTATTAGGAGCGATCAGACAATGTTTGTAATAACAACAATGTTAGGATAGTATAAAATGAAGTAAAATAAAATGAAGTAAAGTAGATAAAGTATATGAGAAAGTAATATTGGGAAATAGAATAATAGAATAATAATGACTGATAGCAATTAGAATAGATTGAAATAATATAAATAGATGGGGGAAAAATTAAATAAAAATGTTAGTTAAAAAAAGACTGACTAAGAAGAAAACAGACAAAGGAATAAATAAATAAATAAGTAAATAAAGTAAGAGTTAATTTTATTTTTTATATAAAAAGTAGAGTATATTTTAGATTAATAGAAATTAAAATAATTAGAAGATAAAAGGCCTATAAGAGAGTAAGTCTGAATATACCTAGAAGTAACAGTATAACTCGAAAATATAATTCTATTTTTAAGAGGAGCACGTATCATTATCAGGTATATTTAAAACTAGAAAGAATTTTGATGGGTGGCTGAACTTAATTCACATATATAGAATAATGGAGGCGAACAAAGAATTTTACAAATTTTGAATTTAAATGAATTAGGGATATAGAAGAAAATCCCGATGATAAAGATATAAAGTAGAAGAAAATTATATAAGTCAAATTCAGATTGATATACTACAATAAAAATATAAAAATAAAAATAAAGATAATAAATATATAGAGAGTAATTCAATTTAAATAATAAGAAACGTTATTATAAAAAATATTATTATAATAAAAACATTATTATAAAAGAAATTTAAATTTTTTTAACAAAATAATGATTAGAAAAATTACATAATAATAATTATAAAAACATTGAGAAAGAATGCTAGTAATCAGAAGAATAGTTATTAGAGAAAAGATAAAAAGATAACATTAACAATAATAATAAAAATAATTAGAAAGAGGAACAATTGTATTCAGATACACATGGGCATTTAAATATATACATACACAGATACATATGCATTTATATACACACATATATGTGTAACAGAAACACAAAATGATTTAATGTATGAGACAGTCAATTATCTCTATATCTACATATATAAAAAAAAACTTATATATTTGCACATACAAAATATAAAAAAACAGAACAATGGAGAAACAGTAGAAAAAATAATTTTCACTGTAAAGCAAAAAAAAACAAAACATCCCCCCAATACTTTTAACAAAAAAGCATTAAAAATTTCTTTTTAAATTTCACTGAAAAGCAAGAATATTTTTTCTATCATAAAAATTTATGTAAACTGAATTCACATATTTGTATTGTCCTTTTGTTCTGTTCAACTGCTACACTTACCAAAAGACCGTTTTCTCTGTCGGCTTTCCACGTGAGTAAAGGGTGATGTAGCAGTCATAAATACTAACATTTATTTTTTCTCTCGGAGAGTTGCCCCTGTGAGTTGATTAGGCCCAATCAGCTTCCAGGGCGTATTAATTTTAATTGTCCCTTGCAGGACTACTTCGGCCCCTTTGGGAATCGCGGACAGCAGCCAGAGGATTTCCTGGAAGCAACGAAAAAAGACACACCCTTTCCTCTCTCCTGCTTTTGTCCACTGGACACCCGAGCACCGGCGATATTTGCCTGAAAATAAACTGCCCATAGATTTGCTAACTTTCTTGCTTAATTCCTTTTTTCACTCAGATACTGTCGTGACTTACGCCAACCTACACCCAACGGTGTAGGTAACTTAAATAAATACCTTTCGTTATTATTGTTATAAAAAGGGTGTTGTTTTCTTTTCGTGTGACGAACGTTTTAGTTGTTACCAAAAATATTGTAGGAGTTGGTCTCAACAGTCTATGCTAATATTAGCTCTTATACCGTTGAGAGTCAATCGAAATTATGTTCATGTGCGCTTCAATAATGGATGAGAGGCAACAGTGTCCCTGTACCATATCTCTCCAGTTTATATAAATAACCTGGTCATATGCCAAGAACAGTCTAACACCCCCCCCCTCTACAGAGTGGCCTCGGAAACTCTGCTGTCGAGAATTCAGTTCCTACTTGCTCTCCACATTCAGAGGACCTCTTCAGAAGATGCTGACATATTGAATGTTCAACGCTCCGCCAGTATCAGTCGAAATTTTTATGTTTCTCTTTTCTCTGTTTTCAGTTTGAGCAGAGATATGAACTGGACACATCCAATCAGAGATACCGAGTTGAAAGTCCATGGAACCCTTCCTGCTCCAGATTAACATACGGCTTCCCTGGTGGTGGAGAAAGAACTCTTCAATCGCCATCTTTACTTTTGACTTTTAAGGAATTAATTACTCCCCTCCATTTTCTTATAGGCAGCCATTTTCTCGATCCCTGTTTAGATCTTAGTAGAATAAAGCTTCTTCAAGCTCAGACTTCTACTACATTCATTAGAATAGTGGACAAGAATATTGGTTAAGTGTGCCTGCTTTACGACATATCAACCCTTTTGAGGTTATGTAATGCCAAAACAAAATATCTATTGTAGACAATTTATTGAGTGGTTTTGTTTTTTTGGTTTTACGACATGCACATATTTAGGATGTCGATCATGCGACCACCACCGGAACTTAGCTTAGTGTTAGAGGTAATGAAGGGTACTATTTCATTCTTCTCCCCATCAAGTAAATTTCAAAAACTTTGAAGTGAAATAGTTGCCAGTCATTTTGGCGAGTAATTAACAAGAGACGACAACTTGCGATACAACTAAATAATGATCGAAAGTTAAAATCATTTGAAAATTTGAAATAAAAACCACAACTTATTTTTTTTACGGAAAACACAACAAGAAGTCAGCATGAAGAAATCAAAATCCTTTTTGATGTTTTAGTGGTGATTATTATGTCAGGAAACGATTATTACTTGATTGGGAAATGAGGAGCAGACATTACAGTCTGTTTATTTGGTTTAGTTTACAGTCGATTCAACACATCTGTTAGAAGAGGCAGCGGCAACGAATGTTGTTCTTACGTATCGACTCTTGATTGGACAAAATTTCAAATCAGCAGCGAGAATATTGATTTCGAATTCCAGCATCTACTATAAAAACCCAAACACACAGCTTTCTTTCACTTTTTCCTCTTTTCGCCCAGTGACAACAGATGTGCACGCAATATAATCCTGCTTAACCTCTTGGTGGAGGTGAAGGTCCTCGAAAAAATACAATGAGATACATACACTAACTACTGTACGTGCAGCGAAGCACACATATGATGCTCGCCGTTCGTTTTTACATACACACGTAAACGCACCTTTATAGATGAAGTAAAAAAACATGTCTGTTTAATCGTTGTTCAGTACCGGGTATCCGAACTTTATGTAACTTGCATGTGTCAAAAATGTGTTGACTGTAATGTTTTATTTTAATCTTAAACTCAACTTTAATAGTTGAGTTTAAGGTAATTCGTAAGAATTTGAAGTTATTAATAGAATTGCCTGATAGAAAACAAGAACAAAAATAAATGAAAACTAATAATAAAAACATAAAATAATTAATAAATAATCATCATAAATCTAATTTCAACAGATTTATCTCATCAACCTAACCCTAACCCCCACAAGTATTTAAAATCGGCCCATTCCACTCCATCATTCTCAATCGCCACGATTCTTGAAGAAGTGGTTGTCGTCATGTTGGTTAAAAAAAAAGCCCACCAGATTTATATTGCATCCTATGTGAAGCTATTGCATAACGAGGTCCGTGTTTGAATGGACAAGTTTGGGTGACTCCTAAAAGGTCAGAAGCGACCCCAGGCGTGACTTCCAGTCAAAGATCTTCTGTCTCTTTGGCAGCGAGACTTCAAGCAGAAAAACGTGTATGGCTGCTATCCCCAAGGGGGGGGGGGTAGCACGTACAGTGTAGCTAGGTGTTGCAAGACAAGCTACCCGTCTATCTGTCTGTCTGTCTGTCTCTCTCTCTCTTTCTCTCTCTCTCTCTTTCTCAAGTGGCCTGTCGTTCTGATGTTTTATGTGGCTGTCTCTTTTTTAAAATAAACCTTTCTATAAATATTGGCGTCCGATTGGGTTTATCAGCAGATGAATAAAATCTGGGTTCACGACGATGACGACACGGGGGGGGGGGCGGTATAATGATTTATATACCCATCGGTAGGTGAAAATGTGTCATAGTGAATCTTCTTTGGGGGGAGTCACTTTATTGAGCAGGGTTGTTCCTTTGATGATGATGATGATGATGATGATGATGATGATGATGATGATGAGGAGGAGGAGGAGGAGGAGGAGGAGGAGGACGACGACGACGACGACGACGACGACGACGCTTGGAACTTCTTGAAGGTGAGAGAATAAATACTTCTTGACTTGATCGACTGGTGGTGGCTTTGCTCGTTGCAATCGATTTACATAGATGATTATAATACAGGCGTCATGTCCTTTCATTCCTTGTTTAAACATCGCCAGCACATTGGAAGGGAGAGAACAAGAAAGGATATGCTATCTAGGCAACTACATTTTTACACAGGTGTTCCTTCGTTTCACTTCATAACGGGTTCTGCTCAAAATCGCTCCCCACCCGCCCGCGAGTTCGTTGATCACGTGATCCAAGTGTCCCTTACTTCTGTTTCTCTGATCCTACATATGTCAAATTTGACTTATTGAACTTTCTAATAACTTACTTCCAATGCGTTTTTATGTCATTTAATAATTTCAATATATTTACAGTAATAAGTGCAAAACAAATTCTATGGTTTCATCATTTTATTGTTATTTTTATAAATTCAGATAAAGCATTGCGTATGAAACATGGTATTAATTGTCAATGTTTTTATATACCCAAACGTCACCCGGGTCGGGAAAAGGCAATGTCGCCTTGTCAGCAACTAATAAGCACGTCTAGTTAGACTGAAATCAAACACAATTTGAAGCCACAAACAGTTAATTCGACTTTAGGCGACCACTTTTTATGTATACTTCAACCAGCTCAGGTTGTCTAAATCTATAAACAACATTTTTGAGAGACGGCCATGTACAGATGCTTAAAATTACATTACAGTAGTGCTTGATGGATGTGCAACGACAAGTGAAAATTGGGCATCAGACATAGGATGTGCAACGACAAGTGAAAATTGGGCATCAGACATAGGATGTGCAACGACAAGTGAAAATTGGGCATCAGACATAGGATGTGCAACGACAAGTGAAAATTGGCCATCAGACATAGGATGTGCAACGACAAGTGAAAATTGGCCATCAGACATAAGATGTGCAACGACAAGTGAAAATTGGCCATCAGACATAGGATATGCAACGACAAGTGAAAATTGGGCATCAGACATAGGATGTGCAACGACAAGTGAAAATTGGCCATCAGACATAGGATGTGCAACGACAAATGAAAATTGGGCATCAGATATAGGATGTGCAACGACAAGTGAAAATTGGCCATCAGACATAGGATGTGCAACGACAAGTGCAAATTGGGCATCAGACATAGGATGTGCAACGACAAGTGAAAATTGGCCATCAGACATAGGATGTGCAACGACAAGTGAAAATTGGCCATCAGACATAGGATGTGCAACGACAAGTGAAAATTGGACATCAGACATAGGATGTGCAACGACAAGTGAAAATTGGGCATCAGACATAGGATGTGCAACGACAAGTGAAAATTGGGCATCAGACATAGGATGTGCAACGACAAGTGAAAATTGGCCATCAGACATAGGATGTGCAACGACAAGTGAAAATTGGCCATCAGACATAGGATGTGCAACGACAAGTGAAAATTGGCCATCAGACATAGGATGTGCAACGACAAGTGAAAATTGGGCATCAGACATAGGATGTGCAACGACAAGTGAAAATTGGCCATCAGACATAGGATGTGCAACGACAAGTGAAAATTGGGCATCAGACATAGGATGTGCAACGACAAGTGAAAATTGGCCATCAGACATAGGATGTGAAACGACAAGTGAAAATTGGCCATCAGACATAGGATGTGCAACGACAAGTGAAAATTGGCCATCAGACATAGGATGTGCAACGACAAGTGAAAATTGGCCATCAGACATAGGATGTGCAACGACAAGTGAAAATTGGCCATCAGACATAGGATGTGAAACGACAAGTGAAAATTGGCCATCAGACATAGGATGTGCACTGACAAGTGAAAATTGGCCATCAGACATAGGATGTGCAACGACAAGTGAAAATTGGCCATCAGACATAGGATGTGCAACGACAAGTGAAAATTGGCCATCAGACATAGGATGTGCAACGACAAGTGAAAATTGGCCATCAGACATAGGATGTGCAACGACAAGTGAAAATTGGCCATCAGACATAGGATGTGCAACGACAAGTGAAAATTGGCCATCAGACATAGGATGTGCAACGACAAGTGAAAATTGGGGATCAGACATAGAATGTGCAAAGACAAGTGAAAATTGGCCATCAGACATAGGATGTGCAACGACAAGTGAAAATTGGCCATCAGACATAGGATGTGCAAGTAATGATGTGTTTCCTTCACTTCGTTTAATGCTTTCAGTATCATTCAGCGACATCTGATCATGTTTGTAACAGGTCGTAAAAGGGGAGACAGGAGATCCGCACAGTGCGAGATAAATCGTTTGTAGTAATTAAGCAAACCAAGGAAATGCTGTAGTTGGCGAAGTGAAGTGGGTTGTTGAAGGTCTTGTAGAGCTTTCAGCTTTTCAGATAAAGGAGATATACCTCCATGGCTGATAATGTGACCCTAGAAAGCTTGTGACGAACCATCGAAAGCACATTTATCAAGGTTAATCCTCACCTGGCACTGCTGAAATAGTTCGAACAGTAAGCGGAGATAAGTGACATACTCCTCGGATGAAGCATTTGACACGACAATGTCGTCTTTGTAGTTAAAGACAAAGTCAAAATCTCATGAAACGTTGCAAGATACTAACTGCGTTTTGCAAACCGAAATTCGAAATGGAGTTGTTACTGCAGTTTTGAGTATGTCTGCCGGATTCACTGGGATTTGATGGTAAGCCTTAACCATGGTGAATGTCTATAACCGTCATGGCGTTCAGTCATCGATAGTCCCCAGTTAGGCGCTAATCTCTGAAGCGCTCCAGGACCATATGGGAAGCCCATAGATTGGACACGGGGCATATAATTCCCAACTGCAGCATATGGTTAAACTTGGCCTTTGTCACTTTTAATTTCTCTGCATGGAGGCGTTGAGGGCGTGAAAACAGAGGGGCACCTGTGGTCTCAATGTGATGTTTTGTTGAGTAAGTAGGTTTGCTCGCAATAAAATTTAGATATGGGTATAGTAGGGTCTGGTATTGGTCATCTGTAGTGGTAATAAAGAATACCAGGCTGATAGATGAGGCGTTTGATTGCAAACCCGGGGCAGAATTTCAGTATCTCTCAACCAACGTGTGCACATATCCACTAAAAGATTAATGTGGTACAGAAAGTCTAAGCCCGGAATATGGTAATGGTAAATCAGCTAGTGTCAAAAATGTATGTAAAGTCTCTACGAATGGGGTAAGGTAAATCAGCAATTGTACAAAAATTAACACAAATCTCTACGAATGGGGTAAGGTAAATCAGCTACTGTAACAAATTGATGTAAAGTCTTTACGAATGGGGTAAGGTAAATCAGCTAGTGTCAAAAATTAATGTAAAGTCCCAACGAATGGGGTAAGGTAAATCAGATATTGTCAAAAATTTCCGTAAAGTCTCTACGAATGGGGTAACGTTAATCAGCTAGTGTACAAAATTTACATAAAGTCTCTAGGAATGCAGTAAGCTAAATCAGACACTGTCAAAAATTTACATAAAGTCTCTACGAATGGAGTAAGGTAAATCAGCTAGTGTCACAAATTTACGTAAAGTCTCTACGAATGGGGTAACGTAAATCAGCTACTGTCAAAAATTTACACAAATCTCTACGAATGGAGTAAGGAAAATCAGCTACTGTCAAAAATTACGTAAAGTCTCTACGAATAGGGTAAAGTAAATCCGCTACTGACAAAAATTTACGTAAAGTTTCTACGAATGGAGTAAGGCAAATCAGCGACTGTAAAAAAATTCCACGCAGTCTCTACGAATGGGGTAAGGTAAATCAGCTACTGTCAAAAATTTACGTAAAGTCTCTACGAATGGGGTAAGGTAAATCAGTTACTGTCAATATTTACGTAAAGTCTCTAAAAATGGGTTAGGTAAATCAGCTACAGTCAAAAATTTTCGTAAAGTCTCTACGAATGGGGTAAAATAGATCAGCTACTGTCAAAAATTTACGTAATGTCTTTACAAATGGGGTAAGGTAAACAAGCTAGTGTGAACAATTTACGTAAAGTCTCTACGAATGGAGTCAGGTAAATCAGCTATTGTAAAACATTTCAGCAAAGTCTCTACGAATGGAGTAGGATTAATCAGCTAGTGTCAAACATTTACGTAACATCTCTACGAATTGGGTACGGTAAATCAGCTAGTTTAAAAAATTTCCGTAATGTCTCAAAAAATAAGTCAGTTAAATCAGCTACTGTAAAGTCTCTACGAATTAGGTAAAATAGATCAGCTACTGTCAAAAATTTACGTAAAGTCTCTACGAATGAGGTAAAGTAAATCCGCTACTGACAAAAATTTACGTAAAGTCTCTACGAATGGAGTAAGGCAAATCAGCGACTGTAAAAAAATTCCACGCAGTCTCTACGAATGGGGTAATGAAAATCAGCTACTGTCAAAAATTTCCGTAAAGTCTCTACGAATGGGGTACGGTAAATCCGTTACTGTCAATATTTACGTAAAGTCTCTAAAAATGGGGTGAGGTAAATCAGCTTCCGTCAAAAATTTTCGTAAAGTCTCTACGAATGGGGTAAGGTAAATCCGTTACTGTCAATATTTACGTAAAGTCTCTAAAAATGGGGTGAGGTAAATCAGCTTCTGTCAAAAATTTCCGTAAAGTCTCTACGAATGGGGTAAGGTAAATCCGTTACTGTCAATATTTACGTAAAGTCTCTAAAAATGGGGTAAGGTAAATCAGTTACTGTCAATATTTACGTAAAGTCTCTAAAAATGGGGTAAGGTAAATCCGTTACTGTCAATATTTACGTAAAGTCTCTAAAAATGGGGTGAGGTAAATCAGCTTCCGTCAAAAATTTCTGTAATGTCTTTACAAATGGGGTAAGGTAAATAAGCTAGTGTGAACAATTTACGTAAAGTCTCTACGAATGGAGTCAGGTAAATCAGCTACTGTCAAAAATTTACGCAAAGTGTCTACGACTAGGGTAAGGTAAATCAGCTACTGTCAAAAATGTATGTAATGGCTCTACGAATGGGGTAAGTAAATCAGCTACTGTCAAAAATTTACACTAATCTCTACGAATGGGGTAAGGTAAATCAGCTACTGTCAAAAATTTATTTAAAGTCTCTACGAATGGTGTAAAATAGATCAGCTACTGTCATAAATTTCCGTAAATTCTCTAAAAATGGGGTCAGGTAAATCAGCTACTCTCAAAAATTCATGTAAAGTCTCTACGAATGCGGTGAAATAGATCAGCTACTGTAAAAAATTTACGTAAAGTTTCTACGAATGGGGTAAGGTAAATCAGATACTGTCAAAAATTTACGTAAAGTCTCTACGAATGGGGTAAGGATAATTAGCTACTGTCAAAAATTTCGGTAAAGTCTCTAAAAATGGGGTCAGGTAAATCAGCTACCGTCAAGAATTTACGTAAAGTCTCTAAGAATGTGGTAAAATAGATCAGCTACTGTCAAAACTGTACGTAAAGTCTGTTCGAATGGGTTTAGGTAAATAAGCTACTGTAAAAAAATTACGCAAAGTGTCTACGACTGGGGTAATGTAAATTAGCTACTGTCAAAAATGTATGTAATGTCTCTACGAATAGGGTAAGGTAAATCAGCTACTGTCAAAAATTTACACAAATCTCTACGAATGGGGTAAGGTAAATCAGCTAGTGTCAAAAAATTTACGTAAAGTCTCTACGAATGGGGAAAGGTAAATCAGCTAGTGTCAAAAATTTCCTAAAGTCTCAACGAATGGGGTAAGGTAAATCAGCTACTGTCAAAAATTTACGTAAAGTTTCTACGAATAGGGTAAGGTAAATCCGCTATTGTCAAAAATTTACACAAATCTCTACGAATGGAGTCAGGTAAATCAGCTACTGTCTAAAATTTACGTAAAGTTTTTATGAATAGGGGTAAGGTAAATCAGCTAGTGCCAAAAATTTATGTAAAGTCTCTACGAATGGGGTGAAATAGATCAGCTACTGTCAAAGATTTACGTAAAGTCTCTACGACTGAGCTAAGGTAAATCAGCTACTGTCAAAAATTTCCGTAAAGTCTCTACGAATGGGGTAAGGGAAATCAGCTACTGTCCAAAACTTCTGTAAAGTCTCTTAAAATGGGGTCAGGTGAATCACCTACCGTAAAAAATTTACGTAAAGTCTCTACGAATGGGGTAAAATAGATCAGTAACTGTCAAAACTGTACGTAAAGTCTTTTCGAATAGGGTAAGGTAAATAAGCTAGTGTCAAAAATTTACGTAAAGTCTCTATGAATGGAGTCAGGTAAATCAGCTACTGTAAAAATTTATGCAAAGTGTCTACGACTGGGGTACGGTAAATCAGCTATTGTCAAAAATGTATGTAATGTCTCTACGAATGGGGACAGGTAAATCAGCTACTGTCAAAAATTTACACACATCTCTACGAATGGGGTAAGGTAAATCAGCTAGTGCCAAAAAATTTACGTAAAGTCTCTATGAATGGGGTAAGGTAAATCAGCTACTGTCAAAAATTTCCGTAAAGTCTCTACGAATAGGGTAAGGTAAATCAGCTAATGTAAAAAATTTCGGTAAAGTCTCTACAAATTGAGTAAGGTAAATCAGCTACTGTCAAAAATTTCCGTAAAGTCTCTACGAATGAGGTATGGTAAATCAGCTAATGTCGAAAATGTATGTAATGTCTCTACGAATTGGGTAAGGTAAATAGCTATTGTCAAAAATTTACACAAATCTCTACCAATGGGGTACGGTAAATCAGCTAGTGCCAAAAAATTTATGTAAAGTCTCTACGACTGGGGTAAGGTAAATAAGCTAATGTAAAAAATTTAGGTAATGTCTCTACAAATGGAGTCAGGTAAATCAGCTACTGTCAAAAATTTACGTAAAACTTTTCCGAATGGGGTAAGGTAAATCAGCTATTGTCAAAAATTTCCGTAAAGTCTCTACGAATGGGGTAAGATAAATCAGCTACTGTCAAAAATTTACGTAAAGTTTCTACGAATAGGGTAAGGTAAATCAGCTATTGTCAAAAATTTACACAAATCTCTACGAATGGGGTAAGATAAATCAGCTACTGTCTAAAATTTACGTAAAGTCTCTACGAATGGGGAAAGGTAAATCAGCTATTATCAAAAATGTACGTAAAGTCTCAACGAATGAGGTGAGGTTAATCAGCTATTGTCAAAAATTTACGTAAAGTCTCTAAAAATTGAGTAAGGTAAATCAGCTACTGTCAAAAATTTACGTAAAGTCTCTACGAATGTGGTAAGGTAAATCAGCTACTGTCAAAAATTTACACAAATCTCTACGAATGGGGTAAGGTAAATCAGCTACTGTCAAAAATTTACGTAAAGTCTCTACGAATAGGGTAAGATAAATCAGTTACTTTCAAAAATTCACGTAAAGTCTCTACGAATGGGGTAAGGTAAATCAGCTACTACGAACAATGTACGTAAAGTCTCTATGAATGGGGTAAGGTAAATCAGCTAGAGTCAAAAATTTACGTAAAGTCTCTACGCAATTCCAAGTTGAAAGAACGAGAAATTTGACTATAAGTGGGAATAAGGGAGTAATTCATGGCTGTCGATGAACTGGATGGTACTGGCAACTTCTTAGTGAGCGGTTTCAGCGGCCAAATACTACAAGCAGATCTTGTATCGCCCAAGGAAGGACATTGCTTGTGATATGTAGTGCGTAATAAAATTGCATGGTTCTTATGTGAAAATTGAAAACTATGCCGTTATCAGATCTCCAGACATTTGTTTCCCTGATTCAAAAACAAACAGTTTGCAGCTACGTGCCACTGCGCAAAAACGACTGTTGTTAAAGCATAGTCCTGGCTAGGTTGAATGGCTGTGGCGTGGAGATAACAAACGACTTTGGAACCGACATATGGGCGATTATTTCGTCTTTGGCGAACCGCTCTACAGATCCAGTATAGCTGAAAACGTAGTTTGTTTGCTTGTGTCTCTAGCCGTGGCAGAGAACGAAGAGACTTCAGCCTCTGGTTAGAAACGGAGGTAGGTCTTTCTGTAAAATTTATTAATTTATCTGTCGCCGAAGCCAGCAAGTTGCTGGAATTTGTCTGTACCATGGGGGCCAGAATTGCTTTAACTTCATGCGGCAGAAAAGAGAAGCTGCTTTATGACGGCACTATTAGCCTGGGCCTCTTCTGACAGATATCTCATTCCGCAATCGGCACAAATGCTCGTCGTGGATCAGCGTTTGAAACCGTGTTTCCGCTGACAGTGGTATCAAGAGCAGAACCTCTTGCTTAATGCTGTCATAAGTGGAGCCAAAGGGGGTATTGTTTATAAAATCTTTGACAACTGGCATCAATGACGCAGGGAATGCACTAAATAATATGTGCAATTTTCGGTACTCCGCGATGTTGTTTTCCGCAAAATACGACTCAAGTTGGGCAAACCAATCTCGAACGTGACAACAAACAAAAAATCTACAAACCAAAGGAGTTTAACATTGTCAAGAAAACACATTTGAGAGAATAATAAAATAATAAATATATATACTTTTTAGCAGACAGAGAAAAGCGATATGTGAGTAGAGTTTTGGTTTTGGCGGTGTAAGGGAAAAAAACTAATGGACTGACGTTTTTATCGAACCTATTCGTAAAAAAACTTGTCCTTTAGGAGGAAAAGTGATATTAATTAATAAAGTGATATTAAATTGACTTGTTGAAGTCTACGGTTCAAATCTTCTGTTCTGTTAGTGAAAAAGTTGCCGATTGCTATTTTGAAGAATTGACGGTGGTGCTGAAGAGTTTGGTCGATTAAAATGACTGAAAAATAGTTTTAATTAAAAACAAATTTTTCTTTTTTCAGTGAAAAAAAATTGTTTGTCTTTTTTAGCAGAAAAATATTTCAAAGATTAAATAAAAATGTCGCTCTTTTTTTGGTTGTGTTTTAAGGAGAACTAAGTTTCAGAATTTTCTCCGGTCTTAAAAAATGTTTTCTTAGCAGAAAAAATGGATTTAGTGACCGACTTTAGATTATTTCCTACTTCTGTCAACCAAATCATTTTGAGTGAAACGGGTCAAATGCAAGCTTTTTTGTTGTTTTTGTTTACGAGTGAAAGCGTCTGTATTTTGGGGGTTGTTATTGAAAGGGAGCTGAGTTTCGTGTTCGTTTTTTTGCTGGGGTTGACTCTGAGTTTTGCACTTTTATCGTTGTTTAATGACTTTAAGAAGTTTTCCTTTCGTGTTGTTTTCACGCCTGTGTATTTTCACGCTGGGTCACCATTTATAGGGGCTAATCTTGGCATAGACTGTTTAACTCCTATATATTTTTATAACAACTAAAACAGTTGTCACACGAAAGGAAAACAACACCTTTTTATAGCAACAATTCATTATTGTTGTTATAAAAAGGTATTTATTTGAATTGCCTACACCATTGAGTATAGGTTGGCTAAAGTCAGGATAGTGTCCGAGTGAAAAAAGAAGTTAAGCTGTCGAAATTCTACAGACCGTTTATATTTAGGCGAAGATATCCGGTACTCGGGTGTCCAGTGGACAAAAGCAGGAGAGAAAAGGGTGTTTTTTCTTCGTTGCTTCCGGGAAACTCTCTGATTGCTGTTCGCGATTTAAAATTGGGCTGAACTAGTTCTTGAAGGGGCAGTTGAAATTAATACGCCCTTGAAGCTGATTGAAGCCTCACAGAGGCAGCTCTTCAAGAGAGAAAATAAATGTTAGTATGCATGACTGCTACAGAGGCTCATATTTGCTTCCATGCACATGACGCTCCAGGAGAGCAGATTTAGATTTTGCTAACCATGTTGGTATGGAATCACCAGTAGCTGATTTCTTTTAGACGTTCATGGGGACTACAGTTAGTGGAAATGGAAATCAGTGAACGAAGGTAATAGAGGGCTACATCTAACATATTTTCCCAATTAACAATGAACTCATTCAAATTAATGTTATGCATAGTGTGATTTCGTTCATAACATCCTCATTATGCATAGTGTGATTTCGTTCATAACATCCTCAATATAGGCATAGATTTCTTGCTTGATGACGTCATCAATCGTTTATTGGAAAATCGCTACTTCATTAGTCAATCTAAACGATATTTGACAAAATCGATACAGAGATACAGCTGCTTCGAATACTGTGTATTTTCGTTCTTCCAGTTTGATAGCAACCTGCTGATAAGCACCGGTTAAATCAAGCACTGGTTAAATACCATCTCATTTACCATTTGCTTTGTCCAAAGATTATGATAAGAATCCAGGAAAGTGAACTGGTTTATCGTCTGGGAGTAATCCACAACTAGGCTTTTCTTGTGGTTTTCAGGAGATACTACAAGTGTTTGGGCTTGCCTAGGAGGTTGAGAGGGCTCTATAATACCTTCCTTTAGCATATAGGAGATTTCGAACTGAATAGAATTTAGCATTAGGCATGCTATGTATCCTGGATTTAACTGTTATTGGATGACAGTCTGAGGTTGGATTCGTAAACAGAGAGGGTTAAGGGATATTTTTAATGGCAGTCAGTTTACACTGAGAGGTGGAAGTGGTATTTCCATGGAAGAATGTTGACAAAGAAAATTATGCCCAAGAATGATGTGACAGCTTGAGATTACTGTACTCTCTACCACTCAGATTGAGAAATACTACACAATGTGCATGAGTACAGGACGAATGTGAACTGCTTGACATAAAAAAAATTTCAGAACTTGGCGTGACTTCCAATCTACGCCTTTTTACTCTTATCAGGATGAATAACATTTTCTGAGCTTCCTGTATCAACGAGTATCCTCATAGGCTCAACTTTGATTTTCCCACACAAGGACGAACGAGATAAAAATCCTTAGAACTTAAAAGTAGCAAACTAAGCAAGAAGCGATGACTCACCATAGTTGATAGAAGCCACTGTATGTGACCTGGAGACACGAGCAATTTTTTTTCTTTTATAAGTTTTGCAAATCGAGTTTCTGGCAAAACATCTAGACCTATCAAGCATAAGAAACATTTCTGTCAAGAAAGAGCGGCCACTGTAGGTTACTCACCACACACATTATTTGTTTCTTTAGTTCGAACAGTAGATAAAAAGGCAGTTAGAGAGTCCGTTTAAGTGTAAGCCACTAATGGGGGGGGGGCGTTTTGAACATAAGATCTTGATTGTAAGCCATATGTAAGTCTAATGTCTTATTTTCCAGAAGCCCGTGGTCTGATATGGTGGGACAAAATTCCATTGAATGTCTCTCGCTTTTATTGCCATAACAGCCTGAAAACTACAATCGTTTGTGAGTTACTTCAAAACTTGTTAATATTGGTCTACACTGTCGTCAGTTTGTTGACGACCAGTTGCTAACAAATATCTGCAGAATGTGCTATTTTTAAGTGGAACGAACCCTTCTATAAGAATATTCATAGCTGAATTGTAGTCATTAATGTCCGAGATGTATTTAAAAATAGCAAGAGAGATAAGATTGATTGATTATCACAATCAATTTCAGCTCATCTGTTCGTGGAGATTCGTTGACTGCCTAGAACAAAAATATGGAAAGATCTTTTCCAAGGTCGCCATATGTCTGCAACCTCGAGTCTGGCTTGAGGTGTTTTTCCATTCTGATCTTAGTAGAATAAATTGTAATGAACGTAGTAGAAGAAGTCTGAATTGAGTATGCTCGAAGAAGATTTATTCTACTACGATCTACACAGGGACCAAGTCGCTGCGACAAAATGGCTGCCTATAAGAAAATGAAGAAAGGGAATAATTCATTTCCCAAAAGTAATATGGGAGATTGAATAGTTCTTTCCTTATCACTACAACTATAGATCCAGAAACTACTGAATGAATTTCAACCAAATTTGGCATGAAAATAGGGGTTGTCAGAGACAATTAAAACTTAACCTTGGTTATGAAATATCAAAACATAAGGCCAAAGAAGTTATTTCTCGATGAAGTGGATGTCAGTCTAATCAAAAACGTTTTATAATAAAAAAAAATATTTAGAGTAAATTTGAAAAAATGGGGGACAGGTTGGAATCAGAATTGATCTTGGTTTTCTGATTATAATGTTTGTTCTGAATTCGCATTAAATGCTATACATCCACGAAAACAATGCTTAAAAGGCATGTATACAAAATTTGAAAAAAACATATGCATTGATTATAGAAAATCAAACAGTTGGAGTATGACATTATAAAATATCTCCATGACTCACTCATTGGCTGTTTGGCTATGAGTAAAATGTAGTATCTGTTCTAATAACACACTTCATCTTTCGTGTCTTTGGTCAGTGATAGAGCAATCCTTTTAATCTGAGGCAATTTTTATTTTTGTCCCAATCTAGAGTGTACCTTTTTAGGAGCTGGAGTTTCCCCATATTAAAAACCGCTTTCATTGGGAGGAAAGTATATAGGAAGTACATGCCAAAAGAAGTTTAAAAAAAATTTAAATTAAAAAGAAAAATAACAGATTTTCTCAGATTTTCAAGTTAGAAGTTATTGCTTCCAGGAAATGTATTCTCTTGCTAGTGCGTCCATTAAATCTGCGCGTTTAGTGATCAAAATGTTATTTCAAACTCAAGCATGACAGACCAATGGCCATGCTATTTCAAACTTAAGCATGACAGACCAATGGCCATGCTATTTCAAACTTAAGCATGACAGACCAATGGCCATGCTATTTCAAACTTAAGCATGACAGACCAATGGCCATGCTATTTCAAACTTAAGCATGACAGACCAATGGCCATGCTATTGCAAACTTAAGCATGATAGACCAATGGCCATGCTATTGCAAACTTAAGCATGACAGACCAATGGCCATGCTATTTCAAACTTAAGCATGACAGACCAATGGCCATGCTATTTCAAACTTAAGCATGACAGACCAATGGCCATGCTATTTCAAACTTAAGCATGACAGACCAATGGCCATGCTATTTCAAACTTAAGCATGACAGACCAATGGCCATGCTATTGCAAACTTAAGCATGATAGACCAATGGCCATGCTATTGCAAACTTAAGCATGACAGACCAATGGCCATGCTATTGCAAACTTAAGCATGATAGACCAATGGCCATGCTATTTCAAACTTAAGCATGACAGACCAATGGCCATGCTATTTCAAACTTAAGCATGATAGACCAATGGCCATGCTATTTCAAACTTAAGCATGACAGACCAACGTAAATATTATTTCAAACTTTATCAACCGGCGAAAATGCTATTTCAACCTTAAGCATAATTGTTGCATAGTCTTTAAATTCTCGTACCTTCTCTTCATGGAGTGGTGTCGTCTCGATGTCGTCTAGTGGTTGAGTCTTTCTTCGTTTCTGTACTGCCGTGAACATCGCCGTCCGCTGTGTCTGCAACAAAACCTTCATAATTCGATTCACGAGACAAACAACCTTTTAACTGTTGATTCTGTTTATTTCAGGCGTCAGTTACTGTCGTCGCTGGAGATGCTTCACCAACGTTAAGGAAGAGACCAAATCACTACTCTATCGTAGTTAATTCCTAGCTTAAGTCTTTAGCCATTCGAGGAGGGGGAAGAAGGAATCTCATGCCTGTATTAGGAAAATAAATTCCCATTTTTTATTTCGGACTACATAGAGAAATACGTCTGTTCGACTTGCTTCCAAAAACCAGACTCGCAAAACTCCGTTTCCCACACAAAAGCCCGTGACGTCACAGAACCCCTATGCGCAGGTGCACCTTGACCCTTGACCTGAGGTCTCGTCAACGCGGTGGCCCTGTCAACGTTTGTGAGCTCCAACTGTGAGAACAGCCCCATTTTGCACTCGACTGTACGGGTCCACCCGCACTAAATCGCGCAAGCCAAACCAAACGATTTCCCCACATACGTCCACTACAAAATGCGTCCGGCCTCACAGGGCCATTATCCAACAAACGTAAATATTATTTCAAACTTAAGCATGATAGACCAACGAAAATGCTATTTTAAAGTTAAGCGTGATAGACGAACGTAAATATTATTGCAAACTTGATCAACTGGCAGATATATTATTTCAAACTTAAGCAACACATACAGACAGACAAAAATGCTATTTCAATTAAGCATGACAGACTAATGAAAATGTTATTTTGATAGACAAACGTAAACATTATTTCAAACTCAAGCATGATCAACCCGCGAAAATACTATTTCAAACTTAAGCAAGGAAGGCAGACAGGCGAAAATTATATTTTAACTTAAATCATGACAGACTAACGAAAATGTTATTTCAAACTTAAGCGAGATATACAGGCGAAAATTTTATTTCAAAACTAAGCATGGCAGAGAGACGAAAATGCTATTTCAGATTTAAACGAGACAGACAGACAAACGAAAATACTATTTCAAAATGAAGCATGACAGACCAGCAGACTTGGTATCATCTAAAATAAAATACGTCCATTCAATTTAGTTCAGTGATGACAATGCTACTACGAACTTAAGCATGACAGACTGACGGACAGCTTCATCTGAAATAAGATTACTTCAAGTCGAGTAAGCGTTAAGTCGTAGAATTCTGTGTTTCGTTTCAGGAACCATTGATCAAGGGCGAAGGTTCCATCACGAGAAAGCATTGTCAGATAAGTCGGTAAGAGCAATGGAAGTTAATTATGAAAGAAAGATGGCGGATGGACAAAAAGAAACGTGTGTTGCGTTCTTCTACACTTCGATTGACGAAAGATAAAATTCATTAGACAAGGTAACAATCAATTAATGGATTTCTCTTTCCTTTTCTTTTTATTTCAAAGAGGTGTGAGGGATGGAGTGGGGACGAAAAGCGGGAGGGGAAGGGGAGGGGGTAACCAAGTGTATCGGTTCTATTTTTGCTCTTTTGTTTACATTCATTACAAGACCGGCCTCAATTAAGTATATTGTTATAGTTTAATGAAACCTCACTCTGGGCGAATTCTTTCTTTCTTTTTTTCCGTATACCAAAGGACGCTTCAACCAAGCGTATGTAACGACAAACACTATCAATTTGAATTTCTTAGTTCTTTGATCCGACAATCATACTAATGAAACTGAGCTTCAACCAAGAGAGAGAGGGAGAGAGAGAGAGAGAGAGAGAGAGAGAGACAGAGAGACAGAGAGAGGGAGACTAATTTCGGATTTTATTTTTTCATTTTAAAATGTTTAACTGGCTTTACAAACTCACTTTTTCCTGATTCAAAAATCTAACACGAGCTCAATGGCTGGCATCTGTTTACTGCGAAATTCGAAAGTAATTTTGTAGCCTTTAAACTGTCGATTAGAAATCATGTCTGGCTTGATTTAAAGTTTAAAGGCAAACGTCAAGTATTATGGTTCATTTGTGCTCCAAAGCAAATAGAAAATGAATTAAAGTGCGTGCATCTGTCGTATCAAAAACCTCGTTTCTAAATAGAGTATTCTTTAAATAATGCGAGTAAACTATAGCAGTAGGGTTGCAGTGATGGTTTCGTAATAGTCCGAAGAAGTGATAGTGTCTTGTATGGTGATCACTCAACATGACTGAGAATGTCGCAAATTTACCTGTTTTCAGAAAATACGACTTGGTAGAAATAATCCGCAAAAAACAAAAGGATAAAATAAAAGGGAGGAAAGAAATAAGATTAAAAGTTGTCTTGTTTGAAGTCAAAAGGAAAAGATTTTATTTTACAAAAAAGTCCCCGAGGGGAGTCAAAAACTTGCAAATATTTCCCTTGTGGGCATTCAACCTGTAAGGACAAAACGCCTTGTAACAAAATAAAATAAGAGGAACAGCGTACAAGCTGCCTACTATAAACCAAACATAAACTGCTTTTCAAACAGTTAGACAATTGTTGTTTGAACCAACGACGAATGATATTATACAAATATGAGGAGAGTAACAAGTGTGAAACAGTGATTTCAGCCGACGCAATCTGCCCTTTTAGGGCGCACCAATATGCATCAAGGAAATCAGAAACAAGTGGAGATCTAGGAACTAGTACATATTTCGACTGTCCAAACATTGGCCAGAATCGACGCCAGGCTGGCGGGAGAAAGTGTGTAAGCCGTCAGATGTAATCATCCAGATACAATGGATGAGCAAAGCCAGAGAGAGAGAGCTGGAATGTTGATAACGACCGTACAATTTTAGTCAAGAGTCTTTTGGTCGCTCCCCTCCCCCCATGGTAGAGAGAGCGGGAGAACAGGTCTTTTACGGTGACAGGAAAGAAAACAACCCAGCCAGAGAGAGAGAGAGAGAGGGCAGAGGGAGAGGGAGAGTAGGTCAGTATGCCCCACCCTAATGGTTTTCTTTAGTGTAGATAAGATCTAAAAAAAACCTAAGCGATGAATTTCGATTGTCGTACCACCCAACGAGAGAGAGAAAGAGAGAGGGGAGAGAGAGAGGGAGAGCAAGTCAGTATGCCCCACCCTGGCCCCGAGAGAGAGAGAGAAAGGCTGAAGAAAGAAAGAGTATGAATTGTACGTTTTTCGTTTTGTTGTGGAAACGAGAAGACAGAAAACCGGCAGTTAGAAATTGGAATTCGGGCTGGACAGTAGTGTTAGCCGGAGCTGAGGCACGGGCCAGCCAGGCGGGGGATCGCGCGAAAGGCCCCTCGTTTGGATGACGTTGCCCGTGGTATTCCCCCCCCCACACCGTTTTCAGTAGACAAGTTACAACTTAATTAACAACTTGGAAATCGTAAAGGGAGTTTCACACACGCACACAGAGAGACGGACTAGTTTAGTAGGCAAAGCAATTATCGAAAAACAGACTTTGAGTTTAAGTTTAAAACCAATTGTTCATCTTGTTAAATAATTATTGCTTATGAAAAGACCTAACCGAGTTGTTGACTTATTTCTGTTGTCGATTTGTTCTGCTTGTGTAACATTGCCTTCACAGCAGACCAGCGAAGCAATCATCAATCATCCCGACCTAGACGAGATCCGAACCATCTTTCTCTTTCTGCCACTACGACATCACGAGTCAAAGTAGGGTGTTCACAGTCAGGAAGGATTCCTGCGCCGAGGACGGTTCTCATTACATTTGATGCCGTCGCAAGGAAGGAGCGTGTGGGGTACCTGTTCATACAAGTACTTCTATGGTTTACAATTCTGAAAAGACACAAACAGCCTTCGCCAGTTTAAAGGCTTTAATACTCTGTAAGTAAATGTTCTTCCAATGACAACAATGAGTGAATAAAACGTGTTAAACTTGACAACTTCGCCTTCCAATGCCAAACGCTGTGTGAACAATCTTGTCAAAGTCAACAACTTCTTCGTCCTTCTTCAGAAAAGGTTGAAAGCCGGAAAATTCTCGAAACTTATAGGCGCATTGAATTTCAATTCAACGCTCTGTGAGTCAACGAACTCCTGTGTTAAATTTCACAGTCACAGTCGCATTATTCTTGAAGAAAGGAAACGTTAGGAAATTCGCTCTATCAATGAGCTGAAGAACCACGTCCACTCCCAAATGACTGCAAATTTTGGGTTAAAAATTAGTGCATACGAGACACTTCTTTAATTGGCTGAAATAAACTGTTGATTGGAGATTTTGTCCAATCAAGAGTAGCTACATAAAATCAACATTGCCGCCACATGACGGGAATGTGGCGGAAATGTTGATTTTACATAGCTATTGGACAACATCTCCAATCAGCAGTTTATTTCAGCCAATTAAAGAAGCGAGTATATCCACTGCCAAAAAACTAGCGCATACTATAAAAACCCAAACACACAATGTTCTTCTTTCTTTATTTTCTTTCGTAGACCACACACGTGCTTACGTCACAATCTAGCCTGGGTTCCATTGGAGCCCGAAATCCATTCAACACAAGCACATCATGACGAGAGACATTCACGAACTACTGTACACAAGTTCATAGACGCACACATTTTCTAACTAGCAAAACAAAGGCACGCTAATACGCAAAAACACACATACACATATCTTCATGCCTTTTTATTTACACACGCGTAAACGCACACCGCATTATTCTATTATATCTACTAAATTTGAATATTAGTAGAAGTTACATTAAAATAATGCAGTTTTAACTCTGCGTTAAGGTAAAAAAGGATAAAATAAAGAAAGAAATTAAATTCAAAATAAAGAAATTACAAATATAGATAATAGTCAAATAAAAACGAATATGGATCTATGGAAATGTATAGTAAAAGTTAAAAATCTAAGTAGTACAATAATAGGAGGGGGAATTAATATTTAAATGTAGAAAGTGTTTAGGGGTATTCAATATAGATTAATTTTTATTAAATGGGAAAGTAAGGGGCACATTATCATGATGTCTTGGTGGGTAAGTACAAACACAATTAAAGACAAACGTTATTAATTATATAGTTAATCAAAATTACAATTTCTAATGTAAGGACAGATTCAGTAGAATAGGGTGTTAAAATATGTGGTTAGATTAAATAAATATATTAATTTCTCAAGTCAAAGAAAATAATTAGCCAGATTGTATGAGTGGAGGGCTATCGAATAGTGTTAGTTTGTTTAGTAGAGGGTGACTATAAAGAAGCTAAGAAGATTATACACCTAACAATTCAGGTGTCTGGAAGAAAGGAAGGGGTTTAGTCAAATTATTCAGTAAAAAGGCAATACACATGGAACGCTATCTATCTACAGTGTAGAAAAGATTAACGTACGCCAAAATATGGCGAGGAGAGGAAGGTAACTAGTTTGGGGTTAAGGTACTTTAAATTCGTTATATTTGTACTTGGATAATTATCTTATTATATATTTTTATTTTTTTATTATTCTCATTATTATTGTTATTATTGTTATTATTGTTATTATTATTATTATTATTATTATTATTATTATTATTATTATTATTGATATTTGTATATTATTGATATTTGTATGTGTTTTTCTATAATGTGTTTTTTAAGGATGAATAATGTTGATGTTTTGTTCGACTTCTATTTGTGATGATATGGAATCAGTGCTGAAGAAGTGATATTGGAATTAATAAAAAGAAAATAATTGCGTCTTAGAAATGATCGTACACCAAAAGATTTTGTTGATGTTGAATTTAGGTAACTGATATGAATAATAAATTTATTTATTTCAATTTACTCGCTCTCTCTCTCTCTCTCTCTCTCTCTCTCTCTCTCTCTATCTATCTATCTATCTATATAAATGAATAAATCCTCAACTGGTACAGAATAAGTACCTATTCAACCTATTCAATAGACGTCAATCTAAATATCTCTCTCCCTCTTCCCTTCTCTCTCTCATGTACTCACATACACACAAATAAACACTGAATGCTTACTAGACACCATTCTCGAGTGTCTAAGGTCTCTCTGTACAGGGGTTTGTCAGGACAACCTGGCATGATGATACTTCCCCCATACAAGTAAATCCTGACCAAATATTTAAAATAACATAGGATTCGAAACCCCAATAACATCCCCTCGGTATGGCTACCCTATACTGGCTTATACAAGGAATGGTGCACCTTCTCCAAGTGATGATATCTATGGTAACATCGCTAGGCTGGATACTCGACTAGACTAGATGAATTCTTGTCCTGGAATCCGCTAAGACCAATAGACCACAAGAAATATATACTATAACACTCGGTATGGCTACATACTGGCTTGTACAAGGAATGGTGCACCTTCTCCAAGTGATATCTCCTCTAATAACAGCACTAATCTGGATACTCCACCAGACCAGATAAATTCTTGTCCTGAAATCCGGTTAGACCAAAAGAAAATATACTATAACATAGTTAACTGGTTAACTGGGAAGAAGAAAATGAATGTTCTTCACTTCTTTACTGACTCAACGTTTGAGAGGTAAAGGAGAACTTTAATAGAACACTCGGATATCTATGTATCTCATATAGAGATCAAGTGTTAGCCTCAAGAAGGGGCTAACACTTGATTTCTGAGGACTTACACTAAAGTAAAATAAAAAAATTATAGAAAAATGAAGAAATGTTACATTTTTCAAGCATTGAAAAAATATATTTATTACGCAGCAGCAGCCGACGCCGACAGCTTAAAAACAGAATTTTGAATTGTCGTTTGATACCAAGCTTTGAAAAAAGCAGCAGCAGCAGCCGCTATTCAGCCTACTATCTTTCATCCAGATGGGCTGACTTTTTATATTTAAAAAAAAATCTATGCCCAGTGGAATCGTCACGTTTATTATTTTAAATCAATGTTTCAAGTATTTCAAGTAGCGAAGTGATAACGACCCAACTAGTATATATATATATATATATATATATATATATATATATTTGTGTTATAGTGGAATAATTCCAGGAGGAAATCCGGGTATGAGAGCTCAATGTAGTAAACAGAGCAATAATAAAATATAATAACACGAAATCACATAATTGTCGATGCAATAATTTATTTCAACCGTTCGGTTTTTTCAAGCATCACTCAGACAATTACATTTTTGAGACTGATAGAAAATTGAATTTCCCTACTACAGTTCCAATACAATCATAGATGGTGGTAGTAGCAACAAATTTGGTACATCTTTTATAGAGAGGGGGAAAATTTAAAACTTATATTTAACTATGGCGGGCGAAGGGGAGGGATCTTTAAGTTAATCAACTAAAAACTGCCATGTCAAAATTATGACACATACGACTTGGCGATATCAACCATATAGGCAATTTTACTCACGCGCATACACAAAACTAAATACGCAGACATCATATGCGCACTCACATACATAATCTCACTCGCACATTATCATAATCACATACGCAACTTTTATTCATCTCTAGCCAGAATGCGTCCGGCGAAACTCGTGTTCTCAAAATCGGTTAGAGAAAAGAAAGAAAAAAAGAGAAAGAAAGAAACAATTAACAGGCACAGAGAAGATATAGACAGACCGCGTGTCATAAATTCTCAGTCCGTCTGGGTTCCAAGAAAGGGAATCTAATTGAAATAAGATTACACGCACATACATATATGTATACATACAAATCCATACGCACATACACACACATATATACACATACACACCCACACATATACATATCTATACACATATACATATACACACATATATACATATATATATATATATATATACATATATATACATACATGGATACACCTATATATATCTCTGAATCTATTTGAAATATTGACTAAATGCATACGCATGTAGTTGTTCACACATGTAAACATATATACACATACATACATACACACATATATACATATACGCACATATATGTCTGCGTATTTAGTTTTGTGTATGCGCGTGAGTAAAATTGCCTATATGGTTGATATCGCCAAGTCGTATGTGTCATAATTTTGACATGGCAGTTTTTAGTTGATTAACTTAAAGATCCCTCCCCTTCGCCCGCCATAGTTAAATATAAGTTTTAAATTTTCCCCCTCTCTATAAAAGATGTATCAAATTTGTTGCTACTACCACCATCTATGATTGTATTGGAACTGTAGTAGGGAAATTCAATTTTCTATCAGTCTCAAAAATGTAATTGTCTGAGTGATGCTTGAAAAAACCGAACGGTTGAAATAAATTATTGCATCGACAATTATGTGATTTCGTGTTATTATATTTTATATATATATATATATATATAGCTGGGTCGTTATATAACAATATAACAATATTGCGAAACAGAACTGATATCGCATATACATAAACAATATATGATAATAATAATCTTTTTTATGGAATTTTAAATTTAACATTTCGTTCTGATCACAAAACCGATTTTTTTTTTATATATACTATGCCCGAAAACGCCGACTCGCACAGGTACGTAGAGGGAAATGCAACATGTAGTGTGAGTGCCGCAACAGCAACGCGAGGATACGAACCATGCATAGTGGCCCAGAATGTGTTCAGGCTTATCTCCGCAAAAACAACCTTTGCTGCGGAGTCATGCACCAGGTCAAGAAACTGGTCTTCGATGTCTTCGTCTTCCTTCGGGAAGTTTTCAACTCGAAAGCTGAAGAGATCCCTGGTGAACTCCATCATTGGGTTGTCGCTTTTGAAGTCCAGAAAATAGTGCTGAAACTCGTCCAGCAGTCTGTTGAGGTGGATGATGGCTTCGTTCTTGAGAACGTCGCTGATGCCACCGGCAATCTCGCTGATTCGCTCCAACATTGGAAAAGCCGTTGCGCTGCGGCCAGTCTCGAACTTGCCTCGCCACAACTCAAGTTTTGCGACAAAGGCATTCACTTTGTCTCGATGCCCGATTATATCGGAGTCCACGCCCTGTAGCTTGCGGTTAAGCTCATTCAGGTGACTAAACATATCCGCGAGAAATGCCAGCCTGTACTGGAATGCCTCACCGGAAACAGCAGCTTTCAGATCTCCTTTGTTCCTTTCTTCCAAAAATTTTGTAACTTCGGGAAGCAAATGTACAAGCCGATTTAACATGTCGCCTTTCGACAACCAGCGAACGGCAGTGTGGAACAGCAGTCCTTCGTAGTCGGATTCCATATTCTGACACAACCGTCGAAATAGTCGAGTGTTGAGGGCGCTCGCTTTGACAAAATTCACAAGCCCGATCGCCGTCTCAAGCGCTTCTTTGAGCAGTTGTGTCATCGTCCTTGATGCGAGCGGTTCTCGATGTATGATGCAGTGCTGGGTCACCATCTTGGGATTCTTCTGCTTCAGTAGTTTCCCGAATCCAGACCTCGCACCCAACGTAGCAGGAGCCCCATCTGTGCAGGAATGGACGAGATTGCCCCAATCCAATCCTTCCTCCTCGAAAAAGGCGTTGACAAGCTGCATGACGTTGGCGGCTTGGATTGTTGTTTCCAGTGGGGAGCAAA
The DNA here is from genome assembly GCA_963556195.1 of Sepiola atlantica. NCBI lineage: Eukaryota > Metazoa > Mollusca > Cephalopoda > Sepiida > Sepiolidae > Sepiola > Sepiola atlantica. Next base: position 32,832,798 of record OY744534.1, read on the forward strand.
ACAGCAAGTCCTCTTCGATGCTTTGGTCGTGGACGTATCGAACGAAGACAATTAGTTGAGACAAATTTGCCCCATCCACGGACTCATCCAGCTGAATTGCAAAGACGGGAGACGCTTTTACCTTTGCCAAGAGCTGTGACTTGATGTTGCATGACCTGACGAAGATGCGGGACTTGACAGTGTCGTTGGACAGAGAAACTTGCTTCATTGTCGACATCACAGATTCGCCAAGCAAAATGCCAGCGCACGACACAAGGCACGGCTTTATCAGCGTCTCTCCGATGTTATGTGGCTTCTTCGCCTTCGCCGCCAGCAGAGAAACAGCATACGATGCGTGTAATATCGCTTTCGACTCAATTTGAAATTTTCCGACCTGATCAATTCTCATTTTCTTCAAGCAGTTTGCCAACGAACTCGGGGTGTGCATTGGAGAAGTACTTCTTCAGTTGATGGCGTTTCATCGAATCATTGCTGAGCGTTTTGTGGCAAATGACGTACTACGGCAGCTGCTCATTACGCCCCTCCAAAACGTGAAGCCGTAGTCCAGGTAATTGTCATTGTACTTTCTAGCATTCAGATGTTCCCAAATTTATTTAATTGATGATGATGCTCCCAAATTTATTTAATTGATGATGATGCTCTCAAATTTATTTAATTGATGATGATGCTCCCAAATTTATTTAATTGATGATGATGCTCCCAAATTTATTTAATTGATGATGATGCTACCAAATTTATTTAATTGATGATGATGCTCCTAAATTTATTTAATTGATGATGATGCTCCCAAATTTATTTAATTGATGATGATGCTCCCAAATTTATTTAATTGATGATGATGCTCCCAAATTTATTTAATTGATGATGATGCTACCAAATTTATTTAATTGATGATGATGCTACCAAATTTATTTAATTGATGATGATGCTCTCAAATTTATTTAATTGATGATGATGCTCCCAAATTTATTTAATTGATGATGATGCTACCAAATTTATTTAATTGATGATGATGCTCCCAAATTTATTTAATTGATGATGATGCTCCCAAATTTATTTAATTGATGATGATGCTACCAAATTTATTTAATTGATGATGATGTTCCCAAATTTATTTAATTGATGATGATGTTCCCAAATTTATTTAATTGATGATGATGCTCCCAAATTTATTTAATTGATGATGATGCTCCCAAATTTATTTAATTGATGATGATGCTCCCAAATTTATTTAATTGATGATGATGCTCCCAAATTTATTTAATTGATGATGATGCTCCTAAATTTATTTAATTGATGATGATGCTCCTAAATTTATTTAATTGATGATGATGCTCCCAAATTTATTTAATTGATGATGATGCTCCCAAATTTATTTAATTGATGATGATGCTCCCAAATTTATTTAATTGATGATGATGCTCCCAAATTTATTAAATTGATGATGATGCTCCCAAATGTATTTAATTGATAATGATGCTCCCAAATGTATTTAATTGATGATGATGCTCTCAAATTTATTTAATTGATGATGATGTTCCCAAATGTATTTAATTGATGATGATGCTCTCAAATTTATTTAATTGATGATGATGCTCCCAAATTTATTTAATTGATGATGATGCTCTCAAATTTATTTAATTGATGATGATGCTCCCAAATTTATTTAATTGATGATGATGTTCCCAAATTTATTTAATTGATGATGATGCTCCCAAATGTATTTAATTGATGATGATGCTCCCAAATTTATTTAATTGATGATGATGCTCCCAAATTTATTTAATTGATGATGATGCTCCCAAATTTATTGAATTGATGATGATGCTCCCAAATTTATTTAATTGATGATGATGCTCCCAAATTTATTTAATTGATGATGATGTTCCCAAATTTATTTAATTGATGATGATGTTCCCAAATTTATTTAATTGATGATGATGCTCCCAAATTTATTTAATTGATGATGATGCTCCCAAATTTATTTAATTGATGATGATGCTCCCAAATTTATTTAATTGATGATGATGCTCCTAAATTTATTTAATTGATGATGATGCTCCTAAATTTATTTAATTGATGATGATGCTCCCAAATTTATTTAATTGATGATGATGCTCCCAAATTTATTTAATTGATGATGATGCTCCCAAATTTATTTAATTGATGATGATGCTCCCAAATTTATTAAATTGATGATGATGCTCCCAAATGTATTTAATTGATAATGATGCTCCCAAATGTATTTAATTGATGATGATGCTCTCAAATTTATTTAATTGATGATGATGTTCCCAAATGTATTTAATTGATGATGATGCTCTCAAATTTATTTAATTGATGATGATGCTCCCAAATGTATTTAATTGATGATGATGCTCTCAAATTTATTTAATTGATGATGATGCTCCCAAATTTATTTAATTGATGATGATGTTCCCAAATTTATTTAATTGATGATGATGCTCCCAAATGTATTTAATTGATGATGATGGATCCAAATTTATTTAATTGATGATGATGCTCCCAAATTTATTTAATTGATGATGATGCTCCCAAATTTATTTAATTGATGATGATGCTCCCAAATTTATTTAATTGATGATGATGCTCCCAAATTTATTTAATTGATGATGATGCTCCCAAATTTATTTAATTGATGATGATGCTCCCAAATGTATTTAATTGATGATGATGCTCCCAAATTTATTTAATTGATGATGATGCTCCCAAATTTATTTAATTGATGATGATGCTCCCAAATTTATTTAATTGATGATGATGCTCCCAAATTTATTTAATTGATGATGATGCTCCCAAATTTATTTAATTGATGATGATGCTCCCAAATTTATTTAATTGATGATGATGCTCCCAAATGTATTTAATTGATGATGATGCTCCCAAATTTATTTAATTGATGATGATGCTCCCAAATTTATTTAATTGATGATGATGCTCCCAAATTTATTTAATTGATGATGATGCTCCCAAATTTATTTAATTGATGATGATGCTCCCAAATTTATTTAATTGATGATGATGCTCCCAAATTTATTTAATTGATGATGATGCTCTTAAATGTATTTAATTGATGATGATGCTCCCAAATTTATTTAATTGATGATGATGCTCCCAAATTTATTTAATTGATGATGATGCTCCCAAATTTATTTAATTGATGATGATGCTCCCAAATTTATTTAATTGATGATGATGCTCCCAAATTTATTTAATTGATGATGATGCTCCCAAATGTATTTAATTGATGATGATGCTCCCAAATTTCTTTAATTGATGATGATGCTCCCAAATTTATTTAATTGATAATGATGCTCCCAAATTTATTTAATTGATGATGATGCTCCTAAATTTATTTAATTGATGATGATGCTCCCAAATGTATTTAATTGATGATGATGCTCCTAAATTTATTTAATTGATGATGATGCTCCCAAATTTATTTAATTGATGATGATGCTCCCAAATTTATTTAATTGATGATGATGCTCCCAAATTTATTTAATTGATGATGATGCTCCCAAATTTATTAAATTGATGATGATGCTCCCAAATGTATTTAATTGATAATGATGCTCCCAAATGTATTTAATTGATGATGATGCTCTCAAATTTATTTAATTGATGATGATGTTCCCAAATGTATTTAATTGATGATGATGCTCTCAAATTTATTTAATTGATGATGATGCTCCCAAATTTATTTAATTGATGATGATGCTCTCAAATTTATTTAATTGATGATGATGCTCCCAAATTTATTTAATTGATGATGATGTTCCCAAATTTATTTAATTGATGATGATGCTCCCAAATTTATTTAATTGATGATGATGCTCCCAAATTTATTTAATTGATGATGATGCTCCCAAATTTATTTAATTGATGATGATGCTCCCAAATTTATTTAATTGATGATGATGCTCCCAAATTTATTTAATTGATGATGATGCTACCAAATTTATTTAATTGATGATGATGCTCCTAAATTTATTTAATTGATGATGATGCTCCCAAATTTATTTAATTGATGATGATGCTCCCAAATTTATTTAATTGATGATGATGCTCCCAAATTTATTTAATTGATGATGATGCTACCAAATTTATTTAATTGATGATGATGCTACCAAATTTATTTAATTGATGATGATGCTCTCAAATTTATTTAATTGATGATGATGCTCCCAAATTTATTTAATTGATGATGATGCTACCAAATTTATTTAATTGATGATGATGCTCCCAAATTTATTTAATTGATGATGATGCTCCCAAATTTATTTAATTGATGATGATGCTACCAAATTTATTTAATTGATGATGATGTTCCCAAATTTATTTAATTGATGATGATGTTCCCAAATTTATTTAATTGATGATGATGCTCCCAAATTTATTTAATTGATGATGATGCTCCCAAATTTATTTAATTGATGATGATGCTCCCAAATTTATTTAATTGATGATGATGCTCCCAAATTTATTTAATTGATGATGATGCTCCTAAATTTATTTAATTGATGATGATGCTCCTAAATTTATTTAATTGATGATGATGCTCCCAAATTTATTTAATTGATGATGATGCTCCCAAATTTATTTAATTGATGATGATGCTCCCAAATTTATTTAATTGATGATGATGCTCCCAAATTTATTAAATTGATGATGATGCTCCCAAATGTATTTAATTGATAATGATGCTCCCAAATGTATTTAATTGATGATGATGCTCTCAAATTTATTTAATTGATGATGATGTTCCCAAATGTATTTAATTGATGATGATGCTCTCAAATTTATTTAATTGATGATGATGCTCCCAAATTTATTTAATTGATGATGATGTTCCCAAATTTATTTAATTGATGATGATGCTCCCAAATTTATTTAATTGATGATGATGCTCCCAAATTTATTTAATTGATGATGATGCTCCCAAATTTATTTAATTGATGATGATGCTCCCAAATTTATTGAATTGATGATGATGCTCCCAAATTTATTTAATTGATGATGATGCTCCCAAATTTATTTAATTGATGATGATGTTCCCAAATTTATTTAATTGATGATGATGCTCCCAAATTTATTTAATTGATGATGATGCTCCCAAATTTATTTAATTGATGATGATGCTCCCAAATTGATTTAATTGATGATGATGCTCCCAAATTTATTTAATTGATGATGATGCTCCTAAATTTATTTAATTGATGATGATGCTCCTAAATTTATTTAATTGATGATGATGCTCCCAAATTTATTTAATTGATGATGATGCTCCCAAATTTATTTAATTGATGATGATGCTCCCAAATTTATTTAATTGATGATGATGCTCCCAAATTTATTAAATTGATGATGATGCTCCCAAATGTATTTAATTGATAATGATGCTCCCAAATGTATTTAATTGATGATGATGCTCTCAAATTTATTTAATTGATGATGATGTTCCCAAATGTATTTAATTGATGATGATGCTCTCAAATTTATTTAATTGACGATGATGCTCCCAAATGTATTTAATTGATGATGATGCTCTCAAATTTATTTAATTGATGATGATGCTCCCAAATTTATTTAATTGATGATGATGTTCCCAAATTTATTTAATTGATGATGATGCTCCCAAATGTATTTAATTGATGATGATGCTCCCAAATTTATTTAATTGATGATGATGCTCCCAAATTTATTTAATTGATGATGATGCTCCCAAATTTATTTAATTGATGATGATGCTCCCAAATTTATTTAATTGATGATGATGCTCCCAAATTTATTTAATTGATGATGATGCTCCCAAATTTATTTAATTGATGATGATGCTCCCAAATGTATTTAATTGATGATGATGCTCCCAAATTTATTTAATTGATGATGATGCTCCCAAATTTATTTAATTGATGATGATGCTCCCAAATTTATTTAATTGATGATGATGCTCCCAAATTTATTTAATTGATGATGATGCACCCAAATTTATTTAATTGATGATGATGCTCCCAAATTTATTTAATTGATGATGATGCTCCCAAATGTATTTAATTGATGATGATGCTCCCAAATTTATTTAATTGATTATGATGCTCCCAAATTTATTTAATTGATGATGATGCTCCCAAATTTATTTAATTGATGATGATGCTCCCAAATTTATTTAATTGATGATGATGCTCCCAAATTTATTTAATTGATGATGATGCTCCCAAATTTATTTAATTGATGATGATGCTCTTAAATGTATTTAATTGATGATGATGCTCCCAAATTTATTTAATTGATGATGATGCTCCCAAATTTATTTAATTGATGATGATGCTCCCAAATTTATTTAATTGATGATGATGCTCCCAAATTTATTTAATTGATGATGATGCTCCCAAATTTATTTAATTGATGATGATGCTCCCAAATGTATTTAATTGATAATGATGCTCCCAAATGTATTTAATTGATGATGATGCTCTCAAATTTATTTAATTGATGATGATGTTCCCAAATGTATTTAATTGATGATGATGCTCTCAAATTTATTTAATTGATGATGATGCTCCCAAATTTATTTAATTGATGATGATGCTCCCAAATTTATTTAATTGATGATGATGCTCCCAAATGTATTTAATTGATAATGATGCTCCCAAATTTATTTAATTGATGATGATGCTCCCAAATTTATTTAATTGATGATGATGCTCCCAAATTTATTTAATTGATGATGATGCTCCCAAATTTATTTAATTGATGATGATGCTCCCAAATTTATTTAATTGATGATGATGCTCCCAAATTTATTTAATTGATGATGATGCTCCCAAATGTATTTAATTGATGATGATGCTCCCAAATTTATTTAATTGATGATGATGCTCCTAAATTTATTTAATTGATGATGATGCTCCCAAATGTATTTAATTGATGATGATGCTCCCAAATTTATTTAATTGATGATGATGCTCTCAAATTTATTTAATTGATGATGATGCTCCCAAATTTATTTAATTGATGATGATGCTCCTAAATTTATTTAATTGATGATGATGCTCCCAAATTTATTTAATTGATGATGATGCTCCCAAATTTATTTAATTGATGATGATGCTCCCAAATGTATTTAATTGATGATGATGCTCCCAAATTTATTTAATTGATGATGATGCTCCCAAATTTATTTAATTGATGATGATGCTCCCAAATTTATTTAATTGATGATGATGCTCCCAAATTTATTTAATTGATGATGATGCTCCCAAATTTATTTAATTGATGATGATGCTCCCAAATTTATTTAATTGATGATGATGCTCCCAAATTTATTTAATTGATGATGATGCTCCCAAATTTATTTAATTGATGATGATGCTCCCAAATTTATTTAATTGATGATGATGCTCCCAAATGTATTTAATTGATGATGATGCTCCCAAATTTATTTAATTGATGATGATGCTCCCAAATTTATTTAATTGATGATGATGCTCCCAAATTTATTTAATTGATGATGATGCTCCCAAATTTATTTAATTGATGATGATGCTCCCAAATTTATTTAATTGATGATGATGCTCCCAAATTTATTTAATTGATGATGATGCTCTTAAATGTATTTAATTGATGATGATGCTCCCAAATTTATTTAATTGATGATGATGCTCCCAAATTTATTTAATTGATGATGATGCTCCCAAATTTATTTAATTGATGATGATGCTCCCAAATTTATTTAATTGATGATGATGCTCCCAAATTTATTTAATTGATGATGATGCTCCCAAATGTATTTAATTGATGATGATGCTCCCAAATTTCTTTAATTGATGATGATGCTCCCAAATTTATTTAATTGATAATGATGCTCCCAAATTTATTTAATTGATGATGATGCTCCTAAATTTATTTAATTGATGATGATGCTCCCAAATGTATTTAATTGATGATGATGCTCCTAAATTTATTTAATTGATGATGATGCTCCCAAATTTATTTAATTGATGATGATGCTCCCAAATTTATTTAATTGATGATGATGCTCCCAAATTTATTTAATTGATGATGATGCTCCCAAATTTATTAAATTGATGATGATGCTCCCAAATGTATTTAATAAATAATGATGCTCCCAAATGTATTTAATTGATGATGATGCTCTCAAATTTATTTAATTGATGATGATGTTCCCAAATGTATTTAATTGATGATGATGCTCTCAAATTTATTTAATTGATGATGATGCTCCCAAATTTATTTAATTGATGATGATGCTCTCAAATTTATTTAATTGATGATGATGCTCCCAAATTTATTTAATTGATGATGATGTTCCCAAATTTATTTAATTGATGATGATGCTCCCAAATGTATTTAATTGATGATGATGCTCCCAAATTTATTTAATTGATGATGATGCTTCCAAATTTATTTAATTGATGATGATGCTCCCAAATTTATTTAATTGATGATGATGCTCCCAAATTTATTTAATTGATGATGATGCTCCTAAATTTATTTAATTGATGATGATGCTCCCAAATGTATTTAATTGATGATGATGCTCCCAAATTTATTTAATTGATGATGATGCTCCCAAATTTATTTAATTGATAACGATGCTCCCAAATTTATTTAATTGATGATGATGCTCCCAAATTTATTTAATTGATGATGATGCTCCCAAATTTATTTAATTGATGATGATGCTCCCAAATTTATTTAATTGATGATGATGCTCCCAAATTTATTTAATTGATGATGATGCTCCCAAATTTATTTAATTGATGATGATGCTCCTAAATTTATTTAATTGATGATGATGCTCCCAAATTCATTTAATTGATGATGATGCTCCCAAATTTATTTAATTGATGATGATGCTCCCAAATGTATTTAATTGATGATGATGCTCCCAAATTTCTTTAATTGATGATGATGCTCCCAAATTTATTTAATTGATGATGATGCTCCTAAATTTATTTAATTGATGATGATGCTCCCAAATGTATTTAATTGATGATGATGCTCCTAAATTTATTTAATTGATGATGATGCTCCCAAATTTATTTAATTGATGATGATGCTCCCAAATTTATTTAATTGATGATGATGCTCCCAAATTTATTTAATTGATGATGATGCTCCCAAATTTATTAAATTGATGATGATGCTCCCAAATGTATTTAATTGATAATGATGCTCCCAAATGTATTTAATTGATGATGATGCTCTCAAATTTATTTAATTGATGATGATGTTCCCAAATGTATTTAATTGATGATGATGCTCTCAAATTTATTTAATTGATGATGATGCTCCCAAATTTATTTAATTGATGATGATGCTCTCAAATTTATTTAATTGATGATGATGCTCCCAAATTTATTTAATTGATGATGATGTTCCCAAATTTATTTAATTGATGATGATGCTCCCAAATGTATTTAATTGATGATGATGCTCCCAAATTTATTTAATTGATGATGATGCTCCCAAATTTATTTAATTGATGATGATGCTCCCAAATTTATTTAATTGATGATGATGCTCCCAAATTTATTTAATTGATGATGATGCTCCCAAATTTATTTAATTGATGATGATGTTCCCAAATTTATTTAATTGATGATGATGCTCCCAAATTTATTTAATTGATGATGATGCTCCCAAATGTATTTAATTGATGATGATGCTCCCAAATTTATTTAATTGATGATGATGCTCCCAAATTTATTTAATTGATGATGATGCTCCCAAATTTATTTAATTGATGATGATGCTCCCAAATTTATTTAATTGATGATGATGCTCCCAAATTTATTTAATTGATGATGATGCTCCCAAATTTATTTAATTGATGATGATGCTCCCAAATGTATTTAATTGATGATGATGCTCCCAAATTTATTTAATTGATGATGATGCTCCTAAATTTATTTAATTGATGATGATGCTCCCAAATGTATTTAATTGATGATGATGCTCCCAAATTTATTTAATTGATGATGATGCTCCCAAATTTATTTAATTGATGATGATGCTCCCAAATTTATTTAATTGATGATGATGCTCCTAAATTTATTTAATTGATGATGATGCTCCCAAATTTATTTAATTGATGATGATGCTCCCTAAATTTATTTAATTGATGATGATGCTCCCAAATGTATTTAATTGATGATGATGCTCCCAAATTTATTTAATTGATGATGATGCTCCCAAATTTATTTAATTGATGATGATGCTCCCAAATTTATTTAATTGATGATGATGCTCCCAAATTTATTTAATTGATGATGATGCTCCCAAATTTATTTAATTGATGATGATGCTCCCAAATTTATTTAATTGATGATGATGCTCCCAAATTTATTTAATTGATGATGATGCTCCCAAATTTATTTAATTGATGATGATGCTCCTAAATTTATTTAATTGATGATGATGCTCCCAAATTTATTTAATTGATGATGATGCTCCCAAATTTATTTAATTGATGATGATGCTCCCAAATTTATTTAATTGATGATGATGCTCCTAAATTTATTTAATTGATGATGATGCTCCCAAATGTATTTAATTGATGATGATGCTCCCAAATTTCTTTAATTGATGATGATGCTCCCAAATTTATTTAATTGATGATGATGCTCCCAAATTTATTTAATTGATGATGATGCTCCCAAATTTATTTAATTGATGATGATGCTCCCAAATTTATTTAATTGATGATGATGCTCCCAAATTTATTTAATTGATGATGATGCTCCCAAATGTATTTAATTGATGATGATGCTCCCAAATTTATTTAATTGATGATGATGCTCCCAAATTTATTTAATTAATGATGATGCTCTTAAATTTATTTAATTGATGATGATGCTCCCAAATTTATTTAATTGATGATGATGCTCCCAAATTTATTTAATTGATGATGATGCTCCCAAATTTATTTAATTGATGATGATGCTCCCAAATTTATTTAATTGATGATGATGCTCCCAAATGTATTTAATTGATGATGATGCTCCCAACTTTTTCGTGGATATGATCCAAAAGATGTTTGGAACTGTGATGAAACGGGACTTTTCTACAAAGCCATGCAGTCTGGATCTTTACAATTTGCTGGCGACGAACATTTAAATGGGATAAAAGTTTCCAAAGACAGACTCACGATGCTTCAGTTCACAAACATGGACGACAGTGAAAAACAAGCTGTAGTTGTTGGTAAGTCAGCAAAACCATGCTGCTTTAAAAATGTCAAAATTCTTCCGTTTTCTTACTTTGCTAATCGTCAAGCCTGGATGACTAGTCAGGTGTTTACTGACGTTATGAAAACGCTTGATCGAAAAATGATTGCTCAAAATCGAAAGATTATTCTGTTTTTGGACAATGCAACTTGTCATAACTTACTGCCGGGTACAAATCTGTCAAACATCAAACTGTCGCTCATGCCACCAAACACCACCAGTCTCATTCAACATTTGGATCAAGGCATCATTCGTTCATTCAAAGCGTATTATCGTCGCGAACTTGTTTGAATCCAAATCACAGGCCAAACACATGATGAAACGAGAATTTTTCATGGTCAACAATTCAAAATTGTTTTAAATTGAATTACAGTGGAAGAAATACTCGGCGAAAACAGATTTTGATGAATTTATCAGCTTCGACTACAGTACAAAATGTTATGGAGAACTGACTGACACTGATTTCACACGTGGTATAAAATCGGATGATCAAGATTTTGACGAAGATGCTGAAAGCGTAAGTTCTGAAGTTTCTGTAAGTGACAAACCAGTGCGAAATTCTCTGGCTGCATTGAACGCGCTTGAAACTCTGACAGCCTACTTTGAAGCAAATAGCAGTAATCCTGATGGTGCATTAAAAATGATTTACGGACTGTATGAAAGTGTTCATGATGTTAACAAAGAGATTTCGGTAAAATAAAAAATGACTGACTTTAAGAAAAAGTAATTTTTGATTGAATTATTTGTGAAAACTGATTGAAAATGTATTTTTGTCTGTGTTTTTGTGATTTTTTATGTCTATAACTGTTCAATAAACTAGTGTTATGTACGTAAAAAGCGTTGTATGAAATGTTCCCATACTTACCTAAACAAAAAAGACAAAACCCGGATATAAGAGACTTCTTATCCGGTCCCGACAGCTCTCTTATATCCGGGTTACACTGTATTAATAAAAAAAAATGCATTAATTTTTTTTTGTTTTTATGAAAATAAAGCATTGTAGATGTAAACAATTAAAAAAAAATGGTTTATATTTTTTATATATTACGAAAAAGGTCCCTAAATACTAACTCGAAGAAAAATTTACTTTTTGAATTAGCGATATTATTATTGAATAAAGCATTGTTTAATCAATATTTTCATCAAAAAAATAATATAATTGCAAAAAATATTTAATGTAATTTTAATGATTAGAGTTTCTGGGAAAATGAAAAATGCGACATAATTATATTTCCCTTTCATACATAAATGTGGCATTATCAACGCAAGAAATTTTTTTTATAATCTTGAAAATAAACCAAAAATTGAAAATTTGAGACCCAGGAACATAACGAAAAAAAGAATTTTAAAAATTGAATAATTTCTACTAACGATTCACTTGGATTGGTATGGTGGGGGCCACCATACCAATTCAAGTGTAATAAACAGGTGGGATTAACCCTCCACACCACTCACTTATACACCGCCCTCAAAACTTTATTTTTAGAGATTCAACAATTTCGTTAATTTCGTCAATTATTTGGAAAGATTTGTATTTTTGTCTTTTTTTCATTAATAAATATTTAAAACGTTAAAAACAATTATTTATTAATAAATAAATAGAATTCAAACATGACATTTTCTTTCAAAATTGAATTCTTTTTATTAATAAATACTTGCTTTAACTTTTTTTTCAATGGATAAATTGTCAGTGTAGTCATTGACTTTAGTTTACTTTTTCACACTTAAAACTAAAAAATACACTTTATTTTAAAAAGAATCAATGTCGTTACGACACGTTGCGACACGTTAAGAATAAATTGAGTAACTAAACTTTTTAATCATCATGTAAAAAATTGATAAAATTGACGCAGTTCGTAACGTAAAAATAATTTTTAACATTTCAAAAAGTTTTATTTCAAATTCTAAGGAAAAACATTGGTAAACAGACGTCATCAATAATTTCAGAGTATTACTAAATTAAAAACGTATACCAAGTTAAATATGAACCTTTTTAGTTAAAAATAAAATAAATAAGATCTTAATTGCGTACATTCACAAATATTTTAATTAAATAAGCATTTCCTTTTTTTTAAATAAGGGTACTTAAATTTCTTTATAATTAAGTTATAAAGAATAAAGAAAATAATGGATAATAATTTTTCAACTTCTATAAACTATTACAAAACCATTTTTATATATAAAGTTAAAAATGATAAATTATTACATTTTTGTCTTCCATATATTTTACACAGCGATAGTCAATCGTCAAACAAAGTCCTTTGCCGATTAACTGATGCCGGATTTTACTAATCTATGATTTTGGGGGGTATAATTTTGCTAATTTTTAGTAAAACGTGGGAATTTTTTTTAATTCAGTATCTTATGACTTAATAATTTAATAATTATCTTTGAAATAGTTCCCAAAAACTTATATTTATCTTTTAAGGGATTTTTATAAGTAATTTTTTCAAAGTTCAAAATTCACTGAATGTTTGGGTTTTTTAGCCGCCGTGATTACATATTTCATTATAATTTCTCTTTCACACGTAAATATGCAGTTTTTTCCTTTTAGAGATAAAGTTTAGGCTTTTATCTTTCAAACACAATCAAAGTTTACACGGAAACTAATTAAATAATTAATGATAAGCGCTTTTTAATAAGCATAGCCCGTACAAGAGACGGCCATTTTTGCACGTACCTAGTATCTGTCTAATGCTAATTACAACAATGGAAGGGAGGTAATTCAGCTGGGTCTGTTTAATGATGTTTAAGTCGCTTTTAAATTTAGTTATTTCTAATTATGTCAGGCTAAAATATTGTTATTCTCATATAACGAATGTATTTCTTTCTTTTTTATTTTTATTATTATTATTATTATTATTATTATTATTATTATTATTATTATTATTATTATTATTATTATTAATTAATGTATTATGCTCGCTGGGGTTGTTCCGGTATTTTATTCCCTCTTACTGTTGTTGTTATTATTATTATTTGTACTCACTAGAAGTTCTCACACAGATCATCGTCAGTAATTGCTCACCGACAATAACCAGTGGTATTTCCTGGAGTCTGAGTGACAACAAGCCTCCCCAGACTTCCAGCATTCTTCACCTCTTTTCGATAACGATGCGGTATCGCAACAGCCTCTTACCATTGATTTCTCGCTGGTAAGGACAATTGGTCTTCTCTGGGATTTGGGTGGCAATAAGCCTCCCTCCTCGGTCTTCTCATCCTCCTCGACCCTCTACAAATATGTTGTCTGGTCGGCACCAGTTTAAAAAAATAAATAAATAAATAAAATAATATTTCTTTAAATTAATTTTTTTTAAAAAAGTTTAATTTTTTTTAATCTTTAAAATTTTTCCTTTCAATTCCTTATTTTTTTTCCTTTTCTCTTTCCTTATTTAAAAAAAATAAAAAATTTAAAATATTCTTTTTAATTTTCTTTTTTGGGGGGGAGAGAGGAAGGAGCTTATAGTGTTTCTTGTAATTTCTGTTTCTTTGGTTCATTTTTGTGTAGTGATAGCTGAGGCCGGTATAATTTATTGGGGGGGGGGGGGTTATGAAGTGCTGTTTCTTGCAGTTTCTGTTCCTTGGCTCTTGTTGTGGTGTTCTTCGTGTGGTTTTGTTTTCTCCGTTGTAAATTCCTTGTGACTGGTTAGCCTTTGTAGCTTATGTATGTTAGTTTCAGCATTCAAGGATTTTCCTTAAGATTGCCGCTGTTTTGATCATTGCCGTCCTTTGTATGGTTTCGATAGTCCCTTTGATTCCAATTTCTCCAAATCTTTTCTCCATGTTTTTTTGGGATTGTTCCTAGTGCTCCTACGATTATTGGTATTATACTAACTTTCTTCATGCTCTATATTCCTATCAGTTCTCTGGCTAGTTCTGTGTATTTACTTCGTTTTTCCGTGTCTTTGATCTTCACTCTGTTGTCTGCTGGAACGACGAAGTCTACGATTTCACAAGATTTTTCCTTTTTGTCTATTATAATAACATCAGGTCTCCTTGCTTGTATGAGTTTATCTGTTTGTATATCCATATCCCAGAGGATTTTGTGTTTTTTGTTTTCTAGTACTGTTTCTGGTTTATGTTTGTACCATTTGTCTGCATATTCGAAATTCAATTGTTTGCACAGTTCCCTGTGTATTATTTTCCCAACACAATCATGTCTGTTCTTGTATTCTTTTTGAGCAAGTTGGCTACATTCACTTATTATATGATTTACTGTTTCGTCTCTTTGTCCACACAGTCTGCATTTATTGTTTTCCTGGGTTTTATCTATTTTAGCTTTGATGTAGTTTGTCCTAATCGCATTGTTCTGTGCAGCCATCAGTATAGATTCCGTTTCTCTGTTCAAGTTTCCTTTTCTTAGCCATGTCCAGCTATTTGCGTTGGTTCTTCTCTTGTGAGTCTTATGAAGCGTCCATGTAGTTGTTTTTCTTCCCATTTTTCTTTTCTTGTCTGTGTGTGTCCAGTTTCAATGCTTCCTGCGTTGTCTATTGGAACGGTATCTCTTGCTGCGGTGATCAGCCTTTCTGTGTTCTGGTTTATGTATTTCTCCAGCTCTTTTTTAGTGTGTCCACACAGTCTTCTATACTTACCAGTCCTCTTCCCCCTTCATTTCTTTTCACGTAGAGTCTGTCTGTATCTTCTTTTGGATGTAGTGCATTGTGCATGGTCATTAATTTTCTAGTTCTCTGATCAAAGTGCCTGAGTTCTTCTTTAGTCCAGTTTATGAATGGTCCAGAATATCTTATTAGTGATACTGCCCAGGTATTTATTCCTTTGATTAGGTTTCTGCTATATAATTTTGTTTCTAAGAGCTTTCTTGTTCTTTTCCAATCTTCTCTTTCATTTCTGTTGATTTGATTGAGTCTGCTTCCAAAACTCCCAAATATTTATAGCTGTCTTGTTCATCTGCTCTTTGGTTGGGCAGTTCCATGCCCTCAGCCGTCTCCAACTTTCCTTTTTTAATCTCTAGCAATGCACACTTTTCCATTCCGAATTCCATTTGAATGTCCTGACTGAAGATTCTGGTCGTATTTATCAGCTTTTCCAGTTCCATTTTGCTTTTTGCAAATAGCTTCAGGTCGTCCATGTACATGAGATGGTTTATTCGTTGTTCTCTACCTGTGAACTTGTATCCGCCATCACATTTCCTGAGTAAGTAGTTGAGTGGCATCATGGCTATGATAAACAGTAGTGGTGATAGGGAGTCTCCTTGGAAAATGCCTCTCTGTATTTTTATCTCCGTCAAATATTGTCCTCCAGCTGTCAGTTCTAATCTCCCTGTTTCCATTGCTTTCTTGATGAAATTAATAATCCTGTTGGGTATCTTGTACATTTTTAAACATTCAATTATCCATGCTTGAGGGATTCTGTCGTACGCTTTCTTGTAGTCAATCCATACCATAGATATGTTCTTTTTCTTGCTTTTAACTTCTTTCAGGATCTTTTGATCTATGTATAACAGATCATGCGTCCCTCTTTTCCCTTTCTGGCATCCTTTTTGTTCCTCGGGAAGTAGTCCACGGAAGTAGTATCCTAGAAAACTTATACTATGTAATTAGGTAACAAATATATATATATATATATATATATATATATATATATATATATATATATATATATTTGTTACCTAATTACATAGTATAAGTTTTCTAGGATACTCTTTAAAAAAAAAAGACGATAGATTCCCCTCCCATCTTTGTCTAATAAATTGATGCAAAGTTATCAATGGTAAATTTGCTCTCTAAGTTGTGCTGTTAGGATTTTCCACATTGTCAGTAAACAGGTTATTGGTCTGTAATTGCTTGGGGTCGTTCCTTTCTTGGCGTCTTTTTGTATGAGCGTTGTCCTTCCTTTGGTCATCCACTCTGGTACGTCTGTTTTATGGATACATACTCTCAGTTTCTGTGCTAGCCTTTCATGTAGGGTCGTGAATTTTTTGAACCAGTATGCATGTATTCCGTCGTGATCTGGTGCTTTCCAGTTTGCCACTTTCTTTAGTGTTGTCTTAATACTTTCTTCATTAATTTCTGTTTCCGTTCCTTCTTCAATTTCTAGAAGTTTATCTTTCATGTCTTTCAGCCATTTAGCATTTTTGTTGTGATCTTCAGCATTTTCCCATATCTTGCTCCAGAAATGTTTTGTTTGTGTCAGGTCCGGTTGTTCTGTTGTTGTTCTTTCTCCGTTTACGTTTTTGTAAAACTGGCTTTCATTGTTTTCAAAGGTTCTATTCTGTTTGTACTGTTCCGATTTGTATCTGTATCGTCTCAATCTTCCTTCTTTTGCTGCTATCTTTTGTTTTAGTTCTTCATGTTTCTTATTTAGTCTTCCCTTGCGATTCAGATTTCTGCTCTTCCATCGTTTACTGTTCTCCTTCATCCTATTTGAGGTTTTAGCTTCCTTTTGAAGTTTGGTGATCTGAGTTTCCAGTCTGATCTCCCATCCAGATTTCGTCTGTCAATTCTTTTGGTCAGTCTTCTTTTCCATTTTTAGTTACATACTTATTGATTTTGCTCCCGCATATATCAAGTTGTTTAGATCTGTGATAGTGTCTGTTGGGATGTACGTGAGTACTCTGTTTACTTTCTCTGTTTCAACTTTTAACTTCTTCCAGTCTTCGTTCCTTAGGGATGGAAGTTTTGTTTTGTTCTCGGACATTAATTGTTTGATGTTTTCCACTTCTCTTGCTTCTTCCTCATATAGTTCTATAGTTCTTCGCCTTCTTCAGTTTCTGTGTTTATGTTTTTCTCGTCTTCTTCCTGGGAGTTTTCGTCAAGTGGTGTGTCTTGATCTGTCACACAATTTATCTTTTATTTTATTTCCATTAATTTTATCTCTGAGAATCACCCTCTCTTGAGTATCTGTCTTGCTTGATCTGCTATCCTTTGTGCCGTTGTATGGTAGTCAGTAGAAATATCCCATAGATCTTTCATCAGTATCCTCTTTCTGTGGGGTGGCGGCTTTTGTAGTAGCATTCCATTATCAGTCTGTTCTCTTTTGTGGTCCATTTCTTTCTATGGCTTTTTGGTCTGTTATTTTCATTCTTGCCTTCTTGTGGTTTGGTCAGTGTCCTTATCGTATTTGGAATTTGATGGATTACCTACCTGTTTTTTGTCCGTGGTCTTGTTCCTGAAATTATAGGAGCCAACATTCGCAGGATGCGGACCGGGCCCCCCATGTTGGCCATCATGACACTCAGATCTTTCTTTTGAGTCCCACGGCGTTTATTTGTATTTATAGACAATTATCATAGTTTGGTATTTGTGGCAACACCATGCCCAGGCTTAGTTTATCACAGGGATAGTGTTTCTCTCATTTTCATGAGGTTCAAAGTGCATTATCACACATACATGAAGACACATTTACGAAAAGAATAAAACATAAAAATTAAAAAAATATATAAAAAAAATAAAAAAATAAAATAAAATAAAAAAAATAATGATAAGTAAATAAATAAATAAATCAGTAAATAAAATTTTTTTTAAATTATATATATATATATATATATATATATATATATATATATAAATAAACATTAATTATTTATTATCTACAGACATCGATGTTTCATGCTAACACAATCTTCAGTGCAGGAAGTTAATTCTCAATGGCCGGCGGGCCCGAACTCCGATCACAAATCGCCACTGATTTGCAGTCAAGAGCGTTAACCCCTCGGCCATAGGGAATTAGCTAATAATTAAAGAGGAATTTAACTTTGTAAATAGCAAGTCGGCGGCTAATTTACACGAGCAGTTAAAGTGATCAACAAACTGTATTTTGGATCTTGCATATATATATATATATATATATATATATATATATATATATATATATATATATATATATATATATATATATTTGTTACCTAATTACATAGTATAAGTTTTCTAGGATACTCTTTAAAAAAAAAAGACGATAGATTCCCCTCCCATCTTTGTCTAATAAATTGATGCAAAGTTATCAATTGTTCGGTCGAAATTAAAAAATAACGGTAAATGTTGTTCTCTAACGTGACTAGCTTCTTTTTGGGGAGGGGGGATTTCAATTACGTTCAACTCAAACAAAACGCAAAAAAATTATCACCCGACCCCGAAGTGAAATCTCAGAAGCTTCTTATTAGTTAACATTAAAATTCACAATAAATATAACATTTGTATATCTATCAAAAAGACGTCTTCAATCGATACGCTTTATTATTATTATTATTATTATTATTATTATTATTATTATTATTATTATTATTATTATTATTATTATTATTATTTATTTTTACTGTTATTATTATTATTTATTTATTTTTACTGTTATTATTATTATTTATTTATTTATTCATTTTTTAATTTTTATTTATTTATTTTCACTTCGGCATGTAATGTCGATTAACCGTTAATGTTGTAAATTGAATGTTCACACATGGGCAGTCTCAACATTTCTCATCATTAATTCCTTATATTGTTTTAATAATCTCTTTATTTTTTATTTATTTATTTACTTATTTATTTTATTTAATTATTTAATTATTTTTTATTTTTATTATTATTTATATATTTGTTTATTTTTATTTATTTATTTATTATTTTTTCCTCTGTTATTTCGTGTCGAATGAGTATTTGACCTATGTTGTTATATTATTTGTTATTATTATAAGGTGATGTTTTTGTTAGATTATTAGTCTTTAGTATTCATTTAAGGGTTAAATTAAGATCAAATCAGTACAAAAAGAGTGAGATGTGAAACTTTATCAGACTAGAAATGATGATCCTAATTCGAGTCGGTGGTTTATCTGGGGACATAATTTTGCTATTAGTATCGATTCTTTTATTCGAAGGTTGCCAACGTTTCTCTCCGTGGCTAGGATATCAATCTTGAATGATTTGCTGATGTTGCCACATGCGTGGATGTGTTTGTGGAAGGAAGAGATGCATGTTTGTAGGTGTTCTTTGACTCTAATATGTAGGGGCCTCACCGTACTACCAATGTATATTTTGTTGCCTGTGGTGCACTGTATACGATATACAGTGTATGTGTGGTGGCATTTGTCTGTTGTGTTCATGAGGCAGTTCGCTAGGGTGTAGGAAGTATTTTTGTAATTGGTGTTCCGTGTTGTCAATTGTTGTCTTAGAGAAGGCCCGGTGTGTGTTAGTTGAATATCGAGGTGTTCCTTATGTATAGCTTTGCGGATAGCTGTGGTGATCCTGTCGTTAAAAATAAATAAATAAAATAAAAAAATTAAACTTAATTTTTTTTAAAAATCTGGTTAGAATTCAAATTTAACCAGTATTTTCTGCGAGACTGCGTCCTCACCGCACCTTCATATGCACGCTTGAACTTGAGTTGAGTACGGTTCTGAAGAAGGAAAAGAGTTCCTGAAATATTATATCATATGGAGTTTCCACCAGACCATCTTGATACAGGTATTACATAACATTGTAACATTGACAGATATATGTGTGTTTGTGAAACAAATAAAAATAATAAATAAATATATATATATATATATATATATATATATATGTGTGTGTGTGTATGTATACATTGTATTAAGGGTGGGACTATTTAATTTGTTCCACCATTATATGTCTTATTTGCTCCAACTTGTGTCTATCTGTCACACCTCTGCATTGTATTGTCTTCTAAGTATCAGATTTCTCTCTCTCTCTCTCTATCTCTTTCTTTCTCTCTCTCTCTCTATATATATATATATATGCATACATGCTTAATTTATATGTTTTAATTACTTACTAGACACCATCCTAGAGTGGTCTCTCTGTACAAGGGTTTGTCAGGACAACCTGACATGATACTTCCCCGTACAAGTAAACCCGGAACAAATATTCAAAATAACATAGTATTCAAAGACCAAATAATGTCCGCTCGACACAGCTATACACTGGCTCATACAACGAAATGGTACACCTTCTCCTAGCAATGTTATTGCATATAACAGTACTTAGCTGGATACTCCATCAGATTAGATGAATTCTGGTCCTGAGACTGCAAGAAAGATATACTATAACATAGTTTACAGGTCAATTGGGAATAGAAAAATAAATGTTCTTAACTTTTTTACTAACTAAACGTTTGACAGGTAAAGGAGAACTTTAATGAAACACACGGATGTTTATGTGTCTCATATAAAGATCAAGTGTTAGCCCCAGAAAGGGATCCCATGATTTTTCAGAACTTCGACTGAAGTAAAATGAAACAAAAAAGTGATATTTACTTTTAATATAGTTTGTTCTGATCGTGTTGTTCTGTGCGGCTGTAAGTTGCAATTCTGTTTCTCTGTTCAAGTGTCCTTTTCGTAGCCAGGTCTAGGTGTTTTCGTATGTCTATTCTCCTGTCAGTCTTATGAATCTTCCATTTCTATATCTCTTCTTCTCTTCTACCTCTACCTAACTCTACTCTCTCTCCTTTAAAGAGAGAGTGAGATAAAGAGAGGAAGAGAGAGTGATAGAAGCGATGGTGATAGATACCGTATAAAATAAGAATGGGGGAGGGTCAAATAACATTCATATGCATGTGTCGATTGTCACTTCACAAGATTGCAATTTATTTTTACAAGTCTTGTTGCAGATATAGTACACAAGACCACTGACTTCCCTTAGTACATCGCTATGTTCTTCTTCTGTTTGACACTTAAGTACTTGATTGTTCCCATGGGATTTTATGTAGCTGAGTAGATGGGCTCTGCCACAGAAATTAAATTCAGAAATGGAAAAATTTGTTGAGTTGAAATCAGCAACGATTAGTGTATTTCGAAGGAAAAGAAATTATTTGTTTTTTTATGGTTCAAATTTCAAGGAAAAAAGAACTCGCTCTCTTTACCCTTAATCTGTACATATCTCACTTTCTACTACTACCTCTCTCTATTTACCTCTACTCCCTTTCTCTCTACATCTACCCCTACCTCGTTCTCTCTTTCTCTCTCTTAACTTCTACCCGTACTACTCTCTCCATCTATCTACCTCTCTCTCTTTTCCTCTCTCCTTCTTTACCTCTAAATCACACTTTCTCTCTTCACCTCTACTTTCTTTCTCTAACTGTACCTATATCTCTATATCTCTTCTTCTCTTCTACCTCTACCTAACTCTACTCTCTCTTCCTTTAAAGAGAGAGTGAGATAAAGAAAGGAAGAGAGAGTGATAGAAGCGATGGTGATAGATACCGTATAAAATAAGAATAGGGAGGGGGTGATAGACAAAACCTAAGACATGGTCATTTGGTGCGTTACTTTTTTTTTTTTTTTAACTTAGTTCATCCCAAACAAGACCAGCTGCCACTTTAGACGTAAGGGGTAACTGAGAATTGGGAGCTGTGCAGCGAGATGCCTGTTCACATTAGTTTTAAATTTCTACATGTAGGTACAGTCAGGGAAACAGGGAGCAGGGAGGGAGTTCCAAGCACGAGGAAAGAAGCTATTGGAGTAGAAGGCTCTCTGCCATCTGGAGACCTCCACAGTGAATGGATTGGATCTAGCTGATTGCCGAGTTGATTGAGTGTATTTACGTCCAAAAAACCCCAAAACATATAGCGAGCCTGCGTCAAGTGCTTGACGCCCCCAATATAAGTGCAAATATCAACGGTCAGGGCCAGAGACCAGCAAATATCCAAGACACACACACGAAACGTACCTCCCTCCGTGCCTTTTGGCCGGTCGGGCAGGGCAAAAAGAACTCCTTCAAAAAACGCACGTACAAGCCTTCAATGCTCACGCACGACTTTAGCTACATTTAAGAAACAAAATAACAAACAGTATCAGCAACACGCACTAACAGAACAAGGTAGGCCATGCATATACGATGCCATAATGACTCTTAGTTATATACACTCTCTTACACAGTGCCACATTGTCTCTGTACTCTCACATGCATATACACACTAGGAAATATATACAGACATTTCTCAAAATTCGTGTACACCCAACAAACTTTCTCGACCAAAACCACGAGTTACATAAACCAAAAATGAACAATTCAATGAACACTTTCTTTAAATTCAGGCCCGGCGGGACAGTTATAAAAGTGTGTGGGGGGGGCTTCCCTAAAAAGTGGGGGGGGGCCCGGTTAAACACATGCATATATAACTTCATTATTGATGACCGTAAAGTGGGGGGGGGGCCAAATCAAAAAGTGGGGGGGGGGGCTTGAGCCCCCCTGCCCCCACCGGTGCCGCCGTCCATGAAATTCATGTAAAACTAGTTATATAAATGTATGTTATTATAATAATGTCTTCTCATTTTCATTCACAAAACCCTGTTGTCTGTTATTAAATGTATCTCTCCCATGTATTTCCTCCTTTAATATACATTCATGTTGTGTATACCCAATGTTTCCTCCATTCGCTATAATAGAAAATTTATCCTTCCTCCTTTTAAATATTAAATGGACGGAGTGGTTCCTGGCTAAACCCAAAATTACGCTACTGTTGTCCCAAAGCCAGAGATCACCACCATCTCCATATTGATGACCCCGATGCTCGGCATGGCCATATTAGTGGCACCTCCGACGTTAGGGCACAACCATACTTCTACCTATAGCTTTGTTCTTTTCAAGTCTAAGGCCAATAGGCATCTCCTGTCTTTGTGATAATCCTTTCATTCTTGTTAGCTCCTTACATTTAGTGGCTTCATGCATTGCCTGCATGCGATTTCCATAAAAAAATATGTCTATGAGATGCTGTGGTTATACAAACCGTGAAGAGGCACTGTCTGACACGTTTGTGATTTGGACTGAATGTGACCCCTGGAAAGAGACAGAAGCGAACCTTCGACTGTCGGACTTAAAAGAGGATGTTCGAAAACGTTTGACTATGTAAAGTAAAGAGAAATAAAAGGAGCGATATTGTCAGTAATGGATCTTTGAACAACACACAACTAGCGTCGTTTGTTTGTGTTTAGAGTGTTCAGCGCAATTCGAGGTTTGTGTTTTGTTTTTTGTCATCTGTCTGGTGTGTTTCTGCTGTTGAGGCTGTGTTTGTCTGCTGAAGCTACAAGTCTGCCCTTCTACTAGAAATACTGCTACAACTACGACAGTTACAAAAAATGTTGTGTGATACTTTTTACGTGTTCATTGCACAAGTAAGAGGTGACACCAGTTAGGTGGATAATGGTGTGGACTGACGAATCGGCAGGGTTAGCATTTGAGTCTTATCATTTAAATAAAACCACTTTCATTAGGGATATTGGTGTTATAAACTTGATACCATGACACCAATGTTACAAATGTGTAAATCAGCCACGAATGTTAATAATGTGTAAGGTTGGAATCCCCCGCTCCTCTCACACCACGCGTCTCCTATCCTTTATGTTTTAATCGGGCCCGTGGGTCACATGTTAGACTCGCTGTTAGTGAAAACGACTTTTATTTACTTATTTATTTTATTTTTTTCATTAAAACGATGAAAGGGAGACAAGCAAGTAATCATAGGAAAGAAAATAACTTGTAAAAAGTAACAAAGGCGATTTTAGCAAACATAACAAGTTCAAAATGACCAACTAAAAGTTCTGTTCCGCTCAAGTGGAGTTTTTGATAGAGGAGCTGGTTTTGTTAAGACCGAGAATGGAGTCAAAAAAATTGGCAAATACAAAAGTTCAATTTAGAACGAATTAAAAATATGTAATTTGTTCTTTTTTTCTGATAGGGCACATACCTTTTATAGAGTTTTTTTTTTTCGTGTGATGGCTGACACGCTGAGTGGAAGATATTATCACAGATTTTTTTTTTTATTCTTAGTCTCAGTTCTCGGATATTTTTTTTAGGGTGGAGTTGTCGACTACATGAAGGATATTATCACAGGATTTTAGATCCTGAAGTCTGTCATTCGCGGATAGCTTTTTTTATGTGTGGCGGGTTATAGGTACTCTCGCAAAATTTGTCAGACTGGGTTTTTCCTTGTGATGTCCGATAGACAGCAGTAAGATCTTCGCTGTATTTTTCTCAGCCATCGTTAAATTTTGAATTCCACTTTTCCTTGTATGCGGGGTTATATTGTCTCAATTTGAAGTGCTGAGTGGACACCAAATCTTGACACGACTTCACTCGTCCGCTCCTGAAATCTGACTGTCTTGTTTTCTCTTGCCCGGGGTTTTCCCGCTATTTTCTAAGGTCTTTCTATTGCCTAGCAACCGGCTTTCCTCCAATCTGATTGGTTGCCCTACTTCCACCCCACCCCCCCGCAAAGTGCGTGGGTTGATCTCCTGTCTCTTACGTTTAGCTGTCTAGACTAGATCCGGTAATGTGTGTTCGCTTCTTGGCGAATTACGCCATAGTTTTTTTTATTGCAGGGGAACATGTGTCAACAAGTCCCCTACTTTTCTTTTCATGCTTTATGGGGAAAAATATGTGAATATAACATTGGCAATTTTTACGTGGTTCTTCTGAGTACTAAAAACAAATTGGGGAAGCCAATGCAGCAACAGAATCAAACAGATCAAAAAGATGCAAACAGATCAAAAAGATGCAACATGCTAATTCATACAAATTAAATCTGACTTTCATAAACAAATGTTTTGAGGCAGATTTAAGCCACAATTCATGTAAATTGTCCAAAAAAGTTTGAAAATGGAGAATTTTAGCCATAAATTCAGACAGCTTGAAACACGCACCTCACAGACACCCTAAAAACATCATATTTTTAAAAATAATTTTCCACCGTGGGCAAATTATTAAAATCTTTTTTCCTGTTTAGTTTTTTAAATATCAATGTTACTTTAGTAGGAGATTTGTAGCAACAGCTTCCACTAACGATGTTTGAAATCTTGAATTCTAAGCTGGGCACTGATTGAAGCAAACACATAATTTCGGTTCTGACTTACCCAATCAGAAAAATCTCTTATGCGAGCAGAGCACTGGTCCCGAAGGTTTTTTAAGGGAGTGCTCAGCACTCTTCTATCTCTTTAGATGCAAACAGGCCCCTACTTTGTAATCTTGCCACGCTGCAGAGTTTAACCACCAAATCCCTCTCTTGGGATGCCAACCAAAACCTGCCGAGCCATGGGCTCTCGACATCAACAAAAAGTCAATATCCAATATGGCTGACATGCTGCATGTGGACTTAAACCATTGCAACACACACATACTTATAAACCACATATGAACTCGGCCTGCCTTTAACGTACGTATGGACTTTCGTAATCTTTTCCCTTTCAGCTCTGTTTAATCCTGCATCATTAGGGACACTGACTTCAACTAGGGTTGCTACTTTCTCCCTTTTGTCCCATATTACGATGTCAGGTTTAACAGCTCCGATGTTTAGATATGTAGCTGTAGAGATTGCATAGTCATAGTGGATGGTGTAAAAATTATTTCCAACTGTTCTTTCTGGTATATGCTCCCAGGACTTGCTGCTACACTGAATATTCAACTTTTTACAAATAGTCCAGTGAAGATATTTACACACTCCGTTGTGTCGCATTGTATAATAGCCATCCTCCAGGAGAACCTTACAACTGGATGTCAGGTGGCTCACACTCTCTACTTCTGTGTGGCAGAACCTGCACTTGTTATTGTTGCTGAGACCACTCATCTTTTTAAAGGCATTGATCATTAAGCCTTGATCTTGAGCAGCCATTATCATTCTCTCCTGATCATAATGGAGAGATCCTCTTTTCAGCCAGTCTACAGAGCCTTCCTTATCTATATAAGGAATATATATTCCTGCGATAATTCATCTAGGAAATACTTAGCACGTTGTTAGTTGGCCCATTCTTCCAGTTTTCTGGAATGGAAGGTCTTGGTGTATTTCTGGCGGCTTTTGCTGGGCTATTTCTGTGGCAGGATTGTTGTCTGTTTCTGCCTCATTTGTAAGACAGTCCTGTCCAAAATGTTTGGGCAGTTTTGTTATAGAGGTTGTTCTGCTTGCTCTGGTTTCTTGATGTTGTTATACCATCATAAGGTTTGGGTTTTAGGAGCTCATCAGATATTGGCCGGTGATCACAATAGTGGCTCGATATTGATGGTCAATTTCTGAGAGACCCATACCCCCTGTTCATCTGGGTAGACACTGGTTTCTGTACATTACTCTGTACATTGTCAACATTTTTCTCGTTTTAGTGTAGACACTATTAATCTATTAATGTCCTTTTGTGGTCAATCAATAATTCCAAAGCTGTATGTTATCACTGGCATAGCTAATTGGTTAATGGCAGTTACTTTGTTTTTGTTTGTTAGCTGTGTTTTTCAAATTTTTTTAACACGGCGTATATATTCTCTGCCAGTTTTTTCTCTCATCTTGGCATGTTGAATTGAATCGTTTTCTTCTACGCGAAGGTATTTGTATTGTTCCTGTTCTTCAAGGTCTTTGATGTCAGTATCTTCATCAAACTGTATGTTTTCCGTTTGGATCTTCTTCCCAGCTCTGAGGGAGCACTTGGCACATTTGTCCAGGCTAAACTTCATTCCAATATCTTTGGAGAAGGTATGTACAATCTGTAAGAGTCGGCTTAAGTCAGCATCTGAACTAGCATACAGCTTGAGGTCATCCATGAAGAGCAGGTAGTTGACTCTTTTGTTTAGATCTTGTTTGTGGCCCTGGATCAGATTGTAGGCACTTTGGCTTTTGTTTAGTAATTTGCTTAGTGGATCAATTGCCAGGCAAAAGAGTAGAGGAGATAAGCTATCTCCTTGGAAGATTCTCTTCGGATCTTGACGTCAGGAATTTTTTTTTTATTCCATTAGTGTGTCTTAATGCCATAGTTGTTTTCCACATATTTATTTGTACTGCCATGGTTTTCTTGATGACCGGATGGATATTATATAGATCAAGGCAGTATGCCTTTTGGTAATCGATCCATGCCATACTTAGATGTCTCTGCCTCTTCCTACAGTCCTCAAGGATGGTCTTATTAATCAACAACTGGTTCTTGGTGCCTAAACACTTCCTACTGCACATTGCTTGTTCTTTTTCCAGGTACGCTCCAGAAGAGAGGTTTTCGTAGATACTGTCTGCAACCAGGCCAATGAAGAGTTTGTAGGTTGTAGTGAAGCAGCAGATCGGTCTGTATTTTGTAGGGTTTTGTCTCTCACTCATTTTGGGTATAAGGGTCGTATCACCTTTTACTAGCCATGCTGGTGTGGCCTCCTCACCCTTCAACAGTCTGGTGAAGCATCTACTATAATGGCTATGAAGTGCTGTTAGTTTTGTCAGCCAGAAATTGGGTATATTGTCTATGCCAGTTTTTTTTGTGATTCTGAAATTGATCTAGCTTTCGTTTCATCATTCCAGACGTTATCTTTGGCTCTAGCATTTTTGGCTTGCTTTTCTTCGAGCTATATCTAAAATCCACTTGGCCTCTTGGTTGCATGGTCCCTCATTCTCAAACAAAGGCCTCCAGTAGTTTCCTAGCTCCTTCTCCTCTGGTGGCTTTTCCACCGTTATATTCTCTTCAACCAAATTTCGGTAGAATAGTCTTGTATTCTTTTTGAACTGTCTGTTCTCAACTTTCGCCCTGTGTTTGTGCTGGGATTTTGTCTTCAAGTTCCCTTGCAACATTTTCAATTTCTTCTACATTTTTTTGTATTTAAAACTAAGTCTGCAGATGGTGTTTCTGGAGCTTTAGTTTCCACGGTGGTGTTGTGGCTCGTGCTCTGGACTCCAATTGCTTTTTGAATTGAGGGAGTGTTTTCCTAACAATGTAAAGTCCTGCAGTGTATGTTACTTGATTTAGCTCCGTAAGGAATATGTTGGATAGAACAAGTCTTTGGAGAGCGATCTTGGTAGCTATTGAGGCTTGAGTTTTCGGCAGTTGAGGTCTTTCCTCCAGCCTCATCATCTGGACTTCCTCAATTGTATTCTCAAGCTCTTCTTCCAATGCCAATTACTCATCATCTGGTTTCAGTACTTTCTGGGGTAATGATGGGGATTCAGGTGTTACCAGTGGCCTCTGTGATAGTGGGTTGGAAGAATTTAGGTTCAATAAGGGGCTATCTTCTGATTCTAAATAGACAGCTAATGGTGGTGGTATACTTGTCGGGGAGCCCCTTGCTAAAGGGGATTCTGGTGTTGATGTAGCTTTATGGTGGGTTGTCATGCACCCAGACAATTTGACAGCTTCATTCATGGGTGAATGGTAATGTGATTTCTGCTGTACCTGTGGTGTGGTGTGGTGTTTTGGACGATGATGGGAATTGTGGGAATTTTGATGGGGCTTTCAAGTGGACATTTTTTGGTTCTTATGAGGGCTGCTACCTCTGATGCCATATATTCCAGCTCAGCTTTATTGAACAGGCTCATGCTGTTATATCTTTGGCAAGTTATTTCTTGTGGTGGAACATTTTTCTTGCCTGGACAGAAGTGGAAGAATATTTCCCTCCAGGTCTCTGTTCTCTTTTTTTGTTTGGTGTATTTTGCTTGAGCATATTTTATAGCCCATAACAGTGTCCCCTTTTCTTCCCTCTCCCATCTAGACTCTTGTCTCCGTCTAGTTTCTTCCCTAATAGGAAGGTAGTCTTCTTCAGCCTCTCTTATGGCTGCATTTTTTATAAGGGTGCTCTCTTCTTCTGTTATATATATTCCTATCTGGGAAACAAGCGATCGTAGGCAGGTAACCGGTGTATTTTTTTTCCTTAGATTCTTGGATCTTATCAACTAGAATCACATTGGATGTTTTGCTCCACTTTTCAAACTTTGAGTAGTGGTAGCAAAACAATAGCACCTTCTTTTGTGCAACTATCCATGGTTGGGCTTATGTTTCTTTTTTTGTTGCTGTATTTGATGGAGATAAGGCCTGATGGCTGACCCTGGTTGGCCTCTGTATTGGCTGGAGCACCATTTCCAGAGGCAGGAAGATTTACACCATTGCTTACATCTTCCCGCCTGGTGTATGAACGTGTTGATGGGCCCTTTTTATCCTGGGTGCCGGCCTGCCAGTATTTTTTTTTTTTTTATTCATATTTTTTATTATTCATTTCCTCATTGTCAACGGCTTCTAATTCTTTATTCGAAGCTGCCCTCTATTAATAGAGGGGGTGCCCCGTCTGCAATTCGGGAGACGTGCTGGGTGGCTTGAGGAGATAGCACACCATTTTACTTTGAATATTTGGTCAGGGTTTACTTCAAGTAAAAAGTATCCTCATGTCAGAGTCTCTGACAAACCCCTGTACAGAGAGACCGAAGACACTCGAGGGAGGTGTCTAGTAGGCATTCAAGTCCTCCCCTAATATATATATATGGGTGTGTGTGTGTGTGGGGGGGGGGGGGTGTATGTGTGTGTGTGTGTGTGTGTGTGGTGTTGTTGTTGTTGTTGTTGTTGTTAAATACTCAGTTTGAAGAAACACATGTAATAGAGCTTTTTAAAGTGCTTCTTTATTTGCTGTATTCACATGAAGCAAAGTTCTTTCGTATATATTATTGTAGAAAGTATTTTTGATGGAGGTAAAAAGAAAAAAAATGAAACTAAATATACTTGCCTTAACATATGCTACAGTCACACGAGAATTTAAACTGATTTACGAGGGAGGCAAATCTTTACTATTTTGTAAATAATTTATGCTGGAGTTACTTCCCTTTGACTAATGACACTATTTCTTTATTCAATTATAAAATGCATGAATTTTAAGCTGAGTAAATAGTTATTCCAACTTATTTTTAACCGCAGAAAAGTGTTTTATGTAAATCGTAGGAAACAAAATCGGAGCTGTGGTAGTAACATGGTACCAAATTGAAAGGTGAATGTAGGACGTTAAAGCCTACACAATGGAAAAAGTGTCTCAAATCCATGGTCTACTTTGTTTTGTTACTGTACATTAATTTTTCATTATAATTAATTTTTAAGAAGACAATTTTTCCTTTTAATTTTCATAAACGAGAGTGGAAAACATTTGTTTCAGTTATTGGTTTAACTTCTTAACACTAGACTGAATGTGATTATATTATTACAATGAAAGAAAAAAGTCGACCGTGGATTTGGGACCATTAAATTAATTAAAATGACATTTTAATTCGACTAGATGGCCTTATCTTTCTTTTTAAAAAAGATCTGTGCATTGTAGTAATTAATATCACTTTATTGTAATAATATGATAATCTTGAACTTAAGTCTTTTAATGTTAGAGAGTTAAACAATGATAAAAAGAAAAATTGTCTTCTTAAAAATTAATTATAATTAATAATTAATGTTCATGTGAAAAGAAAAGGAGACCGTGGATATGAGACCATTTTTTTTTCGATTGTGTAGGTTTAAGCATCCCAAATTCAACTTTCAATTTGGTACCGTGCTGCTATCAGAGCACCCCACAATTATTTCATTCTTTTTCATGTTAGTATCAATGTATTTTTATTGAATCAATATATTAGTACACAACCGCCACCACTCACTTGGAAACAAAACTGGACCATTGAAATAAACTCAGATATTAAATTCATTGGCAATCGTGCAAATAGAAAACAACCGAGAAATAGAAAACAAACAAAATATACAAAAAATAACTTTTACCAAACGCAAAAAAAATATTTTCTACCAATTTGTATAACTTTAAAGTGGATCACACTTCCTGACCTTCGAGCTAGGATCAAAGTGTAGTGTCTGTTCTTTCATTAGTCATTAAAGGAGAAATCCTTTTTGACTGGGTCAATTTAAATTTTTGTTCAATAAAGAGTGCACCTTTTGGGGGAGCTGGATATTCCCCACTTAAAAAAAAAAACGACTTTGTGTCATTCATGAAATTATCCATCTGTCAAGCATTCTCGTTGCAGCTTGAACGGACGCATCTTACGAATGAATTTGTTTTTGTTAATATTGTCATTGTTTAAAAATAAAACTCAACGAAAATAATCAACAACATTGTGATAAATCGGAGAATATATATTGATTTTAACAAATAAGTTGATTGAAATTGACGATTACCATAAACAATTAGTAGAAGAATATTAAAATATGTTTTAGTCACAAAGGGATTGATTGACAGGGGAGGGAAATCTTGATGCATTTTGTAAATAATTCATGATGGAGTTACTTCCCTTTTACCAACATTCACAATGCCTGGCTTGCTAACTTGTTTTTATATTATAGAATGACATCATTCTGTCAACGAGGAACTATCTCGCTTTTGTTAGAATGAGTTCGGTTCGGTCATAGGAGGTTTTATAAACGTGATCCCATGGCACCAATTTTATAAACGTGTAAAATAGCATCGAATGTTAATTATGTCTAAGGTTGGAAACCCACGCGTCTCCTATCCTTTATGTTTTAATTGGGCTCACAGAATTATGGTAGAGAAAGAACGGGACACATTTGAATCACAATTTATAAACAAAAATACAAGAAATAAAACACTTGTAAGAATTAACAAAAGGCGAGATTATGCAAACATAACAAGTGTTTATTAAATAAATAAAAAAGACCAAATAAAAGTTCTGCTCCTCTCTGGGGAGTCTTTGATATAGGCTGGTTTAGATAAAATCGAGAATGGTTGATCCGCCCAGAGTTATAAAAATTTGCAAATAATGAAAGTTAAAAAGTAATTTGTTTCCCCCCCCCCTTTTTTTTTCATAGGTTACATACTTTTTTATAGCCTTTTTTGTGTGTGTGTTAATTGACACGCTGAGTGGAAGATATTTACGCAGGATTTTAGATCCGTTCTTTCTCGGATCCTTGTATATGGGGATATAGCTTTCGATTGAAGTGCTGGGTCGGCACAAAATCTTGACACGACTTCACCCCTCCGCTCCTGAAATGTGACTGTCTCGTCTTTTGCGGATAGTTTTTTTTTGTGTGGAGTTTACGGCTATATGAAGGACATTTTAACAGAATTCTTTTATTCTGAGTTCGTCCTTCACAGTGTGGAGTTTCGGTGATATGAAAGATATTGTCACAGAATTTTAGATTCTGATATCCGTCTTTTGCAGATAGGTTTTCGGTAGCGAGATATAGGTAATCTCGTATCCAGAAAGGAATTTGTTGCCTTCGTCTATATGGCCAACTTTGTCGGATTGGATTTTTCCTTGTGAATCTCCTTTTGTTTTGTTTTTTATGCAGGGATCTATTATTTCGATTTCTGCTTGGTCGGCAGCAAATCTTAGAAACGTCATCTTTGCAGGGATATGTTTTCGATTGACTGCTCTTTGAACCTCAAATCTAGACACGTCAATTCTCAATCACTGCCGAAATCCGTTCCTTTATGCGGCTATATATTGTCGGCGATTTGACTGCCCCGCTAGCAGCAAATCCCGACATGTCTTGACTCTACCACTGCCGCGAACCAACTCGCCGAGTTTCTTTCCCGGCTCTTTTCCCGTCTTCCTTTCTCAACAGGCTTTTCTCCAATTTGATTGGTTGCCCTTCATCCGTCTCACAAACTGCGTGGGTTGACTTTACGGCTCTTGGCTTCTTGCTGTCTAGACTACATCTGGTCCCAATTTTTAATATATGTTCCCTTTTTGGTGAATTGCGATTACTTTTGTTATTGTAGGAGAACATGTGCCAACAAATCCCCTATTCTTCTTTTCATGCTTTATGGGGCAAAATATGTGGATATAACAGGGACGTATTCTCCCAGGCATTACCTCATCCTTATTGCCGATTGCCTGACGCGCCTCGATCAGGGAATACCAAAGGGTTCGTTCCTGACTATTTTTTGCACCCGACCAGAGTGCCCGTTTGTGGGAGTTGGTTTTCCACACCTTCTGTTGTTGTGCCACATTTCATTGCAGTGGAAAGCAATTAAATCAAAAGCAATTAAATCAAAAGCAATTAAATCAAAAGCAATTAAATCAAACTAGCAAATATGTGGGACTTAACGATTCTGATTTGAAACAGAATGCCAGAACCAGCACAATAACAATACCTAAAACACAACACTGTATGAAAAATAAATAATATATCACACAACTAATCCCTCACAAATGAGATTGAACACAAACTAGACCTACTCGAAACCTGTAATTAACAACCAACGTACTCACTGTCAAAAAACAACACTTACATACAGACAGTAATACACACAATGTAACCGTTATGAAATTAACATCCTCCGATCTTAGTATTTTGTAGATCTTACATCGGAAACTAATAATCTCGAATAGACTATAATATCCTAAGAGCAAATCTTAATCTTGATATTTAGTATTTTGTGGTGGATTTTCAATGTTTGAAATATCTTGATTTCATATTAGATAATTTCATGTTAGTTGATCTTAGTGTAATCTTACAATTTTAATAATAATATTATATTGCTTTGATGTTTTAATAATAGATTTAATATTGTGGTGTGTTGATGTATGGATACACACACACACACACATATATATATTCACTAACTAATTGACGATGGCCTTTTGGTTAAGATCACCGACTACGAATCAGTGGCGATTTGTGTTCGGGGTTCGCGCCCACCGACCGTCGGGAATTAGTTCCTAGACTGAAGATTGCGTTAGCATGAAACATCGATATCTCTAGGTATTTAAATACTTAATATTTATTAAAAAAAATATTATTGTTTATCAGCCCCCCTTCCCACAAGGGCTGGGCACTTTCGAGTAGCTTTAATAATAAGCAGTACTAATAGCTATATGCGAGATCCGAACACCGTTTCGTAAGATCACTCTAAGCTGCCTGGTAAATGGCGGCCACGTGTCGCTATTTACAGTTAAAGTTACTCTATATTCACTAACTAATTGACGATGGCCCTTTGGTTAAGATCACCGACTACGAATCAGTGGCGATTTGTGTTCGGGGTTCGCGCCCACCGACCGTCGGGAATTAGTTCCTAGACTGAAGATTGCGTTAGCATGAAACATCGATGTCTCTAGGTATTTAAATATTTAATATTTATTAAAAAAATATTATTGTATATATATATATATATATATATATATATAGGATAGAAGTGACAAACACTCATTCTAACATTTAATAACAACTTTATTGGGTCGTCTTCGTTAGTACGTGAACAAAAGGGAAATAGGTTAGTATGTCCATAAGTATGGACGAAGACAAAAGTAAAGGAAGTCCATTACTATAATTTATCATGAGTAGGGAAGAGAGAATAGTTCATAACATAGAATGTTTGTAAACCGGCTACAGTGTCAGGATGCGTCTATGTGTGCATGTAAGTATGTGTATATGTACACAGGTGTGAAAGTCAGTTCACATGTAAGCAGTTAGGTGTGTGTGTGTTATATTAATTCCATGTGTAGCCATTTTGGATCCTTGTCTTCTTGTCGAAGTCGAACCCAGGGCCAAAGGCCCGGAAAGATGTCTGTTGCGTCCCCAGAGAGGGGTGACGTGTGTTTGGCTGTGCCAAACAAGGAAAGAAAGAGAGAGGCGTCTCGTGCCAAAGAAGAAGAAGAGAGAGAGCATATTGCGCTCAAGTGTTTATATAGTTATGCTAGCCATCCGAGATTCGCCTAAGAGAAGGCCACTGATTGGTCAAGCCAAGGAGGAAGTAGATTGCTTGAACCAATCAGCAGGCAGCTAAGAAGTCATTGGCAGCTGTGTGCCAGCTTGTAGCAACCTGCTACATATATATATATATATATATATATATATATATATATATATATATATTATGATGAATATTTTTATTTTTAATCTCGATTGACATAAACGTGTTTCATCTTTTTTCAGGAATCATCGGTGTGGAGGATGATTGTTCTGCTGATCGCACGATTTGAAACCCAGATCTAAGTCACCTTTTAACTTTAACCCTAACCCAAGTCACCATTTTAACTTTCAAATTTGAACCTCTCTATGTGGCCAACTCAACAGCTAAATAAGAGAATTAAAGTCTATTTACAAACTGACATATTTAGTAGACTGTCATAACAGTGTTCTACAATAGGGCAGGTCGATTTTTCACTTTTTTTTTTAGAAAATCAACGCTGCTATGGTGGCGAAAGCTGGGGTTTGATGTTGTGAGAACTGATACCAAAAATTAGATTCCTAACTTTAAAACTTAACTGAGAATTTAGTTTTAAAGATTGGGTACGAAAATGTTCAGAAATACCTAATTTCCGCAGGATTTTGCTGACAAACTGACTTCAAAATGTTACTATTTCACTAATAAATCCAGATAAAATTGATATTTTTTGTTAGATACAATGAATAGAAAATATATTCAAACCAGAATTCTAAGTATATTGTACAACGACTTTCAATAAATACGTCTAAATTAATAAATAATCTTTCTTCATTTGTAAATATATAATGCATATTATTTGTTGATCTATACAGAAGAGTTTTGATTTAATTCATTCTTTATCTCACAATGACCACTACTTCACTTCAAAAAAGAAAGGTCAAACATTTGAACCCTTGATGATCCCTTGTCAGAAGTGTTTCTTGATTTCAACATAATGCCAGATTTATCTAAGCAAATACTAAGAAACGTATAAGAATGAACCTCACAAAACAAAGTGGTTCTTGCAACATGTCTCATTACTCAGAGTAATGCTTTGCCATCATTTTAGCTGGCAGTGGGATAGCTACTCCTCAAATGTTCTTTCTTTAAGAAACTATTCTTCAATAAAAATGATCTGAATAAACAAGATTGGGTGCAGTTGCACTATAAAATGTTGATTCATCTAAAATAAAAATAAAAATAGCTCAATTATAATAACTAGCATATTTTTGTTAGCCTGGGAGGATGGTCTCATAACGAACAAATATATACTACACTGCGCCAAGAATGAAATAATGCCTGAGAGGATGGTATCATGACAAACGAACATATAATACAGTACACCCTAAAAGAAGAAGTACGGATGCTCTTATGATAACAGAATAGATAATACACTACCACCCCCCTAAAAAGAGATAATGCCTGGAAGAATGGAACAGATACTACACTATCCCCACCAAAAAATGAGGAAGTAATGTCTGGGAGGATGGTATCATGATAACAGAACAAATGCTACCCCCTAAAGGAGGAGGTAATGCCTGGGAGGATCTCTCCTACCTCCAAAAAGAAAGATGGTAATTTCTGGGAGGATAGTATCATGACGAACGAAAATATACTACACTACTTCCCAAAGGCATGAGAGGATCAAATGAAATTAAATTTATTGGTAAAAATAACAAATTGCAACAAGCCATGTAAAAGACAGAATATATGTGCATCTATGTAGCATTTGAATGTTTGTCAAAGCGACTTTAAACCTGGATGTGGTAGATATCATGACTACCTTCTCTACTGTCTGAGACGAAAGTGCCTATGGCCAAGCTTTTGCTGGAGTTAAAAACTCCTCGAAAGGTAGATTTAAATTTCTGTTGATAATGTTGTATGGCAGAATCGGATTTCCTCTCATTCTCTGCTGCTCAGGGGTAATCATTCAAAAATCAGTGGCGATAATTCATCCAGCACTGCCTTGAACAGTTTGAATGTCTGCAGGCCGACCACGGCTTCTGGAATCCAAACCGTAAAAGAAGCCTTCCAACGATTCAGCTGAAATCGTCTCAAGTACAACTTCTCTGAGTTTCCATGAAACCTTCTCAGTAGAGCTGGTGTGAAGAAGAAGTTGCTACACATGATATTAAAGGATCAGGTTAGGGTTAGGGTTGCTATGAAGTTGCCTATGCTCCAGCAAGTACAGGCCTCCAATCATTGTTCGTAATACTTTGTGTGTGCCATATGCGTAACAAGCCTCTAAACTCGCCCCAGCTGCTGGATATCCCAAACGAAATAGGAGATGAAGCTTGGATGCCATATTCCAGAATGGATCACACTAGATACATCTACAGTCACGGGGGCAAAGGAGCAGTAGATGAAAAATAGCCTTATTTGCCACCTGAATGCATTGGGCAATGGGAGTAAAAGGGGAATCGATCACAATGTCCAAGTCTTTGGACTGTGTCGTTTTGTCTAGAATCAATCGGCCATGATTTACTCATTCGAAGGTCTTGGCAAAGTCAAGGAAGACAATATCGGCTGCATTGCAATCATCCATGTTTTTAGTGACCCACTCTTAGATAATCAGAAGATTAGGTAAGCAAGATCTTTCGGTACAAAGCCGCATTGGACTTGAAAAATTGATGCTGTGGTCAGGAGATGGGACATCATGGTTGACTTGAAAAGAGTTTCAAAGACTTTATAGATGACAGAGATGACAGGCGAGGCTGGTCTGTAGTTGACTGTATCCTCACAGTCACACTTCTTGCAGATGGAACAAATAGTTGCTGTTTGCCAGTATTCAGAGATGTCACCAGTTTGACGTCATGGGACTATCGATGGATGAGGACTGTCTGGACCAAGGCTCTTGTTTCAATTAAGCGACCTGTAGCAGTTACCTCCTCCTTTCAAAACATAACTGCACCGGTTGGCCGTTAGGTGTCGCTTTTTCACCGACAGGTGGCGCTGAAAAGCGACACCAGAGTTATCTGCCCTTCTGACTATAAAAACCGTTGCAAACGGAAAATCACCCTCTTCTTTACTCAACCGGCCTCGGCAGAACGACGCTGACACCAGCGCTCCATTTCACTCTCTCTCTTGTCTTTTCAATCGGCCTCGCAGAACGACGCTAAGACACTACCGTTTCGTCTCAGCTCTTTTCTCTTCAACTGGCCTCGGCAAAACAACAACCAACACACGTTTCTTCTGTCAACATGTGGTCAAACAACGGTAAGAGTTCTCAACTCATTTTCTTTGTGTACGGCTTTCAAAGACTTTCTCCACGCTGGATTCATTTCTTCTTATACCTTTTCAAGAACTGTTTTTCCATCGACACACATGCATACATCACACACTTCATCATTCCACGTACACACACGTTCAATAAACGTTATTTGAACTACCTCCTTTTGTTTGTTAATTATTACTCTGTCTTTGCATGCAACATTGCTTGATTTAACGTACACGCTTATAATCAGGGGACACAACCCTCGATCTGAACAGACCAAAAAAAAAACTTGATGAGTGTTGTATTGTGAGATAACAAAGTTGTGCATCGGTTGAATTTCTATCAAGAACAGTAGGGTATTTTTGTAGATTTTTGGAAAAGATGTCAGCATAAATACTGCATTGTTGGCTGGCTTCGTCCACATAGGAGCCTCTTTCATCCTTCAGATTGACAATTTTATTATAAAAAAAGAGACGGTAATCCCTGGGAGAATGGTCTCATGAGAACAGAACAGATATTGCACTTTTCCCTACCCTAAAAAAGGAGGCGATAATGCCCGGAACGATGGTCTCATGACAACAGAACAGGTACTACACTACCCCCACTCCAAAATAACCTTGGAGAATGATATCCTGACAATACAACATATACTACACTACCCCCTCCCTCCACAAAAATATTAAGATTAATGGAATAGATGATATTTTCATATATACATTACAGTAAACATAATCTGAAGGAGTCATTCCCTCCCCCTACTACTATTTCACACTATACTACACTACCTCCCCCTCTATACTATTTCATACTATGAAAAACAGTCTTAAATAGTATAGTTTCGGCTTCAGACAGACACATACTCTCTATTATTAATAGATACGTGTCGTATTATATATGCTATTAGTACTTCTTTGTATCTTGTCACCGTGTTCATTGAATGGCTATCTATCCTATACTACTAAAACTGTTGACCTTGTTTGCATGTTATCTTGTTTGCTTGCTTGTCATCGTGCACACTGGATGACATCACAAAAGAAAAATGACATAAATAATGAGTATATGATAACGGAAGTAGTAGAAGGCGGCAAATGACAAAAATAATTAAGAGAGAGATAAAGAGGAGTAAGAAGAGAAAGAGAGAGGGAAGTAAGAGGAGGAATGGAGAGTGAAAAAAAGGGGGAGAAGAAAAGAGAGAGAAGGGATAAAAAACGACTGATTATTATATATATATTTATTTAGAAAATGGATAATGTCACGATAAGTACTTTATTTATCCTCATTTCTTCCCATTTGAAATGAATGGCTCTCTCCTTGAGGAAGCCCCTTTTTTGATAAGCTCCTAGGACTGACTTTCACTCCAGACCTGAAATGGAAGAATTACATCAAATCATTTTCTAAGGTCGCTGGAAAAATAGTTGGATCATTCTACCGCTCCAGAAAGTACATAACTC
Source organism: Sepiola atlantica (assembly GCA_963556195.1). NCBI lineage: Eukaryota > Metazoa > Mollusca > Cephalopoda > Sepiida > Sepiolidae > Sepiola > Sepiola atlantica. The sequence continues at coordinate 32,873,071 of OY744534.1, forward strand.
CTGATGCAATCCTCTACCTCTATCAGAGTCAGATACGCCCTGCGATGGAGTACTACTGCCATATCTGGGGAGGTGCCGCTCGTAACACTCTCTCTTGCCTTGACAGAGTTCAAAACCGACTTTGCAACCGAGTGGGGAATGATTTCTTCTCTACCCTTCAGCCTCTTTCATACAGAAAAGATATTGCTGGCCTCTATCTACTGTATCATTATGTTCATGGTAGATGCTCGACTGAGCTCAATCCCTAGCCCTCCTTGTAAAACATTCACAGCAAGAACTCGTCTAGCTACAACCACAACAAAGAACTTTCCTTTCTCTCTCTCTCCCCCTCTCCACTCTCTCTCTCCCCCTCTCCACTCTCTCTCTCTCCACTCTCTCTCTCCCCCTCTCCTCTCCCTTTCTCTCCCCCTCTCCACTCTCTCTCTCTCTCCACTCTCTCTCCCCCTCTCCACACTCTCTCTCTGTACCAAAAACCAAACAGAACTTCCATAAAAAAAGTTTCTTTCCTAGAACACCCCATCTGTAGAACAAAATACGACGAGGCTGCTTCCCAGCCGACTACAACATGGTCGTCTTCAAGTCTAATATAAACAAATACTTGTTGAACTGTCCTCTTGGATAATCAAGTCCGCTTCTGCCCATTCTACCCACTGTTTCCAACCGTCTCGTGGCGACGCTCATCGTTTAACTGACAATTTGTTTAACTCTTATCCTCGAGTGGCTCCCTAGCCTTATCAATAAGACGTGACCCATTAGTAAAAAAGACAAAAACAATTTGCTTTTTTTATGGAAATCGCTCCAGACAAGGCATGAAACCACTTGATGTAAGGAGCTAAAATAAAATACTACTTCAAGGTAAACGAAACTAGCCAACGATAAGTGTTAGGTAGATAGTTTCCGACCCAGAAAACAGCAATTCTTCCCCCTTTGTCAGAAACATCGCTCATGGAATAAAAGACAAAATAAGGTAAGCGAGAGTTACGAGACTGCCAAAAATAAACCCAAGGTCCACTTTCTACTCTCTTTAATTTTAATACTAGATTATGCCAACTACACCTCTGCAGATGGGTAAAACCTCCTCCTGACAGAGTCATCTATTTGACTCGGATGGCGACCCGTGATATCTAAGGACAGGTTATTGGTGGCTGAGCAGTCTGTGTACTGGTTGCTTAAATAGTCACGTGATTTGCTTAAAGACAGGCTTAGACCTAATGACCTCAGAAGAAGATTAAATCTGAACGGTATAGGAAGATGTTTGCAGAAAAAGAAACTTTCATCCGGGATGGTGGCAATCTTCACATGCTCTTTCCAGCAAACAGAACCATGCGAGTCTAAATATCGTAAATTTCTGATTCATACACAATTTAAAATGTTTGTATTTTTTTCATTTGTTAAATCTTTAAAATGTTCCATATCGACTGATTTCATTTACAAAGGAAATTATAGCATCTAATTTAGGTTTGCTTTCCAAATCATTATTTCATATTGTTTGTGCTATTACCTGATTATTTTACGGCATATCAACCCTTTTGCCAAAATTCAGGAGTTTTGGTAGAACAACTCTCTATTTAACTGCTTCCCACTGTAGCATGGTTAGAATGATGTCAGTTTAACAGCTTCTCCGACAGGGAACTCTGGAAGGGTACAAAAATAGCCATAAACGAACCCGTCAGAATTCCATGGTAGGGACGCTTCAGGCAATCTCATTCTGACAAAGAAGGGTTTGCTAAAGAGTCAAGACAGTTTTAGGTTGTCAAACTGTACCAGGGTTTCCCAGACTTCGAGTCCTTAATATCTTTAAATCATTAAATCGGTTATATCCAGAAAAATATTCTATTTAACCACAGTTTCCCGTTATATCCAGAAAATATTCTATTTAACCACAGATTCGTCATATCCAGAAAATATTCTATTTAACCACAGTTTCCGGTCATATCCAGAAAATATTCTATTTAACCACAGTTTCCCGTTATACCCAGAAAATATTATATTTAACCACAGTTTCCGATTATATCTAGAAAATATTCTATATAACCACAGTTTCCGGTCATATCCAGAAAATATTCTATTTAACTCGTAGATGGAACCCCAACAGGTATTAATCAATCACTCTCCACACTAGAGCCTCATGATCGGATACCGTTTCATGCCATACACAGTACATTGGGTTAATTTTAAAAAATTGCTTGAATTAAATTATTTCAATACAATGTGTATTTTTATTTCTGTATTAGTTTTATCTTAATGTTTTCAAAATTCACTCGTTATAAATAGATTTTAATGATTATTTGCAAGTAATTCAAAATAGATTTTAATTTGATAAATATATATGATCTTAATAGGACAAGGGGGGTCTAAAAATGTATATTTTTACATATTGGGTGTTCAGGTAGGTGAAGCTACATCACTGAAATCAGAGTGACCTACTTTGAGCGAAATTTTAACAATCAGACAGCTCGCCTATACTAATGGGTTTGAAGTTACTTTTAATCTGTTAAAATTATCTCCTATCATTTTTTTTTCGTGGACAAATCTATGTTGCTGTTTCCTGCTGTCACATCTTTGGTCGTGTACATATTTTCCTCATCGGAATTCAAAGAAATGATGTGTTGATGACTAATGTGAAAGGTAAAGCAATGCTTTAGCTAATAGTAGGCACAATCTTCTTGTTATCTTGATACGATCTACACGTAAAGGCGTCTCAAACATGCCGCTTGCACCTTCCGTACTTTGGCATTAGAAATATTGAACTTGATCTTGAACCCATCACATGCAAATAGGCTGTTTTAAGGTCAGACTGTTCTAGTTACTCTCCAGGGAAGAGAAGAAACTATACCTACTCACTAGCACATATTCTTCATCAGCTGAGCAGATAGAAATTCATTTTGCAACAATGTCTCTGTTATTTTTTATAAGAAATAAACTCAAGAGAGGGGGGAGATATAAACATATAAAAAAACAGAGGGCATTTTAACAATTGAAAGAAACACCCCCCCCCCCCTCCCGCTAAAATGACAGGAGGCTCTGCAGCAAGGCGCATTCCAGGAATTAGCGGATCTATGGAGTTTCGCTCGTAGACTAAAATAAAAAATTAAAAAATAAAACATAGATTGGGATTTTGTTGTTGTTTTACAGCACATTAATCTTGTAGGTAATTTTATGATAGAAAAACATTACTTATTTGATAGAATGCAAGGTGAGTGTCGTGGCCGTTGCAAAGCAAAGCCTGTGCGATTGAACATGATGACATACACTTTGATACAGGCATGCTGAAAAGTCAGGCTGTCGATAATGAATGATAGCTCTTTAAACAAGTGTGAGAAAACTTTTAAAAATACATGCAAAAAGGGGTCGTACTATTTGTGTACGTCTCATTTAGGCACGTCCACTTTTGGCTCCTGCTGATTTTCTAGAAATAGAGGCACGACAGCGGAGCAACTTTATCGTCAAATTCAAGGCAATATCTGCCCGTCACTTATTTACATCTTACAAAAATGTTCGGACTAAATCTTAAATAAAAACAAATGCCAGTTTTATTTAAAAATTGAATTTTTTAACACAATAACAAATCTACATCAGTAAAACACTGATTAGAAAATTTTCGTAAAACGTAACAAACATTTATTTCAGGTGTACGAGTACAATATTAATAAAAAAAACAACAAAAATCCCAGTCAAATTAAAAAAAAAAATGTCCCCTTATGTTTGAAGAAAAAAGCTTTACGTTTTGGTACACCAGTTTAATCTTTTAAATAGTAACTGACAATATCATCGAAGTATTAACGTGGAAAAGAACAAACAAAACACATGCAATAGTCGAAAATGAATGCTAGCTTAAAAACAAAAGTTTTAGAAACTAAAAAAATTGCATTTTTCTTAAAGAAAGGAACACGAACCGATTCATATTAAGACTGAACTTTATTCAATATTAATTTTTTTTAAAGAAAAAAAAGAAAAGAAAAGTGTAGTATGTGTTCAACTCCTGCTGAAAGTGGACGTGCCATGGCACGTACACTTTCTAGAATTTAGGTACGTACAAGGCCCGCCCACTCTCGGCTGCTGCTGCTTTTTTTAACTATAGGGACAACAGCTGAGAAACATTGTCAGATTCGAGGCAATCTCTGCCCGTCAGATCGAACTGAACTAAAATATCGTCTTGCGGTATTATTTTAAATAAAAAATGAAACCGATTTAGTCACAACTGTGATGTTTTACTTTTACTTGTTAGTCATAAGTAACGAACGATAACACGAGGTATAGATTTACCATGTTTATTGTTTCAGCCATCTTGGAGAACTACCAATATTAATACAAGGGGGAGAGAACTCTTATTAATTGAAGAGTTCATCATGTCACATCCCTCTTCTCAGATAGATGTTTTCGATTTGTATTGATTTATTTATTTTGTCTTTTATTTATACATTATGTAGTCCTTGTACTTGAGGGGGGTTCGCCGTGTTCTTGTGGGTCGTTGGTTTGCCTCCACTGGTTGTCTTTGGTTGGCTGATGGAATTTCTCTGTCGTCGATATTAGATAGAGTGTCGATTTCTGATGAGTTTGTGTGTTGTTGGGGGAGTGATGTTATATTGTCCCAACTGGTATTTTGGGCGGATGCGTTGATAGCTGTTTGTCTCTGAGGGTTGTACAACTCTTGTAAGTGTCGTCTGTTGCGCCTCAGTAGCCTTCCATCTCCTTGCATCTTGACAATGTAGCTGCGTGGTTCTGTGCATCTGTCGACCACTGTCGCCGGTTGCCAGGTGTCATCCTCCTGTAGGACTGACACTTTTCCACCAATAGTTAATTCTGGGAGATCTCTTGCGCTCTTGTTATAATATTGTTGTTGTTTTTTGCTTTTGCTGCACAATCTTTGTCTGATCTCCTCATCCTTTGGGGTATATGAATTTAGCAAGGTTGGTATCCTTGTTCTTATTTTCCTATTGTATAGGATTTCTGCCGGGGATGGTAACTGGCTGTCAAGTGGGGTTGATCGGAGGCATAGAAGGGCCATTTGACAATCCATTCTAGATTGTTTGGCTTTTGTGAATGTTCTTTTTACAGTTTGGACCATTCGTTCTATGAACCCGTTTGATTGTGGGTACCTGGGGCTTGATGTGATGTGAGTGAATTCCCACTCTGTGGCAAAATTGTGGAATTCGTTGGAGACAAAATATCTTGCATTGTCTGTGTATAGCCTTTCAGGTATGCCATGAACAGCGAATATTGCTTTGAAGTATTCTATGCAATTTAAGCTTGTTGTGCTTTTCAGCGTCTTGACAAAGGGCATTTTGCTATATTGATCAGCAATCAGTAGGAATTGTTGATTGTTAAAATCAAAAATATCTGCAGCAACATACTGAAACGGTCGTGTTGCATGTTCTTTGATAATCATAGTTTCCTTTTGATTTTTCCTTTGATATTCTCTGCAGATCTCGCATGTCCTTACTAGCTCCTCTATGTCCTTGGACATTCCTCTCCAGAATACACTATTTTGTGCCTTGAGTTGACATTTTTCGATGCCTTGGTGAGCATCGTGGATCCTCATTAATACCATCTGTTGCATACTTTTGGGTATGACTATGGATTGCCCCTTTGTGATCATACCATCTTGTACGGATAGGCATTCTTTCAGTGACCAATAATTTCTAATTATCTTAGGAGTATTTTTTACGTCATCTGGCCATCCATTTAGTATCATCTCTTTAAGTGTTCTGAGTTCGTCATCTGCTTCAGTTGCATTTTGTAGTTCGGTCTGTTTCTGAGCTGTAATGTCAACAGTGTGTATGTTTACATCAAGCTCGATTTCCTTACCTAATGTTGGTTGATTTCTTGACAAGTAGTCTGGGATACACATTTCTTTTCCTGGTTTATATTTTATCTGTGCATCGTACGGTTGCACTCTTAATAACATTCTTTGCAGTCGTGGGGGTGCCTGCGCTATATTCTTATTCTGAATGTTTTCTAGTGGCTTGTGGTCTGTTTCCACTATTATTTCTTTTCCATATATGTATGTGTGGAATCTCTCACATCCGAATACTACTGCTAGTAGTTCACGTTCTATATTTGCATAACGTGATTCCGTTTCAGTCAGACTCTTGCTCGCGAAGGCAACAACTTTGTTGTTGTTAATGAGTGTTGCACCCAGTCCTATCATGCTTGAATCTACTTGGATAGTTGTGTCTGCATTGGGATCAAAATATGCTAGACAGAGTTTTTCGTGGATGTGATCTTTTATCGTTCGGAACGTCTTGTCGTGCGTCTCGTTCCACTGATACTCTGCATCCTTTTTAAGTAGTGACCTCAGTGGCGCTGTTTTGGTGCTGAGATCTGGTATAAATGGGCTTAGGTATTGTATCATACCTAAGAATTGTTGGAGTTCTTCCTTGTTGGTTGGTGCTGGTTTCGATTTTATTTTATCGCATTTGTCGGGGTCTGGGTGAGATCCGTTCTCGTCCCAGATGAGACCATAAAATTTTATTTGTTTTTGCCTGATGGTGCATTTCTCTTTGTTGAAGACTAGACCATATTTTCGGGCAGTGTCCATTGTCTCTAACAGGTTTTGATCATGCTCCTGTATTGTTCTGCCATACACGCATATATCATCTGATATACCTATGGCTCCTTTGCATGGTTCCAATATTTGGTCCATTTTTTGTTGGAAAATGTCTTGCGACATCTTTAGGCCAAACGGACATCTCAAATATCTGTATCTCCCGAACGGAGTGTTGAAACAGGTGAGTAAGCTTGATTCCTCTTCAAGTTGTATTGCCCAGTAGCCATGTTTTGCATCCAGTTTCGAAAAGTGTTTGGCACCCGTCAATTTGTGTGAGATTTCTTCTAGTGTTGGCGTTTTATGGTGTGTCCTTATTATGTATTTATTTAACGGTTTGGGGTCTAGACAAATCCGTAGGTTTCCATTTTTCTTTCTGCTGCATGCGATGGCGTTGACCCATTCTGTGGGCTCTGTAACCTTTTTTATTACACCCAGGTGTTCCATTTTGTGTAATTCTTGTTTTAGTTCGTCTCTGAGGTGCACTGGGAATTTTCTTGGCGGTTGTACTACCGGTATTGCATCTTCGGTAAGATGTATTTTTTGAACGCCTTGGAATTTCCCTATCCCTTGGAATCTGTCAGGGTATTCCTCAGCGAGGTTTTCCATATTTTCAATTTGTTTTGGTGAGTGCCCTTTTGTTATGCTGCAGTTGACGGTTACTAAACCTAGTCGGATGCTTGGTCTTAGGCCCAGTATGGTTACATCGCTATCACACACGAAAAATTTTGCTCTGATAGTTGCAGAGTTTTTGTGTTTGATCTTTAAAATTATTGCTCCATAATGGTTTATCTTCGTACCATTCGCAGCCCACAAGGTAGTTAACTCTTGTTTTTTATGTCCATGAGTTAGTTCCCTTTGACCATTCGTTTGTTTATTTATTTTTCTGTCGCCATTTTGTGGATACATTTTTTTATAGATTCTAACAGGTAGAATATTTCCGTTTGCCCCTGTGTCGACCTTCATTTTTATTTTATGTTCGTTATTTTCTGTATCCTCACAGTCTATGTTCGCGAAAATTTCTTCACGGTCGTCGTTCTCTGCATTTATTGCGTATAGGTATAAATCGTCGTCTTGGTCTGTCTCGTTGTCTTCCTTTGACGTTGTATTTATTCTTTTTTTTTTTGGAAACTCTGCTTTTTGTATCCGTTTGGGGGGTTTTGTTTTTTAGCTTTATATGAGCTATTTTCTTGCCTTATTTTGTATTTGCAAGAAGTATCTCTCGAGTCTCTCCGGCCTTGCATATTTGTTAGGCAGTATTCCTCGAAGTGGTGTAAACCGTTGCACCTTCTGCACGTTTTGTTGAAGGCGTAGCAGTCTTCTTTCCTTTTCCTGTGGTGTTTACCACATCTCGTGCAGGGTTTGTTTTTCACGGATACTTCGTGATACACCCCATTTCTCCCTTCGTTAGCGTCCTTGTATCGAGAGTTATCTTTTGTTGTGATTTCATATGCTCTAACGCTTTCTATGGCTTTTTTGAGGGTTAAATCTGGTTTTGCAATTAGGTTTCTTCTTTCCTCAGCGCTCCTGAGCCCTTTAATAATTTGTTCTAAGATGCGTTCGTCTTTATTATTTCCGAAGTCACATCTGTCGGCTTTAGTTTTGAGCTTGACTAGGTAGTCGTCCACTGTGTCTTCATTTTGTCGCATTGACGTGAATTCCAAACGTTCGACCCATTTGTTTGGTTTTTGAATCATGTGGGATTCGAATATTAAAAATATATTCTCGGAGTTTTCTTTCTGCTCATTTGTAAGCTGAGCATTTTTTTAAAGTTCACGACCTTTTGGTCCGGTGCTGAGCAAAATGTAGTTGTATTTCAACTTTTCTTCAACATTGTTGATTATGAAATACGAGGACATAAAATCCACCCATTCGCTGTATGCCTCGTGCTTGTTCTCGTTCGACCAGTCTAGAACGGGTAATGTTATATTTGAAGACGCCATTTTTTTTTTTTTTTTTTTCGCGCTTCCTTTGTTTTTTCTCGTTTTAGAAAGAAGGAAATTCTTTTTTTTTTTCAATTTACTCACTGTGTGAGGTTATCTTGATTCTTTTCTGTGACTTCTCGTCCGTCTGGTTTCTTTTACCGCTGCCACCATGTGATGTTTTACTTTTACTTGTTAGTCATAAGTAACGAACGATAACACGAGGTATAGATTTACCATGTTTATTGTTTCAGCCATCTTGGAGAACTACCAATATTAATACAAGGGGGAGAGAACTCTTATTAATTGAAGAGTTCATCATGTCACAACAACCTTCAGCCATAACGATTATATGAAATCGAGTGTTTATTTTTGGCAAACTCTGGATTTTTTTGTATTAATATGTCCTCTTAAGCGTGAAAAAAGTGTTTGCTTACTTCTTGCAAAAATGTTCGGACTACATTTTAAATACAAACAAATGACTGTTTTCTTTAAAATTTGATTTTTTTAAACACTATAAACATCTGGATAACGTAAAAGTAGTCATTAGAAGAAGAAGAAGAAGAAGAAGAGTAAAAAATAAAAAATGAACTGACTCCTTATGTTTGAAGAAAAAGGGTTGTTTACTTTTTGGTACACCAAATTATTTTTTTTTAATAGTAAAGAAAGTATTAAATTCGTAAAAAAACAAATAAAAAACAAGCAGTAGTCGATATTGAATTCTGTGTGTTCCTATTTACTTAGATCCCCACGAGAGCAGAGTTAGACACGAGATCGATTCTACTGTGGAGACAATCCAGCTCCCCATAAAGGACACTGTGGATTTGGACAAAAATAAAAATTGACTCAGTTTATAAGAATTTCTCCTCCACTGACCGAGGACAGAAAAGATGAAATGCAGTATCAGAACACATACTACACTTTTCTTTTCTTTTTTTCTTAAAAAAAAAATTAATATTGAATAAAGTTCAGTCTTGATATGAATCGGATCGTGTTCTTTTCTTTAAGAAAAATGCAATTTTTTTAGTTTCTAAAACTTTTTTTAAGCTAGCATTCATTTTCGACTATTGCATGTGTTTTTTGTTTTTGTTTTTTTTACGTTAATACTTCGATGATATTGTCATTTACTATTTAAAAGATTAAACTGGTGTACCAAAACGTAAAGTTTTTTTCTTCAAACATAAGGGGACATTTTTTTTTTTAATTTGACTGGTATTTTTGTTTTTTTATTAATATTGCACTCGTACACCTGAAATAAATGTTTGTTTACGTTTGTAAGAAGTAAATAAGTGACGGCAGATATTGCCTGTAATTTTATAATAAAGTTGCTCCGCTGTCGTGCCTCTATTTCTAGAAAATCAGCAGGAGTCAAAAGTAGACGTGCGTAAATGAGATGTACACAAATAGTATAACCGTGCAAAAAAGAAAAGAAATTAACACGATCCGATTTATGCAATATTAATAAAAACAAAACAAAAAATAAGAATTAACTCAAAATAAATAATTAAGTTGTATGTTGCTGTGTAAATAAACATCACGTTGTTTCATCATGTTATTATTTTGATTGTGAACAAAGAATTTTCTGTTAAAATAAAGATGTGCAAAGTCATGCAATGACGATTATACTTTTTTACGGTTACATATATCAACCTATTTGTTGGGTAGAAGATATTGTTGGTTACAATGTATATAATTACCTATGTCTTTAAACAGAATCCAATGAAATACCGCAATTATGAATTTAGAGAATAAACAAAAAGTAATCAAACAAATTGAAAAACAAACGATAAAAAGTTTTTAATAAAAATGATAATTAAAAACTGAATTTTGTAAGTGTTATAAAACTTCTTCATATAAAAACTTTAAAACTATTTGGAAATAAATATATAAACAAAGTTATTTTAGTGTCCATTTCACGTAGTTTAAATTATATTTTTTGGGTAGGATGTTCCAGCAGTGCTTTACTTAGTTTTATTTTTTAACATATAAAAAACACAATTACGTTACTAGATATTGGCGCCAATTTTGACCAAACTTAAATTCTGTCACACTTCAACTTTTTGAAAAATCGCTATGATGTTATTTTTGAAAACTTGTATTCCTTATAAGGAATACAAGTAATTTACTGAATAAATGCTGAAAATGTCATTAAACTTGAATAATTATCTGATTTTTGATGATTAAAAACAATTAACACATTGGGGTGTTTAAAAAGAGGCATCTCCTGGGGGGGGGGGGGGCATATCATAGATGGGGTAGGAGATAAACCCCTAGCACTGACATTGAATTGCTTATTTAACCACATGACGTAGAAAAAGTAGAATCAGTTAGTTGCTGCCAGAACTTTCACCGAGGTAGACATTATATAAGGCTCTTGAGAAATGGGCGTGCTAATTTTTTAAGCCAGTTCTAGCTAAGTAAATGGAGCTCCGCTAGTTAAGTCAACAAAATAGAGTTATCAAAATTAGTTCCCAAAGACTACTAGTCAAGTTTTTGGTGGACTCTTTCAAAGAATCTCTCTCCAGAGAGTTCGTTCTAGGGATAAGTAAGTTCAGGTTCTATGAGTTCAGATCTACCAGGGGCCACAATCTTGATACATGGGTACGACCTTAAACTGCATCCGATGTTTTGGCCCCAATTTGAAATCCTTAGACAGTGGGGAGTCACCCATTAGTTACCATTACTCCCAGGTCCACTCTGCCCCCCCCCCCCGGAGAAGTGGTAGTACTTGTCAGGGTCTCATCTATGGGTTAAATAGAATATTTCACTTGCTGACTAATTATTTACAAAATATATGACGACAAACAAATTAATCTATTAATATTTGATAGTATTAAAAACTTGAAGCAGAAAAACTCTATCAAAATGACCGAATGCGGCATTAAATCGCTCCCAAAAGGGTTCATATGCCTCAAAACAAAACAATCTAACCTGATTATAGTGGTGATATCTTTTATTTTTGCCAGAGAGAGGACATGAGAAGTCAGATTGGTAAGCTTCATTGTTTGATTTGTAAATAAAAGCCAGTTGCTGCTAGAAAATCCTTCAAGAATGTACAAGTCTCTTGAGAAAAGTATCTTTAAGCCAGTGGCGTGCAGAAGTATGGTGATGCCCTGATGATACCCGGGGCCAAAGAGTTAGGCATAAGTCTAGTACTGAGAAATATATGAGAAAGGGAATTAGTTTAAATATGGTTGGATGTCCCCTAATTTGGTTGCTTGGGTCCACTACCCCCTTCCCCCCCCCACCCACACACACCACTGCTTCAACTCTAGCTCGCATGAAAGACTAACAATACTACTTAGCATACAACAAAGTCATATGGGAGAGAATAGCATTTTCTTGATTCGGTTCGATTTATTTTGGGGTGGTATTCTATTAAAGATATCCATGTTTTGTCATTGCCCACAATTTATTGTGTCAAAATGTGGCCGGTTTGTGGAGGAGAAATGGTATTGAGATTAGAAGATTGAAAGTTAAAATTAATTATCAGGTAATATGAGTCTTAAAGACAGGCTTAGATCTTATGATCTCAGAGAAAGATTAAATCTGGACAGTATAGGGAGATGTGTGCAGCACAGGAAATCAGAAGATTTCCATCAATTCTTCTTTCAATGTAACCATTTACATTGAAAGAATGGATTGAAGTTCTTGGGTTAATAGTTGTCGAAAAGTTGAAGTAGCAGAGTCAGTTGACAGAGGAAGGCCAAGGAAAACATGGGAGGAATTGATAAGGATGGACTTGAGAGAAAGAGGGATAAATAAAAGCCTGGTCAGAGATAGATTAATTGGGAAGTCAATTTCTATGTGACAGTGTTCATTGGGACTACAAAGACTTTTGTGAAACTATAATAATAATAAAAAAGATAAAAATAAAAATAATAAAAAAGAACACGGGGGAGGGGTCTCTAATTCAAGACATCGGTGAAAGTAAAGGAAAGACAATCAACACGCAGTGTGAAATCACATAAGACAACCAAATTGGTAATTCAAATAAAAATATTTATTTACATAAATACAGGAAAGAAATAGAAAACAAAAGATCAAAATCTAATAAGGGAAAAAGGATGTAAAAGGAATATAACCGACGAGCAAAGAATCCATTCATATAAATAATATCAGTTTATGAGAGAAAGAGGGTTTCAACTTACAGTACACCGGTGGGCAATTCAGAGGGTATCCACAATAGAGTAAAAAGTTCAAAATGTATGAAAGTTCCCTCCATAGGAAAAGGATGGCAAAATGAATAAGAATCACTGAGTACAGTAAATAGGAGTCGGATAAGTATAGGGTGAGAATGAGTTGAGTTATTGATAACAGGGTCGTCGCTGCACAATCTTCTTTCGGGATCATAAATCAGGATATCAGGTTGATAACCACAGGCAGCAGGAGACTAGTTAGAGTATATTATACATTCACTCCAGTTTGTCGGGTGAAAATGTTGGCAACTTCTGAAATCATCTCAATATTTTAAATTCAGCTTTTCATTCACAGTAGGAAAGAGTCAGAATATTAAAGGTGTTTGTATCAGCTTTTCGTTGACTTGAAAATGTGCTTTCTTGTGCTTTTGCCCAATCTTCTATGTACTATAATAAAAGCTTTTTCTCCTATTTTCTTCTTTTTCATTGATGTCGTCCGATCGATGGCTGGCAAGAAAAGTGTCCCCGAGTTAGGAAACTATATAGATGTAGGTGTAAGATTTAACAGTCGATATTGGTGATAAGGGCAGGGGTACTTAAAGCCAAGGTCGCTGGGTTCACTGACCTTACTCGTCGGGGTGCAGAAATCGATAATCAAGTGTATGTTTGGCAGAACATGAGGGGAACGTTTACAGGAAGCAATATGTATCTTTGCTCGCTTGAAATTATTTATCTGCTTTCTACTCACAAACTGAAATGAGGAAATAAAAATATAAGAATGTACTCTGGAGCACTGTCAATATATTGTCTGGTAAATGTGCTTCTAAAATATTGTTATGCTACCTTACCTATACGGACTACTTGAACTCTTCCACTCACCATAAATACTGGGAGCACCTGCTTCTCAGTGTTGGGTCCACACCAGCCCGTGCAGTCTTTCTGTAACTTCAGTTTCTTAGAGACTTTGCACTGGTCAATACCAGTCGAGGATTCGTTCTCGACAATCAGTCCGGCAGGAACTGGGCCATTTCGGTGGCCTTTTATCTGTCAGGCTGAGGTATTAGTCCTAGGTAGTCCTAGGAGGTCCACACTCCCAGGCCTTACCTTCCCTCTTTTGGGTGTAGTAAGTTTATTGCTTACTGCCTGAAACACACTGACCGGGGAATGCCGAACGGGCGGCTCAGACAATTTTTTATAGGCCAGAGTGCTCCTTCTTTAGGGGCGCTGACTTGACTCTCCCCCACCTTCTGGCCTTGTGCCACATATTCTTTCGGTAGGAAGGGATTAAATATCTGTAACCACACCAGTCTATACTCGCAGTCAAGACTGACGTACAACCACTCTTGTTCTCTGTTGTATTATCCTTTTTTTTTTCAATATACTTGTTTTCTCTAAACTCTGAGTTTGTATTTTCCTTCCGGACCCCTTACAGGCCCACAACAAATATTAGGTTCGAATAGTGGTATGACGTGACACATCAACAATGCCAGAATTTGAAATGGATGTAAACCAAATATGATGAATATGACGGTGGGGTATTCTTTGGTTATTAAAGTATTAATTGAACCAAATTGTTATAAAAGACATTGAGAAAAGCTTTTCTTATTTAGAAAGATCGCAAATTGATCGAGCAAAAACAAAATTGTTTACAATATCAGCAGACAGGCTCATAGAAAGAAAGAGAGACTGAAAATTTACGTGACGAATGCAGGGAGAAGGAAACTGTCTGTTATCCAGTATACAAGCAAGGAAGAGGAGAACATTTAAGAAATCGAAATCCATTCTGGTAGATTTAATATCGTAATTAAATTATTTTGTTAAATAGGATTTTTTAAATTTCATTTTATTTTCCCCTATTGCATTTTTGATTTCAATACATATTCGATACATAGTAAATAATAATAAAAAATAATTAAATATAAAAGTTACGTTGACGCGGGGCATACACACACACACACACACACACACACACATGAATTTAATATATAGATAGAAGCAAGTAGTTCACCGGTCTCTTGTGTGTTTGTTTTCGATTTAAACTAATTTTCAACACATATGATACCATCTAAAAGAGAGAGAGAGCAAAGGAGAGAAGAGAAGGAGAGAGAGAGGGGGATGGGGAAGAGAGATAGGAGAAGAGAGAGAGAAAAAAAAGACGGAGAGAGAAAAGGAGAGGGGAAAGAGAGGAGAAGAGAGAGGTCTATTATAACATCACAAAGAAGTTTCATAAATATTTTGAAATTCCAAAATGCTTTCACAAATATTTATGAAAGCATGTTGAAATTTCTAAATATTTATGAAACTCTCTTGTGGTGTCATAATAGACCCTTTATCTCCCCCCCCCCCCCTCTCTCTCTCTCTCTCTCTCTCTCTCTCTCTCTCTCTCTCTCTCTTTACGCCCTCCTCTATCTCTTCTCCTCTCTTTCCTCTATTTGAAAATTCCAAAAGATTTTTCCTAAATTATTTATTAATATATATAACAAATACGAGTGGTCTGGTATATCCTAACAATCATTAAAGATGGCAGAAATGAAATATTTTTACAGAATTTCACAGATGTAGAGGATTTTTATTAATTAATATAATTATTTAATTATTTATTTATTATGACAAAATGTTTTGGTAGCCGAACACCATTTCATACCTGTATTTCCTCAAAATAATGAAATAAAATGTGCAATAGTTTTATTTACATTTGGTTTGTTAAATAAATTAAAGTATTAAAAGTTGACAGATCTAGAACTGGAAGCACTAACCCATCAGAAGTGTACGATGGGTTAGTGCCAGCTTTATATATATATATACTAGTGCCAGCTTTATATATATATATACTAGTGCCAGCTTTATATATGTATACTAGTGCCAGCTTTATATATATATACTAGTGCCAGCTTTATATATATATACTAGTGCCAGCTTTATATATATATATACTAGTGCCAGCTTTATATATATATATACTAGTGCCAGCTTTATATATGTATACTAGTGCCAGCTTTATATATATATACTAGTGCCAGCTTTATATATATATACTAGTGCCAGCTTTATATATATATACTAGTGCCAGCTTTATATATATATACTAGTGCCAGCTTTATATATATATATACTAGTGCCAGCTTTATATATATATATACTAGTGCCAGCTTTATATATGTATATACTAGTGCCAGCTTTATATATGTATATACTAGTGCCAGCTTTATATATATATACTAGTGCCAGCTTTATATATGTATACTAGTGCCAGCTTTATATATATATATATACTAGTGCCAGCTTTATATATGTATATATACTAGTTCCAGCTTTATATATATATATACTAGTGCCAGCTTTATATATATATATATACTAGTGCCAGCTTTATATATGTATATATACTAGTTCCAGCTTTATATATATATATACTAGTGCCAGCTTTATATATGTATATACTAGTTCCAGCTTTATATATATATATACTAGTGCCAGCTTTATATATATATATACTAGTGCCAGCTTTATATATGTATATACTAGTGCCAGCTTTATATATATATATACTAGTGCCAGCTTTATATGTATATACTAGTGCCAGCTTTATATATATATATACTAGTGCCAGCTTTATATATATATATACTAGTGCCAGCTTTATATATATATACTAGCAAAAACTACCCGCCCTCTGGGCGCCAATTACTGACGTTGTAGTCTTCTTCACAGAAACCAAAAAAGTAATTTTCATTTGACATTTTGGTAATTTAGAGGAAATTTTAAAAAATGATGATTGTCGTAGTGTTATTTAATATATTCCAATATGGGGAAATATACTGTGCATGAACATCGTCAAGTTTTGTTTTTTAGAAAAAACAACAAAAAGGTCAATTGATATGGTCTTTAAAATATTCAACGTCAATAAATTTTATTTTGTTTCAGCATAAAAATTAAAATGAATTCCCCATTAAAATTGGTTATATAATGAAATGAATAAACATAAGGGTGAAACGTTGATTGGTCAAATACTCCACTTTTTTATTACTGAGTAATTTGAAATGGGTACTTTGTACTTTTCACCTTTGTTATAAAAGAAAGGAAAATATGTAAAGAATATTAAAGAAAAATACTTTTTTTTGTAATTTAGAAAGATTAGAGGAGGTTTATTTCTGACAAATTTTTAATTCATCATCATCATCATCATCATCATCATCATCATCATCATCATCATCATTATTACCAACATGTTAACTCCTTTGCCTTTTGGCTAGGAGCAAAATGTAGCATATGTACTGAATCTGCACTTAGCTTTTATGTTCTCTGTCAGTGAAGGAGAAATCCTTCTAGACCGAGGCAATTGAATTTTTTTGTTCCAATTCAGAGTACCCATTTTGGGGAAGCTGGATTCTCCCCACGTTAAATATTGACATTTTGCCTAACTCTGCTCTTGTGGGAGGAAGTTATCATGACAACAGAATAGATAGTACACTAACTCCCCCACACACAAAACTGGTAATCCTGAGGAAATGGTATCGTGAGGAACGAATGTATACTGAACGACCTTAATCATGCCTAGGAGGGATGTATCACGACGAATGAAAATATACTACAGAGAATTAAATAAGCATAAACCGTTTTAATGTCAATATAGTTAGAATTGGTGGAAAAAACTTTTGCATTTATTTATTTAAATAACATTAAAAACCATGGCAAGTTTCATTGTCCACAGTAAACGTCTAAATGAATATTGGCTGGAAAAATATAGTCGCCATCTGTTGTGGACCTGGGTAAGGCCGAATGAATGACACAGGAACACATGGTTTAAATGAACAAAGGTATATATTATATAATAGAAAGAAAGAGATACAAGGAGATGTTGCTCTCAACCGCCATTGCCGGTTTGCCTGGGAAGAAGAGAACAAGTGTCACGTGCTTCCCGTATTTATAAGGTGGACGAGTCCATTAGTTCTTCGTAGGTAGGTACGGCACCATAACACCCCCCTTCCAAGCCTTACCTCCTCAGGAGTCTTAATAACGTTTCCTTTTCGGATCTATCTCTAGGTAGTCCGGAGCCATTCGTTTTCTTTTTGGTTGTCGTTTACGTGTGACTACCTGGGGTGCTGGTAAGTTGAAGGTGTCATATATCACGTCCATCACGTCTTCTCCTTGTGGGGCGCTGTCAGTGTCATCTGACAGTCTTTTTCTGATCTGATTTAGATGTCTCTTATGCGAGAACCGTGGTCCTTTTATGATATAGACCATCGATCCGATCCTCTTTTCAATTGTACCGGGTTCCCAGAACGATGCATTGTTTTTGAACATCTTAAAATATACCCTATCTCCTGGGTTGTATTTTTTCTTTGGTACCGTAGAGATTCGGTCATAATTATTATGTTTAGGTAATAATTTATCAAACACGGACTTCACATTCCGCGCAAACATCATCTCTGCGGGGATAATGATGATGCTATGTTCATGTTTTTTGTAATTCTATATACTTGTAAGAATTGTTGTAAAGCCTTCTCCTTAGGAGTATCACCGGCCTTTTTTAATGCTCTTTTTAATGTGTCTACGAAGCGTTCCGCCTGGCCGTTTGACCTAGGATGATACGGGGGCGTCGTTATATGTCTGATTTGAAACGTCGCGCAGAACTCCTCAAAATCTGATGACGTGAACTGCGTTCCATTATCACTCACCAAACAATCCACTACCCCAAAACGGGCAAATAGTTCATGTAGGAATCTTATCGTAACCTCTGACGTGGGACTCTTGCAACGTAGTACCTCGGGCCACTTTGAAAAACTGTCGACTACGATTAAGTAGTAAAATCCTTCCAATGGTCCCGCGAAATCCACGTGAATTCTTTCCCACGGACGGTCGGTCTTTGGCCATGGGCTATGCTTTATATGCGGTGCTTTTGCCGCTAAGGCACAGCCTTTACACAGCTTTACTGCTTTTTCAATGTCGTTGTCCATACCTGGCCAGTACACAAAACTCCTCATTAACCCCTTCATCCTGGTTATCCCTGGATGGCCAACATGCAAATCTTTCAGAATTTGCTTTCGTAGTTTTTCTGGGATGACCACCCTTTCGTTATGCATGAGTACGTCATCACAGAGTAAGAAACTCTTTGCCGCATGTAAATCCTTATCTACCAATTTCATTTTTGTTCTGGTGATAAATTCATCCTCTTGAGCTTCTTTTTTTATCTCGTATAGTGTCACCGGGAGCTCTCTCACTGCGTTGCACAAAATCTCTTTAAAATCTCCTTCTGTTTGAAGAGACGCAATCACTGTGTCTTCTAGAGTCTCTCTCTGTTTTGGCACTAATCTCGACAATCCATCTGCATGATAGATTTTATTTGAATGCAAAATGTTGCATTTTAAAGTTGTAGTTTAATAAGATAGTTCCCCATCTTTGTAGTCTATTAGCTGTATATACAGGTAGGCCTTTTTTAGATCCATAAATTGTAATTAGCGGCTTATGGTCTGTCTGTAAGGTAAATTGTCTACCATGTATGTATCGGTGAAACTTTGTTACTGCAAATATTATTGCTAGGGCTTCTTTCTCGATTTGAGAATACTGTTTTTCCGCTGGGAGCAAGGTCCTTGATGCATGTGCAATGGGTTTATGGGTTCCATCAGGCATTTTGTGTAGGATACATGCTCCTAAACCATATGAACTAGCGTCGCTAGCTACGATTATGTCCAATTCTGGGTTGTAATGTGTTAGAAATAACTCTGACGTAAGTCTTTCTATGATTTTATTAAATGCATCCTGACATTCAGGTGTCCATACCCAGGCTTTACCTTTTTTTAATAGCTCATTTAATGGAGCACGCAAATTATGCATTTCTGGGATAAAAGCCTGGTAGTAATTTGCTAGGCCCAGAAAACTCTGTAATGTCATGACGTTTTCTGGCGCCGGCATGTTTTTTTATTGCGGTAGCCCTTTCTGGGTCTGGACTTCTGCCGTCCTTGTCGATCACATGACCCAGATATTTTATTTCCTCCAGGAAAAAATCACATTTTTCTTCTTTTACTTTGAACCTATAATCTTGGATTCTCGCAAACACTTGATTTACATGTTTTTGGTGTTGTTCGATATCTTTGCTGTTAATCAAGATGTCATCGAGATACGCTATTGCGAAATCCAGTCCGCCCAGCATTGTGTCCATTACTTGTTGGAAAATGGCTGGCGCGACCTTAACTCCGAACGCTAATCTTTCGAATTTATATAAACCACGATGTGTGTTTATACATAACAGCTTAGAACAATCTTTATCCACCGGTATTTGTAGGTATGCCTCACTTAGGTCTATTTTTGAAAAAAATCTTCCTCCATTTAAGCTTGTAAACACTTCTTCCGGGGTATGGAGTGGGTAGTGATAGTCCGCGAGGGCAGTATTCAGTCCTGTTGACAAATCTGCACATACACGAATCTCATTAGATTTTTTCTTTACATAAACCGTGGGTGCTGCCCACTGGCTGTGTTGTACTTTAGATAAAATACCCATCTTTACCAGTCGGTCTAATTCAGCGTTTATTTTTTCAATCGAGGGGAAGGGTACTTTCCTTTCTTTTCTAAATACCGGCAGTACATTTTCTTTTAGACGGAATTTTGCAGACATTTTAGTGCAGCATCCAAGACCGCCAGAAAAAACCTCTGGAAACGATTTTTTAAATTCTCGTTGTAGTTTTTCTGATTCTGTTGCGCGACTATTTATTTTTTTACAAAATGTATTTATCGGCAACTTCCATAAATCAAATGCCTGCATAAAATCTGAACCAAAAAGATTATTCGAATCCTTCAGTACCAGTAGTTTGAGTTTTTTAGTATTTCCCATTAGGGACATATTTGTGATTAATTCTCCTTCAAATGTAATTCTTTCACCAATAACTGTGCTTGCCAGCCTGTTTGTTCTTGATAGAGTAGGTTTATTTAATCTCCTCCATGTATGTAAATTCATAATGGAAACGGCTGAACCAGAATCCAATTGCAATTTTATATTTTTATCCAGGATTTTCACCTGTACATATTTTCTTATGTTCATGCATTTTTCCTTCTTTGTCCTAGTGGCTTGAATCCGCATTTTATTTCCTCTGCCCGTTCTGCAGTGCGAACTTTTATGTCCAACTTTTTTGCATTTCATACAGGTTTTAAAACGGAATGGGAACTCATTGTACCAATGTGGATTACCACAGCGTGAACAAGGGCTTGGTGGCAATTTATTTACTTTTTTACTGGTTTGGTTTGTCTTTGTTACATCAAAATTATTATTTCTTATTTTTCTATACGGTTGAGCTTTTGTTTTTTGATGTACCTTTTTTATATGCGCAATGCCGGACAATTCAATGTCTTTTGAGTCCTGTTTTACATTTACAAATCTTTGACAGTCCTCAGCCAACTTTTGCAACGTAAGGCTTGGTTCATTCTCTAATTTATTTAGAACTCTACGCCTTATCTCCGTGTCATTTCCTGAGATTAAACCTTGTACAAAAATTAGACACTTGAAATTATCTGCACTTAATTCAGTTAGTTTAAAATCGTCACAATGCTTGTTCACTATCGATGCAAAAGTAGCGTAGTCTTCCTTGTCTTTCTTTACCAGGTTCATGCACTTCCATCGTTTGTGGAATAGTGTAGTTCTTGGACTAAACAGTTCTGTCAATAAACCAACCGCTTCTATGAAAGTTAGCTCGCTAGTTTTCCGAGGCAAAATGAAATCCACGAATTTCGTATGTTCTGTGGTATTTAGTTTTATAAGAAGGAGGCGTAGCTTCTTCGCATCACTCCAACTACCGCAGTCAATTTTATATAGGTCTTCATATCTTCGGAAATATTCTTCAAATGTATTATTTTCCGTGTATGAGTAATTATCAATACTGTTCCAAATTGTGTTCTGCGAAAACGTGTCGTCTTTTTCATTTTTTTGGTCACTGCGCGATATTGTTTGTATCAGAAATTCCAATCTTTCATCATACTCCTTTTTGTGTAATAAAAGATTTTGGTTCTGTTCCAATAAAAACTTCTGAAATCTTTCCTCAGTTTGTTGTTGCTGGGAGATTTGGAATTTCACTAGTTCGGCGATTATAGACTTAATATCTTCCATATTCAACCATTTAGTTTCTGATTTTATTTAGAAAATTAATATTTTCTGATTATCTTATGATTTTATAAGAGTTCTTTTCTTTAAATTAGCGTTTGCTAGGCGCCGTTTTAATTATGAAAAGATTATGAAACTTTTCCTTTTCTCTATATACGCGTATATTCACTTATTTTTTTAATTTTTATTTTGAAAATTAATATTTTCTCGTTATTTAATGAATTTACAAGAAGTTCTTTTCTTTAAATTAGCGCTGGCAAGACGCTGAGTTTTAGTTATAAAAAGATTATGTAATGTTCTTTTCTTATACACGTTTTTAATTTTAACGAAGAGAAAAAAAATCTGTTTCACAATTAATTCTTTCTGCATTTTAAAATATTTCAGTACAAGTCGGAAAAGAGAGAGAGAAAATAAAACTGACCTTTTTTTTATCGTGCGTCTTTCTTTTATGGAGTAACGCACGTGTGATCCATTTCATGTTTTTTGTTTCTTATCTGTTCTTAAAATGAAGCACGTGGTGTCGGTTTCATTTTTCTTTTCTTTGTGTGTGTGCTCGTCAAGAAAAACTCGCTGTGACGTTCGTCTAAAAAAAAACAATGCTCGCTTCCGTCGTGTTCGGTATTTTTTTTTTTTTTTTTTTTTTTAGTTTTCCAACCCAGAGAAGAAAAAAACGCGCATTCAACTTCAGTTGTTTTTTTTTGTTTTTTTTTAAACTAGTTTTCCCAAACTAGAGGAACCGCGCACCCAATTTCAAGCTGTTTTTTTTTTTCGATAAGCAGTTTTCAAAATTAGAGCACAACATGTCCATTTCAGTTTTCTTTTTCTTAAAAAGAAAACAATTTTCTCGCACTTAAGAATTCAACGTGTTTTTTTTTTGTTTTTTTTTTCAGTTGAGTTCTCTTTTCTTCTCTCGACCGTTCGGCAAAAACCTTTGTTTTTTTTTGTTTTTTTTTGCGTGCGGCTTCCTGTATTAACCGTGTGAGTGCATTTTCACGTGGTATTTTCAGTTTTTTGACCCAAGAGTTCGAATTCCCTCGTCGCCATTTGTTGTGGACCTGGGTAAGGTCGAATGAATGACACAGGAACACATGGTTTAAATGAACAAAGGTATATATTATATAATAGAAAGAAAGAGATACAAGGAGATGTTGCTCTCAACCGCCATTGCCGTTTGCCTGGAAAGAAGAGAACAAGTGTCACGTGCTTCCCGTATTTATAAGGTGGACGAGTCCATTAGTTCTTCGTAGGTAGGTATGGCACCATAACACCATCTTTATAAACAAAGATGAATATGCTGGCTAAGGAAGAACGATAATTTTCATAATTTTCTAGTTAAAAAAGACATATTTATTATAAACTTAGCTAGTATTATGGTGAACGAACATATACTACACTGACCCCCCCTTTACCAGGGGATGATATCATGATGAACGAACACTACTTCTCTCCCCCCAAAAAGGAGAAAGTCATTATTGCGTGGACAGTCTTATGAGAACAGAACCGATACTACACTTAAAAGATATTCTGACTAAATCGAGTCTTATTTTTTTGTTATTCTGGGATGATTTCCTCTACACACCCTTAAAAACGGAGGAGGTAATTCCTGGGAGGGCAGTCTTATGACAACAGAACCGATACTACACTACAACGTCCATTAAAAAATATTTCAATTTAATCATTTTTTAATATTTTTAAAAATTTTAAAATGCTTAGTCACAAAAAAATATTTTTTTATGGTTGCATGGCCTTTTAGCTAAGATCAAAGTGTAGTATCTGTTCTCGACATATTTGACACTTTACTGAAGCCGGAATTAAATTATCCCCCTTGAAAATGAAATTCTAAATAAGTTTTTAAACGCTATCATTTTTTTAATAAAATCTCTTTATCTAATTTTATTTATAATTATAATTATAAAACGATTGCGTATGTAGAAGATAATTTGTCAATAACAGAATATTAATTTATTAAAAACTTAAAAATAGATAACTACGCAAATGAGCAAAATCGAGATTTGTTTAAATGAGTTGGAGATGCCTATACAAAGGGTATTTCAATATATTCTTATATCATTAGAATGAAATAATCCTAATGTGTTTTGATGTAAATATAGTTAGGATAGATGGAAACAAACTTTTGCATATAATATATATATATATATATATACCCTTTCTATATATCTATATAGAGAGATATATAGAAAGGGTATTTAGACATATTTTTTAAACCATTGTTTCGTAATAGTATTATTTTTTTTGTTGTTGAAAAAAATTATATATATATATATATATATATATATATATATATATATATATATATATATATATATATTATTTTCATTTTTGGTCTTCTTGTCTCATGATTGAGGTAAGACGTTTTCAACTTTTCCTGTCTGTTGCCATTTCACTTGTGCCCTTCCTCCATGTCTTAATCGGTCTACCACGTGACTTTAGTCGTTTAATGTCAATGTGGGACACACTTTGAAGCATTTCGAATGACTGACGGTGGGCGATGTGGCCAAACCAGTTGCGACGCTGTTGTGCGATGTACTGTATCATGGAGGCCAGTAGAGTGAAACCAGCAATTTTCTCCATCCGATTCGCTGCAGAGGTGTGACGGATAGACACAAGTTGGAGCAAATAAGACATATAATGGTGGAACAAATGAAATAGTTTCACCCTTAATACAATGTATACATACATATATATATATATATATATATATATATATATATATATATATATATATATATATATATATATATATATATTTTTCACAAACACACATATATGTGTCTATCTACACAATGTTACAATGTTATGTAATACCTGTTTTAGTATTTCGGGAACTCTTATCTTCTTCAGAACCGTGCTCAACTCAAGTTCAAGCGTATTTATATATATATATATATATATATATATATATATATATATATATATATATATAAGGAAATTGACAACATCTTTGAGGCACTCATGAAAATGTATTTAAGTGAAATATTTTTGAAAATCAACACATGGTGCAATTTAAATGGAAAAATAATTTATTTCATTTTTTTTTAAGCTTTCGTTGTAAAACAACTTTGTCAGGCGAGACTGTCTTATAGTTTTTTTCTTTTCTTCTTCATTTTGATGGTATTAACTTCGAGGGGTCGAATCACGGTAGAGGCAGAAAAGCATGTCAAGTTGTAAAAGACGTTAGGATAAGTTGGGTCCAATCGATGATAACATCGATTGGCGTTTTTTGAATAAGGAAATTGACAACATCTTTGAGGCATGCATGAAAATATGTTTAAGTGAAATATTTTTTAAAATCAACACATGGTGCAATGTAAATGAAAAAAATCATTTAACTTTTTTTTTTGCAAGCTTTCATTGTAAAACAACTTTGTCAGGTGAGATTGTCTTATATATATATATATATATATATATATATATATATATATATATATATATATATATATAGGCAAACATTATTAAATAACACTTGTTTGAATAAGACTTTTCTTTTTCAATTTTCCGAATAGTCCATTTAGTATGTCGGTCAAATTGGTGTGTGTAAGTTCCGTGGGTTTCGTGTTCCATTTTTCTTTCTTTTTTCGCGAGTACTTTCGATTTGATTCATCAAATCATCATCAGTCTTTGTGTTATGTCTATGTATGAGTTTTTTAACGGCTAATTATTTACGACTTTAAAATGAGCATCTGTAATATTGAGATGTAGCATGTGAACATTATTACGTGCTAAGCGCATGCAAAATTCTAAAGTATGATTGCTTAACAACTAAGAATTTGGTAACGTTAATTACTATGCTAAACACTTTAAAATGTTGTTACTAGTTTCGTAATTCATATTATTGATTGTGGAATGTTTGGTAAAGGGCTTCAAGAATTTTTAATCTTTTGATATTGGTAACATGGCGCATTATTTTAGCATTATTTACTAGGATGTGTCTATATTGAGAAGGGTAATGTCTTTTAGGTGTTGTCAAATGAAGCTAGTGTCGGATAGATGTAAGGTGAGTCTTCGAGAAAGTGTTGTGGTAGTGAGACTGATGTAACAATTAGTTTTATTATTTTTGTCGAAGATACATTTTCCCATGGGGCAGTGAAACTGATATATTACATTGGTTCTTCCTAATGTGTTTTTAGTCTGAGAAGTGTTATTTTTAACTACATGGTTTGATGTTTTCAATTTTTTATAATAAATGATGAGTCTTATTTAATTATTACAGTTGATGGAGGATGTATATTTTAAGTGTTTTTCATCCAATTTAAAGTTCGGATACATTTGGTTACAGTAGAATAGATTAATGTAGTGGGAATTATTTAGCTGATTAATATTGTATAAGTTTTTAACCATTAAATTTATTTGCTCATCTACAATATAATTGGGAAATTGACTGTTAATTAAAGCTTGCTTAATTTTTTAAAATTCGTTAAATAATATTTTTTTGGTTGAAGCTTTGCACGGTTTAATAGATTTTTAATCATTGCTATTTTATATCGATAGGAACATTCGCTTCTATAACTTAAAATGCATGTGTTAATAGGGGTAGGTTTTTATAGGGAGAATTGATGAATGCGTCATTGTTAGAGTCTAAAAACGGAATTTTGTTATATGGCGTTTCTATGGAATATTTAGTAATTTTTACATAGCTAACCTCGAAAATAAAATATTTAATATAATTACTATACTCTCCATTTATTCCCGCTACGCTGATGATATCCTTATTTTAGCAGACAATAACGATGAGATAAAAACTACAAGACATTTTTAAAAGTAACTCCGTACTTACATTCACTCATAGGCTTAACGTTAATAACGCTACATTATCCCCCCCCCAAAAAAAACTAGCTACCACACCTAAGAATATCATAATTCCAGTTGATAAAACCGGAAGTGTCATCATCATCCACAAAAATAACAGACATCCTCAACGAACCCATGGGCCTGAACACCATTAACAAACACATTGAAACCAACAAACTCTTCAAAAACCTCCTTTCATATCCTTGGCCTTTTGGCTAAGATCAAAGTGTAGTATCTGTTCCGATGGATACTGTACCCTATAGACTGGTATTGTCTTGGCCTTCGGGGCTTGATTTACGCCGGTCTATGGGTCTGTCCTGTGCAGTTCTAGGAGGTCCACCCTCCCAGGCTTCGCCTCCCCTCTTTGGGGAGGAGTAAGTTTATTGCTTACTGTCTGAGGCGCCCCTACCGGGGAATGCCGACGGGGCTGCCCAGGTAATTTTTAAACCCCACTTTCCCGACCTGACCTTGGGTCATATCTTACTTGTGGGAGTAAGATAAAAACTGGCCTTGTGCCTAACTCCTGGAGAGGAGTAAATCAATACTCTTACCCCTTCCCAATTTCTCATCATCTGGCTGATACCACCATTTATCACCGACATCAGACCTCTATCTCTTCACTTTATCTTCTTCCTTCATTCTTTCCATCACAGAGTGTACCGATACTCAAAGACCGAGTTGGATAACTTTAGATCTTTCATCATCTCAGAAATTCCTCTCTACTCCATTTTCAGGAAAACTGGTTACCATTAGTATTGAGTTTGTTATACTCTATAAATATTCCAACAGAGACCAAATGGCCAGCTATAGTTCACTCCTAAATGTGCTGCTGCCATAGAAAATGCGAAAGAGTTCTATGCCAAATCTGTGAAAGTCAGACTTGCTGAGCTGAGGCTTGGTTCTTGTGGTGAACACCACAATTAGGTACCCTCTTTCTTTCTTTCTTTGTTTAACCCTTCTTCGTCGCTAAAGTGGAGAAACTCGCGAAATCTCGCAGAATCACGTTGGCCAAAGGATTTCGGCCAATAAAATACTGACTGACCAACTTGACCACGCGTCATTTGGGGTCAATAACAGAACACGCGTCCCTTCCTCCATATTCTCACGAGTTTCGAAACTTTTCTCAAATAACTCCACTATCTGTTATCAGAGCCGCCAACTCTGGAATTCCCCTTTATGACTGTAAATACTCTTAACGATATACATATATCAAAGGCCTTCAACAGGATCTAGCATAAAGGCTTGCTCCAGAAACTTGCTAGCTATGGAATATCTGGCAATGTGTTCGCAACCATTGGCTCTTTTCTCTCGGATAGATTTATAAAATTAGTTGTTAATGAACAGAGAATCAATGTTGATGCACCTCAAAGGTCTCTTCCTGATCTTCATTAATGATCTGGCAATTCATATCCTGAGGTCAATTGTTGACATTTACACAGATGACAAAACTGTTTATGGCAGCACCTCGAAGATCACTGCTAATCAAGATCTCACTGATTGTCTCACTTCGGATCTGGAGCACTTAGAGAAAATTGTCTTGTTACTTTTAAAATCCAGCTTTTTGACTTTCACCAGCAATGCTCGGATCCGTGTTGCTCCAATCGAAATGAATGGTTCTCTCCTTAAAGAAACCTAGCACTTGATGCAATCCTCTACCTTATATAAGAGCTAGATACGTTCTAAGATGAAATACTGCTGTCACATCTGTGGAGGTGCCACACAGAACACTCTTTTCTGCCTTGAGAAAGTACAAAATTGACTAATCTTCCCTACAAACCCTTTCTCACAGAAGAGAGGTTGTTAGTCTCTCTCTACTCTATCGTTATTTCTATGGAAGATGCTAAACTTTGGTTCCTCCTTGTAAGACATTCACAGCAGAACTCGTCTTATTACCACAACGGAAAGTGACTTTCTGTTTTCCCTTCATGTGCCTAGCGTCAGGTGGAATTTCCATGGACAAAGCTTCTTTGCAAGGGCTTCTGGCGTGTAGAACACACTACTATGGGATTGCTTCCCTGTTGATTACAGCTTGATCATCTTCGAATCCAATATCAACAAATTCCTGTCATCTATTAATAAGCAAACTCAGTTCATACCTTTGATCTATGTTAGTACTCCTATAGTGCTCCTCATCTCTTGGCTGACAATCATTCTGTCTCATTAGCCCTTATTCTCGAGTGTCTCTGTATCTTGATAAGTCGTGACCCAATAGTAAAAGACAAAAACAAATAAACTCGAGTTTACCAAATAGTTTTCTTGCCATGACAAATCAAAATTTCTGAACAAATAAACTCATTAAACATGTTTCTGTGCCAATATTTGTAATTATCAACTTGATTATCAACTCATTCCATACATTATCCATT
>OY744534.1:32904441-32999441 GCA_963556195.1 Sepiola atlantica
ACCTTAAAACACTTTATACCGATCACGTGTGCATTCACGATTTCATATTTGAAAGTAGGAAAAACAACAAACCCCTTTTGGCCCGTCTGCAACAACAGAAGCCGGGAGGAAAAAAATATACAAATCCGATAACATCAGGATATATGACACACTGAAAAGGCCAAGTTATTGGCGAAATATCTGTATCACTTTAAACTAACAAAAAAATGAGAGTTTATAAAAAGAAGGAAAAAAATCGGTTTCGATTTATTTTTCTTTAAAAATTGATATCGCATCATTAATGGTTCAAAAGGTATTTATTTTACCTATTCCTTATAGTATATATATATATTTATATATATAGAATATATAAATATATATATATAATAAATATATATATATATATAAATATATATATATAATATTTATATATATAATATATATTAGATAGATATATATATATAATATATATAATATATATAATAAATATATAATAAATATATCTATATATAATGAATATACATATTTATAATATATCTAATATCTAATATATATATATATAATATATATGAAAAATTACATAAATAATTATATATATGTAATAAATATATATATATATATATATACATATAATAAATATGTATTATATATATATAATAAATATGTATGTGTATATAACATATATATGTATATATATATATATAGATATTATAAATTTATATATATAGATATTATAAAAATATATTTATAGATATAATATATATATATATATATAATATATATAAATATAATAAATAAATATATATATATATATATATATATATATATATATATATATATATATAGATATAAAGATAGATGAAAGAAGAAGGATAAACATGTACGGATGACAAATTTATTTCAACTTCGATTGTTATACAATGTGTACTCGGTAAAAACATGTTTATTATTCTTTCCTTAAGCCAATGCTTTTCAAAGATTAAAATCTTATCATCAGAGGAATTACATAGATAGATAATTTGGCAGTGGAAATGACAAAATTCAAAATTTGAAAAGATATTAAGTAATGGAGAGTGAGAATGTGCGTGTAAAAATATGGGGTCTGGCCAGTTCAGTTGGCCTCGTTTTCAACTAAAAGCTGACGCTCTTCTCAGACTTTCGAAGATACTACTTACTGCCTGCGTTTAATATACACAGTTCAACTTCAACTTCTGAAAAATGACTCTCATTCTCGGTCCACGTAAGTATTTTAAAATGGCCCGAATTCTCAAAATTACTTCCAAATAAGTGCGTTCCACCTACAATTGAACTAAATATCTGTTGATTGGATTTACTTCATTCTTGAACTTTTTCAATGCTGCCTTCACGAAAACCCATCTTTTCCATCTTCAAATCTCCTTTCACTGGACACCTTATCAACGGAATTTACCAACTGGACAGACACCATATCTTTTTACTCGCACATTTTCACTCTCCATTACTTAATATTTTTCCACTGCCAACTTATCTATCTATGTAATTCCTCTGATGATAAGATTTTAATCTTTGAAAAGCCTTGGCTTAAAAAAATAATAATAAACATGTTTTTACCGAGTACACCTTACATTGAACAATCGAAGTTGAAATACATTTGTCATTCGTACATGTTTATCCCTCTTCTTTCATCTATCTTTATAATTGCTCGATCTCGTATATTGTGCTTAAACCATTTAATTATAAGTTCTATTCACTAAAAGTATACTTTTAGTTTCATATTTTTTTATTTCATATATAGATATGGTATATGTATATATATAATAAATATATATATAACTAATATATATATATAGAATAAATGTATATATAATATATATATATATATTATATATATATATACATATATTAAATATATATATATACATAATATATATATTATATATAATATATATAATATATAATATACATAATATAGAGATATATAATATATATATATATATAATATATAATATATAATATATATATATATATATAATATATATATAATCTATATATAATATATATTATATATATAATATATAATATATATATGATATATATAATATATATATATGTATATATAATATATGTATATTATATATATATATAATATATATAATATATATATAATATATATAATATGTATATATAATATATATATAATTTATATATATAACACATATATATAATATATATAATATATATATAATATATATATATGATATATATATATGTTTAAATATATAATATATATAGTCTATATAATGTATATAATATATATAAATATTATATAATATTTATATATATATATATATATATATATATATATATATATATATATATATATATATATATATATAAATATTAATTATTTATTACCTACAGACATCGATGTTTCATGCTAACGCAATCTTCAGTGCAAGAAGCTAATTCTCAACGGTCGGCGGGCGCGATCACAAATCGCCATTAATTTTCAGTCAAGAGCTAATAAGTAAAGAGGAATTTAACTTTGTAAATAGCGAGGTGGTTAATTTACACAAGCAGTTAAAGTAATCAACGAACTTGTGTTTGGATGTTTGCATGAAGCTATTTGTAATGCTTGTTATTAAACTCACTCAGAGTGCCTGGCCTTTAGTGAAGGGGGCTTATAATAATATTTATAAATAAATATTAATTATTTATTACCTACAGACATCGATGTTTCATGCTAACGCAGTCTTCAGTCGGCGGACGCGAACTCTGATCACAAATCGTCACTGATTTACTGTCAAGAGATTAAAGTATCTAATTTGGAAATAAACCCTTCTTTATCTTGCGATACAAGTGCAACATTTTCCTTTTCCACGGCAGGATGTATAGTGTAAACAAAAAATTAGCATCATCATTGCGAGATGTTATGTATCTAAATGTGATAGAATTACTTTCATTATGTTGTAGACAAAATTAACGGTTTTTTAAAGCCTCTTTTTAAAAAAATTTTCTTTGAGTTCCACAATTTTTAGACAGATTATTTCTCTTGCCTGCTAGTATTTACTTTTGTTTAGGGAAAGAATATTAAAATGGATAATTTTAGGATTTTGATATTTACAAATACTATATGTTTTAATATATATTATATATATAAAATCGGCGAAACAGGTGACAGGGAGGGAGTTCCAAAGAGTTTTAATTCTGTTTTTTTACCAATATAACAATAATAACAATGTGTTGGTTCTTCTCAGAAAAATATTTATTCAATAAAACAGTAGTTATCATTTTTATTCTTTTCCAAAATATAACTTTAATATTACTTTTACAAATGTTAGTAGTTTTTCTCAACTACTAATAAATAATTGTCATCAAATTATTAATATTCTATTTCTTTCAAACTTGACTTAGCAAAATTGTTCTATTTTTCTATTGACTTTCTGAAGTATTTACAAATTAAAATTATAGCGATTTAAACATATCTCATTCATATAATTAGAAGTATTTAGACTACAATAGAATATTCAACACAGTAAGTCAAACACACAACTTGAGTAAAAGGTTCCCGAAAATTCTGAATAGATAAAAATTTAAATTGGAAAAAAAATATATAATAAATAATATAAATATATAATAATAATAATTATAATACTGTAGCAGTTACCTCCTCCTTTCAAAACATAACTACACCGGTTGGCCGTTAGGTGTCGCTTTTTCACCGACAGGTGGTGCTGTAAAGCGACACCAGAGTTATCTGCCCTTCTGACTATAAAAACCGTTGCAAACGGAAAATCCATCTCTCTTTCACCGACCAGCTTCAGCAGAACAACGCTGGCACCAGCGCTCCGTCTCTCTCTCTCTCTCTTCTCCGGTCGACAGAACGACGCTAATACACTAGCGCTTCGTCTCACGCTTTTCTCTTCGAATGCCATCGGCATAACAACTATCAACACACGTGGTCAAACAACGGTAAGAGTTCTCAACTCGTTTTCTTTGTGTACGGCTTTCAAAGACTTTTCCTAAGCCGGATTCATTTCTTCTTATACCTTTTCAAGAACTGTTTTTCCATCGACACACATGCATACATCACACACTTCATCATTCCACGTACACTCACGTTCAATAAACCTTATTTGAACTACTTCATTTTGTTTATTAATTATTACTCTGTCTTTTGCATGCAACATTGCTTGATTATACCTACACGTTTATAATCGGCGGAACACCACTCGGTCCCGTAACAATTGGTGACCGACGTGCAAGCTTTGTTGTATGTGGCGGAGTAATTAATTTCGTACTAGAACAAAAAAAAAATATATATATCATTTCTCGTTTTATCTTTCCGTGGTGAAACGAATTACGCACCCATCTTTTTCTTTTTTTTTTCTACCCACGTGGTAGAAATATACAAACAAAAAAAAAAGAAGCCGCCATCTCCATTTTTTCCTGGCCACGTGGAAATACCCAAACAAAGAAAAACAAAAACATTTCTCTGCTCTCTCCGAGTATAAAACAAATTACAATTTCATTTTTTTCTTCTTCTCTTTCTCCACCCACGTGTCGGAAAAATATATACAAAGAAAAAGACAAACTTTTTTTCGACGAACAAAAGGACCTTACAAGACGCCATTTTCTTTTGTTTTGAACACGTGGAGATAAAAAGAAAACAAAAGAAAACAAACGCTCACGCTGCCCATCTTTTTCGTGACCACGTGTTTAAAAAAAAAAATTCAAAAAATGCCGCCACCCCTTGCCATGACCACGTGTTGATAAAAAAAATTCAAAAAAAAAAAAAACGCCATTTTTATCTCTCGGACCACGTGGAAATAAAAATTTAAACAACAAAAAAGAAAATACAAATTTATTTTCTGTTTTAACAACAAGCAAAAAAAAAAAAGGAAGCCGCCATTTTTTTTTTCACGACCACGTGTTGATAAAAAAACAAAAACAAAAGCAACTTCTTCCACCTTCAATCGTCACTATGGCTACCGCGGATACTAACGACGTTCTGGAAGTTTCTGCGAATTACCGTCTGCCCCCTTTTAACTCCAGTAACGTGGAGAACTGGTTCACCCAACTACAGGCATTATTCTCTGTGAGAAGAATAACCTCACAGAGAAGCAAATTTGCCAGCGTGGTGGAAGCCTTGCCCCCAGAGGTGGTAGACGAAGTAACCGACCTGTTGGACGACGTCCCATCAGTCAACCCATATGATGCCCTAAAATACGCCATAATCAAAAGAATAGGTCGCTCCGAAGAAGCCATGCTACGGGACCTATTCAACAACATCAGCCTCGACGACAGGACACCGTCACAACTACTGCGACACATGAAGTCACAGCTCAGAAGAAATACCATGTCCGAGAATATACTGCGACGATTGTGGCTGGACAAACTTCCCTTGAGTGCGACACAAATTCTGGCACCGATGATAGACACCACTCCCATCGACATGCTAGCAAACTCGGCTGATCGAATTCTCGAGTCCAACAGTGGCCCACAAACGGTCAACGCACTCGCCACTCCTAGCAGTCAACACAGCGAGCTGCAGCAGTTAAAAGCTGAGATGGTTGAACTGAAGGCTATGCTTTCCAAACCCAAAACAGACCACGGGGTCGTTCACAGTCCCGAGGCAGGTACCGTGGGAGCCGTAGCAGAGAGAGGTCCCCTTACAACCAACCCCAGGGTGGTATGTGCTGGTACCACTACACATTTGGCAACAAGGCCAGAAAATGCAACAGCCCCTGTAACTACAAGCCACAGGGAAACGCCAATCCCAGCCAGTAATAGCGACAACTGCAGCTGGAGGGAGAAGAAGAGGTCGCTTGTTTTATGTAAAGGACTGCAACAGCGGTCATTCCTTCCTGGTGGATACCGGTGCTGAGATAAGTGTTATCCCACCACAACCCGGACAAAAACCAACTCCTTCGACATTCAAACGGTTCACAAATCCAGACATACGGCACTAAGGAACTCATCCTACACTTAGGACTCCGCCGTAACTTCGTCTGGAAATTCGTGCAAGCCAACGTCAGGATGGCCATCATAGGAGCTGATTTCCTTTCACACTACGGTCTGTCTGTCCACATGTACAACCAAACACTCTCGGACGATATGACAGACATTAGGGTGAAGGGAACATTAACACAGTTTGGTCCAACAGGAATTTGCTCAGCAACCTACCACACCAAAGAATATGTCAACGTCTTGGATCAGTACCCTGACATTACCAAACCATTCAACATCGACGATAAAATTAAACACTCTACACAACATCACATAAAGACAACCGGACCTCCAGTCTATTCGAACCCTCGACGTCTGTTGCCTGAAAAGTATAAATATGCCAAGCAGGAATTTCAACAGATGATCGAGGATGGAATTATTGAACCCTCCGAAAGCCCATATGCTTCACCTCTCCACCTTGTTCCTAAACCAGACCAGAACACCCATCGTGTATGTGTCGATTATCGGCGACTCAATGCGCAAACTGTCCCAGACCGCTATCCCGTACCGCACATACATGATTTCACATTAGGACTCCAGGGTGCAACAATCTTTTCCAAACTGGATCTGACTAAAGCCTTCTACCAGATCCCAGTAGCAGACGAAGATATCCCGAAAACGGCCGTGACCACACCTTTTGGACTCTTCCAGTTCAAACGCATGCCTTTTGGACTGAGAAACGCTGCCCAAACCTTCCAACGCCTCATTGATAACGTCCTAAGAGGACTACCCTGTGTATACGCCTACATAGATGACGTCCTCATAGCAAGCCCGGATGAAGCAACACATGAGCACCATTTACACCAAGTTCTGCAGAGACTATCACAAAATGGTCTGAAGATCAATGTAGACAAGTGTATATTCGGCGCCAAGCAACTTCAGTTTTTGGGACACCAGATTGATGAGGGTGGAATCACACCCCTGCCTGAAAAGGTAGAAGCGGTACAGCAATTTCAACCTCCAACCTCACTCCGTCAGCTGCGACGATTCATAGGAATCGTTAATTATTATCGTCGGTTTATCCCAGACTGTTCTAAGATCCTGTCTCCCTTAACAAATATCTTGCAGAACAAAGGGAGAAGACAGAAACAAGCCCTTACACTCACTGCAGAAGCACTTCATGCATTCAACGCAGCCAAATCCGCATTGACCAACTGCACCAAACTCACCTACCTCACTGACAATGTTCAGGCTACATTAACTCTAACAACAGATGCAAGCTCATCAGCTGTAGGCGCGGTACTACATCAGGAGATTGATAACACCAAGGTACCCATATCTTTCTTCTCCTCCAAGCTCAGCCAAACACAGTCCAGATACGGCGCATTTTCTAGGGAACTCCTAGCAATCTACCTCGCAATTAAACATTTTAAACATGTGCTAGAAGGTAGACAATTCATTATTTACACAGACCACAAGCCATTAACATATGCATTATCCTCACGTCCGGACAAATACTCACCCAGAGAATCTCGTCACCTGGACTATATATCACAGTTTTCCACTGAAATTAAATATACTAAAGGTGACCAGAACATTGTGGCTGATGCACTTTCTCGGCCAGACACAAATTCCATCACCCAGGATTTTCTTAGTCACGATTTGCTGGCACAGGAACAAGCATCAGACTCCACCTTGCAACAAACTCTGCAAAACACTTCCTTGAAACTCACTTCTGTACCAACCCCTTTTAGCGACAAAGAGGTTTATTCCGACACAACAACACCTACACCCAGACCTTACGTCCCACCATCACTGCGACGACGCATATTTGATCATTTTCATTCACTCTCTCACCCCAGCAAAAGAGCCACCCTGAAAATGA
This sequence comes from Sepiola atlantica, assembly GCA_963556195.1. Lineage (NCBI taxonomy): Eukaryota > Metazoa > Mollusca > Cephalopoda > Sepiida > Sepiolidae > Sepiola > Sepiola atlantica. The sequence continues at coordinate 32,912,234 of OY744534.1, forward strand.
TCAGTGACAGATTTGTATGGCCTGGGATGAACAAAGATGTCAGACTTTGGGCTGGCAACTGCATAAACTGCCAGCGTTGCAAGGTCTACCGACACACCAAGTCCCCAATAGGAACATTCAGCAATCCTGATGCCAGGTTCTCTCATCTGCATATAGACATCGTTGGACCCCTGCCACTTTGCCAGAACTACTGCTATCTACTAACGATTATTGATCGATTTTCCCGTTGGCCCACTGCAATCCCATTAAAGGACATCTCAGCAGATACAGTGGCCAAAGCAATCTTGAAGGAGTGGATAGCCACATACGGTGTACCCGCAGTCATTACGACTGACAGAGGCACACAGTTCCAGTCGAAACTTTTCGCCGAGTTCAACCTACTCCTGGGCACCAAGCATATACGAACGACGGCATATCATCCCTGTTCCAACGGCCTCGTCGAGCGATTCCACAGGCACCTAAAAGCATCTCTTGCAATGAGGCCAAACACAACCAACTGGGTTGATAACTTGTCTCTGGTCCTATTGTCAATTAGGAATGTCGTAAAGCAGGACTTGGGTTGCACACCGGCTGAAATAGTTTTTGGTACTACATTATCTTTGCCCGGACAATACTTTCATAACAAAGATAATGTACACCCTACAACTACATTTGTACAGGACATAAAGGCAAGGATGTCGAAACTACACTTCACCCTTACACGACAAGTATCGAGACAAATCCACATACCCAAGACGCTATTTGACAGCGAATACGTATTCGTCCACGACGATGCGGTGAAAAAGCCTTTATCACCACGCTACCAAGGTCCTTACAAAGTAGTTAGATAGGCAGAAAAATTTTTCACCATTACAAAAAACGGCAAGAATGACACTGTTTCCATTGACAGATTAAAATCTGCTCTAGTGGAAGAATCACAGTCAAGCCAACAGACACACAACTCTCACACAGATTCCGACACCACAGAGGAATCGAATGCTCCATGTGACTATGCCCCACCAGAACAAAAGACAAGATCTGGTCGGAAAGTAACATTCCCACACAACTTCAAAACTTACATATACTATTAGTAACATACAAACAGTTTCAAAACTTTCTCACAAATACACTCGAACACAATCAAAATAACCTCCGAACTTCTATTCGTTCAACAACAACAGTAATGAGAACATTTTCACCGCACAAATTGAATCTTTTTCATCCAGCAAAAAAAAAAAAAAAGGTTATTTTCGTTAAGCTATATACACTCCCTCAACCTCAAATAGACAGCTCTATGCACGAAGCCTAACTCTGGATTTTAACTGCATTCATCAACAACTGAACAGACCCACTTGTGCTTCTCATCAACAACTGCACAGACTCACTTGTGCTCATTCATCAACAACTGCACAGACCCACTTGCGCTCATTCATCAACCATCGCACAGACTCACTTGTGCTCATTCATCAACAATTGCACAGACTCACTTGTGCTCATTCATCAACAACTGCACAGACTCACTTGTGCTCATTCATCAACAACTGCACAGACTCACTTGTGCTCACTCATCAACACTGCACAGATTCACTTGTGCTCGCTCATCAACACCGCACAGACCCACTTGTGCTCACTCATCAACAACCGCGCAGACCCAAGCACCAAACATTCACTGACAATTCAACGTTCGTTCATCAGCTCCGCATCACGCAGACTAATCAACATGAACAAGTGCAAATTCACTTGCACTCAACATTTTTCGACCGCAAACTCACTTGCGCTCAAACTTGATGCAGACCCAAACAACACGCAGATCCACATGCGTTACAAACACTCAATTCCGCAGACACACTTGCGATCAATCATTCAATACAGATGGAAACACAGAAATAAGTAGCGTGCACACTACTTTTTCTAATCTTCAACAGCAAGACAGACATACCCACAAAGAATGCTTCTCATTTACAACTGTACATATTGAATAATATTTTCAATATTTTTCAATCTGGGGGGGGGGGAGTCCTTGTAGCAGTTACCTCCTCCTTTCAAAACATAACTACACCGGTTGGCCGTTAGGTGTCGCTTTTTCACCGACAGGTGGTGCTGTAAAGCGACACCAGAGTTATCTGCCCTTCTGACTATAAAAACCGTTGCAAACGGAAAATCCATCTCTCTTTCACCGACCAGCTTCAGCAGAACAACGCTGGCACCAGCGCTCCGTCTCTCTCTCTCTCTCTCTCTCTCTTCTCTGGTCGACAGAACGACGCTAATACACTAGCGCTTCGTCTCACGCTTTTCTCTTCGAATGCCATCGGCATAACAACTATCAACACACGTGGTCAAACAACGGTAAGAGTTCTCAACTCGTTTTCTTTGTGTACGGCTTTCAAAGACTTTTCCTACGCCGGATTCATTTCTTCTTATACCTTTTCAAGAACTGTTTTTCCATCGACACACATGCATACATCACACACTTCATCATTCCACGTACACACACGTTCAATAAACCTTATTTGAACTACTTCATTTTGTTTATTAATTATTACTCTGTCTTTTGCATGCAACATTGCTTGATTATACCTACACGTTTATAATCGGCGGAACACCACTCGGTCCCGTAACAATACTAATAATAAATATATGCATAATATATGTAATATTAACTTTTGACGACGTGTCGTACAAAGAGGTTTTCTTTTAGAATGTAAACATAAGACTACACGTGCGTGCGTTTGCAGAAATGTCACTTTCACTTTTACAATTGACTCGCTAATCATGTATGTATTGTGCTTCCATAGTTTAGTATCTCCAGAGAAATGATAAAAAATGCTAACTTACTACTAGCAAATAAGTATGCTTTTCGAAAGTACATATTATTAAGTTGGTATCAATGTTGTTGTTTTTTAAGATTAATAACAGTTAGGGATATATTATATGAAAATATTTTGAAAAGTTGGGAAGGCGTATTTTCAAAATAGATGTTTAAACTTCATCTTTGGCTAAATGATGAATTCGTTTAAATGGATTAAAATCTCTGAAAAACAATTTATTTTGTAGAAAAAAATTTCTTCTTCGCAATGCAATAGATTACAGTATATTTTATTCAGAAAAGGTAGTAAAAAATTGCAAAACATAATAATATTGCATTTATTTATACTTTTTAGTTGTGAATTTACGGACCAGTTTACCAAATTACGCCCCCATAAAATATAATAAAGTAAATCGAATGTTTTTCTAAGACTCTCTTGCTTTATATAACATTAAAATTTCGACCGACCTGGATATATTTCGTTCAGATTTCATAAAATGAAATAAGGGTCACGTAGAAAAAATATGTTCCCTAATATATTTTACGAAAATATAAAAGATAAATTAGTGCATAAGTATAAAAAATTTCGTGAAAATCTGATCATTACTTGATTTTTGCTAGATTTATTAAATACAGCGCATAAAAATTGGTTACTACATAGGAACGTTAAATAAAGGTGTATATAAAGTACACACGTTTTTAGTTTCTCATTTTCATTATTTTCGTACGCTGAAAATTTGTTTTAAAAATCATTAGCAGTTTATTTTATGTTTCTTCTTTTGAATGGTAAAAAAGTTATGATGATAATATAAACATATATTAAAGTTAAATCGTATTACATATAGGGGGGGGGGTAAATTCTATGGTTAGCTTTGGAGGTCCCTAGTTTACATCTATGAGTTTTCTATTTTCGCCATATATGCGACCGATTTCTATTATAATATCTTCATTCATGGAAAGTAAAATATAATACTTTGTAAACGTGTTTTTTATTTAATTTATTATTTTGTTCATTAGCACCTTCATATAATTTTTACTAATGTCTTATCTAAAATAAATTGTTAGTTAATTATAAAAATTTTGTTAATTAATGTATTCTTTCATTTTTAATTCACTAAATGTTATCCCTGTTTGTAATCTTTTCCTTCTTTCGTTAATTCACAAAACGCCATACATGTAAAGCTAAACCTTGCTAGTCGGCGACCTCTAGTATAGCCATATCCTTCCTTCGCCATTTTGTCTACAACATAATGAAAGTAATTCTTGCTTCTTTGGAAGAGAGGGAAACCATATGTCCGCAGACAGGTCTGTACTCAACATCCGAGCGAGGGGGGCCTGGGAATGCCGGATCTGGCAAGTCATAGACATGCCGAAAGACTTGCTTTTCTGGGTCGCTCTTTGACAGATGATCTTCCTTGGGTCCCTGCGGTCTGGAAAGCCTTCCGCGGCCTCATACCCGCCCCCATAGACCGAGGGGAGAACCGAAATTCCTCACCGAATGCCGAGTCGCGCTTAAGGCGACGACCGTGAAAGAGAAACGTCCGAGCACGCCTTTTACGCTTGCAGCAAACTTCAGCGACTCTGGGAGTATGTCGGAGAGGTAACGGCCCGCATCGATGCCGAGCATCCGATGCCCCTGAATGAAGCATTGGTTGTCCACAACGTAGCCCCGCCGTGGCCTAGGGAGAAAAGAATGGTTCTTCTAACCATCCTAGCCGTAGCGAGAATGGTGACGTGGGTTTCACGTCTTGACGAGGTCCATGGGGTTGAATCTGTTTCCGATCGTGATCTGATCGTCTACTTTAAACACCAGCTCAGAGTGAAGATCAGATGCGATTGGAGGAGATTACATCGCACGGAGTTCGATAGGAGGTGGGTGCACGATACTAGCTTGTGCATCCGTCGAGGCGCCAGGTATGAACACATGTTTCCTGCTTAGGCATGGCACACGCGGTCCTGGGTTCTACGGAACCCACCCCTCAAGCTTACTTTAACAAAGACCCTTAGCTAGTAGAGTGAATGCGTTCTGACCCTGTTTTTTGGTACTAGAGAGCCTCCAAAGATGCCCACTCCCCCACACTTTGTTTTGGCCCAGGTCTCTATACATCTTGGAGGACACCACCACCTATTCCCACATCCCATCCAGACGCACGTTATTTTTTACCCCCCCCCCTTCTTAATTCCTACTCCCAATTAGAGACTGACCTACTTGTTTTCAGAGCACCCGGAAAACAGTCTACCACTTAGCAGAGGTTTGGGAGAGTACTACTAACCATTTTCATATTTAAAAAAAATTGTAAATATTGTCCCACTCCCCCACAATGAATTTTGAAAATAAAATATATTTACACAAATTGGGGATCACCTAAGTAGGTCCAACCCACAGAGAGAATGAGGTATTTTGGTGAGAGAATCTAGCTAAGGCTAAAGTGCGCATAGACCAATTGTATGACCAACGAACCCCCCTCCCATAACGATTCGGGCCTTGTGCCTAAGGTGAATAGGAATATTTACATGCATTGTGTATTCTTATTTTATGTTAAAATATTTGCTGTAACCATTACTTTTAATTAAATAAAATCACATTTAGACATCCATAGATACATAACATCTCGCAATGTCTCACATGATAATGCTATTTTTCATTGACTGAAATTCCATGCATGTTCGTAGTTCTGACAAGTGGACCACACTTCTACTTATATCTTATATTATCGTTTAACTCAAATAGGTCACAAATGAGTAAGTAAACCAAAATATTGTTTTTCTTTAAAAATAATTTGTGACGTTTTAGTAATGTTTATCTAAATAACATAAGGATTAAAACCTTTAGTTCTTCATGAACCGGTATAATAAGCAAACAAAACAAGACGTTTAGGGCCAAACGGCAGTTATGTTAGTGACAGCAAACAGTTAATAGTAAACAATGAAGAGTTTACAAATTTTTTTTTTTAACATAGTTCACCCCAAACAAGACAGGCCGCCACTGTAGACGTAAGGGGCTACTGAGAAAAAGGGTGAGAGTTTTTTTGTTTCGGGGGGGGGGGGGGGGGGGGGCTACATTGGGAGCTGTGCAGCGAGATGTCTGTTTACATTAGTTTTAAATTTCTGCATGTCAGTACCGTCAGGAAAACAGGGAGCAGGGAGGGAGTTCCAGAGGCCAGCAGCACGAGGAAAGAAGCTTCTGGAGTAGAAAGCTCTTCGGCATCTTTGGAACTCCACAGTGAATGGATGGGATTTCGCAGATTGTCGGGTTGGTCTAGTGAATTTACGTTGTGGGGGTACTAGAGCAGCAAGCTCATCAAAGCACAATCCATTGTAAAACAGGCACAAGGAAGCAACATTGCGGCGATGGGACAGGGGCTGGAGCCTGGTGGACAGTGAGGAACCTACTAAGTTGGAGACTCTTTTTTTGACCTTGTCTAAGAGGAAGAGACTAGTGGATGATGCACCAGCCCAGATGTGGCAACAATACTCCATGCATGGGCAGATGGTGGCTTTGTAGAGATAATGTCAGGTGTGAGAAGTTTACTGGCACAGTAGAGGGAGCTCACCTTCTTTGTAGCAGCCCTGGCAATGTCTTCAATGTATTTGTTCCAATTCATGTTATCTGTGAAAGTTAGGCCAAGTAGTTTGAATGATGAACTCTCAGGTAGGGTGTTATTTGCGATGGCAATTGGTGGTTGAAGAGGTTTCTTGTAGTTATTGAAGGAAAGTAGCTTTGTCTTTGCGGCATTAAAAGTTACCATTAATAGTAATAAAGAAATGCTCTGCTGAGCTGGCCCCTGGTTGTCCTCCATGGCCATTCATCTAAGCAATATGACATAAATGCTGGTGTACCCCAAGGATTCATCCTTGGACCTTTACTGTTCCTGATTTTTATAAATGACCTCCGTGATGTCATTGAGACTGAGAGGGGAATATTTGTTGACGACACCATGCTCTACTCTCGTCATGTGGGCAAAACCGACGCGCACATATCTGAGACAATGGCTGAATCCTTAGAAAATGACCTCCAGTCTGTAGTGGATTGGGGTAAAAAGTCAGGCCCACAGACTTTGGAGGTGTCAAGGTTTTTTATGATGACTTTGACCTGAGATGGGGTGATGAGCAGGTAGTTCAGCCTTTATCAGTTGCCATGCAAACAATTTTGTTGTGATTTGATAGCAGGGTAATTGTTGATTGTCCATTGTTCATCACACTATTGTAGATTTTCCAGAAATCATGAGTTTCTGTGACTGAATGCGTTTTTTGGTTATCTCTGTATACCTTTTCTTTGCTTCATTTATCACTACTTTCTTGCCTCTATGAATTTCTGTCTATTCGCAGTTGACTTATGGCGGCCAAATTTTCGAAATGTCTTCTGCCTCTCAGCAATAGCAGTTGCACATTCTGAGGTGAACCATTGAGGAGACTTTGCATGGATGAAAAAAGTGAAATTTGTGGCAAAACTACAAAAGGTGCAAGACCTTGCTAGTTTCATTCTACTTTTTTCTGCACGGAGATGCACTTGCTCTTTACCTTGAGATGAATAATGAAGACCAGTTAGATGTGGAACAGATTGAGATGAGACTTGTAACAGAGTTCACCAAAGGGCCTTTTGAAGTGTATGAAAAACTGAAACGATTCAGGTGGACCGGAGAATTGGTGGATGTTTATGCCAATACGATCAAAAGATTGGCTTGATACATAGAGAGAAGGCTTGGGCATACGGCCAAACTTGCGTTAATTACAGGATTCCCAGACGACGTATCCATGGCACTGCAACAGCTACCTCATGTAAGGAGACTGGACGTCAGCAAACTGATACCGACTGCACGGCTTTTAGTTAGCAAAAGAATGTGAGAGACTAGGACGGTGGCAGCGATTGCACAAAGCATTACACTGAGAAGTGAGGTTCAAAGGAAATCATCAAGCATTCGATGCTTTAGATGTTGAGGACGTCATTTAATTAAAGATTGCACGGAGCCACCTAGAGCAAGAGTAAGGTTCTATGAGTGTGGAAAATTCGGACACATTGTGAGGTATTGTTCTCAGGCTCAGGGAAACGAGCAAGGGAGAGCTTCTGTACCAGTAGCTACCCCGGCAACAGAATGAAGGCGCAGTACGGGCCTCTTCCAATGATATAAGTAGCAGTGAATAATACTGTAATGACTACTTGTCGATACCGGATGCACCACTACTTTACTCAATTCCAAACTTGTGAGTGGGTGTGGCAGAAGTGGCATTGTGAAACGATTGATAGAAGGGACATAAAATGTAAGAGAGCCCGGCAAGTGGAAATAAAAGTATGTGGAGTGTGAATGAAAGTGGAAGTGATTATAATGAATCAGATGATCAACGTCATAATTGGAATGAATGTAATCAATGAGATGGGAGTTGTGACTATAAAAACAACCGAGATGAAGTTTGGAGACATACACTTTGCTGTAGCTGGCCATCAGCCGAATGTTTGCAAAATTAGAAGACAAAGACTTTAAGGCAGATTTTGATGGAAAGAAATGGACAGTGAGATAGAAATGGATGGGAGAGTGGAATGTTACAGAACAAAGTAAAGTATTACAAGAATTGCCTGGAGTGTGAGAAAAACTCAGAGTTTGAGAAGGATGTGGAAAGATGGATAGCGCACGGTATTCTCTTACATTAACATGGTCGAATGGAAAAAGTGTGTTAGCATTGATAGCAGTGTTCCAGGTCACAAAAGGTAAAGTCAGACGAGTATTAGACTTTTTGGAATTGAACCGTTTTGTAGCATGTCATACATGGAGCGACATGATAATGTGATGAAAAGATGAGAAAGTATGGCTTAGAAAAAAGAATGAATATAATCACATTAACGTGGTCGAATTAGATGCTGTTCTGAAAGGCATCAATTTAGCTATAAAATGGGGATCGAGAGAAATCGAAATAATTCAGTCAGTTGGGTGAACTCTACAGTGGAAGAGAACAGAAGAATACGAACCAGAGGTGATGGAGAGATGATTGTGAAACGAAGATTGGGAATACTTGGAGAGTTAATATCCGAATTTGGACTGCAAATAAAGGCAATGTGTGTACCTTCAGAGAGAAACAAGGCAGATACATTGACCCAAATAAAAAAAAAAACATTAGTTAGTTGAGAAGGAGGAAGTCTAGGAACCGGAGAACTGGAAGAGTAGCATGGCATGCACCACATATTTGGTGTGAAAAGTTGATCCACTTCTAAAACGAGAGGAAGTTCAGAAGGTGATCAAGAATTACGTTTGATGTCCATTAATCGATCCTGCCCCGAATATACACGATCCTGGTAAAATTGGGACTGCAAACAATTGGACAAGATTAGCTATTGATATAAAACACTATCGTGGGGGGCGCATACTTGTCAATGATTGACTGTGGACCTGGGAGACTTGCAATATGGAGGGAGCTACACGCGGAGTCGGCAGCTGCGGTTGCAGGGGAATTAGAAAAGGTAATGCTTGAACGAGGTCCAGTAATGGAAGGGATGATGGACAATGGCAGCGTTTTTCACTCAGAATTTCTCTGAACGATGCTAAAAAATTGAAGATAAGATATTATAGGGCAATATAAGATAAGATATGCGCGAGGAAATGGAATAGTGGAGCGACATCATAGGACGGTGAAAGCTAGATGAGAGATGAGGGATATAATCTGAAGAGGCCACATTCTGGTATAACATGGCACCCAAGGTCGCACAGAGAGAGGACAATGCCACATAGATCAAATTTTAATTATGAATGGAGGCACCCAAAAGATACATCCCCAGAAATCGATGAGAATCCAAATAGGAGAAAAGGTTTGAGTGAAGCCACCGAATGCACAATGTACGATGCAATGAAGAAGAGGAGTAATTACTGGAGTGCAATCCCCTAACAACTTGAACATCGATGGGATTCCACAGCACATTTTAGATTTAAGGCGTGTGGCTCATGTAAATGATGGAGATGTAAGCATCGAACATGAGGACAATGAAGGTGAGGCGGTTGCAAGGCAAAGGCCGCAGAGATTTGGCACACAGGATTATGTAATGTGAAATGATCTTTGATGATCATGAGGGCGTGTGATTTAAGATACAAAGAAATAAATGTTGCCTACAGTAAAAATGGAATAAAAAATAAAGAGTTACCTACTTTGAAGTGTGTGGACCGTTTCGCATGGAGGGCACTCGAAATTCAGAGAAAAAAGAACTTGTGTTCATGGTAGATTTTTATAGGTGGCATTCATTTGCATGTGAGGAGAGCGACTGCTTAAAGAAGGAGGAGCTTATTGGGAAGACAGCAGTTATGTTAGTGACAGCAGAGAGTTAACAGTGAACAGTGAACGGTGATATTTATATTGACAAGTTGCTTTTAATTCATTATCGGATTACATATTCTAAGCTTACCAACATAAGATATATAGCAATAATGTAGTTACTTAGATTTTATATTTCTTGTTTAATGTATTTTTAAAATATCTTTAAAAAATATCTTTAAAAAATATCTTTAAAAAAAAGATATTTTTGTCACGTGTATTATCGATCGTTTACATATGATATGAGTTTTCTATTTTCACTATATTTCAGCTCGATTCTTGTTACAATATTTTTTTTTATTAAAAATCAAATACTTTTCATACCTAGTTTTCATTTAAGTTATTATTTTTGTTCAATACCGCCTTCATTACCTGGAAGGTAAACTTTATATGAGCACTGATGATAGCCTCTTCAAGAAAGATTAATACTTTATGCATTTGGGCATTATGTATATCAGGAGATATGTGATTAAGGTAGGTCGAAACAATTATATGTGAATAAAAATTGTTTTTTAGTCTATTTGTGAAAATTTCTTTCCTACTTTGCTGTGGTTTTCATAATAGAAATATATTTTTATTACAGCTCTAGTTTTATACTATCGAGCTATTAAAAAACCTTTGTGTTATAAAAAATTATATTTAAAATTTAAATATAAATACATATATATATATATATATATATATATATATATATATATATATATATATATATATATATATATAAATTTTTATTTATACAAACATTATTGGTTACATATGTGCATACATGTTTCGGTTGCACTTTTCCAAGAAAGTCAACCTCATCAGACCAAGAATTTTTCAGGAATGGAGCCCATTCCTGAAAAATTCTGATGAGGTTGACTTTCTTGGAAAAGTGCAACCGAAACATGTATGCACATATGTAACCAATAATGTTTGTATAAATAAAAATTTATACTTATAAACAGCTCTACTTGGTATTGAGCACTTTTTATAAACACTTGAGTTTCTACAGATTTACATTTACAGAAACTAATGTACGATATATATATATATATATATATATATATATATATATATATATATATATATATATATATATATTTGTTACAAATGTAGGATGATCGTCCCGGATTAAAGAAGTAGAATAATGTATGTTTAAATATTTTATTAAAGCGAGCAGAGTCCATTTTGCGCCCAACAATTAGGTTGTATGAATGCATTTCATCAGTACGACAAATTGTCCCTTCAGAGGATTCAACCTCAACTTTTGTACAGGGGAGAGAACTTTTGTATTACAGCTTTAAATCGAAACAATTAATTATTCCCAAACAGAGTGCCCTCCCTTTAAGGGGGTCGATAATTATAATTTAATAATTAAATTTCATATTCACAGATAAGCGCTTTGTTTGTTTGATTGTTTGATTGTTTTGTTTTACCACATATCAACCCTTTTTTGGTCATTTAATGTCGAATTCGTTATTTGTTATGACTCAATATCTTAACATGTTTAAATATTTATAGATTAATTTGCTTTGTATGCATACATTTTTTAAACTATGATAATAAGTTTACAAAATAAATGCATATAAAGAAAATAGTCCACAAACGATAGATTTTATTTAATCCATAGATAGAACAATGACTGATACTACCATTCAGGGTCAGAATGTCAACTCAGGGATGATTTCATACTCCATAAAGCTCACAAATTGGGGCCTCACCACCGGAAGTAGTGCAATGTCCTACCCAGGATCGGGTTGGAGTAAACAGAGTTTGAGTAGTTGATAGGGTTGGAAAATTAGGTAGGCAAAAGCGAAACAAATCTTACAAATACAAAAAATAGTAAGGGCTGGAAATTATGGATTTCATAACAAGGGTGTTAAAGGCAATTTGGTGTACTGCCCAGGACCAATACACATAGCGAGTCTGAACTTGGCAGGCGGTCAATGCCTTCATTTTGTAAGTTACTGGGCGACTATTTCGATTCTCTCTCGATCAATGATTGTAAATTGTTCTGACTGATCAGTTACTTATGACACTTTGTATAGAAAGTCCTCCTTTATACACATTTGGTTGAAGGTGAGAGACAAAGGTCACCACAAATGTTGTCATACAAGTCTTTCATCTGTTTGAAGTAGCAAGACATTCGTTGGATGTGTACTATGTAAGAATTGGACTGGGCTTTTCTCTCTCCAACCACATTAGTCAGGGTTCGTTACCTCTCACTATTTACTGTATGGATTTTCACTGTTTACTGTATGGATTTTGGATTTTGTAAGCTGATCTTTTCTTCACAGTAATCTGGCAATTTTCGCATTAATATTTAAAATTCATCAACAATCAGGCAGTGGCATGCAGATAGATTTTGTGCTACACGGTATGAATTTTAATTGTATAGTCCCTGATGACTCACGGCCTAAAATATTAGAAAATATCATGAAAAAGAAAAAAATGTTACGTCCTATATAAACATGAAAGAAACGATTAAATGCTTGATTGAATGTAACATCTCTCTCCTGAATTTTTGATGGAACCGATATTCTCGCCATAAACAAAGAATCAACAATATGCCTACGTTTTAATACAACTGCAACATGTTGCATTTAAGAGACACCTGGTTTGCTTAATATACGTTGCAGCTTTACTTACATCTAAAGATAAGTATTATCCATAATGTTATCGATCAGTTATTGTTTAAAAAATCAGTCATTTGGAAAATATTCTCTCAAAATTCAATTCAAAATATAATAAAGTGTTATGGAAATCGGCATTATTAGATTTTTTGAAAGGAATCTCAATGAATATATTGCAAGTAAAACCAGATAGCAAGGTATACAATATATGCATTGATATGGCTTTCCAAAAAATATGATTAATAATATGTTTATTGCTTAAATGGAAAAGATGCTGTAAACGTAATTAAACTGAGACACGGATGTTCCCCAAATCATTAACTCTCCAATTTTCTCCAACAAGTGGCTTCGGCTCTCCACATTTTAATATATATAGTTTTGTTTGGCATAGAGTATTTATTTGCATAACATTTTATTACACAAAATTTTGCACATGGCCACAAATTGTTTATGGGGATGCTGGTCATCACTATCTGAACCTTACTTTAGCTAGTCGCAATTGTTGACTCAAACATGTGAGGCAGTGTGACCTTTTAGCTTCATTAACATTTGCCACAAAGAGAAAGATTGTTTGTCTGATGACTTTCTAATAGAAAGTCATCAGGTTGAAGTGTTTTATAATAATTTTTTTAACTAATAACTAAGAATAAAATTTAAAAAATTACTTAACACTTAATAATTTTTTTAATTATAACTAAGAATAAAATTTAAAATATTACTTAACACTTAATCATTTTTTTAACTAATAACTAAGAATAAAATTTTAAAAATTACTTAACACTTATTTTTTTTACTAATAACTAAGAATACAATTTTAAAAATTACTTAATACATAATAATTTTTTAACTAATAGCTAAGAATAAAATTTTAAAAAATTACTTATAACTTAATAATTTATTTAACTAATAGCTAAGAATAAAATTTTAAAAAATTACTTATAACTTAATAATTTATTTAACTAATAACTAAGAATAAAATTTAAAAAATTACTTAACACTTAATAATTTATTTAACTAATAACTAAGAATAAAATTTAAAAAATTACTTAACACTTCTACCCGGTCATGACTGACGGAACGAGAACAGTGGATTAAATAAAAAGTTCAGTTCGAAATTCCATACATGCTCCTGAGTTCGACATAAATATTCCCAAATTTGACTATTAACTCAGCAATCGGCTTCCAACATGTCATAGTAGTTCTAGACATGGATAATGAAGTTGATGCGCAGAGTTAAAAATACAGTCTGAATCTTTATGAGGAAGAGGAAGGGGAAGAAGGGGGAGGAGGAAGAAGAAGAAGAAGAAGAAGAAGAGGTTATAGAGAGAGAAGATAAAGAAGAAAAAGGTGTAGATAGAGAATAAAAAGAACATCAATAGCTTACAGAGAAAGATGAGGAAGAAGAAGAAGAAGAAGAAGAAGAGAACATAGAGAGAAGATTCTTCTTTTCTTTAGTCCTTTGTGCATCTCACCTTTGTTGCGTGTGCCTGGTTGCTGATAATCAAAATTGTTTGACATTTTTAAAAAAGGCAGACAAAATTATGTATAGAGTGGGCACTAGTGGTTTATTGAGTCGAACTCTGTTATAAAACATCTTAGCTGAATAATTAAAATGGTGTTGGTTAATCGTAGCATCTGGTTAGTTGTATCACAGTCATGATCGCATAATGGACAAAGAGAGATAGAGAGAAAGACATACCTGAGAGAGAAGGCGAGTGAGATGATTGTTAAGGGCAAAACTTTTAAGTTACTTTGTCACATATTGGAAAAATACGCAACAAAAATGAAAATTAATTCACAAACTAAAGAAAAGAAAAATAATTTGCCACATAAACTGTGTTTTAGTTGCGAGCAATTGCATTGGTACAAAGATTGTCCATATAACATTTTTTTAAAGTGTTTTAATTACGATCACATCGGAAACAAAAGTATGCACTGCAGAGTTAAAAATAATATTGAAAAAAAGCTTTATTAAAGTGGTAAACGTTGAAAAAAATCAAAAGTTTGTGTAAGTAAGAATATCGAATAAAAATATTAAATTACAACTTGATTCCGGCTCATATTTGTCGATAATAAATATTCAAACGTGGAAAAAAATGGGAAATCAACTTTGATGATAACTTAAAAAATATAGCTAAAAACGTCACTGGTTAACAAATAAACTTTGAAGGCGTGCTAATCGCTAACGTTACAATAAAAGGAAAACAAAATTGAAATTGAAAATGTGTGTGGTGAACAACTCAAACAACCTCTTAAACACGGATTGGATGGGGAAATTTCAATTATGGAATATGTCCTTAAACTCCTTCTGTCACAATATTGAAACTTTCAATGCCGAAGCAGAGAGACTAAACAGAGAATTAAAAGAAACTTTTTCGGAAGTTTTTTTCTGGTGGACTGGGAAGATGTAAAAAAATGACTTCCAAGTTTGAATTAAAGCCAAATATTTAACCAGTTTTTAAAAAGAAAAGAAATGTTCAATTCGCGTCATTAAATAAAATTAACAACAAATTAAATAGACTCAAACGAAAAAACAGGGAGTATTATCGAAAGTAGAGTACAGCGAGTGGGCTTCGCCTACAGTCTACGTAAAAAAAAGTAAAGAGATCTGTTTTTGCGCAGACTTCTCCACAGAATCGAACTACGCACTAAAGGATTATCACTGCATAGTCCAGAAAATACATTCGCTAAACTCAACGGAGGAATTTTTTTTCAAATGCTGATTTTAGTGATGATTATGTACAAATACCTGCGGACGAGGAGTGCTCAAAGCTAGCGGTTTGTACAAATTCGAACGATTACCATTTAGGATTAAGGTTGCACCAGCCATTTTTCAACAAGTAATAGACACATTGTTTAACAAACTGGAATTTGCGACAGCCTACCTAGATGCCATTCTAGTGATCAGCAAAAGCACCGAGCAACACAAATCGCAAGGGAAAAATGCGATTTCTTGCATGGAAAAAAAAAAATATCTTGGTTAAATTATATACAAAAATGGTAGAATACCAAACTCAGCGAATGTGTTAAAAATATGCCGGCTCCAGAAAACGTATCGTCACTGAAAAGATTTCCTGGTTTAGCAAACTATTAGAATGTGTTTATTTCAAACATGCACAATTTGCGAGCTCGACGACAGAATGCAAGGAGGTATTTAAAAAAAAAACCATCCTCACATCAGAATTATTTTTTGACGTACTACAATCTAGATCTCGAAATCATTGAAGCTACTTATGCTAGCTCGTACGGCATTGAAGCTTGCATATTACACAAAATGGAAGACGGATAGTTAAAACCTATCGGCACGCGTTTCGTACATTATTACCTGCAGAAAAAAGTTATTCAGAAATCGAGAAGGAAGCATTAGGTATTATTTTTGTAGTCACCAAATTTCATCGTTTTGTTCACGGAAGACATTTTGTGTTACAAACCGATCATAAACCAAACGCTAACGATGTATGAAACCAACTACTGAAGTAACAATTATTTTTTTACATGAATTGTTCGCCCGGTTCGGAGTCGTTGACTGTATTATATCGGACAATGGAACTCAATTCACGTCTCGTGAATTTGAAATACTCTGTCAAACTTTTGTAGTAGAGCATATCACGATCGCGCCATACCATGCGAGAAGAAATGGTCAAGCAGAACGGTTCGTGGATACATTCAAAAGAACGCTTAAAAACAAGGGTTAAACCTGCTGAAAAAGCCATTCAAGAATTGTTGCAGGTATATAGGATGACTCGAAATAACAATGTTCCATCTTCCATGGCGCTAGCAGAAGCAATGTTTGTGAAGAAGATTAAAACCATGTTTGATAGACTATTGCCAACTCATACGATACTTCAAAATTGGAAAAAAGTTTTCATTCGGATGTTCAAAAACAATAAATCTTACTGGGAAACAGGGATAGTAGATAAACGGATTAGAAACATGATTTACATAGTAAGGGGACCCAAGTTTACCCATACACATGAACCAGATAAGGAAACGATATTCAGATGCTGCCTAAAATAATACTCTAGAACAGGGGTTCTCAACCTGGGGTTCACGAAACCCCAGGGGTTCACAACAAGATTTTTAGGGGTACTTAGATAGCTGATGAAAAGGGTATTTTAAATAGTAATACTTGCGGATTATGAAATTCAGTGCCTGATCCTTCATAAAGTTGCTTTCATTATTGGTTTAGAAAAAACATATATCAATATATAATTCAAAAAGAAAAACAGTAAATATATTATATTAATAATAAAAAAATTAAATGACCAAAGAAACGTTAGTGATTTGAACAAGCACTCTTCAGAGTGTGATACCGAGCACTCAAACCTATATGAAACGGAACACTGAAATGTGTTCGAAGATATTGAATATATCAATATTCAATAAATACATGCTATATGTAACAAGGGCTAAAAATTGCAAAAATAATTTTTAGTTTTAGGGCAAGCTTTATGATTCGCGATAATTTTTATAATTATGCTACGCTGTTTCCGAGTAGGCTGATCAAAATTAAAACAACTAACAAAATTGACCTTTTAATTTTTATTACACTTTCCTTTGGATTCCATTTCCGAAATAAATTCAGGATTTATATTTTTTTAAAGTAAATTTTTTTCGTAAAAAGATATGAAGTAACAGGAATAAGTTTAAAGATAAATCAGTAAAGAGAGTGTATTTGAATGACAAAAAGGTGTAATGTAATTGGATGACAAAAGTATGTAATTGAATGAAAAAGGGTGTAAATGAATGAAAAATGCTATATATATATATATATATATATATATATATATATATATATATATCATTTTTCATTCATTTACACCCTTTTTCATTCAATTACATACTTTTGTCATCCAATTACATTACACCTTTTTGTCATTCAAATACACTCTCTTTACTGATTTATCTTTAAACTTATTCCTGTTACTTCATATCTTTTGAATGACAAAAAGGTGTAATGTAATTGGATGACAAAAGTATGTAATTGAATGTAAAAGGGTGTAAATGAATGAAAAAATGCTATATATATATATATATATATATATATATATATATATATATATATATATATATATATGATAAGACTTTGTGGCATAATACACACTGTTGATATATATATATATATATATATATATATATATATATATATATATATATATATATATATAGCATTGAAGAGACAATATTTATTATTCATAATGAATTTAAGAAATTAAAAAGATGAAAGGGCATTATAATAATAATTATTCTTAGTAAGTCGCACTCCCCTTATCATCTCAAGATCTTAGAAACAATTTATATTAAGTCCTTGAGACCTTCTCTTTGCAAACAAAGAGAAAATCTCCTCGGGCTTAATGTTGTTTCTATTTGACTGAACTTTTTTTCTTTTTTTTTTTTGATATTTTTTTAATATTTTTTTTTTTTATACCCCTTTCCCTCGCTATAATTCTCATAGCATCTTTTTATATTTTTTATACATTACCTCGATATTTGGCTCTGTTGAGCGAGGTACGAAACCGGTCAGCTGCCCTTTCATCTTTTTAATTTCTTAAATTCATTATGAATAATAAATATCGTCTCTTCAATGCTATTTTAAAGTTTTGTACGACAAAGAAAATATTTAAATATATATATATATATATATATATATATATATATAGCTATAGAAAAGTTCTCTCTTTTTTCTATAGCCAAATATATATATATTAGGCTATAGAAAAGTTCCTCTTTTACTATTTGAGACATCATCAGCGAAAAAACATTCAGTATGGATTCACTGCTGTCAACAAAAATGGGATTGATTGTCAACAGTGTGTATTATGCGACAAAGTCTTATCAGTGGAGTACATGAAACCTACCTTTCTAAAACGTCATCTAAACAGTTGTTATCCAAATTTTAAAAGTAAAAATAATTTTTCTTCAAACAAAAGGGAGAAGGACTGAAGCGAGCATGCTTTGATCGTTCAGGACAATTCATGCAACAAAATGAAGCTGGTTTGCGTGTATCCTACATTGTTTCACTAAGGATTGCAAAAGAAAAGAAACCTCACAACATTGCAAAGTTAATAGTCCCTTGCTGCAGAGACATAATATGGTGTGTTATTGGAAGTGATGCTGAGCAGAAGATCACATCAGTACCTCTCTCAAATGATACTGTTCATCGGCGAATAGTAGATATGTCTGACGATATCAAGCAACAAGTAATCATTGAAGCATCCTTGGGAAAATTTGCAATCCAGCTGGATGAGTCGACTGACGTGGCTGCTTGTGCCCAACTTCTGGTGTTTGCATGATATGTCAGTGGTCAAGAGTTCAAAGAGGAGTTCTTGTTCTGTCATACATTTAATTTAACTACAAGAGCTGAAAACATTTTCAATCAAGTCTCATTGCTTTTTGAGAGAGAAGGATCGTCTTGGAATAATGTATGTACATGCACAACTGACGGAGCACAATCAATGTTTGACCATCGATCAGGGTTCCCAGGAAAAGTGAATCAAGTGAATCCTAAAACAAGGCATCTTCATTGTATGCTTCATAGATATGCTCTGGCATCTAAAACTCTCCCAGCTGAGTTGAAATCAGTACTTGATGATGTAGTGCACATGGTAAATACTATCAAATCAAGTGCTCTAGAGACAGGATTGTTTTCCCTACTGTGCCAAGAGTTTCGATGTGTTACTCCTTCACACTGAGGTTTGCTGGTAGTTGTGGTGGAATGTGGTAGCAAGAGTAGAATCATTGAAGGAGGAGTTCGCTAAATTCTTCATATGTGATAAAAAAAAAAAGTCGCATGAAACTGTGGGACAGCCAGTGGCTTCATAAGCTGACGTACCTGAATAACATATTCTTATGCCTCAACTCATTCAACGTATTCCTTCAAGGCCGCTTTGCCACAGTAATTGATTTTACAGACAAACTAAAGTCATTTGGAACATTGGGAAGGCAAGGTGAAAGATGGAAATCTAAAATATTTGTAATACTGATGTTTTTTCTGAATAAAAATTTGAATAATTTTATAATATCCTTTGCAGAATTATTGTAGTATAATGAGTTAGTCAATAAATTACCATTATGTTCATTGTCACATTATTGGGGATTCGGGAAGATAGTTTTATAACTTAGGGGGTACTTAACGGGAAAAAGGTTGAGAACCCTAGCTCCGTATCGACACATTTGAGATTCCACAAACAGGTTCTGAACAGCGAATATCAAAAAGAAAACGGAAGATTACGGACTTCATTGGAATAAACACTAAAAGAAACGTATTGATTCCATAGGGAGCAAGGCTAAAAAAGGGTGTGTTATGGTGTGATTGTGATCTACCCCTTTTCGTGACTATATGAGCTCTTCTAGACTCTATGTATAGAGGAGCTTACAACAAAGTCTCAAAGCAATCTCAGTCTTTCTGTAACATACTATTCTGTACTTCTTTAAATATGCACTCTTGTAAATATATCACTTATTTGATGTCTTATTTGTTATCGACCCTTCAAAGTCACAACAGTTTAATAAGCTTTACTCTTAAGAAGCTTCTCCTTGCGGTCGCAACAGAAACTGTAATAGTAAAAAAACAGCTGCAGATCAATAACAACATTTGGCACTGTTTCTTGCACTTGCCACAGATGAATCACTCTCAGCCATTCAATAGCCGATTATTCGATTATCACTTTTAGGCTTATATAACTTTCCTACTCGGAAACTACCACAAAAAGTCCCGAAGATGAAGAAATTCCGAAGGCGACATAGAAACATCGAAGTCCACAGCATATTCTTTGCCGAGACTATTTAATTTTTGTTGCAACTCTTCCTCAGTATCTTCTAGGATTGCTGGTGACAATAATCCAACAAGTACAGAACGCAAGTGAAACATGGAGTTAAATCTTTCTTCCAGTTCAGTAAAGATCTGAGTATGACATTCGTATAGATCTCTTTCAACTTCTTGCTGAAGCGTTTGATCAATATCATCTTCAATTTCCCCAGGTAGCTTTCTTTTTCTTCTAATCTACTTTTCAACCGGAATTCACATTTCTTCGCATTTTGTTTAACTTAGATTAATCGATTCAGACACTAGAGCATCCCTGCTTCAGTTGAAGAAAATTTTGGCTGCTTCCATGTGGATTATGCAGACATCCAAACCAGTGCCCGGTTCTTGTACTTGCTTTTGGATCAGATTTATTTCTTGTCGTATTTTTTCTCAGAAATACAAATGCGACACAAAAGAAATGCACGTTAGAAATAAATATCTAGAATAATTAAATCTTATAAATAATTGTTACTCTTTGGTAGGGCTAACAAGACGTTCAGGCCACCCTGTACTTCCATCAAGTTTACTACCCCCCTATAATATTTGCTACTGGCCAGATATAAATATCATCTAAAAAATACACCCAGCCCAGGTCATTTTGTTTTAACATGATTCAAATAAGTCCGCAAATCAAGAGTATTTAAATCTCGAGATTATTCAGTGTTGCCCTATAAAGTATATTTAATCAAGAATTTTCAGTCCCCAACATTAAACTACAGGAGTGAAGCGACGTACGGGTATTGTTAATATTTATATATTTATGTATTCTGGAATACTTCGTGAATAAGTTAATTAAAAAAACAGCAACATGTTACGTTAAAGCTATATGCGAAACGAACTCCCCACTGTAAGTTCTCAAATAAGTTTGTGTGTGTGTGTTTTATTTGCTACTACCATAGAGTTTGAACCAAACTGTTTTTAAAGTTTTTTTTTGCCGGTAGTGAATCTGTATTTGTTTTTAGTCGCCGATTTGTTCTTCATCAACATCAATATACTAATCAAATTCTGTTAAATATTTTATCTGATAGTTCCCAAAAATGCAATCTTCAGTTCTTTTTTAACCATTATTTCTGAACTTATCTAATTCCAATTAAAAAGTCTACCGAGAGAATGTGGTTTTTGACTTCTGTTTTTGAAAAGTTTTTTTTTGTTACTATACATGTATGTTGACTGTGTCATTTGACCTTTATATTCGTTTGTTATTTCGCTCGTATACTCAGTGACTCCATGTTTACGTACTATTTAAAGGTCACTATCATATAGTTTTATTTTACGTTTGCACCAACATTAGTCTGACATAAGGCCTCTGGCTCTGAGTGTTTTCCTTGCTGATTGGATTACATAAAAGAAGCACTTTCCCACAATATGTAAGTAAATCGTTCTGACTGATTAAACTACTCAATTCATTGATCTTCTTCAGGCTGACTTTTTTATATTTTCATCACATCCACATTTTTTTTTAATCATTCTCGCATTATCTCTATCTATATAAAGTTAGGTATCTTTATATGTTTATATATTTGTATATACAGGATCCATGCTGAAACTAATTAACCGATCATTGTGAATTTTGGAACATAGCTGCTAGGCATAAGAGGGTCCAAATGTGGGCTACATTTAGTTTAATTTAGTTTTATACAAAAGGAGTAAAATAAATATTCCTTAAATTTCAATTTCTTTGGAGTATTTTAAAGTGTTTTTATGGGGCATAATATTGGCACAACCTCCCATTTGAAGATTCAAATATTTCAGATTTGCATTGAATTCGACCCATAGTCATTAGACGCCAATTAAGCAAGATTCCTTAAATTTCAATTTCTTTGTAAGAACCCTTAAGCTTAATCCTTAAATTTTAGACATTTTCTAGAATCAAAATCATGTAATGGATTTTGATCAAAATTGGAACAAGGATTTTATGGACATAAGGTTTATTAGCATTATATGTTGGTTTTAATATCAGTAAGGGAACATATAAGTGGTGCAAAACTATGCTGTTCGTGGAATTAGTTCTTCTTGTTATCTATATGTTATGCTTCTTTTAATTATCTTCTAAAAAAAGACATTGCACTAAACAGTTACAATACCAACACAAGATAAATATACCGATCAAAATTTATTAAATATTTCATCCAATAGTTCCCAAAAATTCTCGTTTTATTCCTATTTTTACCATTTTATTCCATCTTGTTTATACATAAAAATCTTTTACGGTCAAATGTCAACTTTGCACTACTTATGAACTCAAACGAATAACATTATTTACGTTTTAGACATTTGAATTCTAAAGTAGTGATTTGAATTCTCATTTATTCGGCTCACTTCAAATCGCTTGACACTTTTGGTAAAAATTTGTGTATCTGAATTCTGTCGTGTGTCTTTCGTTGTACATTTTTCTTACCATCTGCCTCTCACCCTGCATTAAATGCAAGACGTGCTTGTATTTTTTATAGAATGTCTTTTCGATCAAGGGACGTGCAAGCAAGCTGCACATCATCTCAAATATATGACAATAATAATAAAAAATAAAGTGATTAAATAATCCAAAGAAGGCTTGATATGTCATAAAACAAATCAATCAAACAAAATAATGCTTAACATAAGGTATTTATAAAATGCAGTGCAGTTTTATTAATATATTCTATAAATAAAGGCCTTATTCCAAACTACCCAAATTATATATATATATATATATATATATATATATATATATATATATATATATATATATATATATATATATATATATAGAGAGAGAGAGAGAGAGAGAGAGAGAGAGAAGAAAAAAGAGTGATAAATATGCGACGATTGTCCAAATTTATTTCAAATTTCAATTGTTCAATGCAGGTGTATTCAGTAATAAACTAGTGTTTATTATTTATTCCTTAAGCCAAGGCTTTTCAAAGATCGAGATCTTATCATCAGAGGAGAAATACAGATAAATAAGTTGGCTTTCGAAAAAACCAAAGTTCAAATATTTGAAAAATATATGAAAAATATTATTTAAAAAAACGCAGTGAAAGAAAAGTTCCGTAAAAAAGATATGTGGTTTGTCCGGGTGGTAAATTTCCGTTGAATAGATGTCCGATGAATTGTAGAAAGCGAAAAAAAACCTTTGTGTAGGAGCAGTGTGGAGAAAATGTTCAAATATAAGTAAATCCAAACGCACTTAAAAGGAATTGAAAAGAGAAAAGCTGGCCATTCTTGATAACTTCCTGGGCCATAAAAAAGGCAAAAAAAGAAAGAAAGAAAGGAAAGAATAATAAACACTAGCTTATTACTGAATACACCTGCATTGAACAATTGAAATTTGAAATAAATTTGGACAATCGTCGCATATTTATCACTCTTTTTTTCCTATATCTCTACAATTGCTCTATCTCGTATATTGAGCTAAACCTCTTCACAATAGGTTCCATCTACTAAAAGTTTTACTTTTGGTTTATATTTGATCCATATATATATATATATATATATATATATATATATATATATATAAAGAAAAGCTAGTCGGATTATCGGAGTTAAACTTTAAACATGACATAAATGCTAGTGTACCCCATGGATCCATCCTTAGACCTCTACTGTTCCTGATTTTCATAAATGACCTCCCTGATGTCATTGAGACTGAGATAGGAATATTTGCTGACGACACCACACTCTACTCTCGTCATGTGGGCAAAACCGATGCGCACATATCCGAGTCAATGGCTGAATCCTTAGAAAATGACCTCCAGTCTGCAGTGGAATGGGGTCATAAATGGATGGTAATGTTTAATGCCGCAAAGACAAAGCTACTTTCCTTCAATAACTACAAGAAACCTCTTCAACCACCGATTGTCATGGCAAATAACACCCTGCCTGAGAGTTCATCATTCAAACTCCTCGGCCTAACTTTCACAGATAACATGAATTGGAATAAATACATTGAAAACATTGCCAGAGCTGCTACAAAGAAGGTGGGCTCCTTCTACCGTACCAGTAAACTTCTCACACCTGATATTATCCGATATCTCTACAAAGCCACCATCTGCCCATGCATGGACTATTGTTGCCACATCTGGGCTGGTGCATCATCCACTAGTCTCTTCCTCTTAGACAAGATCCAAAACAGAGTCTCCAAGTTGATAGGTCCCTCACTATCCACCATGCTCCAGCTCCTGTCCCATCGCCGCAATGTTGCTTCCTTGTGCCTGTTTTACAATGGATTGTGCTTTGATGAGCTTGCTGCTCTAGTACCCCCACGACGTAAATTCACTAGACCAACCCGACAATCTGCCAAATCCCATCCATTCACTGTGGAGGTCCCCAGATGCCGAAGAGCTTTTTACTCCAAAAGCTTCTTTCCTTGTGCTGCTGAACTCTGGAACTCCCTCCCTGCTCCCTGTCAGTACCGTCAGGAAACTGACGGTACTGACATGCAGAAATTTAAAACTAATGTAAACAGAAATCTCGCTGTGCAGCTCCCAATTTAGGTTGACCCTCCCCAAACTTTCACCCTTTTTCTCAGTAGCCCCTTACGTCTACAGTGGTGGCCTGCCTTGTTTGGGGTGAACTATGTTAAAAAAAATAGCATTGAATCTGGCAAATTGATTTTTGATTCTGACTAGCCAGTCATTCACCTAAATTCTTAGTCTGTGTTCTTTACATAAAATTAAAAAGAATTCCAATCGATTGTATCGATTACATATTCTATCCGACCTGATATTGTGACAATGTTGAGCAGACCTATGGAGGATAAAAACAAAAATCCACACTAGTATGAATTAGAAGTGAGTCTATAAGGGTCGACGATCAGAATATCGTGCTAGTATGAATTAACAAAACCCGATAAAAGCCGATGACGGCATCAGGCGGTTTAGGACGACAGTCTAGATTGTCACTATTCTACCAATGCATAAAAGAGATGTGGTTGAAACGAAATAAGAATTGCTGTAAGAAAGCGGATGGGTTGTTCTTTTTTGATAACGGGCACAGGGATTGTGGGGGATAAACATGTCTTGCCTGGCGGGGAAAGAATATAATTTTTCCTCCCTGGGTCGTAGCTAGACACGGGACAGGTGTGATTTGAACCGATAAGTCCCCCCCCCCCTTCAAGCATCTAGTCAACAGGTTGGTTTCGGTTGACGTAAGTTGGGAGGACTTACAGCCATTGGTGGAATTACATTTTCTCGGTTATCTGTGAATGAGTCTCTCTGAGACGGACCCTCCCCTCCTCTCACTAGGATGGGAGGGCGATTGAGAATCCCCATTATGGCAGGGAGAAGTTAAATGAATAAAAAACATTTCTTTTCTTTTGTTCGCTAACAGAATTCTGTTAGGAGAGGAGCAGGCCAGTTACAACTGATTTCGATATAAGGCGAAGTGTAACAGGCTTCGGAGACTCACTTTTGCTCACCACCAGAGTCCACGTCGGTGGGAGACAGACTCCCCTCCAAACTTGGTGTTGGGATTTTGCTGGTCTGAGACACAGAGTTAGAAGAGACTAGACTCGTTTTTTTCTCGTCCATCGAATCAACGTCGCTCTGAGACGGCCCCCCTAGACTTGGGCGCAATCTTGCCCAAAACCTAAAATCGCCCAGAAGTATTTAGAACGTCGGTCCAAAAACACAGAGTCAGGAGTTAGAAATTATAGAGCTACTATTCTGCTTAAAATGACATTTCGCTTCGCAGTGGTGCTAAGTTGATGACCCAACCCGGATAATTACTCACTGATCTATAATATGATTAGGAACAGAAGATAATCCAAGTCTGAAAAGATTTTATGTGAGAGGGGCAAGTACTGATTATGGTAAAGGAACCATAAAATATCTTTTAACAACCTAGGAAAGAAGAATGACATCTCATTATCCAAATATATATGGTCCCTAAAGACGAACAATAGAGTGCCTGTACTGAAATGGAGTATCCTGAAGAAAGCTTCCACATATTTCCTTTGTTTAGCTATTATTACGTTTCCAGGAAGAGATTAATTGTTAAATACAAAAAGATGAAGTGGGTATTAGTTGTAGACATTTCAAACAATTCACCTTGAATAAATATAGTAGCAACCAAGTGAATTTATCATAACAATAACATCCCATAAAAAAACCTGAAAAATCATCATTAGCTAATATAAACATGTTATCTAATTTAACATGGCAACAATAATCTCACTAGTTAAGTATGTAATGAATATCAGTCTAACTCCTTTACTAAACGTAATTAATATTAAATAAATGATTAAGTAAATTAGTAAATAGTTAAATAAATAAATTACCTGCACTAAATAGTTATATATGTTAATAATATAATAGGTTTGTAGATGCATAGTATATAAAACTAGCGGGTACCCGTCGCCCAGCGTTATCCGGGATAAATGTAAGAGAATGAAATAAAATGTGTAAGTTGCCAACCGAATGCAAATAGGTCACAACGGATAGTTCTAATGTAAAGAAACAAATGTCGCTTGTGAATTGTGGAAAATCTATGTACCCAAGTACACGTTGATTTTGGAGTGTAACAAACATACAAATTGCCACAGTGTAGAAGGATATCTCCAGTGTAGAAGGATATCAAGCGGTCACGCTTCTACAGAATTTGAACTGACTTTTGCCAAACTAAACTAAAAACTTTGATTAGGATTAGGGTTATTTTAGTGCCCCCCACCCAAAAAAACAATTTGGTTCCATTTCTGTAGAAGTACGGAGTGTTTTTTTGTAAATAAATAAAACGTAGAATTACTTTTATATTTTTATTCTTAAGTCGTGTTTTTGTTTTGTTTTTAAGCAAATTGTTATTGCTATTTTTTTTAAAATTTAAGTTTATTCAAATAAAATTTACCCCCTGCCACCCTCCCAAACTTCACGAAATATATATATCACTAAAGAAAAAATTAAAAGTTATAATTGTGGTTAACTGACACCTAAAACGCTGGGATGGCGGGGCATTTTACGTAAAAATTTATGCGTGAAGCTTATTTCCAATATTTTTTTTAATTATATTAATTTTATCTAATCTCCCAATTGCAGCAAGGTGTTTACTGTGTACATGTAATCGACTAAAAAATAGAATCTAATTTTCGAATAAATAAATCAGAACAAAGTTAGGTGTTTAAATATTGGAAAGACAAATAATACTTTTTGGTTTCTTCTCGAAGGTTTAATTTTGTTTAAAATGTGACATAGTAATGTGGCGAACGATTTGATGCGTAATATCGATGTAAGCTTTGTGTTATAATGGGACGCATGTGATGATGGACGTACAGAGAGATCGCTTAACTTGCGCGATTTGTAACGGAGTCATCTCGTGCAATTTTGGTGCGATGTTTTCTCACGATTCGCGGTGACAGTTGATGAGACCTCGGGTCGAGGGTTGGGTCCCACCTATGCGTTGATCACGAGATTTCGTAACGTCACAGTTTTCCCGGTGAGAAAACTGCAGTGAGATTTCAGTTCTTGACAGGAAGCCGACTAGTCAAGTCGCCTTAGCCATGTAGCGATTAAATAAGATAGGGGAATTCAGATCTCCAAAAATGAGAGCCAGACGATGTCCCCCTCCTCCTTCTCTTGTAAGTGATTAAGTAATTAGTTAATTAACTAGCGTAAGCTTCTCTCTCTCTGTTTCAACGAACTTGCTTCGGTGTTGACAAGCTAATAAATGAAATAAATGGCTCGGAACTAAAAGAGAAGGATTGTTATATTTTGTTATGTGTAGATTGATTTCAGTTACAGAAAGAAACCGCCGGCACAAAATTGTGACAACGACAAAGCGTCTGCAGAGAGTGATGGCGGCGACGGGTCAGCTGCTAACAATAGCAGCTAGGGTGCAGACATTTAAAGCAGAAAGAGAAAAGACAGCAAGAAGAAAGGAAAATATAATTCCCGAATTGGGTTTACTGCTGTGTCAGCTGAAAGGGAGAGATTGAAGACGGGACCGACTGGCAAGACCACTCGACGTCGCCCGGATCTTGAAACGACATATCGTCCCGTTAGCAAGCGATGCCGTTTGCTGGATCAACAAAGGAGCTGTTGTACTACGCCAGATTCCGACATACGAACGTATTATAAGCCAAATATTCAACATTTGCTGTGATTGAATGTTTTAAAAATCATGAAACAGTGCAACTTGATTACAGTTCCTTGTGAAGTAATTACCAACCGGTGTTTGAGGAGGGTAAGAGTTATTAATTCATAGAGAGAAATTAGCATACTACCCTCTTTTTGGTTCCATTAGTTGGCATGAAAGTAATATTTTTGGTTTAGCTTATAAAACTAATTTATAGTTTCTTAGAAAATGCTCAAAGATAGTAGGTGAGTTAAATTACGTGTTTCGATGCGTTTAGCGAATTAGTCTTATAGTCTACTTTAACAGGAGGGGAACATCAACTCCATTTTATATATATAGATAAATAATTAAATAAATAGATAAATAAATAAATAAATAAATAAAAAGTCCACAGTAAATAGTTATAAATAAAATATAATATTATTTTGAATAAAACTTGTTTCAACTTTATTATAATATACTTGTGTAAAATAAATAAAACAGTAAAGGTTAACTAAAAATTATAGAATTTCAGAGTTTTCAATTCTGTATTGTTCCGTTATGTTGTTTGATTTTTGTGAATGTAAGTTTGCATACATATTTATGTAATTATGGTTATAGATGTGTTGATATATATTTGTGCACATGTTTGCTTAATTGTTGTTTTTAACAGAATTTTGTATGTGCCGGTGTGTTTCTTGTGATGTATGTTTGTGTACTTATATGATTATTTGAAATATTGTAAGTTGACAATTTAACTCGTGCTTTCGGGTTGTTTAAATAATAAATATTAGTTAATGAATAAAATGGAGAGGTTTGAAAGACATCAATCTAAATTTCTTATTAAATGCAGTTAACATAAGTAAATTAATAAAACAGATAACTGCAACTAATGGATAACTATGATATAATGGTGATGTGCATTGGGTTCCCTGTACTTTTGCTGTGTTGTACACAGGTTAATTTAAGTAAAGAAGACAAGTTCTGTCTTTTTTTGCGGACAAGTTTTAGTGCTGAAATACCTTTTATGATTTTGTCTGGCTGCGTGTATATTGGGCTGTATGTGAGTGTAATTATCGTTATTGATATATCCGTTTATATCTGTGCACAGGTGTGAGTATGTTCTTTGGAGCATTATAGGTGTGTGTGTTTTTAGGTTAACATTCTCAAAAGGTTTTAATTTGGGGGTTAACCGTGTTATGTGTTCGACATGTGTATGTATATGAGAATTTGAAAGGGTATATATAGGTGTGCTTTTGAGCGTGTGTTTTTTGGCATGTGTGTATAGATATATATATATATCCTTTTATGCATGTGTGTGGCGTTCATATGTGTGTTCGCTCTGTTGTGTAAGATCTTAGGATAGTAAAAGTGGGAACGAGGGATCTTGGATTTGGTGAGTTGGGAAAAAAGTGATATGATGTTAACGCCTCACTCCCTCCCACTGTTATAAATTTAAGCCGAGTAATTGTGTCAGCGTTGTCGGAATGCGGCTGCTACTGATTGTGAGATTCGATTGTCTGAAATCTTGGCCTCCGATTTCTTTTTGGACAATTTATTTTCATTATGAACTTTTGGTCCCAATAAGGTACATTGAGTAGTAAAACATGAATGTATTTCTGTAGGCTATTTTAAATGTTTATATATATATATATATATATATATATATATATATATATATATATATATATATATTAATTGAATGACATAATAACATGAGAAATTAATCAGATTTTATTAAAGTTCAAAAACAAGGAGTGATATTGTGATATTGCGTCCTTAACTCATGAGTTTTCAAAGAAAATCTTCTCCTCAGAGGACTATTACCGCAGTGACATTACAAGACGGATCAGCAAGGTCCTAACCCTCATCTAAGATTTTGGTTTCCAGCTCCGGCTTGAAAATTACCATAAAATACTTAGAATTTATTTTTGATCGTCAAGGTCGTCGTCCAGTTCTTGCTAATGTGGCAGCCATTCAACACATGCCATCCCCATCGGATGTTAACAGCCTACGTGCATTTCTGGGATTGGTGAGCTACTGCGGTAGTTTCTTGCCGTTACTCCATCAAATCAAATCACCACTCAACAAACTGTTGACAAAAAAGGCAAAATGGTGCTGGCCCGTGGACTGTCAGAAATCATTTGACAAAATCAAAGCACTCATTAACTCTGACCTACTGCTCACACATTTTGATCCAAATAAGAAAGTAGTCGTGGCAGCAGATGCATCAAATCATGATGTGGGAGAAGTGATCTTGCATATATTCACAGATGGAACTGAGAAAGCTATCATGCATGCAGCCAGATCCCTGTAACCCATTGAACGCAATTATGGTCAAGTGGAAAAAGAAGCACTGGCAGTGATTTTTGCTATGAAGAAATTCCATAAGATGTTGTTCGGGTGTCAC
Organism: Sepiola atlantica; assembly: GCA_963556195.1. Lineage (NCBI taxonomy): Eukaryota > Metazoa > Mollusca > Cephalopoda > Sepiida > Sepiolidae > Sepiola > Sepiola atlantica. Next base: position 32,943,163 of record OY744534.1, read on the forward strand.
TTTACACTTCTATCAGACCACAAGCCACTACTTTCAATATTTGGCTCAAAAAAGGGTATTCCGGTATACTCAGCCAGCCGATTACAACGGTGGGCAATCATTCTATTGGGGTACAATTTCGATATACAGTACCGTCGGACAACAGAATTCGGCTAAGCTGATGCCTTGTCACGACTCATCAGTGCACAATCAGTTCAAGACGACGACACTGTCATCGCTGCCATCAACATCGAGGACGATTTTCAATGCACGCTCACAGATTGTATCCGGACAATTCCAGTGACAAGGATTGATATAAAGCGAGAAACACAACAAGATCCAATGATACAAAAAGTGTGCAGATTTCTCCCACATTCATGGCCTCCTAACCTCATGGGAGACCTCCAACAGTTCAAACGCCGCAGTGGCTCTCTTTCTGTCATTGATGGTTGTTTGATGTTTGCAAATCGTGTTGCTGTTTCCACTAAGCTCAGGCAAACAGTCCTTAAACAACTACATTCGGGGCATCCAGGCATCAATCAAATGAAATCACTAGCCCGTAGTGTGATCTATTGGCCTAACATAGACACAGTCATTGAGCGTACTGTCAAAGGTTGTATCCAGTGTATGGAAGCGCAGAAGAATCCACCTCAGATTGTTGATTCTCGCTGGACATACCCAGAGCGAGTATGGTCCAGAATACACGTAGACTTTGGTGGCCCTATCAATGGCCTTAGTTTTTTGGTGGTTGTGGATGCCCATTCGAAATGGCCAGAAGTTTTTTCAATGCAACAGACTGACACTCAGTCTACGATAACAGTACTCAGGTGGCTATTTAGTCAACATGGCTTGCCCGAGATTTTAGTCTCAGACAACGGATCACAATTCACGTCTCAGTCATTTCAATAATTCTGCAAATTGTGTTACATAACACACGTCCGGTCGCCACCCTATCATCCTCAATTCAATGGACAGCCGAAAGGTTTGTAGACACATTCAAACGAGCACTACACAAAGCAAACAACAGAGGAGATACGACATGCTTTTCTCCTTTCATATCGAATGGTGCTGTGAAGAATGGTCTGTCACCAGCAGAGGTACTCATGGGACAAAAACTCTGTACGACACTGTGTGTACCCGACTCCCCACCTCGCGACGTCACCAGTTCGGCCGTTCCGGGTTCGGTTGGTCACCCGGTACTGCTCGGGAGAAGTTACCGTTCTGATGAAGGTTGCCGATGTTGAAACACCTGGTCCAGCCCCTACTCACTTCCACGTTGCGAGCAATCAACCGGGTTGGGTCAGCAACCTTGTCTCGTTGTGAAGAGAAAGGTTATTTTCATGCAGAACAGTTGAATGAAAGGAATTAAGTTCGTAACGAATTGGTCTGTGTGATTTTCTTAGAAGAATAATTATTTTTAAAAAAATGATTCTTCATATTTTAGTTGTTATTAAACCGATAACAACGTGTAAAGATCAGACGTGACAACCAGTTAGAAAGATGGCGACAAAGCAAACAGACATTTGACTTGGGTGACAGAGCCATGGCAAAGCAGAAAGATGCTTGATACGTGTGACAGGACGCCATTGGATCAAACAGGTTTGCAGCCCATGATTTAGGAAAATTGATTGCAACAAGTCAAGATAATAAAAAAGGTCCTCAAGATCTGCGAGAATGGAGGGAGGATAACAGATCAACAAAATCGGATAACATGGAAATGAACTCGGTACGAAAAAGGACAAAGAAAATGGACAACGGAAATTTATTTGCTGTGGAAAGGATTTTGATACTTTTCAAGGACTATGAATACATCAAGGAAAAGTTTGTAAGAAGAGAGGTTCTCGCCAGCGAGGGTCGATGGACCATAAGATGTGTAGCATATATCTCCAGGACGTAAACCACAGTGGGATACACTCCACCGTTGAGAAAATTAAGTCAGCAAATTCTGACGGATAACTACCAACAGCAACGGAATTGTTACAATCTCATACTCTGAAGAAGCTAGGTATACAGTGAAATGATTAGTCAAAGCACCAAAGTAAAAATGAAAAAAAAAAATCTCTTCTGATTTTATTTTTATTAATAAATATCGCATCTAAATATACTTTCAAGGCTTTTAGCCTCATTTATTACTATTAAATTCTTAAAAAGATATTTAAAAAAAATGAACTCTTCCAATTCATATTATATATATATATGTGTGTGTGTGTGTGTGTGTGTGTGTGTGTGTGCACTTTGACCTTTTATAACCCACTTAAGTTTTAGAATAAGTTCACAATGCCGCCACCCAAGTTACAGACATTTTTAAGTGTGAAGATGTGGGAATGGACACACACGAGTCACATGTAAACATGTTTTCTTTTCATTGGCTATACTCTTTTTTCCCTGCTACCACCACCTACCGTACACATGCACCCACTGAGGAAGGCCGAAGAAACGGTCGAAAATTCTGTTCTTTTAGAAAAAGGATTTTTTAAAGACATTTTGTGTCTTTTTGAAGAAAGATTTTTTTAAGACATTTTGTATTCCTATACGTCAACAAATAAGAAATAGAGAAAATATATAAACATTCATATACTTTTCATATTAATGTTTTATATATATATATATATATATATATATATATATATACGATCTTTTGCATATTTAAACCGTGAAATCATATTGTAATTGAAACAGATGTAATATCAAAGGTAATTGATGCCCGTCTCACCCCTTTGATTAATGATGGAATGTTCTACATTCGTGTGTATATTAAGAGTGAATACTATTTGTCTCGGTAAGCAACGAATCGTTAAATAAAACTTATCTTTAAGTTATGTTCAGCTTCCTGTTTTTATTACAATACGACTTTAACAGGTACTGAGAAATATACCCTTCTTTTACATCATGTCTCTACTGCTATTTATAGAAATTTATCCGAATGTGAGAATTACGAAACTGCCGCGGACATTTTAGAAGTCATGTTTGTCAAGAAAAAAAATACTATTTTTGCTAGACGTTTACTTGCTACCCGGCGCCAACAACCAGAAGAAAGCCTTGAACAATACCTTCAGATTCTAAAGACATTAAGTCGCGAGTGTGAATTTACAGCCTTAACTGCGAACCAAGCGAGAGATGTTTTTATCAGGGACGCATTTATTAATGGAATACAGTCCAACCAAATAAGACAAAGACTACTAGAGAATAAAAACCTAGACTTGCCAACAGCTTATGAACAAGCTTTAACGTTGGACATGGCACAGAAACAGTCTGTCTTCTATTTATAACCCGATATTTTGGGAGCTGCTATCGTAGCCCCTCCTCTGCATGTTCAAAATTCTTCCATTGTTCAAGATACTCCCACACCCCCTTCTTACGGTCACGAACAACTTATCACTGCCGCCTCAGCATGGATCCACATGCTACTTTTGTGGCCTTCGTATACATGCTCGTTCGTCCTGCCCGGCTCGAGACGTTAGATGCCACAAGTGTGATAAGCAGGGACATTTTTCGAAAGTTTGCCGGTCAGCTTCTTCAAAAAAACGTTCGGCTTCTCTTGCTACTGTAGCACCAATTACAATATCAGCTGCATTCCCCGGCTGCCTCTCAAAAACAATCGTGAGGGTTAAAATCAATGGATTGACTATTCATGCTCTTATTGATACAGGCAGTTCCGAAAGTTTTATTAATGCCAGTATTGTAAGAGCGAATAAATGGGAAATATTTCCTTGTTCCAACCAAATATCAATGGCAAATTCATCTTTATCATCCCATGTAATTGGATATTGCATGGTTAATCTGAAACTAAAAGGAAACTCCTATCAAGGGATCAAATTATCGGTCATGAAAAACCTCTGCTGCGAAGTGATTTTGGGTCACAATTTTCAAAAACAACATTCATGTGTTGAAATCCCTTTTGGTGGCCCCAAGCCGGTCCTAAGCGTATGTGGACTAGCAGCTGTCAAAGTGCGGCACCCGTCACTTTTTACAAACTTAACTCCTGACTGCAAACCAGTAGCAGTAAAATCAAGACGCTATTCACAAACGGACAAACAGTTCATAGCAGCAGAAGTAACAAAACTATTTAAGGAAGGAATTATAGAGCCAAGTGAATCTCCATGGAGAGCCCAGGTCCTCGTAACAGCCACCGCAAATCACAAGAAAAGGATGGTCATTGACTATTCCCAGACCGTCAACAGATACACATTACTCGATGCCTATCCACTGCCTCCTATTGAGGAAATGATTTCTAATATTGCAAAATATCACATTTTCAGTACTTTGGATCTCAGAAGTGCCTACCATCAGGTACCTATCAAGCCAGAGGATAAGCCCTACATGGCATTCGAGGCCTGCGGTCGCCTATACCAGTTCTGCCGAATTCCTTTTGGGATAACAAATGGTGTGGCTAGTTTTCAGAGGGTAATAGATGAAATAATCTCCAATGAAAAATTGAAGGGAACTGTTGCATATATAGACAATGTCACAGTATGCAGACATAACCAAGCTGAACATGACCACAACCTTAAACGAATTCATGGCTGCTGAAATATAATCTGACTTTGAACAGTGAAAAATGTTCCTACAACTTGAAAAGCATCAAGCTATTGGGATACATTGTCAAAAATGGCACCATGACGCCGGATCCCGAGCGATTGAAACCCCTAATGGAATTACCAATCCCTGGAAACATGCCCTCTTTACGACGAGCCCTCGGTATGTTCGCCCACTACTCCCAATGGGTTGCGTCTTTTTCAGAAAAAATACACCCATTGACGTAAGTATCTACTTTTCCTTTGTCCTGTTCCGCCATCAAAGCATTTCAAAACATGAAAAGGAACATTGCTCAGTCTGCCATTTCTGCTGTGGATCATTTTATTCCTCTATTAGTTGAGACGGATGCCTCCGACTGTGCGATAGCTGCCTCACTGAAACAATCCGGTCGTCCTGTAGCTTTTTTTTCAAGAAAACTTTCGCGATCTGAGCGACGACACTCGGCAATAGAAAAAGAAGCGTATGCCATAGTTGAGGCATTACGAAAATGGAGGCATACCTAATCGGCCGACATTTTGAATTAATCACTGACTAAAAGTCGGTCTTGTTTATGTTTAACCCAAAAACAACGAGCAAAATAAAGAACGAGAAGATAGCGAGATGGAGAATGGAGCTTTCTTGCTACTCATTTGAGTGCGTTCTTGGCCTTTTGGCTAAGATCAAAGTGTAGTATCTGTTCCGATGGATACTGCACTTCATAGATCGGTATTGTCTTGGCCTTCGGGGCTTGATTTACGCCGGTCTATGGGTCTGATCTGTCCTGTGCAGTTCTAGGAGGTCCACCCTCCCAGGCTTTACCTCCCCTCTTTGGGGAGGAGTAAGTTAATTGCTTACTGCCTGAGGCGCCCCTACCGGGGAATGCCGACGGGGCTGCCTAGGCAATTTTTAATGGCCAGAGTGCTCACCTTCTCGGGCGCTGGCTTTTCAAACCCCACTTTCCCGACCCGAGCTTGGGTCACATCTTACATTGTGGGAGTAAGATGAACCTGGCCTTGTGCCTAACTTCCTGTGGAGGTAAATAAAAAGATAGCGAGATGGAGAATGGAGCTTTCTTGCTACTCATTTGAGTGCGTTCTTGGCCTTTTGGCTAAGATCAAAGTGTAGTATCTGTTCCGATGGATACTGCACCCCATAGACTGGTATTGTCTTGGCCTTCGGGGCTTGATTTACGCCGGTCTATGGGTCTGTCCTGTGTAGTTCTAGGAGGTCCACCCTCCCAGGCTTCGCCTCCCCTCTTTGGGGAGGAGTAAGTTTATTGCTTACTGCCTGAGGCGCCCCTACCGGGGAATGCCGACGGGGCTGCCCAGGCAATTTTTAAACCCCACTTTCCTGACCCGACCTTGGGTCACATCTTACTTGTGGGAGTAAGATAAAAACTGGCCTTGTGCCTAACTCCTGGAGAGGAGTAAATCAATACTCATTTGACATCACTTACCGCCCTGGTAAGGAGAATGCCGCGGTCGATGCACTTTCAAGGGTATGTGGCCTGGTAACTGGCTCAGATGATCTTCAGTATATACACAGGGAATTGTGTCATCCAGGTATCACAAGAAACTTGCCATATTCTGTTGAAGACGTAAAAAGGATTACGAATTCTTGTCGGATATGCGCAGAAAATAAGCCCAGGTTCTACAAACCTCCTCCAGCAACACTCATTAAGGCCACACAGCCTTTTTAAAGACTTAACCTGGATTTTAAGGGCCCTTTACCCTCTAAAACTAAAAATGAATACATGCTCACAATAATAGACGAGTATTCAAGATTTCCGTTCGTCATCCCCTCCCCAGACGTAACGGCTGCAACAGTAATTCAAGGCCTCTGCTCCATTTTTGCCGTTTTTGGAGTACCTGCATATATACATTCAGATCGTGGATCTGCTTTTATGTCGGACGAACTCAAGCAGTTTCCGCATGAACGAAGAGTAGCTGTAAGTAGAACAACTCCTCACAATCCTCAAGGAAACGGACAGTGCGAAAGATACAATGGCATAATATGGAAGACAGTACAGTTGGCGGCCGCAAATCGCAATAGTCCGATCTCCGATTGGGAAAGTCTCATCCCCATGGCCTTATACGCTATTAGGACTCTATTATGTACAGCGACAAACGCTACTCCACATGAGAGATTCTTCTCGTTCCCACGACGAAGCTCAGCAGGTACATCACTTCCCTCGTAGCTTGCACAACCTGGCACAGTTTTATTAAAACGCCTTGTTCGTCACAGTAAACATGACCCATTGGTGAGCGAGGTAGAATTAATCGAAGTCTGTTAGAAATTCGGAAGGAAGGCAATCTACTGTCTCCTTAAGGGATCTAGCCCCGACAGGGAATGTATATGAACGTAGAACTGCTTCAGATGGATATACTGCTCCGGTTCGTGGAACAAGTCCGACCCACTTAGGTGATCGTGCGCCAGATACGTCAAGTTCAGAGTCCCAACAAAATGAATCTGAATATTCTAACAGAATCGTCTCTGACTCTAGTTCGGACGACAGATGGGTACCACGAAAGCGGCTTCACCCAATATCTGAGACAGATACTCAATCTTCAGACACCAAGCGACCGAGGCGCCGAAAAAAACGAGAGCGTTTTGGAGCAAGATATTTTAGCTCTAAGCCAGCCACACAAGACAGTCCTGAAACGTCGTCAGGTCCCGAGGAGCTTAGATTAGAGATGGATGCCGGGCACGAACAACCAAGACGCCCTCAACGAACGCGCAGGAGGCCAGGTCGATGGGATGATTTTGTTCCCTACGAATAAGAAGGTAGATGGGGGAGAATGTAATATCAAAGGTAATTGATGCCCGTCTCACCCCTTTGATTAATGATGGAATGTTCTACATTCGTGTGTATATTAAGAGTGAAGAGTGAATACTATTTGTCTCGGTAAGCAACGAATCGTTAAATAAAACTTATCCTTAAGTTATGTTCAGTTTCCTGTTTTTATTACAACATATATTTATTAATTAACAACAACAATAACTACAACAACTAATTGAATTATAACGATAAATGCAAACAAAAAACCTATGAATCATAGTGAATATGAGTGGAATAAAGAAAAAAACACCTTGAATTAGAAATAAAAAATAAGTTATGCGTATAAACCAATGGAAATAAGTTTCTTTTTTCTTCAAATGAAACGAATGCCGCAATTATTTTTAACACTAACAGTGACATAATAGATTATTTTTGATCTCACATGATAATTACACGAAACATCTGTCGTAAGATGATCTATTAGCAGAAATGTTATTAATAGCAGATCCGGCGTTGCCCGGATGTCAAATACGCTGAAAGATTTTGTTGAAATCTTACGGTTATTGTTATACTAGCTGGCTATACCTGACGTGGTCCAGGATTATTTTTACATTCATTTTCGTTTCGCTTGTTGTTCCTGTAAAGAACAAGGCAATATAAAAAGCAATGAGAAAGTCTATCCATCTCTAATGTATCAACTTTATTCACGTCTTGATAGAACAACCAAAAGTAAAGTGTTTAGAAGAAAAGAGTTCAAAGTGTGTAGACGAAGAAAGTGTTCTTTTGTCTGCATGTATGTGGACTTGTGTGTGAGTGAGTTCGTGAGACTGTGTATAAGCTGTCGCTATATTTAGTAGGCCATGACTGTGACTTGTGTTGTTTGTCGAGATGCCAGTAGCCAAGCGGTCACGACTAGATTTAATTCGTCTGCAATGAGTCTGTGTAGCAGTTAATGGCATTATGTTGTGACTGACATAAGTTCGTTTGGCAAGTTGAGTGTCTCACTAGCGACCACGCCTGGGTTATCGCTTAAATAGTCAATGTCAACAGGTACTCAGCTCCCAAGGAAAACTCTTTCTGATTGGTTGAAGTCTGATTTCGGTAACCAATCGAAGTTTATAAAATTGACCAATCAGTATTAAATATTTCAACAAATAAACATCAAATATTTGACAGAAGTCGTTTTTCTCCTGCGTGTTTTTTGTTGTTGTTTTTTTATTGTTGAAAAAAAAGGGTTCCGCACGTTACATCTTTTTTCTCAATTTATACTTTTTTGTAAGAAAATATTTACATTTTTGGAAAGATAATAATTTAATGAAGGAATATCCGTTATATCAAAAAGTTCGGTATTCAATAAAATCGACCCTCCCGCTCCTGCTCCAACGCCCAAAATTAGAGCTGGCTCCTCTCACGCTCCCCATTTTCAAAAAGGAGCCGCTCCTGCTCCAGCTCCTATAAAAAAGGAGCGGCTCTTTTTCAGCGCTCCATAATAAAAAATGTACCTTCTTTCATAAACGTTCTATTCTGCCAATGAGTGGTCGAAGGATAGGGGTGGGCGTCAAAGGATCTCGTCAATATGCGTTGAGATGTTACTTTAAGTGTAAGACCGTAAGATAATATTTGACAAAATCTCGTTTATATTTTGAAGGTTATAGGAGAACATGTCGGACGAAGTATAGGATTATACGTACATTTTCGTTTCCTGAGGTATAAATAGAAAAATCCCTGAAGTATTATAAAACAATTGTAATATTTATTACATTAACAACCTATTTTTTAAGGAAAGGAAAATTTGACCCGATATATTTAGATTTATTTTAAGTAAATAAAGTTTTACTTTTAAACATTATTAGTGATTATTTTCTTTTTAAAGAAATCATTCCATGGGAGAGGAGAGACAGCCAGGGCAACATTAATCGTCGTGTTGTTGTTTAATATTTGTTTGTTTTACGAACGTAACTATTTTATTTATCTTCCTCCCACAAGGTAAGACGTGACACAAGGTCGGGAAAGTGGGATTTGAAAAGCCAGCGCCCGAGAGGTGAGCACTCTGGCCATTTAAAAATAGCCTGGGCAGCCCCGTCGGCATTCCCCGGAAAGGGCGCCTCAGGCAGTAAGCAATAAACTTACTCCTCCCCAAAGAGGGGAGGCAAAGCCTGGGAGGGTGGACCTCCTAGAACTGCACAGGACAAACCCACAGACCGGCGTCATCAAGACGATTTATTTAGGCAAAATAAAAAGTTACAGAAAAAATTTAAAAACGAGAAAAACAATGTCCGCAAAGGTTCACGTTCGCCTTAGGCACAAGGCCCGAATCGTTATGGGAGGGGTGTGTCGTTGGTCATACAATTTGTCAGTTTATGTGCACTTTACCCTTAGCTAGACTCTCTCATTCATCAGAATACCTCATTCACTCTGTGGGTTAGTCCTACTTAGGTGGTCCCCAATTTGTTTAAAATATATATATATATATATATATATATATATATATATATATATATATATATTATTTTTTTTATTTTTTTTTTATTATTGTAAAAAATTTCATTGTGGGGGAGTGGGACAATATTTACAATTTTTTTAAATATAGTTAGTAGTGCCCTCCCAACCCTCTGCCCACTGTTTTCCGGGTGCTCCGAAAACAAGTAGGTCGGTCTCTAATTGGGAGTGGGAACTAAGAAGGGGGGGTCAAAAATAAAGTGCGTCTGGATGGGATGTGGGAATGCGGAAACCTTGGCACGCCCTCTTCCAGGTATAGCGATCCCGCGCAGGACTGGTCTCGTAGCCCCGTCCCTTAATTTGCAGAGGAAAGGCTCCAACGCCATGACATAAAGCAGGTGCGACATCCCTGACGCACCGACCGAGAGACCACGAACGACTCCGAAAGCTTACTGTTTACCTGCACCGCCTCCTTCGGCAGACGATACAGGATGGAGATCCACTTGCGGAAGTCCGGATTAAAACCGGCAGCCTCCAGAACAGATTCCAGGAAACGATGGTTGACCCTATCGAAAGCTTTGGACTGATCCAAATTGATCAGCGCGGCCTCCGTGTTGTCTTCTACACCCTCTATGATCGTGCGAATCAGATGCAGGCCGTTTTGAATCGATCTCCCCTTCACAGCAAAGTTCTGATCCGGTTCGACCAAGTCGGCGACAACGGTCTGCAAGCGGTTCGCAAGAACTCTTGCCAAAATCTTTAACTCTGTGTTTAGCAGAGTTATGGGCCTATAGTCATCAAAATCCTCCCCACCATGCCGATCCTTCTTCTTCAGCAATGTGATCACATCCTTGGTAACCTGTCCAGGGATGGAGCCCTGGGCAAACCAATGGTTGAACACATCCTTCAGAAGAGGGACCAACAAGGGCGACAGCCTCAAGTAGAATTCGTAGGGCAGACCATCGAGTCCCGGAGATTTGTTCCGGCCGACCTGCTTCAACGCAGTAATGATCTTGCGCTCCGTAACCATGTCATCACAGCCAGCCGCTCGGGCCGCCTCCAGGCGGGGCGAATCGGCTAAATAGCTGTCAAACTCCTCGACGCGGAGTCTGGGTAGTCGGGTGAATCGCTCCTCCAAATGCTTCCGGAATCCCTCGCAGATCTCACGAGATGACGCGAGAGTATCTCCTTCCAGGTTTTTGACTTTCCGAATATAGCTATCCGAACCACGACGTAAGGCAGCCTTACGCTCAACAGCGTCAACGTTCACAACTTCGTTCGAGACTCTCTTTAACCTAGCTCTAACTACCTCACCTTTGTACCGCTCACTAGCCAAACGGTTGAGGTCCCCCTTAGTTAGTGCTGCAGTTAGGGAATCCCCCCAGCCACCGCCCGGGTCAGCTTCTTCTCTAAACGCTTTTCTGCCGCTGCCTTATCTCGGGCAAGGCGTTGGGTATACTTGACAGCAAAGCGTCTAACCATAGCCTTAACCTTAACCCAGTACCTGTTCCCGATTACCGCCCCCACTAGAGACCGTTGGTAAAGCAGGATTACCTTTTCCCGAAAGTCTTATATCTCCAGTAAGGAGATATTCAACTTCCAGTATCCATCTAATCTAGGTTTAGCGCTTAAATTCAAACTGGCCATAACTAATTTATGGTCCGAATGACCTAACCACTTGGACGTGGAACAAGATAGAAAATCTACGTCGCCTCTTCTAACTAGCAACCGATCCACGTAAGTACTCGAAACGGACGGCATGCCGCTAGACCACGTCCAATTCACCCGCCCCGGGTGATCCACGCGGAATCTGTCGACAAGATTGCACAAAACCATCAAGTCAGACAGGCTGTTTTCACACCCGCCCGACTCGCTACTCACCCCGACCATGTCTATCTTGGGGTCGAGGATGGCATTCCAATCCCCCATTAATACTATCCGCTCCGGACCCTTGAGAAACCCCTCCAACTGCTGAAAAAAGGAAATCTCTCTCTGTTGGGCGCATAAACCGCAATGATCCGGAACTTGCTGTTATCAACTGCAACATCGAGCACGAGCAACCTACCTTCTGCACCGACGTGCACAACGTTAACCGTCGCTGTCAAGGTGCTTTTCACTACCACAGAGACTCCACGACTGTGGATATTGCCATATACTGAGAAGACGTCAAAATCGCCAGCCAGTACATGACAATCCCCATTGGAATCGAAGTGTGTCTCCTGTAGCGCAGCTAGATCTACCTTAAGGGCCACCAGATCCCTCAGCATGTGAGCAGCCCTGCTTCGGGATCTCATGCCCATCACGTTCCATGTAGCCGGGTTAAGAGACATGATCACTGCTTATTCAGTGTCACACACATCGCATTTCTCTGCTGTGTCGGTCAAAGAGGGGTGGTCTCCATCTGGAGATCTTTGAAAGCCCCCTTTGCCGCCTCCGCCATCCTCCAGAGGCTCTTGGTGCGGCCGCATCTTTGAGGTTGCTAAAAAGTCATGAGTCTGGGAGCCTCTGGAAAGTTTTTTGGGTTGGACACCTCCAACCCTCTTACCTTTTTGAGATCCTGTATGGGTCTCAATTTATTCCTTTGGACCGGTGTGAGGTCGGCCATTGCGTGTACTCCGTCCGTTTCACAAATCCGGTCCCCTGGCAAAAAAGGTCTCTTGCGAGTTTTTTCCTGCCTCACAGGTGGGGTAGGGGGAAGGGGTGGTGCAGGGTTAGAGGTGTTCCTTTTGGGCTTGGGGGGGGGGGGGACACGTGAAGGTTCGGGTGACTGGTCTGTCGGGGTGAAGGGGGTTTTCAGGGGTTGTGTAGGGGGTGAGGTTTATTTTTTCTCCTCTGCTGAGTTTGGGGGTTGTGGGGGAGGTTGGGTGTTCTCTTTTGTTTTGGCAGAGGTGGAGGAGGATGGGGGAGGGGTGTTTTTTCTTGGTTTGGCTTGAGGCCGGGGTTGGGGCTCAGCCTCCTTCACCCTCTTTGTTGGTCTAGTTGGGAGGGTGACGTGCTCACCCTCTGACTCCGACGACGGGGTTGGCTGCTTCCTCTTGGGGGTCGCTACCACTCCCGCCTGGTGTCTCTGCTGCTTCTCCGGAGTCTGCAGAGTCTCTTGGGTTTGGGGTGGGGGCAGTGCTTACGTTCGCCCTGCCCCTTTTGGCCACCATGCTCCAGCCGTCTTGTTCCTCTTCCGCAGGAGCCGCTGTCGCCACTGCTGTTGTTGCTACTGCTGTTGTTGCCACAGCAGGCACTCCTTGGCCATGTGGCCCTTTGCCTCGCAGTGCCAACATTGCTGTCTCCTGCCCTCCACTATCACGGCCAGCGTCTAGCCCTCGCACATCAGTTTGGCCAGGATGTCGTTGAATCCCAGTCTCTCCAGCCGCATCTTCAGGTGGTAATCACCTGTCCTGATTTTGCACTCAGCACGGACAGACACCACCATATTGGCTCATGATGGCCCCCAGTTGCTCCGGCATCACGAAGCTCGGTGCACCGAGGATGGATACGGTGGTTCTCCTCCTGGCCAGGTATTCCGTTTTCAACTTCAAGTGTTTCCACTTGAAGTCGCTTGAGTTGGCCAGACCTTCGGCTGCCTTCTGGTCTGGGAGGAGAATGTCATACATAGCATAGCTTTTCCTCGCTACGTAGGTTGCCGGGATCTGGCGGTCGACCAACATCCTGATCATCGTGTCCCTGTGGACCCCGGTCAGACCCTTTGTCTTTAGGTTCGTCGTGACCAGGGACACGGTTCTCTTTTTTATATCTTCCAGAGTACCCGGGAGAGCTTTCATCATGGCTCCCTCCGTGTAGTCCTGGTATTTTTACCGGAAAAGTTTCCGGTACTCTTCCAGGGTTAGTTGGACCTGCGGTCCTCAGGTGGTCTCCTTCCCTGTCGCCGCCGCGGTCTTGTTGGCTGCGGGGTTAGCTGGTGCGTCTTTGGCTGGTTTGGGTTTGCTGGCAGAGGGGAGTTGTGGCCAGTGGTTCGGGTTGGCCGGCGGACCGTTGGCGGTTCTCCTCTTCCTCGGACGTGGTGGCCTGTCGGAGGGGAGCCGCGATTGTCTTTCCCGCTCTGCCGCACTGTCGCTGGAGCACGGGTCTATCGGGTCCCACCCGAACGTGATGAGTGGCGGTCTTTTCACGGAGGAGCAGTCCTCCAGGGGGGGAGCCCCTTTTTGCTGTTTTGCTCCCCGGTTTGGGGAGTCCTCCTCCAGGGGAGCAGCCCCCGTCGGAGGCAAAGTTAATTCCGGGTGGTAAGCCCCGTCAGGTGTATTCTTTGCTCCCTCGCTTGGGGAGTCGTCGTCTGGGGGAGCAGCCCCTTTTGCGTTGATAATTCCGCTAGGGGTTGTAACCCCCGGGGTGTAAAAATCCGGGTGGTATGCCCTGTTTTCCAATTTTGCTCCCCCACTTGAGGAGTCGCCCTCTGGGGGGGGTCAGAGTCCGAGTGGGGTCCGGGTTGAGGGGTTGATGTGCCCCCTCAGTGTCAAAATTGGTGGTGGTTTGTCGTCGTCGTTTTAGATTGAGTTCTCTCTTCCATTTTTTTATTTTTTTTATTTTTCTTTATAAAGTATTTTACCCGGGTCTCTTAGCCAGTAGCCTTCCAAATAGTGTTGAGACACAAAAAGTTCAGGAAAACAACTGGCGTGGAGACGACGTCGGGCAGAAGAGCCGGTTTTGGCGCGCTCTCAGGGCGCCAAAACAGGCAAAGGGGGGAGGGGGGCAAATAACTGAGAGAGGGAGGGGAAGAGCGTTAATGGAAGAGAGACAGCGAGGGTTTCATCTCAACTACCGAGGCAGGAGAAGGAGGATAGAAAAAGTGGGTCAGGCGATCAGGGTGCCGCTGACAATACAAAAAGTTTTGGAGAGTTGTTACTGCATTCCCCACCGAAGAGAGTAGGGAGAGGAATCAGTAACTGAGAAACTTTTTGACTAAAAATTCAAAATGCGAGTAAAGAAGGCGATACCGGTCTATGGGGTGTAGTATCCATCGGAACAGACACTACACTTTGATCTTGGCCAAAAGGCCAAAGGCCGGTTACGAGAACGTAACTATTTTATTTATCTTCATCTCACAAGGTAAGATGTGACACAAGGTCGGGAAAGTGGGATTTGAAAAGCCAGCACCCAAGAAGGTGAGCACTCTGACCGAGCAAAAATAGCCTGGGCAGCCCCGTCGTCATTCCCCGGTAGGGGCGCCTCAGACAGTAAGCAATCAACTTACTCCTCCTCAAAGAGGGGAGGCAAAGCCTGGGAGGGTGGACTTCCTAGAACTGCACAGGACAGACCAACCAATAGACCGGCGTAAATCAAGCCCCGAAGGCCAAGACGATACCAGTCTATGGAGTGCAGTATCCATCGGAACAGATACTACACTTTGATCATAGCCAAAAATTGTATAATGTATATTATTATTTACAACAGAAAAACGTGCAAGTACTTTTAAACAAATCGATTTATCCATTTTCTTTTGAATAGTACAATTTGGAGCGAAAAAAAACCCAATGAAGTTTATTTTTTAAAGATTGAATAACAAAAATACTTCTCATAAGTTGGCAAAAAAATATCAATAAATAAACAATAATAATAAACAATTCAGAGATCCATTTAATGTCTTAAAATTTCATACAAAATATCTGGCCTAAACCTTGGGAGTTGAAAAAATATCGGATCAAATTTTCCTCCCAAAAAAATTAACTGGAGTAAGTGTTCCTATGTTGGGCAAACACATTTATTAAAATTTAAAATTTGGATAAAAAAGGTGAAAACGTCTATACTTGAAATCTCTAAAAAACATTTATTAAAATTAAAAATTTGGATAAAAAAGGTGAAAACGTCTATACTTGAAATCTCGAAAAAATCAAACTGTTTACAATTTTAATATGCGATAATAGATTTTTTAAGATAAAGAAAGATATCCATGCTACTTTCGATTCTAAAAAGACAACAAATTAGTCAGAAAGTCTAATTATTTGCTTTTTAAAATTAAAATGTAAGATATTTTCTTTAATTTAATTAAGTTTAAACATCGGTTTTATTGTAGAATAGGGACCGCTCTTTTCTTTCGCTTGAAGATTGTTGGTCTTAATTATATTTTTGGTCCTGAAATAAAATTCTCATTTACTTTTTAAAGTGTTGAGAATCTAACTTTAATTCCAGGTTTTAATCGCTGGCGACCATGTTGGTTTTTATTGGGTTTTCCTTGGACTAAAGATATTTTTTCCTTGGACTAAATATATTTTTTCCTTGGACTACAGATAATTTTACTGCTTCAACATTTTATTACACACAAAAAAAAACTTTGAACATTCTATTTACAAAAGCAAGTTTTAACGGAATTTAACGGATTTAAAAGCAAACATGAAAAGGTTAAAACATACTAGTCGTGAATTTAAGAATAACAAAATGTCACCGAAAAGACAACGGGTATAAATGTGGCATAAAAGTTCAATTTGATATATGCTAAAAAGTAAAGTAGAATTTTTTGTCAGGACAAAATGTACCATTTCACCCCCAAAATCGATTTTATCGAACATTTGGGTGAATACCGAGCGAAATGGGTGAGAAAATCCAACGGCCCCTATAATATAATTGAACCTAAAATTCTTTATTTAAAAACACGAATTAAAAGAAAAATTGGCTTATTTATTCAATCAGCAATATATACATCATTGTCATAAATACAAAAAAGTTCAAATCTATAAGAAAATAACTTCAAAGACATCTATAGACTCACTGGCGCATTTAAAGACATTTGACGCCAAATTGTCTCCTGCCTTAAGAACACTGTCCTATCAAAAATGTAACACATAGATGTAAAAAAACCCGGAAAAGTTCAGTTTCTGTTTCCATGTGCAACTCTCTCGTTCTTTCTCCCTCTCTCTCCTTTCCTCTCTCTCTCCCCCTCTCTCTCTCTCTCTGTCTGTCTCTCTCTCATACACATTTACCAGAGATATAATTTTTAAAAATAATTCAGAGTAAACTCTGAGACATTCTTTACTTTTCCTTTATATTGCTGAATAAAAAACTAATGTTTAAAAAAAAAACTCAAATAATTTTGGAGAGAGCAGCGCGGAGCAATAAAACCACCGCTCTTTAGTCCCAAATGGAGTTGCTCTCGCTCAACTCCCGCTGAATATAAAATGAGCCCTCCTCTCCTTCGCTCCAGTAAAAAGGAGCGTGCTCCTGGAGCGCGCTCCTTTTTGGAGGGCTTCGTAAAGCCCTGTATATATATATATATATATATATATATATATATATATATTTGTGTGTGTGTGCACTTTGACCTTTTATAACCCACTTAAGTTTTAGAATAAGTTCACAATGCCGCCACCCAAGTTACAGACATTTTTAAGTGTGAAGATGTGGGAATGGACACACATGAGTCACATGTAAACATGTCTTCTTTTCATTGACTATACTCTTTTTTCCCTGCTACCACCACCTACCGTTCACATGCACCCACTGAGGAAGGTCGAAGAAACGGTCGAAAATTCTGTTCTTTTAGAAAAAGGATTTTTTAAAGACATTTTGTGTCTTTTTTGAAGAAAGATTTTTTAAAGACATTTTGTATTCCTATACGTCAACAAATAAGAAATAGAGAAAATATATAAACATTCATATACTTTTCATATTAATGTTTATATATATATATATATATATATATATATATATATATATATATATATATATATATATATATATATATATATACGATCTTTTGCATATTTAAACCGTGAAATCCTATTGTAATTGAAACATATATTTATTAATTAACAACAACAGCAAAAACAACTACAAAAACTAATTATAACGATAAATGCAAACAAAAAACCTATGAATCATAGACCTTGAATTAGAAATAAAAAATAAGTTATGCGTATAAACCAATGGAAATAAGTTTCTTTTTTCTTCAAATGAAACGAATGCCGCAATTATTTTTAACACTAACAGTGACATAATAGATTATTTTTGATCTCACATGATAATTACACGAAACATCTGTCGTAAGATGATCTATTAGCAGAAATGTTATTAATAGCAGATCCGGCGTTGCCCGGATGTCAAATACGCTGAAAGATTTTGTTGAAATTTTACGGTTATTGTTATACTAGCTGGCTATACCTGACGTGGTCCACGATTATTTTTACATTCATTTTCGTTTCGCTTGTTGTTCCTGTAAAGAACAAGGCAATATAAAAAGCAATGAGAAAGTCTATCCATCTCTAATGTATCAACTTTATTCACGTCTTGATAGAACAACCAAAAGTAAAGTGTTTAGAAGAAAAGAGTTCAAAGTGTGTAGACGAAGAAAGTGTTCTTTTGTCTGCATGTATGTGGACTTGTGTGTGAGTGAGTTCGTGAGACTGTGTATAAGCTGTCGCTATATTTAGTAGGCCATGACTGTGACTTGTGTTGTTTGTCGAGATGCCAGTAGCCAAGCGGTCACGACTAGATTTAGTTCGTCTGCAATGAGTCTGTGTAGCAGTTAATGGCATTATGTTGTGACTGACATAAGTTCGTTTGGCAAGTTGAGTGTCTCACTAGCGACCACGCCTGGGTTATCGCTTAAATAGTCAATGTCAACAGGTACTCAGCTCCCAAGGAAAACTCTTTCTGATTGGTTGAAGTCTGATTTCGGTAACCAATCGAAGTTGATAAAATTGACCAATCAGTATTAAATATTTCAACCAATAAACATCAAATATTTGACAGAAGTCGTTTTTCTCCTGCTGTTTTTTTTTTGTTTTTTTATTGTTGAAAAAAAAAGGGTTCCGCACGTTACATCTTTTCTCTCAATGTACATTTTTTTGTAAGAAAATATTTACATTTTTGGAAAGATAATAATTTAATGAAGGAATATCTGTTATTTCAAAAAGTTGGGTGTTCAATAAAATCGACCAGATGTCTTTAAATCTCATAAATACTTTCGATTTAAAAAAAAAACAATGCCATTTTTTTTACTAGATTATTTTTAAACAGAATTTTGAAAGTTAAATTAAATTATTAGAGTATCGCTTGCTCATTAAATTGTTAATTGAATCAGATTGTTATAAAACTATAACTAAAATCGAGAAAAAATAGTTTTTCTTGATAGAAAAATCGAATAAACAAGTGTAAAAAAGGTGTTTACAATATCAGTAGGAAGGCTCGTGAAGATTTCCGTGACGATTATAGGGAGGAGGAAACTGTCTGTCGTTATGGTGTGCCAGAAAATGGAAAGAGGGCATTTAAGAAACCGAACCGGTGGATTTAATTTCGTAATTGAATTTTTTTTAAAATAGGATTTTAAAAATTGTTTTATTTTATGTTTTTGCATTTTTATTTCAATTCAATTACTTGTGGTTATATGTAGAATAAAAACTTTACTAGTGAAATCAACGGACAGTCCGTACAACATTAAAACACAAGTTTTTTGTTTGTGCTTCTAATAAAATATATTCTTTTGCATTTACAAAGTTAGGATTTTCTTAGTAGGTACAAACAAGGCTTTGTCACTGCTTCATGGACGCTTCGCGACTTCTTTAGACTACAGTGGGCTCTCAACATGAAATAGATTTATATTCCAGGCTTAGAAGTTGTCTCACGCAATAAGAAGGGGGGTCGATTCACAGTCTGGCTGACCGTCTACTCAGCTCAGCTTTTTACTTTGAACTCGTCTAACTGCTAACTGACAAATTCGCTTCGTGCAACACTTGTTATAATCAAGTATGGTTACCTGGTATCGCCCAGACGAATCCTTTTGTCATGACCAACACGTGTTTTGATTGGCTACCAGCTACATCTAGCCTCGATTTCCTTTTCATTCGAATTATCTCATGTGTGGGGGTTCTAACGTTTTCTATTATTATTAAGCATGAAAGAAAGAGTAAAAATACGCCAATAACCAACACAAAAAGTAAGAAAGCCAGCACTCAAAAATACATATAAACATAACAATTTATTTAACGTGGTTCAATTAAATTGTATAAATTCCTAAATGAAAAGCCTGAGTTTTGTGCACAGGAAAATGTTCATTTTACTGTTTGTATAAAATTGTCTTTTAAAGTTTCTTCTTGGAAAACACACGTGTTTTGGTGTGCGCGTAATTTAAGGAAAATGAGCCGTCTCTGTACCCCTTTTTTGCCGAGTACGAAAGGGTAGGAATTTGGCGTTCGAACGTGCTTAAAACAGAGAAAGGAAAAAAAAAGGGTTAGGCTTACTATTTGTCCTGCGTCCGATGAAGAGGAAAGGGGGGACGGCGGGTAGTAAACTGTAAGACAGTAGCAGTAGTGTTTTCTCGCCCACATGCTTTTTAAGTCATGCTGATGGGATTGTCTTAATCGCTGGTCGTAGGGAGAGGAAAAACTTCGTTGAAACAAGGACCGTGTTACTCGCTGAGAGCGGGTAAAAAGAGGAGGAGAAAAAGGGCGTATCTTCTTTTATATCACTCAAATCACGCGTGGTCACGCATGATCCCTGGTCTGTGATTGGTCGGAAACCTCTGTCAACGTGATTTGCCGAGATCAAAGGCCCCGCAGGCTCTCTTTCTTAGAGACGAAAAAAGGGCTGAGTCAACAATTGAAAGAAAGGTCGTACTTGTCTCCCCTTAGTTATTAGGATGTCAATCCGATAAAAAAACCCTCAGATTGAAAAATATTGGAAAAAAAAACATTTTTCAATATGTAACATACTGTTTCAGGTTGGCAGGCCAATTTACTTTCCTGCCCGATTTTGTCCCCAGTTCAGGTTTATGTGGTGTGCTGGTTATTATAGGACCTTGTTTGCACAACTCGGTATCCTGTGAAGGTGTAAGGTGTTTCGACATGCTGTTCTTTGATAAATCTAAGTATGCCGGTTTTATCCTATCTATTGAAACCGTATCTTGCTTTCCATTTTTAATTATGGTGAAATATTTTATCCTTCCTCTCCACTACTTGGAAAGGTCCTGAATATGTAGCACAAAGTGGTTTCTTTACTGCATCAATGCATACGAAAACATATTCGCAGTTGTGGAGGTCCTTTGGGATGTAAATTTCTTTTGTTTGTGTCCTTGTAGGCGTGAAAATCAAATCATTCATTCTTTGTTTTAAGTTCTGGACAAAGTTTGTAGATGGTTGAAAATGATTCGTTTTTTCGCAGAACTGGCCGGGCAATGTCAGTGATGTCCCGAAAACCATTTCGGATGATGTGCATCCTAAATCCTGTTTTATCACATTCCTGATAGACAACAAAACTAGAGGAATGTTTTCTAACCATGTTCCGGAATGATTGTTGGCTGTCAGAGCTGCCTTTAATTGTCGATGGAAACGCTCGACCATTCCGTTGGCACAAGGGTGATAAGCCGTTGTGGTTATGTGTTTTACTCCCAAAAGTTTTGTAAATTCATCGAAAAGTGTTGATTTAAATTGAGCGCCACGATCTGTCGTTATTACTGATGGACAACCGAAATTAGCTATCCAATCATGCAATATTGCTTTCGTGACGGATTGTGCAGATGTATCTCGTAAAGGAGTTATGACAGGCCATCTGGTAAATCTGTCGATGATTGTTAATAAGTATGCATGGCCATTTGCTTCTGGCAGTGATACAACTATGTCGATGTGCAAGTTGGTGAATCTACCATCTGGGTGGATAAATTGGCCAGGTGGAGATTTTGTATGTCTACCCACCTTGCTTGTTTGACATTTTAGACACACTTTAGTCCAATCCCTTATGTCTCTATGCATTTTAGGCGAGACAAAACGATTACTAATTAATTTGATAGTAGCTCGTCGGCCTGGGTGTGACAAGTTATAGAAATATTCAAAAACTTTTTTTCTGAGTGAAGGCCTGGAATAACCTGTACTTGTGTCGCATAGGAATGTCTTAGTTCCAAAAGGGATTGGATGTTCCTTTAATTCTAAAGAAGTGTCCTTTTTTACCTTGTCTAATGTTTCGTCATTTTTCTGTTCATCTGCGATTAACTCGAAGTTAAGAGCTTCAGAATTTATGACGTGAATTGTAGAGCGTGACAAGGTATCCGCTACAATATTGTCTGTGCCCTTGATGTAACGAATATCCGATGTAAATTGGGATATGTAGTCCAGTTGTCGGGTATCTCTGGGCGTATATTTGTCCTTATTTGTGTGTAAGGCATATGTGAGGGGTTTGTGGTCTGTGAAGACAGTAAAGTCTCGGCAATGATGTTGGTTGAGGAAATTGCTGGATTGCTGCCACTTTTTCTGGCACGGGCGCAATACCTTGTTCATCGATTACGTGACCCAAGAATGTCAGTTGGGGGACTGTGAAAACACATTTGCTTACGTTGATTTTTAAACCAAAATGTACCAGTCTCTCAAAAACCTGTTCCAGATGTTCGTGATGTTCTTGAATATTTTGACTACCGATTAGTACGTCATCGATGTACGCAAAGGCAAATGGTAGTCCTCTCAGAACCTCGTCTATCAGTCTCTGAAAACTTTGAGCTGCGTTGTGTAATCCAAAAGGCATTCTTGTAAATTCATATAGGCCAAAAGGAGTAGTTATTGCTGTTTTTTCTATGTCTTCTTCTGCTACTGGAATTTGGTAATAAGCCTTGACTAAAACAAGTTTTGAAAAAATTTTAGTTCCTTGCAGTCCTATGGCAAAATCGTGAATATGGGGAATTGGATATCTGTCAGGAACTGTTTTAGCATTTAGGTTTCGAAAGTCTCCACAGGGCCGCCAAGTCTCTGAATCTGGTTTTGGTACCATGTGTAGTGGCGAGGAGTATGGGCTACTTGAAGGGCGGATGATGCCTAATTTTAACATGTGTTGAAATTCGTTTTTTGCTATTTTGCACTTATCCGGGCGTAATCTGCGTGGAGATGCATGGATTGGTGGTCCCGTAGTTTTTATATGGTGTTTAGCAGAATGGCGAATTTCATCGGTGATGGGAATTTTTTGAAAAGTTCTTGTAAACCACTGTTGGTTGTTAAAGCAGAGCTGATTTCAGTTGATGTGTACACTGAGGTTATTCCTTTCATCGACAACTGTGTTTCGCTGTCGATGAGGCAGTGTGTAGACATATCCACTGACAAACGAAAATGTGATAGAAAGTCTGCCCCAAGAATGGGTGTTTTTACTTGGGCTTGTGTAAAAATCCATGAGAATGGTCGTCGCAATCCCAAATTCAGTGTCAGTGATTTTTCTCCAAAAGTTTGGATTTTGGATCCGTTTGCTGCTTGTAGAGTGTATGCTGATGGTATAGACTTGCTGTTGGGTTCTGGTGGTATTACACTGATTTGTGCACCAGTGTCGACTAAAAAAAGATATCCAGTATTGCTATCCCGGATGTAAAATAGACGACTCATTTGTTTTATTCCAGCAGTTAATGTCGTCTTTACTGCTGGAAGGTCCGTTTCCCGCCTGTGTCTGTTCCACATCGAAGTAGCATGGGTTTATACATTTCCGGGCTTTTTTTCCAAATCTTAAATGATACCAGCAGGTATTGCCTGTGTGTCTCTCTCTGGAGAAAGAATTTGAACGCCTCCGGCTATTCCTATGTGGAGAATATGAATTGTCTCGGAAACGTCCCCGAGGCCGGTAAAACTGATGGTCCTGGTTGTTGATGAGACTCTGTACCTTGAGTGTTAATTCCGTTATGTTTTTTTCCAGCCTTGCTACGATGTCGGGTGTTCCTGTTTGAGATGGTGGCGTTGAAGATGCATAGACATTTTTTTCTTGGTTAGGGCTGTTGCTCTCGTGAATTTTATCAGCTATATCTGCTTGCTTGTCTAAACTCAGGTCGTCCGGGAGTGATGCCAGAATTTGCGTTGTATGAGTATGGAGTTTATCCGTCCATAACTTTTTTAATACTGTATCGGACATTGAATTTGTCCCTAACAATGTCCGCATCTTCCTCAAAAGTTGAGATGGCTTCATGTCGCCTAAATTTAAATTGTTAAAGAGATCATGGAGTCGTCTTTCGTCTGACTTTCCGGTCCTCCTTATTATGGCATCCTTCAAAATGTCGTAGGGTTTTTCCACTGGCATGTGGTCCAAAAGATCGACGACTTCTGTGGCTACGTCTGCAGGTAGCTTTTCTACTACATATACATATTTTGAATTTTGTGAAGTTATTTTTTTCGCCGTGAATATAGCATTTAGCTGGGAAAACCATGTTTGCACATTTGTAAAATTGTAAGTAGGCAGGTTAACAGTCAACGTACATTCTGTCGGTTCGTTTGAAGCCATTGTTGTTTGAGTTACTGGAATTCTAA
The DNA here is from genome assembly GCA_963556195.1 of Sepiola atlantica. Taxonomy (NCBI): domain Eukaryota; kingdom Metazoa; phylum Mollusca; class Cephalopoda; order Sepiida; family Sepiolidae; genus Sepiola; species Sepiola atlantica. Next base: position 32,967,076 of record OY744534.1, read on the forward strand.
TGAATAAAATGTTCAGCGGGGTCACCAAATTTGTGGGGGTTCTAACGTTTTCTATTCTTATTAAGCATGAAAGAAAGAGTAAAAATATGCCAATAACCAACACAAAAAGTAAGAAAGCCAGCACTCAAAAATACATATATGTACTCGTCTCCCCTTAGTTATTAGGATGTCAATCCGATACATGTACTAATTACTCATGGCAGATATTTTCGACACTCATGTCATATCTGACCCTATCCGACCTTTACTCAGGTCACAGCTACGATTTCCGCTTTCAACGGTTTTGCCTAACTCGTAGACAATATGTATTGTTTCTCGAATCCTTTCCAACTCGAATGAATTGATAATTTCTGATTCTCTCAGTATATTTCCCCAAATATACACTAGTACACCTACTCACTCTCATTCCTTCGTAGCCCCCCTCCCAGACCACCCGACTACACTTGGACTCTTTAAACTCTCATTAATTTCCAACACTTTTTTTTACATTGTCTTGACAAGTTGTCAATAACAATTAATTATGTTGTATGGATAGACTTAGTCATTGATGAAATTGTCCGGAAATATGAATTCCAGATCAATCAGTTTATGCTAAACTTAGATACACGATAAAAAATAGGATTGTAGAGTCTGAGTCGAAATTGAAGGAGTTAGAGTAATTTGGGTATGCTAATGGAAGAAAAAGATTTCTTGGGTGAGTGTCAGGCTCGTTCAAATTTCAGAAGTCGGAGTCGTGCATTTGAGTTACAGACTCCACAACCCTGTTAAAAATATTACGAGTTAAACGAGATTAAAAACAAAATCATTTTGATGAACACGTGGTGCTTAATCGATATTGATCAGAAAATGTTGTTAAGAAAAATTAATTGCCAAAAATTGTGAAGGATGCGTCATATATGTCCGCCCGTTTATCTGTGTTAATGATTCGTACTTGCCACTGATATTTAATATGATCATGTGAAAAGTTAAAAAATCATCAGTTTTGAAATTGATACGAAATAAGTTTAAAGTTTTTATTTTGAATTTCTGCATGAAAGATTTCTACCTTTTATGGCAAAAAAAAACAGGTTGTTATATTTTTTTACTTTAGAAAATTAAAACTTATTCAATCTTTGCCTCCTCCCTCCCAAAAACTACTAGCATAAAAAATTGATTGTGAACTTTGAAAACTTTTCTTTCATTTTAAGTAGAAGTGGTGAAAAAATGAAGCCAATATGACCTATTTTGTAACAATAATTGTTTTTTCTTTTTATATTTTAAAATCATTTACATTTCTTAAACAAACGAATGTTTTTTAGGTAAAAATCTATGATAAAACAAACAAAGAAAGAAAACAAAAAGAAAAGAAAAAATGGACGTTTTTTTTTACTTGCCTCCCCACGAGAACAGAGTTAAACACAATGTCGGTTTTTAATGACGGAAAATCCAGCTCCCTAAAAAGAGGCCCTCTGGATTTGGACAAAAATTTAAAATACCCTAGTCTAGAAGGATTTCTCCTTCATTGACCGAGGACAGAAAACATGAGTTGTTGTATCAGAATGGATACTACACTTTGCTCTTATTCAAAATGAATGCTTCCACTTTTAAAGCCTGTTGAGGATAACACCGCACAGACAATCCACTATGTGTATTCACTTTTACATTAAACTGACAAGCAAACTGAACCCCCTAATAAAAATTAAACAGGTACATTTTTCAAAATTCTTTTTGGGTAATTTGTTAATTATTTGATAGTAAATCGAAGGAATTATAAAAATAAAAAGTAAAAATGATAAATCTGTTATGCAGTTACATCACGAAGGCAAGTATGGTACAAGGCTGTGTTTATTATGGTATCCCGCATGTGTACATGAAGCCAAACACGAAAATATCAGGGATGCGTGATGGTTTAATGGATGCTATCACAGACTATGTAAAAAATCTATTGTCATCACTACTATTCTTTGATGACAACTTGCAATTTCCCCCACATCTATGGCTATTATAGCAACTTATGTTCAATTCATTGTATATAATGAAACGTTTACAATAGGTGTTGTGCTTTAACATTATATGAACTCTAAAAGGGGTTGATATGTCGTTAAAAATATATACCAAATACAACCAAACCAAAACAGTACTGTCATCCATGATGCTCGTTCGGCTACTTTTTAAGAAATCTTCTGGGGTTCACTATGTGTTTTCATCATGAAGGGCAAAGCTGCCCAGTCAATCGATACCAACTGAATATTTGGGTTCGATTTTACAATAGGGACAGTTTGAATATCTCGCCTATTTCGCTTGGTTTTCAACCATATTTTTAGATAAAATTGTATTTTAGTATTGAAATAAAATTGTGATTTACGTTTTAAATTTAAGTAAAAATTTGAATCGCTAGTAGACATATTTAATTGATTATTATTATTATTATTATTATTATTATTATTATTATTATTATTATTATTATTATTATTATTATTATTATTATTATTATTATTATTATTATTATTATTTGTACTCACTAAGTGTTCTCACACAAGTCATTATCAGAGATTATTCACTGATAATAACTGGTGGTATTCCCTGGAGTTCGGGATTTCCAGTACTCGTCACCTCTTTTAATAATCTTTGCAAATGATTTTGCGTTATCGCAACAGCCATTTAACATTGATTTCTTGCTGACTAAGACCATTAGTCTTCACTGGGATTTGGATGGCAATAAGTCTCCCCAAGGTCCCAGTACACTTCGCATTAATCCAGTGGAGGTCTGGTCAGTGCTCTCCTCCTCAGTCCTACCCTCCTCCTTGAACCGTCACTACTATGTTGTGCAGTATAAGCCGAGGCTCATGCCTTTTTGGGGGGAGGGGGGGGGAGACAGTTTATAAGATATTTTGCAGTTTCAGTTCTCTTGGTGTTTCTTCCATCCTTTTGTTTTACTTCCGTTGCAGTTTCCATGTGGCTGGTTAGTGTTTATATGGGTTGGTTTCTGCATTTGAGGATTTTCCTTAAGATTTCAGCTGTTTTCATCATTGCCGTCCGTTGTATAGTCTCAGTCTTCCCCTTGATTCCAATTTCTCCTCGTCTTTTTTCCAGAGTTTTTGGGACCATTCCTAGTGCTCCTGCAATTATTGGTATTATATTGACTTTCTTCATGTTCCATATTCCTTTCAGTTCTCTGGTATGCTCCGTGTATTTGCTTTGTTTTTCCGTCTCTTTGATCTTTACCCTGTGGTTTGCTGGGACGGCAAAATCTACAATTTGGCAGTTTCTTTCCTTCTTGTTAATTATTATTACATTCAGTTTCCTTGCTTAGATGTGTTTATCTGTTCGTACCTTCATGTCCCAAAGGATTTTGTGATTTTCGTTTTCCAGTACTGTCTTTGGTTTGTGTTTGTACCATTGGTCGGCATGTTCAAAATGAAGTTGTTTGCATAGTTCCCGGTGTACTGCTTTCCCCACGCAGTCATGTCTGTTCTTGTATTCTTTTGGGGCTAGTTTGCTGCATTCGCTTATGTGGTTTACTGTTTCATCTTTTTGTCTACAGAGTCTACATTTACTGATTTCCTGGGTTTTAACTATTTTAGCTTTAATGTTGTTAGTTCTAATAACATTGTTTTGTGCAGCTGTCAGTAGCAATTCCGTTTTTCTGTTCAAGTGCCCTTTTCGTAGTCATGTTCAGGTGTTTTTGTGATTCTCTTCTCTTGTTATTCTTATAAATCGTCCATGTAGCTGTTTCTTTTCCCACTATTCTTTCCTTGTCTTTTGATTTCTGTTTTTGTTCATTTCTGTATTGTTCATTTTGATGGTGTCTCTTGCTGCAGTGATCAGTCTTTCTGTGTTCTAAGTTATGTATTTTTCTAGTTTTTTTTTGTGTCTTCCACACAGTCTATACTTACCAGTCCTTTCCCTCCGTTGTTCCTTTTCACGTCAGTATCATCTTTCGTGTGTAATGGATTGTGTTTGTTCATTAGTTTCCTCGTCTTCTGATCAAGATGACTAAGGTCTTCTTTAGTCCAGCCTATGAATGCTCCAGAGTATCTTATTAGTGATACTTCCCAGGTGTTTATTCCTTTAACTAGATTTTTACTATATAGTTTTGTTTCTAAGAGTTTCTTTGTTCTTCTCAGGTATTCCTTACCAATCTTCTATTTCATTTCTGTTATTATTATTATTATTATTATTATTATTATTATTATTATTATTATTATTATTATTATTATTTGCTCACTAGGAGTTCTCACATGAGTGATTAGCAGTGATAGCTCACTGATAATAATAAGTAGTGTTCCCTGGAGTCTGAATGACAACAAGTATCCCCAGATTTCTAGTACTCTCTGCCTCTTTTGATAACTGTTGCAAATAGTTTTGCGTTATTGCAACAGCCGTTTATCATTGCTTTCTCTCTAACAACAACTATTGGCCTTGTTTGTAATTCGAGTAGCAATAAGCCTCTTCAAGGTTTCAGTACTCTCCACACCTTTCCAGTAGAGGTCTGGTTGGTGTTTTTCTTTCTCGGTCTTTCCATTCTTCTTAACCCTTCCCGACTATTTTGTGTGGTACTAGCCGAGGCTGGTGCCACCATATGTGCGTGTGTGCATGCGTGTGTGCATGCGTGTGTGAATGTGTATTTATTTTCTGACAGTTTCAGTTCTCTTGGTCTCGTGTGATGTTCTTTCTATATTTTTTGTTCTATTTCTACTTGTTGGCGTTTAGTGGTTATGTACCCACATAACCAACGAACGCTAACCAGTAAGTTGAAATAGAAATAGAACACAAAATATAGAAATTCAACGATTTTCCTTAGAATTTCAGCTGTTTTCATCATTGTCGTGCATTGTATGGTCTCAATCTTCCCTTTGTTTCCAATTTCTCTTTATTCCAGATTTTTCGGGACTCTTCCTAGTTCTCCTACAATTATTGATATTATAGTGATTTTCTTCATGTTTTAGTTGTCTAGCAAGTTCTATGTTTCTTTGTTTTTCTGCTTCCTGTCATCTGCTGAAATGGCGAAATTTACGATTTGACAGTTTTTTTCTTCTTGTTGACTATTATCACATCCATTCTTTTTGCTTGGATGATTTTGTCTGTTTGTATCGCCATCTTCCAGAGGATTTTGTGCTTTTCATTTTCCAATACTGTCTGGTTTGTGTCCGTACCATTTATCAGCATGTTCAAAGTGCAGACGTTTGCATAGTTCTCAGTATACTGCTTTTCCTACACAATCGTGTCTGTTTTTGTATTCTTTTAGGGCTAGTTTGCTGCATTCACTTATTATGTGATTTATTGTTTCGTCTCTTTATACACAGTCAACATTTACTGTATTCCTAGGTTTTGTCTATTTTGGCTTTGATGTAGTGTGTTCTGATCACATTGTTCTGTGTGGCTATCAGTATCGATTCTGTTTCTCTGTTCAGGTGTCCTTTTCATTGCTATGTACAGGTGTTTTCGTGTCACTTCTCTAGTCAGTCTTATAAATCGTCCATGTAGCTGCTCCTCTTTCCATTTTCTGTTTCAAAGTTTCACTCTTCCCTTCATTGTTTTTTTTTTGTGTGTGGTTCCTCTTGCTTGATCAGTCTTTCTATGTTTTGGGTTATCTATTTTTCTAGTTCTTTTTTGTGTCATCCACACAGTTTTCAATACTTATCAATCTTCTTCTCACCTCTCTTCTTTTTACCAAAAGTCGGTCAGATGTAGTGCATTGTTTCCTAGTATTCTGGTTCAGGTGTCTGAGTTCTTTTGTCCAGTCTATGAAGGATCCTGAATATTTTACTAGTGATACTGCCCAGGTATTTATTCCTTTTATCAAATTTCTACTATATGATTTGGTTTCGGAAACTTTTCTTGTCCTTCTCGGCTATCCACTTCCAATCTTCTCTTTTACTTCAGTTAATCTGATGAATTCTACTTCCAGAACTCCCAGATAAGTATCATGTGTGCTAAGTGCCCTCATCTCCTCTTGGTTGGGGGGGGTTCCATACCCTCTGCTTCCTCGATTTTTCCCCTTTTAATTTCTAGTAGTGCACACTTTTCCATTCCGAATTCTATTCGAATATTCTTGCTGAAGATCCGGGTTGTGTTTATAAGCTTTTCTAGTTTCTTTTTTATTTAATTTACTTTTTGAAAATAGCTTCAGGTCGTCCATATACATGATGTGGTTTATTCTTTCTACTGTGTCTTTGAACTTTTATCCGGCATTGTACTTTCTGAGTATGTTGTTGAGTGGCATCAGTAGTGGTGATAGAGAGTCTCCCTGGAAAATGTCTCTCTGTAAACTTATGTCAGTCAGGTCTTGTTCTCCACCTGTCAGTCCAAGTCTCCATGTTTTCATTACTTTCTTTATAATTTACTCTTTATCATTTACTCACTAAAAGTGTTCACACAGGTCATCATCAGTGATTGCTCACTGGCAATGACCAGTGATGTTCCCTACAGTCTGAGTTACAACAAGTCTCCCCAGATTTCCAGTACTCTTCACTTCTTTCGATAACCATTGCAAATGATTTGGCATTATCGAAATAGTCACTTACCATTGATTTCTCACTGGCAACGACCATTGGTATTCTCTGAGATATGGGTGGCAATAAGCTTCCCCAAAGTTCCAGTACTCTCTGCAGCTCTTTCTATCTTCCTTGACATTTCACGACATATCACAACATTTTGTGTCATATCAGCCGGGGCTAGTGCCATCACATTGTTTGTGTGTGTGCTTGTGTTTTTTGGGGGGAGGGGGGGGGGCAGTTTATAAAATTTTGTTGCTTAAAGTAAAATGATCACCCAGTTCTTGACAACAAAACGTAGGAGGGATCGAATAACCATTTTTTGTATTTAAAAAAATATAGAAAAATTAAAAATGGGATTCTATTTCTTTTTTGTGGGATTACATGCCTACACCCTTGAAATACCTGTAATTTTTATAAATAACAATAATTTAAACTTTAGCATGAAGGTTCACTTTACTATATAAATTTAACGTAAAATAACCAGCAAGTTCTGTACCACATAGTCATTATTTTGGAAATACAAAAAATGGTTACTTGTTCTGTCCTACGCTGTGTGCTCAAGAACTGGGTGATCAATAACGCTTTCTGGTCATGAAGTGAGTGATCATTTTACGTTATATTTATATAGTAAAGTGAATTTTCATTTTAAAGTCTAAAATATTTTTTTAATATATATATATATATATATATATATATATATATATATATATATATATATATATATATATATATATATATATATATATATATATATATATATTTAAATATTTTCTTTGTCGTACAAAACTTTAAAATAGCATTGAAGAGACAATATTTATTATTCATAATGAATTTAAGAAATTAAAAAGATGAAAGGGCAGCTGACCGGTTTCGTACCTCGCTCAACAGAGCCAAATATCGAGGTAATGTATAAAAAATATAAAAAGATGCTATGAGAATTATAGCGAGGGAAAGGGGTAAAAAAAAAAAAAATTCAAAAAAAAAAAAAATTCAAAAATTCAAAAAAAAAAAAAAAAAAGAAAAAAAGTTCAGTCAAATAGAAACAACATTAAGCCCGAGGAGATTTTCTCTTTGTTTGCAAAGAGAAGGTCTCAAGGACTTAATATAAATTGTTTCTAAGATCTTGAGATGATAAGGGGAGTGCGACTTACTAAGAATGGAGAATAAGTCGACACTGAATTTAGAGGCACAGGTGCGATTATTTATGAGATGTTGACCTATCGACGAGTCATAAGTATTATTCAAATCATCAGTTGGTAAATAATTTCCATTGCGAATTTTTGTGGGCACGTGTTGTTTGACCCGGATGTCCAATCTCTGTGACATCATCCCGACGTAGTGCATACTGAAACTACATTTAAATAAATAAATAATGGAATTATTATGATGTGGGGGAAGGACATCTTTTCGAATAGAAGTTAAGATTGGACGAGAGGAAAAAACAACACGCGTATTCGCAGCAAAATAACATTGTTGTACAGACAAAGAGATTTGTTTGGCGAATCTATCACTAATATTACCAAGCCAAGGTAGGCGAAGGTAAATAGGGCATCTGTCTACAGAAGCTGGTTTGCTTTTGTAAAAATGTAATATTTTTGTTTTAATCGTAGATTGTACAATGTCTAAAGGATAGCCATTGTTACAGAGGGTCTTGGTAATAAATTTAATTTCTTCATCCAGCTCGGTCTTCGAACAAATCTTTAAGGCCCTATGGGTAAGGGTCTTAATAAGATTAAATTTTTGTTTTGTGGAACAAAATGAGTCCCAACGAGTATAAAGACCAGTGAAGGTAGGTTTCCGATATACTGATGTTAAGAAACCACAGGAAGCTTTATTAACTAATACATCAAGGAATGGCAGTGAAGAATTAGTTTCCTTATCAATAGTGAATTTAAGAGCTGGATGAATATTGTTAAGGGACGTAAAAAAAACGTCCGCTTCCGTTTCATTGTTGAACAGACAAAAGGTGTCGTCAACATAACGAAAGTAGATATCTGGTCTATTTGGACCAGATAGGAGACCTTCTTCATGGAAACCAACAAAAATATTGGCCAATGCTGGTCCTAAGGGAGAGCCCATAGATACACCATCAATTTGTCTGTACATAATGTCGTCAAAACTGAATTCAACCGACATCGTAGCAAATTTCATCAACTCCACGAAAACATTTTCAGGAATAGGAGGAATGGGCAGTTGACCACGATATAAGGCATCAGCACATATATTAATCGTTTCAAGAAGGGGAACACAGGTAAACAGGCTAGATATGTCAAAAGAACACATAAATTTATCAGTATCTGAATAATTTTGCATAAAGTTGGAAAATGAAAAAGAATCTTTAATGCAAAATGAACTATAGTGTTTCAACACTGGTTCCAAAATAGTGGCAAGCCATTTGGCTACCTTGTGTTGGGAAGACCCTATCATCGATAATATTGGTCTTAATGGTACCCCAGTTTTGTGGGGTTTTTGGTAAACCATATAAACGGGGTCGAATAGAACCCGTGGGTCTAATTATTTTAGAAATATTAGTGGGAAGAGCTCCACTCTTTACCCACTTAACTAAACGTTTTTGGAATTTAGTCTCGATAGATACAGTGAAGTCATGTGTATCTACCGGACCTAACTGAATAAATTTAGAGGTGTCCTCAAGAATAGTCGCCATTTTATTGACATAATCAGAATGATTAAGTATAACGACCCCTGAACCTTTATCAGGTTTTGTGATGACCAAAGATTTATTATTGCGAAGTGCTTTGATGGTACGGAAATGTTCACTTCGCCATTTTGATTCACAAAACGAAATAGGTGTACCCGCATAAGAATGTGCGAAGTCATTCAACTTTGCCTTAAGATCACTAACCTTAGAGTCGGATGTAGGTTGAAGTCTTGCTAGTTGAGCAAAAAGGACTTCAAATTCAGAATATATTTCTTCACGTTTAGTATTTGTAGGAGGAATACAGAAGTCTAAACCATGGGAAAGAATGTTAAGTTCAAGTGGGGACAACTGAGTAGAAGAAATATTAAGGACGTTTTGACTAAAACTCGGGTTCGTCGAACAGCCAAACTTTCTAAAAATTAAATGTTTCAGTTTATTCTGATGTTTTAACGTTAACCTAGAAAGGCTACGTTCGTGAATAACCGCAACATATCGCATAAATCTGATTTTGTCAAAGAACGACAAAGTGCCTATAGATTCCTTCCATGACTCGTGGTATTTTTTAGTGAGTCGTGCAATGTCGCAAGAAAGCTTTGACAAAAAATTGGAAATGAAAGCATTTTCAATTTTCTGTCCAGGATGTAATTTTGCCCTCTTAATTCTAAATGAAATAAAAGGGGGACAAACTTTATTACTCAAGCAAGAATGGAGGAAGGTCTCGTTAGCCCGAGCAGTTCTTAATTTACTTTTAATCTGAAGTAGAGAATTTAATCTACTGATTAATTCGGGTTTGTACCTAGTCTTGAAGTATTTAAATATTTTCTTTGTCGTACAAAACTTTAAAATAGCATTGAAGAGACAATATTTATTATTCATAATGAATTTACCCCTTTCCCTCGCTATAATTCTCATAGCATCTTTTTATATTTTTTATACATTACCTCGATATTTGGCTCTGTTGAGCGAGGTACGAAACCGGTCAGCTGCCCTTTCATCTTTTTAATTTCTTAAATTCATTATGAATAATAAATATTGTCTCTTCAATGCTATATATATATATATATATATATATATATATATATATATATATATATATATATATTTTGATTTTATTCCATTAGTTGCGACAAAACAGGTTTTGTTTCATTGGTGCGGATAGCTACCAATTCATCGGGCCGGCGAAAGGAATTCAAATGGCATAAAATTTTAAGTTCACTTTAACGGAAGATTGAAAATTGAAAATACATTGGAGGGGGAGGGGGATAGAGTTAGGGCTTTGTCTATAACGGCGACATGGGACATGAGAGGGGAGGGGGGAGGACCCCAACAAGTCGTGTTTCAAATTATTACGTGGGAGGTTTTGCACGTGTCAGTGCTGCGACGATCTCAATCTCGGCCGGGGCGGGAGGAGGGAGATGGGGCGACGGCCAGAGTGAGTCAAATTCAAAATGAGAATAAAACCATGATTACAACCGTCATTCTTATTTTATTTTAATTCTAATAAGTAATTATCATGTGGATAAAAATGTTTGATAATTTTAATTTAGGGTATTAATTGCTACTTTTGCATTTTATTTATTTTATTTTAATGTTTTGTTTATTATTTGTAGTGAATTTTGTTGTGATTATATTTTTTTAAATTGTGATTATATTATACCGAGATCAATACTAGTGGAATCTTTTATAAAAGAAGTTTTCTGGTGTTACCAGTCATATCACCAACAAAACCGATTATGACAATGGCAATGCCCGCCAACCATTCCCACGACAGTCGCAGCGACAACAGCCTTATGTAAAAGCCTTAATAAAAATAAAAATAAAAATAAAAATAAAATAAAAATAAAGATAAATATAAATAAAATTAGAATAAAAATAGAAATAGAAATAACAAGTTTGTAAGAATATTAATGATAATAACAATAATAATAATAATAATAATAATAGTATTAAAAAATAATAATAATAATAATAATAATAATAATAATAATAATAATAATAATAATAATAATAATAATAATAGTAATACTGATAAATATCACCATCATTACCATCTTGCTACTTGTGAAGTCATTGGGCGAAATAAGTCGACAAGTGATGGTAGGCTTTTTTAATTCCACTGCCAATGACAAGGACTAAGTACCAGTTAATAATTAAGTGTTCAAGGTAGTGATCGAGGGGTTAAGTAATTGAGATTAGTCTAAGTGATATCAGTGTTGATAGCTGTCCCAGTTATGGGTTTATGTTAGAATTGGTAGTATGGCTGAGAGGTTATTGAGGCTGTGCATTATAGGTAGTACGTAGAGATTTGATATTATTGGTAGTTTAGAGGGGTGGTTATATATTTATAGATTCATCATGGCTTGTTGGGGTGGGATTGGGTTGTAAATTTGGGTGGGTGGGTAGGGGGTTATAGTGTGTTTTGGGGTAGTGTATAGTGGGGGTTAAATGTTATCATTCATTTTTGTAAAAAACAAAAACAAAAAAACGGTTAATTTTATGTTGAAGTTAAGTAAGGTTGGTGTGGGGTTAAGGTGGGGTATGTGGGTTGCTAAGGAGGTAGAGTCTACTATGTTTACAGTTGATAGATGTCTCTTGTTTTCTATTTAAGAGTTTGTTTTTGTCCTTAAAGCGGATAATTTCCAGTTTTTCATTTAAGCATAATCTACATGGAGAGTTTATTGATTTGCAGGTGCTGGATTTTTTCAAGATTTTCCACTTTATTATGGGAGTTTCTTTTTTGGTTTTTAGTTTGTGGTAGTGTAGTGAAAGTCCGGTTTGCCCAGGATGGTCTGGGTTGTTGAAGGAGAGTTTATGGTTGTAGAATCTTTCCTTGAAGTTGTTGCCTGCCAGACCAATATAATAGTTAGTCTGGGATGGGTTTTCAGTTGAGGAGATAGATGCCTCATAGACCACTTGGGTTGATAGGCACTTTTGATTTAGGGGGCAGTTTGATTTGTTATTACAGTTGCATGTTCTTTTAGAATTTGAGGTTACTGGGGTGTTTAGTATTTTCATGTTGTGCTTTTTTATGATTTTTTCTAAGTTGTCACCACAACAATAGCTGAGTTTTAGTGTATTCTTATTGAAAATTTTATGGAGTATGCTGTTATTGGGGAAATGAGTGTTTATTAAGTTCAGGAATTTATTCCCTATTTTGGTTTTAGTTGAGTTGTTAAATGGAGGTGTATACCAGATAATTTTCCTATTTCTATTTTTGTTCCTATTAGGGTTATTTTGTGTAGTTGGAATATATTCTATTTTGGTATTTTTGTATCCACTCTCCTTTAGTGCTTTATTATAAAAGTTCTTATGTTTATTGAAGATATCTATATTGGAGGAGTTGTTGCTAATCCTTCTACTAATTGATTCTGGGATGTGTTTACTTACAGATCTAGGGTGGTTAGATAGTGGGTTGACATAAAGGGGGTAGGAATTATCTTTAGCATAGGGCTCATAAGTATCTCTATTGAGGTTGAAGGTAATATCGAGGAAATTGACCTGTTTAACATTTGATGTTATTTCAGCCTTTAGGCCTATTCGTTTCATTTCTTTGGATATTATTTTTTTGGTTTGTTCACTAATATCTCGGAAGACGAAATAAACATAATCAAAAAATGTCGAACCACAGTACTAATAAATAACAAAGAACAATGGACAAAGAAAGACCATTTCTCTTCATTCGATGTATCTATGGGCTCTCTTGACTCTGCCGAGGTAACAGACTTGGTTGGCCTGTACTTACTATACAACCTAACAAAAGATCTTGAAGTCGATTCAATCGGCCTCTACAGAGATGATGGCCTAATGTACGTTAAAAACACAAACGGACAAAAATGTGAACAAACCAAAAAAATAATATCCAAAGAAATGAAACGAATAGTAAGTACACCTCCATTTAACAACTCAACTAAAACCAAAATAGGGAATAAATTCCTGAACTTAATAAACACTCATTTCCCCAATAACAGCATACTCCATAAAATTTTCAATAAGAATACACTAAAACTCAGCTATTGTTGTGGTGACAACTTAGAAAAAATCATAAAAAAGCACAACATGAAAATACTAAACACCCCAGTAACCTCAAATTCTAAAAGAACATGCAACTGTAATAACAAATCAAACTGCCCCCTAAATCAAAAGTGCCTATCAACCCAAGTGGTCTATGAGGCATCTATCTCCTCAACTGAAAACCCATCCCAGACTAACTATTATATTGGTCTGGCAGGCAACAACTTCAAGGAAAGATTCTACAACCATAAACTCTCCTTCAACAACCCAGACCATCCTGGGCAAACCGGACTTTCACTACACTACCACAAACTAAAAACCAAAAAAGAAACTCCCATAATAAAGTGGAAAATCTTGAAAAAATCCAGCACCTGCAAATCAATAAACTCTCCATGTAGATTATGCTTAAATGAAAAACTGGAAATTATCCGCTTTAAGGACAAAAACAAACTCTTAAATAGAAAACAAGAGACATCTATCAACTGTAAACATAGTAGACTCTACCTCCTTAGCAACCCACATACCCCACCTTAACCCCACACCAACCCTACTTAACTTCAACATAAAATTAACAGTTTTTTTGTTTTTGTTTTTTACAAAAATGAATGATAACATTTAACCCCCACTATACACTACCCCAAAACACACTATAACCCCCTACCCACCCACCCAAATTTACAACCCAATCCCACCCCAACAAGCCATGATGAATCTATAAATATATAACCACCCCTCTAAACTACCAATAATATCAAATCTCTACGTACTACCTATAATGCACAGCCTCAATAACCTCCCAGCCATACTACCAATTCTAACATAAACCCATAACTGGGACAGCTATCAACACTGATATCACTTAGACTAATCTCAATTACTTAACCCCTCGATCACTACCTTGAACACTTAATTATTAACTGGTACTTAGTCCTTGTCATTGGCAGTGGAATTAAAAAAGCCTACCATCACTTGTCGACTTATTTCGCCCAATGACTTCACAAGTAGCAAGATGGTAATGATGGTGATATTTATCAGTATTACTATTATTATTATTATTATTATTATTATTATTATTATTATTATTATTATTATTATTTTTTTTTTTTTTTTTTAATACTATTATTATTATTATTATTATTATTATTATTATTATTATTGTTATTATCATTAATATTCTTACAAACTTGTTATTTCTATTTCTATTTTTATTCTAATTTTATTTATATTTATCTTTATTTTTATTTTATTTTTATTTTTATTTTTATTTTTATTAAGGCTTTTACATAAGGCTGTTGTCGCTGCGACTGTCGTGGGAATGGTTGGCGGGCATTGCCATTGTCATAATCGGTTTTGTTGGTGATATGACTGGTAACACCAGAAAACTTCTTTTATAAAAGATTCCACTAGTATTGATCTCGGTATAATATAATCACAATTTAAAAAAATATAATCACAACAAAATTCACTACAAATAATAAACAAAACATTAAAATAAAATAAATAAAATGCAAAAGTAGCAATTAATACCCTAAATTAAAATTATCAAACATTTTTATCCACATGATAATTACTTATTAGAATTAAAATAAAATAAGAATGACGGTTGTAATCATGGTTTTATTCTCATTTTGAATTTGACTCAATCTGGCCGTCGCCCCATCTCCCTCCTCCCGCCCCGGCCGAGATTGAGATCGTCGCAGCACTGACACGTGCAAAACCTCCCACGTAATAATTTGAAACACGACTTGTTGGGGTCCTCCCCCCTCCCCTCTCATGTCCCATGTCGCCGTTATAGACAAAGCCCTAACTCTATCCCCCTCCCCCTCCAATGTATTTTCAATTTTCAATCTCCCGTTAAAGTGAACTTAAAATTTTATGCCATTTGAATTCCTTTCGCCGGCCCGATAAATTGGTAGCTATCCGCACCAATGAAACAAAACCTGTTTTGTCGCAACTAATGGAATAAAATCAAAAAATATATATTTTGCTCTGAATTTTCATTAAGCACTCTCATAAACCCGGTTTCAACTTCCTTCGGATTCATACCCCCTGGATATTTGTAACAAGTTAATTATATATATATATATATATATATATATATATATATATACATTTTAAGATCAGGGGGAGAGAACCCCAGTAGAGTGCTCGATTATTAAGAAAAATATAAAAATAAGAGCGTAATATTTATTTATATATGTACTATATATATATATATATATATATATATATATATATATATATATATATATATATATATATATATTATGTAAATCATCCTTATTTAATATTTATTAAATAAGGTATACATTTCATCAAAATTGGAACTATTTGAATTTTCGGGGTTCCTCCGGGGACCCTCTTAATATCAAAATTTGGTCATTTACCTATGGTTTAAATTTCATTTGAATCTAAGGGAAAACAGTTTTCAGTGGGGACGGGGGTTGTGCCGCCCGGGAACCCCCAGCGTTGAAGTGATATATTTCTTATATAGCCTATGACCTTCACTGAGAGGTCAGTAGTCCACATGCCAAATTTCAAGTAATTCTGTCCGGCGGTTTGGGTGAATATAAGACACAAAGATCAGGCGGACACATACACACACAGAGTTATTATTTTATATATATAGATTACAGAAGATCAGAACAACATTGGTACTGTCAGTTTCAAATCAACAAGTGATCAACAAATGACCGCGGCTTATTGACTCTTCGGGCATTGTTGTGGATTTTGTTTGGAATGCTGTTCTGTAATACATATATGAAAATATATATATAGTTAATTTTCCAGGGTGTTGACGTGTAATCGCACGAAAAACATTGAATATCATTTTTTGTTTTCCGTTAACAGTTTACAGTGTGAGGGAAGCGAGGGGGGGGGGCAAAGAATTTTACTGTTCATTTTACAATGAAGCTATAATAGTGAAGTGAATAAAAATAAATTGCTCTAAATTGTCATCGACAATAAGCAGCATTTTGTTGTTTGAAACAAAATGTTAAAAAAATGTTTGCATAACAGTGAATGTTGTTTTTATGTATCGAATCTTGATTGGACAAAAGCTCAAATCAGCAGTTTGTTTCAAACAAACAAAATGCAAAAAATATTCACTTCCAAATCTCGAACGTAGTATAAAAACCCACGCACACAGCTTTCTTTCACTTTTCCCGGTATTTTTATTCCACAGGCAATGCACATGGGTACATCCTTAAAAGCTAACCTCGATCCTTGGACAAACGCCACAAGAAATACACAAAAACTTCTGTATGCCGATTACCAACATTTTTAGATTTAAAAAATGGTCAAGCAAACATCGAAAATGAATTTTGGCTTATTGAAAAAAAAAAAAGAAGAAGAGGCTGATTTAAAATAACAAATACATCATTTAATTAAAAACACAAAATAATACAAAATAAGTTATAGCAAAATATAAAATTTATAAAACCTTGCCATAAAGAGTAAAGCTTGCAGCGAATGCCTTTTAGCCACTGCGGCAGATATGCCTGGTAACAACTCCCAATGTAATTAATTTGGGAAGAAAATTGTCTGATAGGAAGACAAATTACTAATTAACACTTAATTACAAAATTACTAAGTAAGAAATTACTCTAAGTATAGAGTCACAGAAAAAAGAAATCTCTCGAAACAAAGTTACAATGTTAAAAAAAATCTCGGCCGAACAGTATTAAAAAAAGAGAGTGCTGAGAGCTTATGCTCTCAACACTTTCAATGTAGGGTTCACGTTCAAATATTTGGAAGAAAAAGGCTTGAAAAAAAAAGTTTTCTTTAAAAGAAAACTTGAAACTGTTCCTGCTAAAGTTAGCAGATAAATAATTATTCCGAATCCAAAGGTAAATCATATCCATGATTTCTTAGTCCGAAAGTCGAGTGAACTCTGTACTGAATTTTGAAGCAGAAAACATAAACTCATGTTTACATTAGTATTGGAATTTATTTATGTCACACCCATTGATTGGTTGTCTTCCTTGTCGCTTTAGGGTCTCTTGGATTGGCCAACAGGTAACTCAATCCCGGCTACCTGAAAAAAAAAACCCATACACACTGAGTGCTGGCCTCTTTTCAACCCCAGCAGGACAACAGTTAACAGCTCAGTGATAGATGCCCTCGACGGAAGTTGCTGAGAGCCAACCCACTCCTTCTTCATCTTCCTCATGACCCACTATCTTGGACAAAGGTTGACTACATCTTTGACAGTAGTTCGAATACTACCTTTACTCATTTCCGAGATTCCTAACCTTAATTGATATCGGCCTGATTGCATTGTGACAAAAGTCCATGGAAAAGCGTTTATTTCCACACGAAAATAGCCAGAGCCGTGGGATTCAGTATACGAGCTGTTAGCAAAACATTCTTACATAGATAAGTTCCATGAAAGCACGTATTCGCAAACCTCCTTATTCTGTATTTTTCTGTTGTATATATATATACCTTTATTGCTTGACAATAAAATTGCTCAATTATATACAATTATTGTCGTTCTTTCTTTCAAAAGCTGCCGCCACATTTCAATTTCAATGCTTATCTTTAGGTTTCTCCCTACAAACTCACATGCGAGAATTGAACTTTGTTTCGGGGATAAAATAATCCCTATACAGCAGATAAGAATATATGTCCTTTTCATCCAAGTGAAAAAAAATCAATCCTGTTTCGTGTCACAAAAGTCAATTAGGAGGGAAAGCCAATGTTAGTTTGGGGTTTGAATCGGGAAGAAAATCAGAATAACGAATTTACTTGGAAGAGTAAATTAGTCTGGACAAATCTGACTGAAATAGAAATGTTACATAAGCAAAAAGGGATCACAATTCTTTCACGAAATAATAACAGCTCTGCAACTAAAGAGATATGCAGTTTTATTTACGGGAACACAGAAACAAAATGAAGGTTGTACAATGGGTTGGTTAATGTAGACAAGACGAAATAGCGTTATCCTGGAGTCCCTCGATTCCTCTACCGCTGGCCCGGTAGAGAGCACAGGAATATACGTCTTGTCTGTTTGAAAGTAAGACTGGAACAGAAATTGTTCTGTTCATCATGTGGTTTCGTTTTCATGCTAAGATGATTCATCGTGTATGAATCTCATTGAGCTTACGTGAGTTGCTTGTTCATGTGGTAAACAGGTGATGGTTACATAATCTTCAAGCCAAATCACAACTCAGACCGATACAAAATAGTTCGCTTATGCAACTGCTACAGTAGTTTTTTTGATTACCCGGATTTCAAGGGGGACAAAAAATGAATACTCATCTCTACACATTAGAATCTCTGCCTTATTTGCATGCTTACGTCAGCAGACAAGAATCAATACCGCTTTGTCAGCAGACAAGAATCAATCCCGCTTTGTTAGCAGACAAGACTAGAAGTCCGTATTCCAATAAAAAAGAGCTTTTTCTTTTAGTTGCAAAAAGTAACAGTCTCCAGATTATGGCCGGTCCTGGTTATGCTCCTTCGAATTTATGTTAACCACTATTGTTTGTTGTTCTATTTGTTTTGCTTTTCCATCACGTGGTTGTGTAATTCAGTTTGTCAATGAATATCAAAATCCAAGGTCATTGAGCGTTGTATGATCCTACTTATCTGACGTGGTGGCAGCACATCATGGACTTACGGATTCATGTAATCCATACTTATAAAAAAAAAGTAGGAGGACATATTAACCCCAAGTTCGTCAGATTGCAGATATCCTTGACAGTGAATCCACTGAATTTGCCGATCCCCTGGAGTAGAGGCCCGTCACTGACGAAACAACAACCACCTTGAGACGTGTGAAGACCATCATGCAGTCTCCCTACTTTGATATGTTCGTTAATAGCCACAACATATCAAGCTCATCAGAGACAGCAGAGCCACTGGAAATATGATCCAACACGCTGCAGCTAGATGCCTACGTATGGGAATGTCAGATTCGAAAACAGCCCTGGAGTCACTTACGTGTCGAGTATTAGGAGAGTTTCTGGTGAAAGATTATGCTGTGAAGGTTACAAACGATTTGTACTGCGGAGGGGACAGTGTGTAAGAAAGGGACGTTGTCCCTATCTTATGTTTAAGTCACGAAATGAAATAACAAAACCTTTTCATAACAACAATGAAAGGGGTTTATTCTTTAAAGTTACCTATACCGTTTGGTATAGGCGGAAGAAAGTTGGACAGTCCGAGTGAGGAAGAGGAAAATAAGAAGTTTTTAGGGCTGCCGAAAGTCTGAGCAGTTACCTCCAGGCGAAGATAGTAGTTGCTTGAACATCCAGTGGACAGGGACAGGAGAGAGAGAGAAAGAAGTGTTTCCTCGTTGCTTGCTGCTGATCGACCGAGATTCCCGACAGAAGGAATCCATGCGCCCTGCAGGCTGATTCGTCAGTGTGTGACCAGCTCACTCAATGGGGACATTTTTCGGAGGGAGAAAAAAAGAAAAAAGGTCTATGTTTATGACCGCTACAAGTGTGGCCAATTTGCTTACAAACTGGCGCAACTTACGACTGTCATTTGCTCTAAACAAACATCCATTCTTGGATGGATCTGGTCCAAAAATACGTTGCCGGCTGGTATTTATGAAATTGCAGCATGAAAAATAAGTACGTCCCCCCTACCCACCCAAAAAGAAAAATAATGCGCTCACTAATTCAACTACACTGAAACTTGTCTAAAAAGCTAACAATGCTGCTTTTTTAAATCTTCAATTCACATATGCAAATTAAGTCATGCCTGAGCAATATTGATGAAAAAGTTCAAAAATAACCTATAATAACCATAATCTGTTGTTAGTAGCATAAATAAAATTTTAAAAATAATAAAATCACTGGAGGCGGGGGAGTGTCAGCAAAATCGCAAACTTTTTTATAAAAAAAATGTCTTAGTGGAACTTTTGTTTGCTGATCGTGGTAGTTAATTTACAATTGGGGGGGGGGGGGCTTCTATTTTTATTTTTTTTAATAAACCAATGAAATTAAGCTGTTTAAATTATTTACTTGACGTGTGCCTAATTTTTTTAATTTGTATACAAAAAAATTATGATCTCTCTCTCTCTCTCTCTCTTTCTCTCTCTCTCTCTCTCACACACACACTCTCTCTCATAATTGCTTTCTTTCTTTTTCTCCTCTTTCTTATAATTTAATAACTACTGGATGAATTATGAGAGAGAAAGAGAGGGGGGAGAGATGAGGGAGAGAAGTCATTTATTTGTAAACGACGCAACGCGACCGACTGACATTGTTCTTTTTGCGAGCGCACCCAAGAGTTTATTCCGGCGAAATAAACAAAAAAAAAAACAAAAAAAACAAGTACCTATAAAATCTTTTCCGAATATGAATACTCTTCCGCCCAAAAACCCGTATTATGCTACTCACCGGTAAGTTTTTATTTTACTTTTTATTACCAATAATTAATCAATTGAGAACTTAATTAATATGTTGGCTAAGGCATATCGTGCCCCTCTCTAAAATTTAGATTTGAGATTTTAAAATAATTCGGTGCTTATGCATATCAACCCTGACATTGAAATATTTAAAGAATGTACTTACGTGTTAGCTGAAAATAAGATTGTGCAGAAAAAATTACGCAAATTCATCCAGTAGTTATTAAATTATAAGAAAAAGAAAATAATGATTTTACATACATTTTGACATTTTTGTAAACAAACCCCGAAATCGTGAAAATATGAGTTATCGTCATTGACCACTGGAAAATGGTGGAAATATCTACCGAGTGATAAAATCGTTTTTTATTTATAATTAAATAAATACTGGATGAATTTGCATAATTTTTGGTGTACAGTCTTTTTTTCATCTACCACGTAAGTACATAACAAAGTTTATAAATTTCTTTAGCTATTTTATTTTTAAGAGCGGTCTAACATGTCAGGGTTGATAAGCATAAGCACAAAAAATTCTTCTAATTATTAAAATTGAAATGTCGCGAAGTCGTCTACTTCAAGTTTATGAACAAATAATTAAGAAAAGTTGTTCCTTACTTAGGAGATTCAGGGCCCATTTTACAAGACAGTCACATCGCGAATCGAACAACGGCCGTCGTAATAGTAAAATAGTTTACTATTACGACGGCCACGATCGAACCCTCCGCGGGTGGCACTTTTTATCACAGCCACTTACTGCCAGACTCCGCCACCAAGCACAATCAAGGATGTGTCTCACGTGACTCAAATTAACCAATGAATCGTAACCATTTGAAAATAAAGAAAATCGTCTGCATTTCATGTTTTAATTCTGGGCGCTCTTGTATAAGCAGTAACCCATCTGAGGGGGATAACTCTATTTTACTTAGCCGCTGCTATTCCGAATTCGCTTATACTTTGGCAAGGGAGATAACTTTGCCATAAAGTTTATAAACTTTATAACAATTAATAAAAAACATGTTACAGTTTTGGAATACGTTAAAAATAACTTTTAAATGCGTTCAAAATAACTTTTAAGCACTTTTATTTACATGCCACAAATTGTATACACTTTATAACAATTAATAAAAAACATGTTACTCAAAGAAAGAAAGAAAATGCGATGATAGTTGTAATTTTTATTTAAGACAGACTTTTAAATAATTTTTAATAAATTATATACTGTATTGTTCTCTGATGCAGATTATAATTCTAGGGAATACTTGGTCAGTGCAGTGAACACATGGTCAACTATGTTTATCCGAGCACATCGTAAGCTTGCCATTTCGTTTGATTAAAGATCTGAAAAATGATTAGTGTAAACCACCTGTGCGCATGCGCCAACAAACGGAAGCGCAAAAATGAAAGCTCTATTGGTAAATTTTTTTAAACAAACACCTAAATTTAAACAGGATACAAATTGTTATTTTTATTTACAAATGCCGTAAAAACTTCTCTGTGTTCTGTTATCTACCTTGCAAAAGTATAAGCGAATTCGGAATAGCGGCGGCTAAGTAAAATAGAGTTATCCCCCTCAGATGGGTTACTGCTTATACAAGAGCGCCCAATTCTGCTACCCACCCACCCCCACTGAATACAATATTTTTCTTTTTGGTTTATTTTAATTGTGGCAGATGCGAAGGACATGGAGGACCGCTGGCTTCCGGTGAAAAAAGCTTGAAGAAAGTGTGTACAGATGCCTGAAAGTGATACAACAATTTTTTTTTTATTAATATTAATTTCAGACTTTTCTTTTTTTCATATTAATTTCAGACTTTTCTTTCGTCTTTCTAATAATAACAATAACATGATACAGACTATTTGAAAAATAATTTATTTGATTGTTTTAAAAACTTTAAAAAAATTTTCATTGAAGAAATAGAATAATCTTTTTTTTTCAAGAAATAATGTTTTTGAGCAACGGAATGTGTTTTTTTGGAAATATTTAGTGAAAATAATGTTTTTGGGGAGGGTTAGGGTTTAGGGTTAGGGTTTAGGCATTTCCATTTCTAAGAAAAAAGGTTTTCACTATTATTTAAAAAAATGTTTTGAAAACAATCAAATAAAAACAAATAAATTATTTTTCAAATAGTCTGTATTATGTTAATTATTAGATTATGATGAAAGAAAAGTCTGAAATTAATATGACAAAAAGGAAAGTCTGAAATTAATATGAATAAAAAAAATTGTATCACTTTCAGGCATCCGTACACACTTTCTTCAAGCTTTTTTCACTGGAAGCCAGCGGTCCTCCATGTCCTTCGCATCTGCCTTAATTGTTAAATAACTTTTCAAAATAGAATTAACGTTGATGGTTTTTCCTCACATTACTAACTCTGATCTCGATTTAAATATTTTTTACTTTTCGGCTTTTTATTTATTTTGGTACTGGTCCAGATTAGGACCCAAGCTAAAATCGACTTGGCGTAGTTAGGATTAAGGTCAGGGTTAGCTTGGGTCCTAATCTGGACAAGTACCTTTTATTTTTTACTTTTCAAAATAGAATTAACGTTTCCCGGCCGCCACCTCCAAATGGCTCAAGTGACTCAATCGCAGTTATTTAAAAATAAAGAATAGTCTTCAATATTAAAAATAAGCATATAATTGTCTCTCCCCCCCCCCCCACGAATACATTTTTTTCGGTTTATTTTTATTTCTATTTTTCTACTTTTCCACCCGCCGCCACCACCAAATGGCTCAAGTGACTCAATCGCAGTAATTTAAAAATAAAGAATAGTCTTCATTATGGGTTTCTAATGGGTTTCTAAATAAAAGATTAAGTATAACATAAAAGATATATTTGTGCAGGAAAGTTAACAGTCGAAAAATTAAAAAGTAAAAATAACAATAGCATTAACAAGACATACCAAACGCAGTAGAGTCTGAGTATCAATTGACCTGTATATTTTATCGTGCTGAAACTGTCTAAGTGTTTTTTTTTTTATTTAGATATGCTATTATTGTGATGTTTAATTTGTAATATATTTCTATTTATTTTTAAGAAATCAAAATATAAATGAAAAGAACAAGTTAGTTTATGTATTAATGAGTCAAACATTTATTAAAAACAAATTGCAATTTTCTTTTTTTTGCATGTGGGAAACTTTCTTTGTATTTTGTTTTTAAAGTTCCTTTTCAATTTTTATCACAAAACAATAGTCAATATTTGGGGATAAACAAATTTTAGAATTTTTTGCAAATAAATTTTTTAAAAAATCATTTAGAAAAAGTTTGAGTTTTTGATGATTTGACTCTTTTTCTGTGCAACATTTATCAATTTTTTTTGTGTGGCAATTTCGTCGTTTTTGGAATATAATTTTTCATGTCGATTTAAGAGATAGTTTTTAAATATCAATTATTTTCTTTCATTTCCATAATTCTGCCATAGTGTTTGATTTATTGGTATAAAATTGCTTAAAAGGTAATCTCCTTGTCCATATAGACCTTTTCTTATATTTAAGTAATGTATTTCAACATTTTCTCTCAATGTATCTATCAATATTTTCCAATTTGATGAATTCTTCACAACATTATTCATTGACTCAGCATTATTGTTAGTCCAATTGTTTTTGATTCCAAGTTTCCATTTAGGCAAACAAACATTTTGTTAACCATTTCTAAAATGTATTGCGAACCCAAGTGGTTATTCAAATGTTCAATTTCATCGACCAAATTTCTATTCTTCAATTCAAATTCCGTAATTGATTGTGAATCTATCAAATTACCATTACAAAACAGAAGCTTTTTATATTTAAATACAGTCTTCCGATCCAAGTTGCAGTTCTCACTCAAATATCTAGTCAAATGTTTCTTTAAATGCCTTACACAAAGAAAAGAGAGTGAATTTTTGAAGACCGCTCTAACTGCTTTCACGATTGCCTTTTCTTGATCACTGCCAAAAATAATTCTGCTGACATCGATTTCAAAATGTGTATCATTTTGAAGCATTGCTGCAACATGACTGAAGAAATAATGATAGATCTCAAATGTAGCTTTTTTGTGTAACAGAATTGGACCAAAGAATATCGGATGATCTGTTTTCTTTGATTTTTATATGTAAACATAGTAAGAAAGTAGGGTCCTAGATTAAAAGTTCTGTCTATACCAACAATTATATATTTCTCCTTGCAATTCGTTTTAAAATCAGCGATTTGGTCATCAGTATAGCAGATAATAGGTGGCAAATCGTCTGAAATATTCATGACTGATCTCACAAATCCATCTCCGATTTTATTCATGCACTCAAGAATATCATCAGAGATATTTGTCACATGATGTTTAGACTTTTTAATTTTTTCTCTGTATTTCACGTTTTAAATTTGTTTTAAATTTCGAATCTCTTCATCTTTGGCTAAACTCTTCTTATTTGTTAATTCCATAGTCGATTTTATTCTGGCCAGGGTCTTTTGATTTGTAGAAAAAAATGTGCTATTCATTGGTTGAACGCCAATATATTGATAAAGAATTTTGTTAGAAAATTCAGGATTTTTTATAGAAATTATTGAATATATAAATCTGCAGAAATCATTATTAACATTTTTGACTGTAGACTTTTTGAGGATGAACACTTCCTTTTCTGTAGGCTGAGAAGTAAGTTTTAGGAATTTTCGGATGCCATCAACTTGTTTTCGAATGCATAATCCTTCATCACGCTTATAAATAAGTTTAAACGTTTCTTCAACATAGTAAGTAATATGACAGTTATACGTCTTGAAATTCCAGTCTCCAACATTGTCCACAAATCATGATGTTAGATTCTTACGAATCCTTTCCAAATTTGAATGATTATCGCAAAAGAAATAGCAGTTTGATTTATAGGGGGAGATTGAAGAATAATAGTGGATTTTTCAAACAGTTTATAAATTTGCAAAATATCAAACAATTGATTTGATTCTTCCACGCCATCAATAGATATGGCCCTTTCTAATTGATCACCCATTGGCTGATTATTTTTTTTCGTTGCGTCATCAATGGTACTATTGCTCCAAGAGTTCTGGTCAGTCTCTAGTTGTAAGCTTATTGTTGGCAAAAAACTTCCTGATTCCTCATTAGAAATATTGATGTTTACATTGTCAAAAGTTCGACCTGCACATTCAATAATTGCAACAAAATGGTTTGGTTGCCAAAGATTTTTCCAACATTTCTCGGATAGCATAAAGCTAGTCCACATTAAAGAGATGCTTTTAGAGCTGTTTTTTTAAAATTAAATTCAGTATTCAAATGTACAAATGCAAAATCTAGTAATCCATTAATTGGAGGATAAATACTCCTTATGCATATTGCATATGCATGGGCGGCAGATTCCATTGTTAATGCATCTGACAAACCTGACACTGTAGCACAATCTGTTAGAGATCTTTTATAGTCTCTTGAAAGATTTTTAATGGTGCTGCTAACTGTTTCATCAATTTGTTCCCAATTCAATGCCATGCACAGACATGTTATTACCCTTATCTCTTCACAAAATTCGTTCGAGCCATGTTGTAAGGAGATGATGAGTTGATGAAACGGGTTATTTTTTATCTTCTCGTAAAGAAACGGAACAACGAAAAGTAGTTCTGTAACTATAACAAAAAGGGGTTTTATTAACTCAAGGTTACCTATACCATTTGGTATAGGTAGAAGAGAGTGGGACGGTGTCCGTCTGAGGAAGAGGAAGAATATAAGAGTTCTTAGGGCTGCCCGTGGATTTCTTCAGGTGAAGATAGTAGTAGTCGTCAAGTGGCGACGGCGACAGGAGAGAGAGCGTTTCCTCATTACTCGCTGGTGCTCTCTGCGATGTGTCCAAGCTGGTGCCAGGAGGTCGTCTCCTCTTTTTCCTCGAACCCTAAGGGGGCATAAGTAGTCCCTTAGGGAACTAACGATATTAGTGCGCCCTGTGATTTGATTGGACAAGCCAGCTCACCGGGACAGTGATTACGCATTCAAAAGTAGTCCCTATTGGTGACTGCTACATAACCCCCTACTTAGGCTGAAAGCCGACAGGAAATAAAAGGAAGTGTAGCAGTGGGAAATAACAAAAATACAAAATTTGTCCATTAACAAATGTTTAAAAATTTTGTTTTTTTTGTTTTTGTTTTTGCTTTGCCGGGAAAAGTCTTTTCTGCAAGAAGTATTTTCAGGAAATGTTTGTATGTTAATGAAAAAATATATATATTTTTTTATTTAAGAGTTCGTCTTCTCTTTGAAAAAAAAATCGTTACGGCGTCGAAAAGTCTGACCGTCTAAAGTTGTTTGAAATCTGTTTTAAATTCGGAAAAAAGTTTTTTTTTTGTTAATAATTTTATATTTTAAGGTATTTTGAACTATTTCTCTGTCAAGAATTCGTTCAGTTAAAGACAGAAAAAATATTTTATAAAAGAAAAAGTTTCTTCGATGCGAAGTACGCCTTTACTGTGATAGAGAGAAAGAGAGAGAAAAAAAAGGGATTTCGGTAGTTTTTTTTTCTTTTTTGGTGTTAAAAATAACTGTCCTGTTTTTTTCTTTTTTTTTTTTAAGCTTTTAAAGAGAATTTAAAAAGTTTCCGAATCTCTCAAGGTTGAAATTTTTTCTTTTTCTGTTTACAAAAACGCGGAGTTTCGTGTCTTGCTCAATTTGTGACTGTTTTTTGTTTTTTTTAAATGACAGAGTTTTTTTTGTCGCCGTGGGGTTGAGTTTTAAAACCTTTTTGTAGCAGAAATAATTTTTCAAGGGTTTTTTTTGTTAGTTTTTTATATTCCGTTTTTTTCTTACGTTTCGTATATCAGAAGGTCTGTTTTTTTTTCTTTTAGCGTCGGGTCACCATTTGTAAGGTGATGAGTGGGATGAAAGGGGTTATCCTTTTATCTTCTCGTAAAGAAACGGAACAACGAAAAGTATTTCTGTAACTATAACAAAAAGGGGTTTTATTAACTCAAGGTTACCTATACCGTTTGGTATAGGTAGAAGAGAGTGGGACGGTGTCCGGCTGAGGAAGAGGAAGAATATAAGCTACATATAAGCTGCTACAATATAAGGCTAAAGATATTGCTGAAAACAAACAATTTCCATCGGCTGATGTCCCTAAAGCCTTGAGTATTAAATTTGGTTAAAATTTTGTTACTGTCATTATGAAATGGCAAGTATGTATAATCAAAGTTTGATGAAACAAAATTTTGAACTTTTTTTTGTTTTAATGAAATCACAACCATTTTACAATATTCTAAAAACTCATCAAAACTGATTTGTAATTTTATCTGACAAATCAGCTAAAACTAAATGAAAAAAATTATTTAATTTTATGCAATTTGGACAATAAAAATGTGAATCAAAGATCGATCCATTGATAAATCTTACTTCAAGAGCTGAAAGTTGCAAGCATTCAAAGTGAATCCAATGTTCACATGAGTGACACTCAACCGTATTGAAGAGTGCCGTTTTCTGACAAATTGAGCAAAAGTAATTCGTAGTGACACAAAAAATAAAGTTAAGCACTCTAAAATGTTTTGAAAAAAGTAGCAAGTCGTGCGAAATTTAGAAATCCCAATCAGGGTTCCTGACTATAATAAATGTTTGAATCCAAGAATTTCCCGGGGGGAGGAGGGGATTGAAAACTGAAGCTACACTTTTAGGAGGAAAAAAGGCCACAAGGAGCCAAATTAAAAATGGTATATTATAAAGAAAAATTGACTATATTGAAGTTGGTAACTCCCAAATGTCTCGTTGTGTCTATGTGTGTGCAAGTGTCTAGCACTAACCTTTGTTGCTGATAGTAGTAGTAATTAGTTTCTCTCAGTCGATTGTATCCTTCTGAACTGTCATATTTGGTCAGGTTGTGATGGTTTATATTGGGATCTATTGGCCCCCAGAGGGACATTCTCATTGGTTAAGAATTTGTGATTTCACACCTATCTGGTTGTAAACTTGTGTTCCACCATTTCTACTTACTATGAGGGTCTACTTTTTATGAAGGGGTGCCTCATAAATATCGATTAAATAGTAATTATTATAGAAAACGTTATACTTAAATAATTTTTTACTCAAAATAATTTTAATTCACATAATTATTTACGTTTTTAATACTTTTAAGTTCTGTTTTTAAACTCTTAAATTTATTATTTATAAATTAGTAGAATTTTTAAAAAATCGTTTCAGTTTTATCTTTAATTTTTTCATTTCAATAAATATTTGATTAATAGTAAATGATATATATATATATATATATATATATATATATATATATATATATATATATATATATGATAATTTTATTTACACAGACATGTACAAAATCTGCGACACTGGCATGTCGATGTTATCGATCAACAGTTACTATGAACTGAGATCTCATCAGGCAGAGTTAGAATCCGATCTTAACCTCAGATCATATTTGGAGGGAATGAAATGGAGGGATAGAGAAAGAGAAGAAGAAAAGAAATTTAACATTTCAAAAATTGAGGCCGTTAAAAAATTAAAATTTAAAATTAAAAATCTAAAAAATGATAATAACGATAATGTCATTATCTATAACTTTATTATTTTATTTCAGTTATTATTTACTCACTAGGAGTTATCACACTGGTCATCGTCAGTGGTCACCCACTGCCGACAACCTGTGGTATTCCCTGGAGTCTGAGTGACAACAAGTCTCCTCAGGCCTCCAGTATGCTCCACCTCTTTTCGTTCATCACCGCTGATGACCTTGCGGTAATCGCAACAGCCACCTACCAACGATTTCCCGCTGATAAGGGCCATTGGTCTCCTCTGGGGCCCGAGTGGCAACAAGCCTTCCCAAGGTCCCAGAGCTGTCCGCGCTCTTCCAGTGGAGGTCTGGTTTTGCGCTTTCCCTCCTCGACCCTCTGTCCATAATTTTCGTGGCGTCAGCCTATGCTTGCGCCTCTCTCGTGCGGTTGTATTTTCCCCGGTTCTGTTGTTTTGTGCTTCCATGTGTTTGTTCTCCATTCGTTGCTTATGTGGGTTGGTTTCCGCATTCGAGGACATTTCTCAGGATTGTAGCTGTTTTGATCATTACTGTCCTTTGTATGATCTCAGTTATCCCTTTGATTCCTATTTCTCCTAGTCTTTTCTCCATGTTTTTGGGGACTGTTCCTAGTGCTCCTATGATTATTGGTGTTATACTGACTTTCTTCATGTTCCATATTCCTTTCAATTCTCTGGCAAGTTCAGTATATTTGCTTCTCTTTTCCGTCTCTTTGATCTTCACTCTGTGGTCTGCTGGAACGGCAAAGTCCACGATTTTGCAGGATTTTTCTTTCTTGTTGATTATTATCATATCCGGTCTCCTTGCTGTTATGGGTTTGTCTGTTTGTGCATTCATATCCCATATGATTTTGTGTTTTTCGTTTTCTAGTACAGTTTCTGGTTTGTGTTTGTACCGTTTTCTTGCATATTCGAAATTCAGTTGTTTGCACATTTCCCGGTTTACTTCTTTCCCCATGCTGTCATGTCTGTTCTTGTATTCCCTTTGTGCTAGCTTGCTGCATTCACTTATATGATTTATCGTTTCGTCTCTTTGTCCACACAATCTGCATTTGCTGTTTTCCTGGGTTTTATCTATCTTTGCTTTAATAAAGTTTGTCCTAATCGCATTGTTCTGTGCGGCCGTCAGCAGAGATTCCGTTTCTCTGTTCAGGTTTCCTTTTCTTAGCCATGCCCAGCTGTTTTCATTGGCTTCATCGCTTGTGAGTCTTATAAAGCGTCCATGTAGTTGTTTTTCTTCCCACTTTTCCTTTCTTGTCTTTTTGTTTCTGGGTTCAGTGCTTCCGGGGTCGTTTGTTGGGCTGGTGTCTCTTGCTGTGGTGATCAGTCTTTCCGTGTTCTGGGTTACATATTTCTCCAGCTCTTTTTTGGTGTCTTCCACACAGTCTTCTATACTTACCAGTCCTCTACCTCCTTCATTTCTTTTCACGTAGAGTCTGTCCGTGTCCTCTTTTGGGTGCAGTGCATTGTGCATAGTCATTAGTTTTCTAGTTCTTTGGTCAAGGTGCCTGAGTTCTTCTTTGGTCCAGCCTATGAATGGTCCAGAGTATCTTATTAGTGATACAGCCCATGTGTTTATCCCTTTTACTAGGTTTCTGCCAAATAGTTTAGTTTCTAAGAGTTTCCTTGTTCTTCGTAGATATTCTTTTCCAATCTTCTCTTTCATTTCTGTATATTTGATTGTGTCTGCTTCCAGAACTCCCAGGTATTTGTAACTATCTTGTTCTCCTAGCGCCCTCATCTTCTCTTGGTTGGGGAGTTCTATACCTTCTGTCTTTTCCAGTTTTCCTCTTTTGATCTCTAGCAGTGCACATTTTTCTATTCCAAACTCCATTTGGATATCCTGGCTGAATATCCTGGTTGTGTTTATCAGCTTTTCCAGTTCTGTTTTGTTTTTTGCAAACAGTTTAAGGTCATCCATGTACATCAGGTGGTTTATTCTTTGTTCTGTATCCGTAAACCTGTATCCGGCATCACACTTTCTGAGTATGTAGTTGAATGGCATCATGGCTATTATAAACAGTAGTGGTGATAGAGAGTCTCCTTGAAAAATGCCTCTCTGTATTTTTATCTCAGACAGGTATTGTCCTCCGGCTGTCAGTTTTAGTCTCCATGTTTCCATTGCTTTCTGGATGAGATTAATAATTCTGTCTGGTATCTTGTATATTTTTAAGCATTCAATTATCCATGTTTGGGGGATTCTGTCGTAGGCTTTCTTGTAGTCAATCCATGCCATGGTTATGTTCTTTTGTCTGCTCTTCACCTCCTTCAGAGTCTTTTGATCAATGTATAGTAGATCATGTGCACCTCTTTGTCCTTTCCGGCATCCTTTTTGTTCCTCGGGGAGCAGTCCACGTTTGTCCAGGGATTGGTAGATTTGTTCTCTCAGTTGTGCTGTGAGAATTTTCCACATTATTGGTAGACATGTTATCGGTCTGTAGTTGCTGGGGGTTGTTCCCTTTTTGGGGTCTTTTTGTATTAGTGTTGTTCTTCCTTCCGTCATCCATTCTGGTATGTCTGTTTTGCGGATACATCCGCTCAGTTTCTGCGCTATTCTTTCATGCAGGGTCGTGAATTTTTTAAACCAGTATGCATGTATTCCATCGTGGCCTGGTGCTCTCCAGTTTGCCATTTTTCTTAGGGTTTTCTTGATCGTTTCTTTGTTGATTTCTGTTTCGGTTCCTTCTTCGATTTCTTGCAGTTCATCTTTCATGTTTTTCAACCATTGGGCATTCTTGTTGTGCTTTTTTTGTGCTTCCCATATCTTGCTCCAGAATTGTTTTGTTTCTGTTGGGTTCGGTTGCTCTGTCGTTGTTTTTTCTCCATTTACGTTTTTGTAAAACTGGCTTTCATTGTTTTCAAAGGTCCTGTTCTGTTTGCTCTGTTCTGATTTGTACCTGTATCGTCTCAGTCTTCCTTCTATTGCTGCTATCCTTTGTTTTATTTTTTCATGTTTCTCATTTAGTTTTTCCATGCGTTTCTGATTTTTGCTTCTTAATCGTTTCATGTCCTCCTTCCTTCTGTTCACGGTTTTAGCTTCTTTCCGAAGTTTGATGATCTGGGTTTCCAGTCTGATTTCCCATCCAGGTTTTGTCGGTCCTCTCTTTTGTCCATTCTCTTCGTTTCTTAGTTTCATACTTACCGATTTTGCCCCTGCATATATCAGGTTGTTTAGGTCTGTAATAGTTTCTGTTGGGATGTGTGTGAGGAGTCTGTTTACTCTTTCTGTTTCTGCTTGTAACTTCTTCGCTACTTCATTCCTGAGAGATGGGAGTTTTGTTTTGTTTTCTAACATGTATCGTCTTATGTTCTCCACTTCACTTTCTTCTTTTTCGTTGAGTTCTATCTCAGCAGGTTCTGT
>OY744534.1:33004441-33144441 GCA_963556195.1 Sepiola atlantica
AGATACTATTGAGTTCTTTTTTTGTTTTCCTTTTTTCCTTTTTTTTTGCATAAGTTGTCTTATACAAGTTCTAAGTCTGCAATATATGGATTTAGTTAGTATCTCTGAGATTGTTATAAACGTGATCCTTTATGTCTTAGTCGGGCCCGCGGGTCACATGTTAAGACTTGCGGTAGTAAAACGACTTTGCATTAAAACGATAAAAGGGAGAAAGAACGGAACACATTTGAATCACAGTTCATAAACATAAAATTAGAAATAAGACACTTGTAAGAATTAACCAAAGGCGAGATTATGCAAACATAACAAGTGTTTATTAAAAAAAAATAAGACAAAATAAAAGTTCTGCTCCGCTCTGGGGAGTTTTTGATATGGCAGAGTTATAGAAATTTGCAAATAATGAAAGTTAAAAAATAAGTAATTTGTTTTTTTTTTTGTTTTTTTTCATAGGGCACATACCTTTTTATAGCCTTTTTTTGTGTTAATTGACACGCTGAGTGGAAGATATTTTTACAGGATTTTATATCCTGACGTCAGTTCCTTCGCAGAGTTTCGTTAATGTGGTGAGCTTAGGTTATCTTGTAAACCTTGTCCTTCCTTGTATACGGGAGAATAGCTTTCGATTTGAAATGCTGGACCGGCACAAAATCTTGATACGACTTCACCCCTCCGCTCCTGAAATCTGACTCTCTCGTCTTTCGCGGGTAGTTTTTTTTTAGGTGACGAGATATAGGTAATCTCGTACCCAGAAAGGAAATTGTTGCCGTCGTCTATATGGCCAACTTTGTCGGATAGGATTTTTCCTTGTAAATCTCCTTTTGTTTTTTTGTGTGCATGGATATATCTTATTTCGATTTCTGCTGGTCGGCATCAAATCTTAGAAACATATTGACTCCACCGCTCCTCGTGTCTCCTGTTTTTTCCGGCCTTTTCCGTCTTCCCTTCTCCTCTCCTTGCAACAGACTTTACTCCAATTTGATTGGTTGCCCTTCAGCCCCCCCCCCCCCGGCAAACTGCGTGGGCTGACTTTACGGCTCTTGGCTTCTTGCTGTCTAGACTACATCCGGTCCCAATTTTTTATGCGCGGTCTCTTTTTGGTGAATTGCACCATAGTTTTTTTTGTAGTAGAACATGTGCCAACAAGTCCCCTATTCTTCTTTTCATGCTTTATGTGGATATAACAGGATTTAAATCCCTTGAGGCCATATATTTTTAAGTCACAAAAAATATAGAAGTGGGAATGCTTCTGTATTGTTAGTCTGTTTCTGTGTATGACGTTTCTTGTGGATGGCCTATATAGTTGTTTTTTGTTTTGTTTCTTTGGCTTGCATTGTATTATTAATGTTGAATATGTGTATTTCTTTTTATTGTGTAAAATGTCTGCTAAAAGTTTTTTATACATATATATGTATATAGTATAAATTGTATTTAAACAAACTTTTTTGCTACACATTTGCAGACATGTTTCAGCTGTAGCTTCCTCGGGCCAAGGTGGAGATGAGAATGAGAAAATGTTCAATGGTTACAAGTAGCATGGTAACATGACATGAGTTTAATTTAAACATTTTAAATATACTGGTTGAATTTTTCATGTTTGTATAAATATATAGCTCTATTATGTAAAACACGATAAGGATTCACTGGATTATTTCTTATAAACAAAACCAAATCTTTTTTTCTATAGTCGGTGTCTGCCAACTATGTATTCTAGTTTGGTAAAACGCCAGAAGGCTCTTGCAAAGGAACTGGAAGGAAGAGTAGAAGATATTTCTGACGATGAATTTCGAAATAAAGACAAAACTTTGCATGATTGTGCATCAAAACGTGGTGAGTAATAACTGTTTTTGTTATATACAATGATAGTTAAGTTATTGCTAGCAGAGACTGTGTTCAAGTTGTGTCAGGACTCTTGGACTACTTTTATTAATACTGTTGTGAAAGGTATCTATTAGGGTTTAATTCCCTAACAAATAACCAAACTGCCCATTTTCAGCTTATCCCCCCTAGACACTAGGGGATCTGACACCCACATCAGCCCTCTTAAATCAACAGAATTATTGTGAAACAAAGTTGACTACCTTCAAGTAGGAAGAGGGTACTAAAAAATAGATTAAAATGGCTGACTTATCCTCTCTGAACACCAGAAGACATTTTTGAGAGACGCATTAGCAAACATGCATCCATGCAAATCCTTTCTGATCACTTTTAAATACAAATAAATTGTTTCTTTTAATGTTACATGTTCGATATTTGTTGTGATTGATTTCGTTTGCATTTTTTATTCTAAATTATACAAAATTATAAACATATACGCAGACGCGAGTAATCTAATGAATATCTACAAGGACATTGATAATTGCTATTTAATGATTGAAGATATTTCAAATGCCATCATAACAGTATTGATTAAAAGTAGTATTGGTTAAATAGTAGACTAGACTCTCAAGCTTTAAGATAACTAATCTAGGAGAAGAAAAATTTGAAATGGCACCAGTTTTATTTCTGGTGTATTACAACTCGTATCAGTCTTTGAAAAAGTATGTTATGAAAAACCGAATTTCTTTGAGAGGTATGGTTGCTAACCTTCAAGTATGAAGAGTGCTCTAAAAAAGAATATATTAAAATGGCTGACTTGTTTTTACCTATTCTGCTACTCAAAATAAATGATCCAAAATTGAACAGCTCTGAATCTGAACAATTTCTTTATAGAATCCAAAACATTTTCTGAAACGCAAATGAAGGCGCCTAACACCATGTTGGATAATCATTCTGCGTTGGATGAAATAATTACTCAATGCCAAGAAAAAATCACCTAAATTTTGTGCACAAGATGGAGACAGATGAGAACTCATATGTGGAGAAAGTATATTTGGATGGAGAGGCTAATGAGATTGTCAGAAGTTGTATCTTGATGATACTGTTGGTACACAGGAGTTGGTGCTGTAATGATTGCAAGAGTTAGGAATGGATGGAGTAAGATGAGGGAACTTCGGCCATTACTAAATAGAGCATTGCCACAGTCAACAAAGGGAAGAGTCTATCAGGTAGGCATGTGTATGCTGTGTTAGCAAAATAGAAAATCGTGAAAATCTAGAAGTAGCTAAACTAATATCTAGTCCAGCTATAAGAATTGAGAAAGAAACGGTACGGGAAGCTATGAGTAAGATAAAGAAGGGTAAGGCTGGAGGACCCTCAGGCGTTGTTTCAGAAATGTTGAAGGCTGCAAGTAAAACAGACATTGAGATGATCACAGACTTGATAAATCTGATCATAAAAGAGGTTATCCCAAAAGACTGGAAACTTAGTACAATTGTGAATTGTTACAAGAGTACAGGGGGAAGCACTAGAGGTAATTACAGAGGCTTCCAGGTCCTGACAGTGATTGCAAGAATATTTGAGCAGCAATAAACCTAGATGAAATGCAGTTTGGTTTTATGCCTGGCCAAAGTATCACTGCTGCTATATTTATCCTGAGACAAATGCAAGATAAGTACCTTAGTAAGAAGAACTTGTATCTTTTGTGGATTTGGATAAAGCTTTTCACAGAGGGTCAAGAAGGCTTGTCTGGACTTTACATAAACTAGGGGAAAACGAGTGGTTGGTGAAGGTTGTTTAAGCAATGTACAGAAATGTTCAAAGTCGTGTTAGATTTAACAACACATTTAGTGACAGCTTTAAAGTACAAGTATATCAGGGTTCTGTACTGAGTTTGTTGCTTTTTATTTGTCTTAGAAGCGTTTGTGTCCAGAGAGTTCCGTACTGGTTATCCGGAAGAGATTTAGTACTTGCTTATGAAACAATGGAAAGTAAAGGTCTGAAAGTGAATGTTACCAATACTAAATTGATGAGTGTGGTAGTGTTGGAAAGCTCCCCAAAAGAGGAAAGTTTTCATGTTCAATTAGTGGAAAAAGAGTAGAGTGCAATTCATTATTTTGTGGAACTTGTATGCATTAGGTACACAAGAAGTGCAGTGGAATTACTGGGAGATTGAGAGAAGATAACCAATTTGTATGCAAGAAGTGTAAGACAATGGAGATGGATGAGAACTCAGATGTGGAGAAAATATATCTGGATGGCATAGCTATTGAGATTGTTGAAGTTTTGTTACCTTGGTGATATCATGGGAGCATTTTGTGGAGCAATTGCTAGTGTGATTGCAAGAGTTAGGAGTGGACTGAGTAAGTTCAGAGAATTTCTGCCATTACTAACTAACAGAGCGTTACCACTGTCGATCAAGGGAAGTCTATCGGGCATATGTATGCAGTGTGATGTATGGAAGTGAAACCTGGCGAGTGAGGGTTGAGGACATGCGTTGCATGGAGAGAAATGATATGAGAATGATACACTGGATGTGTAATGTGAATCTTAAAGACAGGCTTAGATGACCTCAGAGGAAGATTAAATTTGGACAGTATAGGGAGATGGTTTTACCACATTGAATGAATGGATGAGAGTTCTTGGGTTATCAGATGTAGAATAGTGGCGGTAGCAGGTTCAGTTCATGGGGGGGGGGGTATGGAAAACATGGGAGGAAGTGATAAGAATGGACTTGAGTTTAAGACCTAGCCAAAGATAGGTGTTTAGAAGTCAATTTCTAAAAGCTATCCAACACAATGCCAGTATGTAAAACAGATGTGAAACTTAATATGATGATGATGTCTATACAGAGAGTTTTCCAATCTTTTCTGCCGGGTATCAGAATAATAACATCTAGACTTCACTTCTCTTCTTTCTTGTGTCGCCATGTTTGTTTAACCTTTCTTTTTTTGTCAACAACATTTTTCATGCCAACTCTGATTCAACATCATAAGTTGCCAGCTATGACGTCAGCCTTGACCTCTTTCTAAAATATTCTTGACCGATTTAGATGATTTGTAAAAAATAACCGATTTTGCTTTTGTGTTAACTACACCCTTATTCCCCTCCTCCAACCACTTCTCGTCCCATTCGCCCTTCATTGTCACCTGTTACATCATCTTCAGTAGTGATCAGACGACCATAAAGACGCATATGCACACATTCTGTCACTATTATTTAGGGAGTTTTTTCTGTTGTATTTTACATATAATTTGGAATAGCCGTGTCTGAACATGCGGTCACTTCATTATTTTTGTGTATTCACGTTGAAGTATTTTTCTTTCTTTTAAAGCTGAAACCCTAAAGGTGGAATCCGTTGATTTCCATTGTGATTTAAACCGAGAAAATCATCACACGTCTGAATACGAGCAACAAGACTTGATTGTCCGTCGAGGAAGTCCTTTCTTCTTGAGTTTTACATTTCAACGAGAAATCAAGTCGGATCGGGATTTGGTGGTGTTGCAGCTGGTCACAGGTCAGTAAACATCGTTTGCAAGCACATGCACATATAAATACACACACAGATGTGCATACGCTCACACACACATATTCTCTTTATGCTAATATCATTGTTTTTCATTTCTGGTTATCTTCTCAACAAATAGTAAAAATTGCTTACGTTTTCCTGTTGCCCTTCTCTTGTCACCGGACTGAAAACATCTGTCACTCTCACCAACACAAGTTCTCTCACTTTTTTCTTTTATCTTTCCTCTGTTTTCTTTTGCTCTTTTAAAAAAAAATGTTCTACCCCCCCCCCCCCCACACACACACACACTTCAGAATAAAGAGTTTAATGAAGTTTGGACATGTTTCCCGGCTACCAGACTCCAACTATATAAAGAAATCATAATAATTTCATTGAAGAAAGATCAAGAAGACGACCATTGAAGAGATAAGGGTTGATACTGGAACGCCGCTCTTGACAGTTCAAAGACTGACCCAAAACTGTGATAAGTAGCAGAATTTTGGTCTTAAGCATGTGGCGAAGCTCTCTGGAGTATACACAAAAATCCTGTCAAGTCGAGTTTATTCTAGCTCCGTATCGGCTAAGGAACGACATCTCTAAAGAACTGGCCAACACATATAAGCCTCAAAATCTATCAACGTTCAGTATAATTTGTACGTTCAGATATGTAAAAGCTACAAGAAAAACATGCTACGAGTATTATCCACCTTCACCTTTCTGGGCTGACTGTGATCTTGATGATTACTCTCGACTGAAAGTAGCGGAAAATTATGAACATATTTACACAGGAGAAAACACTAATTTATCTGAAGATATACTTTATTAAATTTTAACTATAATGGATCAATTCCTAAACTACAAGTTGCTTCTAGCGGCATAATCACCCACGGGGTCTCTTATGTAAAAAGTTATTACATCCTTCTTCTGCCTTTACTCGCTAGTATATCTAGCAAGTGACTTTTAACTCTATAATTTAACAAAATGTCTCTCGCCACATTACTAAACCCAAATAAACCTTTTGTCCATAACATCTTCTATACTTAACTTCGAAAACATCATGGCAAACTAATATATAAAGCAAAAAAAGTGTGTTTGTGTATCCATTTCAAGCATCAGTTGTTAATGGTTCATCTCTGAACAAAACCAATGGTATATTTCGAATCGGTAGTTTCCTGCAGAGGATTTAGCCTGGTTTTTAAATGGATTAGGTTTTCTATTATGATTTAAGGAAAACCATTTTGTTTTAATTAGAAACTAAAGCTCTTATACAAAAGCAAAACTCTTAACTAGAAACAAGATCATGCATAGTCGCTGTGACCAATTCTTCGAGATAATGGAATTCAGATTGTTTTATTGATTGATCCTTATGCAAATTGTCATCAAATTGCTTTTTTGCCATAAAAATGGTTAAAATTGCAAAATCTTCGGGTTTTCTTTTATGATGAGCCGTAATAGCCCATTTTTATGACTGAATCATCCAAATAAATTATTCAAAATTTGGTTGTTTACAGATATTTTATTGTCCAAGGTACCTCCTGAGCAATGCAAGGCACCTCCGCTAGTTTAAGTCTATTTTGATAACTTCTTTTACTTCTGGTTTCTTCATAGGAGGTCGTCCCCAGCGAAGCAAAAACACCATAAGTCGTCTGACTGTTTTGGCGCCTCCTGGAATCCAAGAAAAGAAATCCCAACATCTATGGAATGCCAAGTGTGTGGAACTGAAAGAGAAAACCATCAAAATTGAAGTGACTTCTGACGCAAATGTCTTTATTGGTATTTACAATACTTTTTTGGAAACCAAAAATGTCAAAGACCCAGAAGATTCCATCGAACGATTTCAAGTCCAGGAAGATATCATCGTCCTCTTTAATCCTTGGTGTGAAGGTAAGTGATATCATCGTCCTCTTTAATCCTTGGTGTGAAGGTAAGTGATATTATTGATATTTTTCATAATTATTGTGGAGCATTGGCATCATTAAAATGAAAGTAGCTTAAATAAAATCTTGGTTAATGCTGTAGTTGTGACAATAAGAGTGTTTATTTTTAAGTGTCTGATTGGCACCCAAAACATATCCTAGTCATATTTTACACCGGTTTTCAGAAGTTTATTTTGTTTAGATGTTGTGCTGGATCCAAAATGTCATGTGCAAGGAGTCAAAAGCGCATGCTCAATGTTTTGAGTTTTTGTAGGTGTTAGTAATTTGATACCGATCCATTTTAAAAGGTGATATATAATGTCTGAGGTCGAGGGAAAACTGACATGAATAGACAAGAGATTCGTACAGTTGGATTAGCATTTTGTTAGTTTTGTTTCAGGGTTTTCGGAACAAGAGTTTAGCTCGTGTTTTAGACCATCGTTGACATTTTACTATGGCACAATAGACATTTCTGTTTGTTACAGATATTTTGTATAACGCTGAGCCTTCATTTGGGATTATGGCAGCATACACATGACAATGATAATAAAAATATATTAAAATCCAGAATCGGCTCATTGGTCTCTGGGCCTGATATCAGCAACAGAACACGGGTGGGGGTGGGGGGAATTCAAGACACCGAGTATAGAGATATGGAACAAAACAAACAAGCAAGAGACAATGCGAAACAACCAAGTTATTATTTGAAACAAATATTTATTGACATGAAATAAATAAACATGCAAAGAATAAGTAAAAAAGAGATGAGATATTATGTGGTAAAGGGAATCTAACTACTGTTATCTAACGATAAGCCACGATCATAGTGAATCATTAAGACAGTCATGAAAGGAAATGAGGTGTAACTTACAGAACGTTGGTGGGTGGTGAAAGGAGTACTCCACAAGAAAGTGTAAAAGTTAAACAATTAGGGAAACACAATATTCTTTCAATAAGAGTCAATACAGGTAATAAAATAAGTCTGGCAAGTATCAAGCACACGGGAGTTCTGAATAAAGTGTTTGAGCTATACAATCCTCGGGTCGGGTATCAAAAGTATAATCTCCGGTGGATGGATAAAAGTGTCGCTGACAGGTACAGGCTAAATGGAATTCGTTTTCAGTTTTAAAATGCAATTGTTCTCAGTAGCGATAAGATATCCAAAATACAATTCCGATTCGTAGCATGTAGAAATTATGTTTAGCAGCGAATTTTTTTTATGCTAGCCTAAGTACGAGACGGTAAGAACATTATCTCTTTTTCTTGCCTCTCTTTGCCCTTTTCTATCTCGTTTTCCTTTTCTTTTTCATCAGCCACGACCGACCTGGGGTTGAGAAGATTCTGGCGGAATCTGTCCTTTTCTTCAGAGTATATAAGGGTGCCAGTCACATGACCGATCGCGTCGGTAGTTGGATTAGGTATTGTGGTGGGCGATCGCAATCTTAGCGACAGGTGACAAGTACTTTTAACTAAGGTCACAACATATGTCGTCTCAGGGCGGAAATGGGGAGAGGGTTTTCCTCATAGACTATCTGGTTAAAAAAAAATATGACAAACTGATCTCTGCTCGTTCGAGGTACAATTGATAAAAATATTCAACTTCTAAAATCTTAGCTCACCTACTCGTTATATGTGACAGTAGGGATGGGGACCAAATGAAATATTTGGCGACTAACATTGCATCGAAATGTGAAAAACATATTTGAAGAGAAAAGGACATACTGCCTCTCCTGGGATGTGTATTCACAAACATAAATTATTATGAAAATATATTATTTTTAATTTGTCCTTGTGATAACAAATTGGCTGTTTTGTAACTCCTGCCCATCTTTACTGAAGGCCACCATTTTGAATTATAGGAGATAAATCCGATGAAAGAACTATTTTGAACATGAAAGACAATTTCTCTTTAGATTCTTGGCTAAATTATGTTTAACACAAACTATTTACTCTAGGGAAGCTTTTAAATAAGATTATCCAAAAATCCATTTTGTTTGAAAGTATCGATATTAGCGATATTTTCCATACTTAGTGTGAAACATTGTTATACGTTGTTACATTTATATTCATCGTTTTAATTTACAAAACACGAATATGATAATAGACCTAACATTAAACAAGGCCACAACACTAATAAAGCTCTGTCCAGTTTGCTGAATGCAAAATCAAATTTTGACAAAAATAAAACAAATTTAAATTCAGCTGATAATGATTAGTAGTAATATTTATCTTCATTGAAAAAATTAATTGCATTAAAGCAATGGAGCAGATAATTAGCGTCTGTCTGCAAACATTGATATAAAAAAAGTCTACAAGATTAATAATATTTATTTTAATCACGTTATTGTTTTTAAGTTTTTAATTTTATTTTAATAAGGTCAATATTTATAAAATATAATGATTGATAACAGCAAAAATCGCCTTCCAAAAACTAAAACAAAATTACTCAACTTTTTCTAAATTGAGTTTTTCTCATTCCAAGTAAAGAAATACAGCAGTAACAGCTGAACAGGTAAACTTTCAAGGTTAATTTTAAATCCAATCTCAAATCTCATATATAAAATTATTTTGTCGGATTTTCGACTTTTGTTATCGCTAGCTTAAAACCTAAAAAATCTATTTTATTCTGATTCGTCAGTTTGTTTTGCTGATCAGTGCAGCATATTAAGAACAGAAAATTCACTTTCTTCAAAAAAGTACTTTATCCAGCTTAGATTCTCTTTGATGGGCTACAATCTTTAAAACAATGGAGTAAACTCTTAATTACTTTAAACAGTTACTTCCTTTGCTTTGTGAAAAATATTTTTCAACAGCATTTTTTTAATAAATATACTTCAATAATTTTATAATCGAATGAACTTCCAAAGCTAGAGAGAGAAAGAGACGTTAATACTGACGTCTATGTTCACAATTGTAAACACAACTCAACCTAGCTTTGGTAGAGAGCAATCAATTCTACTTATCTATATATAGAGACATTTAGAAGATATTTGCAATGGAGTAAACATCTGAAACTTTTAAAAAATTATAACACTTTAGTACAAAAACAGAATGACATTGTTTAACAAAAAAAAAGCGATTAAAAATGCTCATAATTATAAACTTATGAGACATTTTCACATGAATTTTTTTACTGTTAGTTGAATATTTATTGAAATCAAAAATGCAATGACTTAAACTAAAACAATTTTTTAAATTCTATTTAAAAATATGATTTTTCTCTATAAAATAATTTGAGCAGATACATAAACAAAATTTATTTTGATTGTTAATTAAAGAGAATAATGTAATGAATGAATTTAAATTTCAAAATCCTATTTAAAAATTTAAAATAAACTGTATACATATTTTGCTATCAGCTTCTTATTGATTCACTCTATCACATTTAAGTTTTAAATAGCATTTTCTTTTGTCTGTCATACTTAAGTTTGAAAGTATTTTTAGATGTGTCCATGCATATCTATGTAAGTCTTTGTCATGTTTTCTTTGCAGATGACATCGTTTATATGGAAGATGAAAACGATAAAGATGAATATGTCCTCAATGAAAGTGGCTTGATCTGGGTTGGCTCAAAAAATTGCCATTGTGGCAGACCATGGAATTTTGGACAGGTGTTTATACAACTTCAGACATTTATTTTCTCTCTCTCTCTCTCTCTCTCTCTCTCATGTAGATTTATTTTGTGTTTGTGATTTGGAGTATAAATAACATATGGGGGTAGCAATATTGAACTGGCGCTTTGATCCTACTAATGTCTATTTATGTCTTCTAGCAGATGTTACATTGCTGGTTTATAACAACACGTAATCTCGGAATCTCTGGTGTTGTAGAACAGTTCGCCTGTTGATCCCGCAAACGGGACGATGTGTCGTTTCTATTCGAGAATCCCAACTGGAGGGGGGAACTATTTGTACTAACCGTGTGTCTCTTTCTTGTTTCACCGCCACCACCCGATATCTCTGCAGGTTTTTTGTGTTGCTGCAGTTACCTGTCTGTCGCTTCGCCCTGCGTCATAATTTCGCCCTCTTTTTCCATTGGCCTGGCGGTTTCTTCGTAAGCTGAAATCAAGTCTTTTACACACAAAATATAACAAATCTTCTAATTAGGTTGAGCCATTTATTTCCTATTAGCTTGTCAACACTGAAGCAGTTACGTCGTAGTGGAGAGAGAAGCTTACGCTAGTTAATTTCCTAATTACTTAATTACTTGTAAAGGAAGGAAGAGGGGGACTTCGTCTGGCTCTCATTTTTGGGGATCCGAAATCCCCTAGCTTATGTAATCGCTACATGACTAAGGCGTGTTGACTCGTCGGCTTCCAAGTCCAAACTGAAAATCTCACTGCCGTTTTCCCACCAGGAAAACTGTGACGTCACAAAATCTTGTGATCGACGCACAGGTGTGACCTAACCCCCCGACCCCGAGGTCTCGTCAACTGTCCCCGCGAATCGTGAGAACACATCGCACCAACACTGCACGAGATGACTCCGTTACAAATCGCGCAAGTTAAGCGATCTCACTGTACGTCCATCACCCATGCGTCCCATTATATAACAGCAGAGCCACACCCGGCATTCCTCATGTATTCTAGCATTTTATTATTCATAGAATTTATTACATAAACATGAAGCATCAGTGTAGTTGTTTCTGACTTCACTACAAATATATATATTAAGTGTATATGCATGAAATAGTAATAAATTATATATATTAGCAATAATATGTGACTGGGGGGAATATATTTTTGCTAGTATATATAATGTAAGTGTTGTAACAGCCGATTGTGACAATTTCTTGTTGACAGACC
This sequence comes from Sepiola atlantica, assembly GCA_963556195.1. NCBI lineage: Eukaryota > Metazoa > Mollusca > Cephalopoda > Sepiida > Sepiolidae > Sepiola > Sepiola atlantica. The sequence continues at coordinate 33,016,485 of OY744534.1, forward strand.
CTAACTCTCGAAGGGAAGAGATAAAGCCTAACAACAGAACAAATGCTACACTACCCCCCCCCCCCCGAATTGGGCATTGAAAGATAGTTCATAGGAGTGAATCCTTATTGTGTTTATATAATAGTCCTTAATAATAAATTTTATTTTGTATCATTTTTTATTTATATAAACATTTGCAGACATGTTTCAGTTCTAGCTGTATATCAGCTGAATTTCATCAGAATTAATTCTTATTGTGATGAAAATGAAAGAACATTCTGTTGGACATTTTACAATTAACAATGGTCACATGACATGGCTTTAATTTAATAATTTAAAATATAACGGTTCATGTTTTGAGTTCATTCTGGGACACGAAAAATGTGTTTCAATTCTCCCGGCCTTCAAATGGGGCAAAATGGTTTTAAGCAGCCACAAACTAATTAATAATTAGATCAAATTCTGACACCTAACATTTTTACGCTCCCCTAACACTCCCAGAAAAGGACAAACTATAGCACAAATATATATTACTCAACATTCAATAACCATATAGATTCAGATATCAAGTGTTTCAATGGTATTCATATATACATGCATATTCGATCGCTGTACGAATTGAGTCCACAATTAAGGGAAATATACAGATAAAATTATTATTAACCAGACACTTATATATAAACCCACCTTTATTAGTCCATGAACAAACGCAAATCTCCTGAACAAAGTAGCGTTTTTTCTAAGAGGAAGGGCCTGTAAGAAAGAATGCAATCATCCTTTACTAGATTTTGAAGTCAATTTTATACCCTGTCAAAGCAAAATAGATTTAGTCTTTTTTCTTGGCCATATTTTTCCTTTCTATTGCTTTCTCGTCTTTTTGGCCTTATTCACAGCTTTCTCGTCTTTTTGGCCTTATTCACATTATTTTCATTTCTTTTTGCAGTTTGTTGACCTGGTTTTGCAATCTGGTTTTCCATCAAAACTTTGTTGGGTTATTTTTTATTTATTGGTTTTTGTTTCTATATTTCATCTTGTAATTACTGATTTGGCTTCTGCATAAATTAAGTTGTTTATGTCTGTAATAGTATCTATTGAGGTATATGGGAAGAGTCTGTTCACTTTTTCTGTTTGATTTTACGTCCATTCTTCATTTTATTTAGGGATGGGAAGTTTGTTTTGTCCCCGTTCATAATTCTTTGACGTGTTCAACTTCTGCTTTGGTCCTGGGTATGACCTTAAAAGACATCCAGTGGTGAGGCCCCTGGAGCTGTGGCACTTGGGAGCTGTGGGGAATGTGGAGTTGCCCCTTAGTTGCCATTGCTCTCAGATCCACTCTTACCTGAAGTGGTAATACCTGTAAGGGCCCCATCTATGGGGCAAATAGAACCTACTGGCGCTACCAGATCAGGTTGTCTGAAGTTACTGACTTCCTAACTCAAAATGCACCAAATATTGACATTTTAGTTTTTTCCTTTTCTCTTTACGAAATTCAATTATGTTCTACAAAGCAAGAAACAAAAACTACACTTACCCACCCTAAATGGGGCTACCTGTTGACCGTGGGTAGCGACCCGTGTCGTCTTAAGACAGGATCTGGCCTGGTTACATAAATGGTAAAGTGACTTGCAACACTCTACTTTGGTCCTTACTTAGGCTAGACGGGAGGTCGGAGAGGCCCAATCCGATCAATCAGATAGTCATGTCAAGCCCTAACTTTTACACCTGTAAATGTTAACCACACCTCCAAAGAACAAGACCTAAAAATATTGCATTACCTTTACCATAAATACAGGTAAACCATGTAAGTGTCAGAAGGCGATAGCAAGGGTCAATCAATTTTTTTAGATGAAATCACATATCTGTTCCTTACCTGATGTTTCTGTAAAACTGGGAAGACGAAACAGAAAGGAAAATCGATAAATGATGGTGGAAACCCAAGAAAGTGAGTATACCTTTCTTTTATCCTTGGGATGAAAGGGCGAATGGGCTTCCCCCCTAACATCTCCCACATTTGGGCTCCAAGGAGGTTGAGGAGCAAGAGAGATGAATAAATAAAACACAGTCACATGGAAACTATAAAACCCAATAAAAAGCTCCAAAGCAATAAAAACAAAAAAACTCACTCCGATGTGTCTGAAAACTCCAACTCAGACAACGAACGAGAAACCAGGGAAAAGCAATTCGATTGAACAAATAGATAGAAAAAACTTTCCAAAATTCTTAGTCATTGAAACCTCAGAAGGAAAAAGAATCAGCGAACTATCTCACTTTCTGATCAAAAATATTTTATCGCAAAATAACCCTAAAACTGTTTTAAAAAAATGAAAAATGGAAATCTACTTGTCGAAGTAGATAACTACAGAAATGCACAAAATCTTTTAGGATTGGAAAAGTTCCACACCTACAAATGTAAAAACTCATGAAAAACTTAATACTTCAAAAGGTATCATAAAAAGTCATGAACTAACCTTGGCAACATCCGAAGAAATTAAAATTGCTTTAAGAAAATAAGGAGTAATAGATCACGTCTGGATCAACATAAAAGAAACGGTCAATCTATACCCACTAATACTTAATCCTAACTTTTATCAACCCTACCATACCAAAAGAAATCAAAATTGGATATTTAATTGAAAAAGTCGACCAATAATTACTAGCCCCCTTGTGATGCTTTAAGTGCCACAAATTTGGGCACCACAGGGAAACTTGCAGAGGACACAAAGTATGAGGGAAACGAACTTAATCACACCAAAGAAGAATGCTCAAACGAAGCAAAATGCTTTAACTGCCATGAAAATCACCCAACATACTCTAAAATATGTAAAATCTTTAAAAAAAGAAAGAGAACTCACAGAAGTAAAATACAAGAGAAACATATTCTTCCCAGAGTCAAGAAAAATAGTGGAATCCTATTAAAAAGCAAATACTTATGTAGAAGTCATTCAAAAACCAAACCAATCTAACCAAACAAACACTCAAGCTAATTACTGAACTTAAAAATCTAATTGAAACTTTAATAACAACCCAAAGAGATAAACAAAGATTAAATAGCAACATCTACTAAAATAAAAACAAGTGATCAAAATCAGGAACAAACCTCTAAAAGCAAATCAGAATCAAACCAAATCAATCAGAAAATACAAATAAATCCACTAATTCCTCTTCACAACAGCTACAATATATTAGGAATGGAAGATCCTGAAGAACAAAGCCCCCACGATAAAACAAATCCCTGCATCCACCATAAAAATCAACACATAAAATCAAATAATAACAACAAAAACAAAGGTATCACAAATACACCCGATAAGCAAACAAAAACAACAAATGACAAAAATTCTTCAACAAAAATCAACCCCACTAAAACCAAACCACGATCCCGATCAACCTCTAAAAATACAGATATGTCAAATACAAAATCTAACAAGTCAACAACCCAAGGAATCGCAAGACATGGAAATTTAAACAATACCTACCAATGAACAAAACCAAGGGAATAAACCTTTATAAACTAACAAAAAAATCCTTACTCATACTAGACTCTAGAAACGAAAACTTTAAAACCTAGACTCCTTAAAATCACGTTAAACTTAATGAATACAAATCCAAATATCATATTACAATAGAACTGTCGTGGAATGAAAGCCAATATTAATGAATTACTCCTACTAATAGCATAACTAAACACAGCCGTTATCTGCCTTCAGGAAACCTTTCTTAAAAACGAGGACAAAACTGATTTAAAAGGATATCAACATTTCAGCTATACAAAAGATTCCGGTCTTAGAGCATCAGGTGGTACATCTATCGTAGTCAGAAATGATTTGCCACATAATCACATTAATCTAAAAACTGACCTACAGGCAATAGCTGTCAGAGTAACTTTTCAAAAATCAATCAATATTTGCTGCATATATATCCCACCGAATGTAGAAACAAATAAAGATAAATTACAGGAAATTATAGGACAACTCTCCACTCCGTTTTTACTACTCGGGGACTTCAACAGCCACAGCACCATATGGGGCTGTGAAAATACTGAGGAGGAAAAGACATAGAATCATTCATTGATAACAATAACATATGCCTCTTTAACAACAAAACTCCAATCTATATATGTTCTTTTTCTGACAGACGCTCGGCAATAGACTTGTTATCATGTGATCCTTCTGTCATCATTGATTTTACTTGGTCAGTCCATCATGATACTTGTGGAAGTGACCACTTCTCCATAATTCTTAAAAGCTTAAAAATAAATGATAAAATTCTCAAACGGAATCTAAAAAAGGCAAATTGGGGAAAATTTAAACTTATGTGCCAATCGAAACTTACACCAAGTTCGAATACCGAAAATACAGACCATGTAATTTTCTTTTCAGAAACAATTACATTTATAGCAAAAAAATGTATTCCTAAATCCCTCAAATCCACCAAATATAATAAACCTTGGTTCAATGATGACTGATCAGATTGCGCCGATCCACCCTCTGTAAATTCAACCTACAACTGAAAATACAAATTTAAACTCCTTTAAAAAATATAGAGCAATAGCACGACGAACAATACAGGAAGCAAAACGCTCCTCTTGGAGAGAATTTGTGTCCGAAATCAATATCAATGCAAATGCAAAGACTGTTTGGAATATTATTAGAAAGATTAACGGTAAAAACAAAAACAATCCACTCAACCATCTTTCTAATAATAACACAGTAATTACCGACCCCAAAGAAATCGCAAACACATTGGCCCAAAATATTTCCCAAAACTCTTCTTCTGCTAACTATAGCAGAAAATTCCAGAGCATTAAAAGAATTGAGGAAAAGAAGAAACTAAATTTTTAATCTAATCTAATCTAATCTATCAGAATTATACAACTCTCTAAAACAATCTTACAATACCACAACCGGTCCAGACGACATACAGTACGAATTCCTCAACCAGTTACCAGATATCTCCCTAATATACCCCTCGACATTTTTAATGATGTCTGGACTAATAGCAACATCCCTAACTCGTGGAAACAAACCATAGTATTCCAATACTTAAAAGCGAAAGAGATCCATCAAACCCCTCCAATTATAGACCAATTTCTGGTTAAGCTGCCTCTTTGAAAGAATGATTAACAATAGATTAAATTAGTTCCTCGAAACAAACAATCTAATTATTAACATACAATGTGGCTACTGGAAAAATCGTGAATGCATTGATCATTTAACCAATTTAGAAAGCTACATAAGAGAAGGGGTCCACATGTAACAACTATCTTTTTTGACCTTGAAAAAGCTTATGAGACAATATGGAAACATGGAATTCTAAGAGATCTACACAATATCGGACTAAAAGGTAGATTACCTTTATTCATCTAACTTTTTATCCAATAGAACTTTTAGAGTATGAATAGGATCAACTTTATCAGAGACAAAAGAACAAGGTGTACCATAATATAAAAATAAATGACATAGCTAAGGAAATCAGCCCCGACATAAGTGGATCCTTATACGTCGATGACCTCACCATATCGAGCCACATGCATCCACTTGATAGAAAGAAAGCTACAGTACTGCATAAATAAATTAACAACTCTTTTAAAAACAACGGTTTTAAAATTTCAAAAACCAAAACTAAATGCCTTCATTTTTGTAACAAGCACAAACTATATAACAACCCTAACCTACAAGTTGAAGGGGAAAACATTCCACTTGTAAATCAATATACATTTTTAGGAGTAGTGTTCATAAAAAACTGAACTTTATCGCATACATAAACTACATTAAAGAGAAATTTTATAAAGCACTACAATTATTACGAATGGGGAGCTGGTACCGTTATGAAATTTTACAACTCCCTAATCAGATTAAAATTAGACAATAGATGCTTTATCTATCAATCCATTTGAAACTCATACCATAAAACGTTAGAAACTGTTCACCACAAAGGTTGCGACTGGCGCTGGGAGCCTTCCAAACATCTGTTGAAAGTTTGTACGTAGAAGCACATGAAGCTTCTCTAACCCTAAGAAGACAGAAACTAGCCTTACAATACTGTATAAAGACGAAATCATGCCCACTAAACCCAGCATACAATACCATATTTAAACCAAGATCTAAGGACAAGAACACAACAGGATTTTCAGCTGTACATGAAAACCAAACTATCCAACAACATCTTCCTGAAGAAGCATCTATTTTCAGTGCAGAATCCAATGCCATAGATTCAGCACTTGATATTATCTCTCAGAATAAAAATAAAAACTTCATTATTCTTTCCGACTCCTTATCAGTATTGACAACATTGAAAAATGGAAATCTGGATAATCCACTGATCATCAAACTATTATGTAGAATTACGTCATTGCTGAACACTAAGGAAATTATATTTTGTTGGATCCCAAGTCACATAGGAATTCGAGGAAATGATAAGACTGACACAGATGAAGAAACACTGACATTCATGAAAGCGTCTACGGTATATCTTTTGCTGGGGTGATAAAGTCCTTTAAAAGGTAAATTTAAATTCCTGATGATGTTATATGCCAGACGTGTGCCCTTGCATCCCACGCTGCTCAACTGAGTGGTAATCATCCAAAGTTCAGTGGTGACGATGCCTCCAGCACCGCCTTGAACTGTTTGGACATCTGCAGGCTGACCACAGCTTTTGGTAGTTTGTTCCACAGTGCAACACCCCGAACCGAAATTTTCTGAAGTACAACTTCTCTGAGTTTCCATGAAGCCCCCTCTGCAGAGCTGGTGTGAAGAGGTCACGAGGCACATTGTAGTTGCCACAAATTATGTTAAAGGTTGCTAAACAGCCGCCTACAATCCAGGCTTCCAATTGTTGTTCATAGGACTTTGTATGGAGCCCGTGGATCATCTGTGTCAAGCCTGTGAACTCTCTCCAGGTGATGGATATCCCAAAGAAAATAGGGTGATGTGGGCTGTCATGGTGACAAATGAGCGGCAGATGAGGAAGAACACCCAGCAGGCCTTATTTGCTGCCTGGATGCATTGAGGAGGTGTTGACCACTGCATCCAAGTCCTTAGACTGTGTCGTCTCATCCAGAATCAATTCACTAAGTTCAAAATCAAGGGACATGTTGGGTGAAGAGCCGACTGGAAGATGATTGCATTTATTGATATTGAGAGACAAATCCCATAGATTTGACCTTCAGACTTGATGGAGGCATCTACGGAGATCTTTGAAGTCTCTTCTGGAAGCAATGATCTTAACGTCATTAGCAAAAAGAATCTTCTGAGAGATGTCCTCTCACAGATCATTGACGAACATTAGGAACCACAAGGGGTTCAGCACCGAGCCGTGGGGAAAGCCACTAACCACATTATAAACACCAGACATTGACTTATACGCAAAAGGTGCGACCAGCAAGGAAGGCTCCGATCCATCTCACCACTTGCGGTTGAAAGAAGCCATAGTTTGCAAAATCAAGGAAAACAATATCTGCTGCTATCATTCATGATTTTAGTGATCTACTCTTCCATAAGAGATAGGTGATTTGTCAAGCAGGATCTCTTAGGTACAGAGGCATGTCGTACTTAAGAGATTAATGCTGTGGTCAGGAGATAGGACATCATGACTGACTTGAAGATCTAAAGGATTACAGGTGAGTGAGACTGACCTGGAGTTGACTGGATTCTCTCTGTCACCCTTCTTGTAGATGGGACAAAAAGTCGTTGTTTGCTAGTCTTCAGGATGTCACCAGTTTGAAAGGATAGGTTAAAGAGCCAAATGAGGAGAACAGCGATGGATGGAGAGTGCTTGGAGTATTTTCGGATGAAGATCGTTGGAACCAAAGTTCTTATTTCCATTAAGTGATCGAAAAACTTGCTGAACATCGTCTTGTTAAATAACTAAGTTGTGTATCGGTTAAGTTTCTCTAAAGAATGGTGGGACATCTCAGCTATCGTTATTTCTGTAGATTTTGGAAAAGATGTAAGCAATGCATTGTTGACTGGCTACGTCCACGTTCCTTTATTCTTTCAGTGAAACTTTTACTATTCAATCGACGAAATATTTCAAATTGTAATACGTCTGTTCTGCAATCCTTCTCTCATAGTGCTGCCTTTCATCCCGTTCAACATAAATTTCCTTATTTCTTTGTATTTCATAGTTATTGGTCTCCATAATTTTAATGTTTATGTTGTGGTAGTCTTCTATCTATGGATTTTCACTAGGGCAGGGGTTCCTGGTGTTCTTTTACATCCTTTACCTTTCTTTTAATTTCCACTAGTTTCAGTTCTGAGAACCATTCTCTCTTGAGGATTTCTTGCTTGATCTGCAATACTTTGTTCCTTTGCATATTGTTCAGTAGATATGCACCATCGTTTCTTCATACGTTTCGGGTAGCCTCTTTGTGTAGGGTCTCTCTCTCTCTCCCTCTCTCTGTGTTTAAAAAAATAAAAACAAAGGAAATTTAATTTTATCAAAAAGAAATATTAGGAATTTCGGCACATTATTTCTAAAATAAGTAAAATCGAATTGCCATGGAAATAATGTTTTTTAAACGCCTCACACTTAAAAAAATATATTTAATGACAAAAATAAAACCACACCGTATTTACTAAGTTTAGAAATGAACATTTAGAATGTACTTGATTGAAATAGGAAATTTTGAAAAAAAAGTATGTATTTTCTATGTTGCAAACAATGAGAACTAAAAAAACTATATCATTTGGTAATACCATTTATTTCCTATTTAAATTTAAACTCACGTGCGCACCAAGTGAAGGCGAGTCTCTCTCTCTCACTCACTCACTCACTCACACACACACACACACGCACACATATATATACTTAAAAAAGAAGTAATGAAGAGTAAAGCAGCATCTTTGTAGGAGACCAAATAAATCTATTTAGGCTAATGAATGAGGAAATGACCATAGAACAAAATCTTACTTACCTAGCGATTAAAATTTGTAAGGCCTTGTAACAAATGCAGTGAATAGCCAATGGAAGTTATTGGTGTATGTCTGGATCTGTATGTTACTGAAAAGGAAATATCAGGCCGGATATAGTATGAAATTGATTGGAATTTTAATAACAGACTGATAAATGATGTAACTGACTGGCTAGTCAAAATCGAATATCTATGTCAGATGCATTGCTATTTAGGTCTAACTTGGAAATTCTGACATTATTATTTTATATAATAGATACAGATAGTGGATGACTATAAGCTCTCTAAACAAATGTTATATTGGAAATTGCAGCATGATAAACGTCCAAGACACAAGGCAAAGAGACGTTTTAAGGATGTCATCAAAGAAAACCTGAAGGTCCTTAGCATGAATGTGGGGGTTAGTGGAGGATGGGTTTGAAACGATCAGTTTGGTGGAAAAACGTCTATGATGGCTGTGAGATTTGAGGCAACACAACTACAGTACTCCATCTAGTGGTGTGATCTGTGGAAGTGGTTGTATGTCCCGGACACATTTCAGTCTGACCACACTGTGGCAGTGTGCCTGTCAATAACTAGTCTACTGAACCACATAAAATCCTATAGCAGCAGCAGCAACCAATTATGCAAGGATCAAACAGGGTATGTACAAACTAAAGTTAATGGTTTTGTGTGTCATATCTGTAGCAAGACTTGCACAAGTATATGTGGACTGCTGATTCATCTGCGTGCTCACTATCGAGCAATGCAATCTGGTATGAATAGCCTTATATATATGTATAGATCTTATCCAAATGAATAAATTCTAAAGGTTTTTCCATCCATCCTAACTATATTAACATCAAAACCGGACATAGTTATTTAATTTTAAAGACACACTACTATTTTAAAATACTGTATATATAGTCATCTCCAAACTCCCTAAAACAAATTTCAATATTACTGATTTGCATATTTCTTTCTTTTTAAGTTTCTAAGTTTCTGTAATATACATTTCTAATTTGTATTGCCAAATTTTCTCTATAAAAAAATAGCGTTTTAAAAACTTTTTTGAATTTCATTTTCAAGGAAGATAATTTACTTCTGGCATTAGTAAAACATCAAATGTCACTGAGACGTGGAGAACAGATACTACACTTTGTGCTAAATGAAAGTAGGTGTGGTTTAACTAAGCTTCTTTCTTTATTTCTTTTGGGGGAGGGAGATTTTTTTTTCTTACAATAAAATAAAGTGCGGAAACAATATTTAATGCTTTAGGATACATTTTTTCTGGCCCCCCAAAATATTTTTTTTGTGTGTAGGTTTTCTTTTTTACCTATGTATCCAGAAATTTGCAATTGTGACGTAAGCAGTTCCAGCTTTCCAGAGAAAGTCGACTAAAGTTCTGATGCTTCTACACAATATGAACCAAACTAAACCGAATTTGCAAACTAAAACTTAGGTTAGGGTTAGGTTAGGATTAGGTTAGGTAAAATTAAAAAAAAAAAAACAGTTCGGTTCATATTGTGTGGATGGTTTGGTGCAGTTCGTTATCGTCACTTTTACTCAGCCAAACACAAGTATTTTCCATCATGGTCGATTTTTTTCCCCAAGTGGTGGTTATTTTCTTTATATAGAGAACACACATGCACAAATCCACACAGACATTGAGTTATATGTAGAATTTGGTATATTTAGACTACTGTTCTCATCTTGGGTGTTTTCATTACAACGTTTCAGCCGATGTAACTTCCGACCTTCTTCAGGTGTGCCTTGTCGAACTCGGGAATCTTTCTGTCGAACTTGGGAATCTGGAATTGTCCGGTGCTTATATTAACCCCTGAGCCGTGCAGATCGTTGTGGCAATAAAAAAATAGATCCAAGTTCCTCTAGGCCGGATGGCGACGATGATGATGATGACGTCGCCGATCTGGTCGTCTCGTCCAGCTACAAACACACTCCTACATTGAAACTGTTTATAGCAGCGAGCGATCACTGGGCGAACAGCAACCAGTTGGCTCTGTGGGGGCAAAGGATCATTCAAAGCAGAACAAAAGGAAAAGAACAATGTTCAACAACTCGGTCTGGGTTTTTTTTGTATAGAAGAGTAATTATTAATAAAGTAAAAGAATTGATTGTACATTCGTCAATGGTAGGATTAATGTCTACTATGTTCGTAAATGTCTTTAGCAAGGGTTGTTTTTTTTTTTGCTAAGTTATTTCGCTAGTTCTTTGTGTGTGCGAATTCTTTACACAAGTGGTTGTCTAAGTCACAAACTTAACAGGCAAAGGCAGTGGCGAGAATTCCGTCCGGTCTGTTTCTTCAGTGCACACCACTTTGGCGCATGCCCCTTTGGTCTCCCCCGGGCGTCAGTTCAACTCTCCCGTGCGTCAGTCCAACTCTGGCTTGTGAATAAAAAAACCACATTCTTTTATTGAAGATGTCTATGGTCGTACTCACCCCTTCTCCGCCATCTTACTTCCTGCCTGTCTTCCTCTCTCAAGGAGGGTGGGGACGGGCACCTCACTCTTTTTTTCTTAAAATAGATGGGATTTTCTCCTAACCCTCCATTATCGCAAAAAACAAACGCGATAACCGTGGCTTTCTCATTCTGTCACACAGCTGGAGGTGCTCTATGCCCGGCTTGCAATTAACGATGACAGGCTCAAATAAATCTCCATCAAGTGGATTCGTTTTTCCCAGGTTGTAACGTCTTCAAAACAACCATCACAGAATCGTGGTTCTTAGAACGCGCCATTCACCTAAACAATAATATCGCTTTATTGATATTTCAGAATTAAATCTGCAATATGGAATTCTCTAATCTCCACCTTCCATCTGGCAACTGTCTTCTCGCCTCTTGTGGCAATTGATTTTGAATATCTTACACGATTTTGCGAGACTAGCTGGCGTCTTGTTCTGTCGTCCGAATAAGTTCATTTCTACGTCAAATATATACTAGTTTTATATCTCCACTTCATCTCGTCGTAAGGCCCTCAGTCAGCGTAGCATCATCACCAAAATGCATACTAGCGCATCACCAGGGTACCCGATCCCCATGGGACCCCGGATACTTTGTCACACCTACAACATCGAGCAAAGACAATATGTAATAACAACGATACATATCAAGAGGAAATGGATAGTTTAAGAGAAACCCTCCACCGAAACAACTATCCAGAGAGCATGACATCAGCTCCAACAAATCTAAATGCAACACCAAAGGACACCACCCAAGAACTCACCACAGTTTGTATACCATATATGAGGGGCTTGTCGGAAAAAATCCAAAGAATATGTAATCCATATGATATCAGCATAGTATTCAGGAACGACTCAACTCTCCGAAAGCATCGGAAAAAGTCATGACTAAGAACTGTGTGTATGCGATTCCACGTAAGTGTGGAAAAGTATACAATGGTGAGACATGTCGTCCACTAAAAGTAAGGCTTGAAGAACACCGGAAAGCCGTAATACGTGGAGAAATCGAAAAGTCTGGTATGGCTGACCACATATGGAAGGAAAAGGGAAACCATCTACCCTTATGGGATGAAGTAAAAATTATAGATAGAGAAGAACGGTGGAGAGTAAGACGACTCAAAGAAGCAGCACATATGTTAGGCGACAATGACTTACTAAGCAGACCTAGTATAGAATTCAATATAATATGGGAACCTATAATTATAAATAATAGATCAGTAGTGATAAGTAATTAGATTAAAAACAAGAATACTAGAATTGTCCGCAAGGACCCGTGGTGCAGTGGATATAATACTAAGTACAATTCAGTTCTAAGTAACAGTCATCTGAAGATTGAAGGTTCAATCCTCAGTGCGGGCTATACAAAGAATTGCAAATTACTGAAGACTTCTTCCCAGTCGGATGGAACGAGAGCATGCTACCCCCGTGGATTTAATAAAGGGTTCCGTTCGAAATTCCGTCCAGATTCCCGAGTTCGACAAAAAGATTCCCGAGTTCGACAAGGTACACCTGAAGAAGGTCAGAGATGATAAAAACACCCAAGATGAGAACAGTCCGAATATACCAAATTCTACAAATTATCAACCCTCATTTCAAAAATTCCAAAGCATTGAGTTATATATTAAATTAATTCCCCAGTTTTGAACCACTTTTATGTCCTTTTACGAAGATTAAAATAATGCTAAAACTTGCAATTTTGATCAAGATCTATTAGATGATTTTGATTGCAGAAAATGTATAAATTTGATATGCATATATGTGTGTATCTTGAAAATAAATCAATAAAGTAAGGTTTGCAAGAGCTAAAATACAAATCATTTATTTAAAAACTATACATTACTGATTCTGTAGATGGACCATGGTTTCATTGACACAGAAGGCCTTTACAGTTTAGAAAAGACTTTGAGTCAGCTTCAAATCCTCAGCATCCTACAAAAACTAGGGCAAACCGAAAAAATTGGCCAGATGGCAGTGATCACTGTCTGTGAGCATCCAGTGTTTTATTTCAAGCCGTCACTTCTGGGAGAAGTTCTGTGTTTATATGGGGCTGTTTATATCGATTATTTAGGCCGTTTAATTATTTAACAATTTTATTATAACTTAGTATTATTTAGTTAAACCTTAATTTTATTGATTACGGAGGCCATTTGTTTATCTGTTTCTATTTTAGATTTAGATTTAGGAGTAACAGTATGAATGGTTATTTATTTATACAATTGACTGGTGGGTGATTTTAATAGCATTATACGTGTGTATCTGTCATAAAATTACAAAGTAACGATATATTAACATTATTAAAGGATTCATGTTATTTTTCTTTTGATGGTGTTTGGGTATCAAATGGTTATGATATATTTATTTTATTTTTTTTTTGCTAGGCTACAGCGTCACCCCCTTCTCTCTCACTGTCTGTGAGAGGCTGTTCCTTATCTAGAATTATATAATTGTAAAAAAACTACATACAATACATATTTAAAGCTAAATAAATTGTTTTAGACTATTACAAGAATTTAAGTTTAAGTTTACCCATCTATTTATTTATTTATTATTATCGCTTATGTTTAAATTCATATTTTGAAACATGATGTAAATCATAAATCTATGCCGTTACGCCAAAGTTATAATTGTTTCGTGAAACGGATGTTTTAAGATTTAATTATAAGAAAGTGCAAATAGATAATTGGTAGAACGTCAGACTGAAGATCTCAAGGTTTCAGTTTCGATTTCTGGCCATGGCGTCTGCTTTATTTGTTGGGAATTTATTATTTACTATTAATGCAATATTTTCCATTTATTTATAAAAGTAGTTAAGATCTTTGGTATATCGAAATTAGACACATTCTGGAATGTATTTAAAAAGAATTGTGATGGACAGACAAACGGACGGCCAAAATCCCTAAGATATATCTTTTATCTAAAAGTGCGGTTTTTAGATCGTTAGGCTGAGGTGTGAAGGCCGGGTGTGTAACCGGTGGACGAGAAGAGTATCACTTCTAGAGAAAATGGCCTAACAAGAATGTAATCAATAGTGAATGAGTTTTTAAGGATTAGATATCTTAAAGTGTATGTAGTGGTTTTGTATGAGGTCCTGTGGGGTCATTGTGTTTTTATTTAATTCTGTTAAGTTTAATTCTGTTAATTGTATCTAATTACGTTTATGTATATATCAGAGGGCCTGTGTGTACCGTTTAGATTTAATTATTGGTCATATATATCGTTTTATTTTGTTTAAAGTATTCTCTATAAATATAGTTATTTATAGTAAGCTATTTAATTATTAATTAATGACGCGCAACACCGGAGACAATCGCGAATTGTCTTGGCTTTACGAGCGCCTCTCTATCGCCATTATTCGTGAAAACGCCTTGAGTCTGCTTTCGGCCTGCCAAGCCAGAAGAAAACTATGGACTGTGATACAATTATATATAAGAAATCAGGATTTCTCGATATTGTGTATAAACAATAAACCGAGATTTATTTTTGTTAGAACTTACAAATGGTACTCATTTACTGAACAACAGACTTGCAGCTGAAAGACTTTTGGCCGACCAACTCAAAAAATTAAGTAATTCATTTATTTTGCACAAATTTTGAAATAATGGTTTGTCGATTGAAATTGTCACTGAAAATGTAATTATTTAAATATGTTAGTATATTATTAAGTGTACATTTATTTTTGATTGGTTGGACTTATGGGAATGTAGGTTCTATTTGGGTTAGTAGGAAAGCTGTGGAGGTGGTGTATATAATAATATATCTTTATTCTTCTGGTGGAAATAAGTTTTTTTGCCCTGTATATAAATTAATGTTTAATTTCAATAATAATAATAATAATAATAATAATAATAAAGGGGATAATTTAATTGGAAGGTGGCTGGGGCAGATGAATAGGTCTTGTATTTTCCATATGAAGGGATGTATGTAGGATTTCTTTTGATAGAGGGGGTGTTCAGTGAGTTACGTTTCGGTTACTAGCCCATTTGGCTAGTAGAAATTTTCTTCTGTGGGGGTGAGGGCAACGTTTGAAGACTTCAGTTTTGATGTCCATGCAATTTATAGATAGGTTATTAATAGCTTGTAGGATCCTAAGTTTCTAACTGGTGCATAGTGGGCAATTCCTGAAAATGGGGTTATAAGATTTTTATATTTCAATGACTCTCAATTTAATTCTGTAAGTTGTATTGGAATCTTTGAGATTCTAAATGGTGGTTGCTAGGGAGGTGATGCCTCGTTTTCCTGGGTATCTGAAGGTATCTATTTGAATGTCCCTTGTGATATTTCAATGTATGTATCTTTTACACCTGTTATGACTTTGGCTTCATAAACTATGGATCTGATTGAGCAACCCTCTTCCAATGAGCAAACTTTTTCTGCATGAACAGTTGGGATTTGGGGGATTGATTGGAGCTGCTGGTTTTGAGGCTAACAGGGATCCTATGGAGGGATAGCAGGAATAACTCGTTTTCACTCTATTCCTATTAAAGAGTTTGTGAAGTTTATTGGACGGTGGAAAGTGTTTATCTATTAATTGAAGGAATTGTTTACCTATGTTAGATTTTTACATTGAGAGAATGGAGGGGTGAATCAGATAATGTTCTTTTTCTTATTGGGTATGTGTTGTCGGGTAAGCTGGGTGGGTGTGTATGATATTCTTTCTCTATAGCCGCTTTCGTGGAGGAGTTCATTGTAATATGGGGCAGCCTGTTGAAAAATCGCAAAGCTAGATGAAAGGTGGGAGATTCTCCTGTTAATGTTAGGTATCAGGTTCTTAAAAACTAAGGAGATAGCAGGATTTGATGTTGATATCTGAGCTGCTCAATGGGTTTATGGTATGGTCTCAGCAGCATGCAAAAGGCTTGCAATATTCAGCATGTTGCTGATGTTGGTTCTTCGCTGTGGTGGAAAACCAATGGCAGTGCAACTTAAAGGATTGATTGCCAATATCTGGATTGATAGGATTGTTTACAAGATTGATGTGACTCCATTATGGTCGTTGTGTACAAGGGCAAAGGGAGGAAAGATGAGTGCGGTAACTATCAAGGCATCTCTCTTTTGAATGGGATAGGAAAGGTATTTACCAGAATTCTGTTAAAACACCTGTACACTTACATCTGTCATTTTGTGCTTCCTGGGAGTCAGTGTGGCTTTAGGAGTAGAGGTACCACTGATATGATCTTTACGGTGCATCAAATGCAGGAAAAGTGTATTGAACATCTATATCAAGTCTTTGCTGATCTGACGAAAGCGTTTGATACAGTTAATCGGGGTGAGCTATGGAAGGTACTGAGTAAGTTAGGATGTCCTGACTTTGTTAGAATTCTTCGTGAGTTATACAATAATAATGAAAGCACATGTCAACTGCAATGGTTGCTTCTCAGAACCCGTTGGGGTTGACATTGGTGTTAAACAACCTGCACCTACTTTGTTTTCCATCTATTTTATTGTAACTTTGTCATTGGCTTTCAATAACTGTGATAAAGGTGTGTACCTTCGATTTCGCACATCTGGTCGGTTGCTTAACCTACAATGTTTTAAAACTTCGTTACGGAAATTTTCTACTGTTGTTTGGAACTTGCTCTATGCAACGTGGATCTCATAGCTCACTCACAGAGTGATATGCAGGATATCAGGGATCGTTTTTCATGGGTGTGTAGAATCATGGGTCTCACAATAAGCCTGGGCAAGACAAAGGCTGTTTTCCCCGGCTTTTGGCAACCTGTATCGAGAACCGGATATATTTCTTTAGGTATGTCTTTGGGTAGTGTGATTTTGAGGAACGGGTCATTGGATGCTAAGATAAGTAGACGATTGAACAGGCTGGTGTGACTTTTAGTCGTTTGGAAAAGCGAGTGTTGGCACCACATGATATCAGGTTGGAAACTAAGATTTCTGTGTATGAGACCTGTGTTGTAACAACTATTTTATATGCTTGTGAGACATCGACCACTTACAAGGTTCATATTCGCCTTAGGCTTAACATTCGTTAGGATAGTTTTACCCCTGACACTGAAGTGTTGGAGCGAGTTTCTGTTCCAAGCATTAAGTCTCATATAAGCAGGGCTTTACGCGTTCCACTACTTTTGGAGCTGCTCCCGCTCCTGCTCCAACGCCCAAAATTGGAGCTGGCTCCTCTCACACTCCCTATTTTCAAAAAAGAGCCGCTCCAGCTCAAACTCCTATAAAAAAGGAGCGGCTCTTTTCAGCGCTCCATAATGAAAATGTACCTTCTTTCATAAACGTTATATTCTACCAATAAGTGGTCGAAGGATAGGGTGGGCGTCAAAGGATCGCGTCAATATGGGTTGGGATGTCACTTTAAGTGTAAGACCGTAAGATAATATTTGACAAAATCGAGCTAATATTTTGAGATGTGTTAAAAGTTATAGGAGAACATGTCAGACGAAGCATAGGATTATACGTAAATTTTCGTTTCCTGAGGTATAAAATAGAAATAGAAAAATCCCTGAAGTATTTTAAAACAATTTTAATTTTCATTACATTAACAACCTATTTTTTCTGGGGAGGAAAATTTGACCCGATATTTTTTCTATTTTTTTAAAGAGAATTTTGATTTTTTTAAAGTAAATAAAGTTTTACTTTTAAACATTATTAGTGATTATTTTTGTTTACTTCGGAATTTCATAACAGTTGATTATAACAGTTTAAACACAGTGCGGCTCTTAGAACA
This sequence comes from Sepiola atlantica, assembly GCA_963556195.1. NCBI lineage: Eukaryota > Metazoa > Mollusca > Cephalopoda > Sepiida > Sepiolidae > Sepiola > Sepiola atlantica. The sequence goes on from OY744534.1 coordinate 33,034,524, forward strand.
AAATACAAATGTGCTTTTTTTCTACCCTTTTTATTCTTGGACCAAAAATATAACCAATTTTAAAGCAAAAATTAAGAAGTTAAAACTAAAACATACCAGTCAATAAAAAAAATGTCGGAATCGTGATGGTGGGTCGGGTAAGAATTTGACATAAAAGTTTAATTTTATATACGTTAAAAAATAAATTCGAATGTTATGTCAGGACAAAAAGTACAATTTCACACCGAGGATCGATTTTATCCAATATCTGGGCGAATTCTTGGCCTTTTGGCTAAGATCAAAGTGTAGTATCTGTTTCGATGGATACTACACCCTATAGACCGGTACCGTTTTGGTCTTCGGGCCTTGATTCCGCCGGTCTGTGGGTTTGTCCTGTGCAGTTCTGGGAGGTCCCCCCCCCCAGGCTTTGCCTTCTCACCCTTTGAGAAGGGGTTAGTTTATTGCTAATCGCCTGAGGCGCCCCTACCGGGGAATGCCGACGTTGCTGCCCAGGCATTTTTTGAGGGTCATAAGTGCTCTTTCTCTAGGGGGCTGATTTATCAAATCCCACTTTCCGACCTTGTGTCACATCTTACCGCTGTGGGGGGGGGGGGTAGATAAATACCACCATCAAGTGAAATAAGCGAGAAACTCCAACGGTCCTTCATCTACAACTGAACCTAGTTTTTGCTTATTTACAACTAAAACTTAATTTATTTACTACTTTTTTTTAATTAAAATAATAATTTAAAAAGAAGATACAAGAACAATTAACTGAGAAAAATCGATTTTGTTTGCTCCAAAACAATAGAGTAAATACTTTTTTGTAAATATTTATTTAAAAATATTGAAACGGGGGAGGGGGTCTTTCAATATTTTTAAATAAATATTTTTTTAAATAAGTATTTACTCTATTGTTTTGGAGCAAACAAATATTTAAAATATAGGGGAGTGGGCCTAGCCCCCAAATCACCCCTCCAGAACGGTCCTAAAATCTATTTTCAATCGATATTTATTTAATAGTTACCGAATTTTCCTACCTTGTAAAATTTACCGAATTTTCCATGACCAAATTTTCCTAAATTCATAGTTTACATTTTGATATGCTTCTTTTATTTATGAAGTGAGACAAAATGATAAATACATTTATTAAAATTAAATATTTAAAATTATTCCGGAGGACTTTAAAGAAGAAGAATATTTAAAAATGTTAAGTTAATCTTGTAATGAATGTAGAATATCATTTTCACATAACTAGAAAAATGAATGTTATTTTTGTTTATTTACATGAAGGAGGACTTTAAAGAATACTATTTGGAAAGTTGGGAATCTTTTACTATAATCAACAGAACGAAAAAAGGATTTAAAAAACAAATAAAATTATCCAGGCAGGTAGATGAGTAACTTAACTTGCCTTTGCTAACATTTATTTGTTGCACATTTGTTTTTTTTATCCTTTTTTCGTTCTGTTGATTACAGTAAAAGATTCCCGAAAAGTTTATATTTAAAGAAGATAAGATTTATAATATAAAACTTTAATATTAATGCACTCTCATTATTAAAAATTGGTTACACGTTATTTCCTACGCTATCTGGTCGGGAAGTGATTGATCATTTTATGTTAAATTTATATAGGAAAGTGATCCTCCACACTAAAGTCTTAAATATTGTTGGTTTTTTTTTTCCTTTTTTGCGGATATTTTACCAGACTGATTACATATAATCGCCTAAAAAATGTAGAATCTCATTTTTATTTTTCGCTAAAATTAAAATACGATGGATTAAACTAAATGATCCAGTAATAACAAGTTTTCTTATTAAAAACAATGTTAGAACAAATAAAAGAAATACATTTTTTAGAAAGTCTCGGTTTTATCGTAAAGAAGAACACATCACAAAATAATGAATTTATAAAAAATCAGTTGAAAATATTTTACGGCGTCGAAAGTATAAACTTTACCAATATACAGATAGGCATTTAAAAGATGTTGATAGATGTATTGTAAAATTGTAGTTAACTTACAGTTTCGGGGCTAAAAAATATTTTCGTCGGTGTAGCAGGAGAGGAGACACTTGTGAAGATACTACACTTTGAACAGCAGACAAAAACACAGTTCTATTTTCAAGAGTTAAAGCACTATGTGGTATTATTTCGTTGGGTGGGGAATAATATATAATGGGTAGGAGTCAAATAGCTTAAAAACAGATGTATTTGATTGTTATGAAAATAAAAATTTCTTTAGTTATTATTACCTTAAAGATTTTTTAATACCTTTATTTGAAGAAGAAGAAGAAAAAAAAGAAGAAGAACAGTAAGATTTAGTACAAAAATAAATTGTCTGTAAATTAAAAGAAAAAATGGCTTATTTATTCAATCATCAATAAACCATGAATACAAAAAAAAGTTCAAATCTTTAAGAAAATAACTTCAAAGACATCTATAGACTACGTGGCGTCGCATTTGAAGACATTTGTCGCCAAATTGTCTGCTGCCGTAAGAATACTGCCCTATCAAAAATGTAACATGTTCACCTGAAAATTTACAGAGAACTTAAAATGTTCTCTTTTCATGTGTACCTCTCTCGTTCTTTCCGCCTCCCTCTCCCTGCCTCTCTCCCCCTCTCTCTCTCCCTATCTCATGTACATTTACAATATACATAAAAATAACTCAAAGATGTTAGCTGAAACTATCTTTTCTTTTCTTTTTTTATTGCTGAATAAAAAAACTAATGTTTTAAAAAAAATCAAATAATTTTGGAGCGAGGAGCGCGGAGCGATAAAACCACCGCTCTTTAATCCAAAATGGAGTTGCTCCCGCTCCACTCCCACTGAATATAAAATGAGCCCTCCTCTCCTTCGCTCCAGCAAAAAGGAGCGTGCTCCTGGAGCGCGCTCCTTTTTGGAGGGTTCCGTAAAGCCCTGCATATAAGTAAACACAGACTTCGTTGGGCTGGTCATCTTGTTCGTCTTACTGATAACAGACTGCCTAAGCAGACGATTTATGGAGAACTAACTAGGAATATTCACCCACAGCACAAACTCCATAAGCGATTCCAAGATTGTTTCAAAGACGATTTGAAGTGCTTTGGAATTGATGTTGGAAGATGAGAGGGGGCGACTGTAGATAGGTCAAGATGGAGAAAAACGATTTATGAAGGTAGCAAGCTTTTTGAAAAGAATCTGATGGAACACCAGCAGCTGAACAGAGCATAAGGAAGAGACAGGACGTGGTACCTCCAGCACATGGAGGAAATAAGGAACAGCTAACATGACATATCACGTACCGGTTTGCATGTGTGGCAGAATCAATTATGGAACCCCACCAGATCATCACAACACCAGCCACTTTTGTGGTATGGTCTGTAAAAGTTTAACAGGCCTAAATAGCCATATCCGCGCCTGAGAGGTTTTACACTAGTATCACATCAATATGTAGAAAGTAGTTATATTCGAAATCAAATAGACAGCCGCCATATATGTATTTATATATGTATGTGTGTATATAAATGATAAAGTTTTTTTTTCATTTATTACACCTATATTACCATCAATACAACCTAGTATTTTGAAATACTAATATATATATATATATATATATATATATATATATATATATATTAGTAGAGACCATATACATATGACAATTTTTATGCTAAATTAATGTTTGGTGTTATGCATTGGTAATTGTATTGTCCTGTTTTTCATATATATATATATATATATATATATATATATATATATATATCTTATATATAAAGTAGAGACGTTTTTCCCCCTGTACCCTCGCGTCGAATAGCAAAATAAACTCGATCTCAATAGGTTACTACACTCACTACAACATCAATCTTATTCGCTCACCCGTGTTCTTAGCAAACTATAGACTTTTACATCCACCTCGGGCAAATCATTACTTTCGTTCCTCCATCATTCACTCTCCCCAAAACATACACTATACAGGTAGTAGCAAGAACATTTCTCTCTAACATTTTACTCCTCCCACGCTACCAGTCTACACCGGGAACAACTACACAACGGATACTTTCACACAATTTACACCTTATTATTTACGTTCCATATGCCTTCATCTCACCATACAGTAGCATACTTTGCACAGAAAATATAACAGACGCTCCCTTCAATACATCTGACTACGTCACTTCCACCAATTAAAATTACGCAATCTCCGACTCTCAGCCTCAACCAGCTACTACATTTCACAAAACGCCTGCCACCTTCACTACGCTTAAACAATTATACCGATTCCCCATACTGATTTAACTTTTCTTCAGGAAATACACCGTTCCTGTTCTGCTATTTCCGTTATACATTCATCTACTTCATTTCTTATCATTGCTACTACAATACTAACGTGATATGTTCCGAAAAAAAAACCGATTACAGATTAAGCGATTGACATTCCCTTATTCTTCCTTCGTAGCATTTTAAAGTTAGCAAATAACAGATTACATTAAACTGAACACAATGACAATCACAAACACGATACGAAATACACGCACACAAACATTTCGAACCGAACTGATCATTTCTTCTTTTTTAACCTATACGGTTACGAAATATACAAATCAAGAATCAATATATACCAATAAGTATACCTTTCACTTAAAAAACAAACAAATATGTGACTTCTACACTATTTGAACCGAACTGTTTTTTTTTTAAATTTCGCTTATAAACTAACTAAATACTTTTGAAAAATAGGATTTCAGTTATCGACTACGATAAAAAAAAATATTCACGAAATAAACGCAAACAAACATTTTGGACCAAACTGATCATTTCTTCTTTTTTAACCTATACGGTTACGAAATATACAAATCAAGTATCAATATATACCAATAAGTATACCTTTCACTTAAAAAACAAACAAATATTTGACTTCTACACTATTTGAACTGAACTGTTTTTTTTTTAAATTTCTCTTATAGACTAAGCAAATACTTTTGAAAAATGGGATTTCAATTATCGACTACCAGAAAAAATTATTCAAAAAACTAGATCCTTGCATTTTTCTGTAATAAATAAGGATACTATGGCAGGATGGAATTGTTTGTTTATGGCGGGAGATTCGAAGGGAAGAACAAAGGATTATGGATATTAACCACAGTGGCGAAGGATACCGCTATGGTTTTGCGATAATGAATCCCCCAACCATAGGTAGTGTGATAGATGCCTTTGTAACGGCACATAATCTCACTGTTAGGATTCCACCATCGGACCACGTGTAGATTAAATAAAACACTTAAGACAAACAAAGAAGAAAGGAAGAAAATATTATTTAAACTTACTTTAAAGAAAGCGAAGGAATGAGGAAGGTAAACAACTTATAAGGCATTTTTATAAAGTGATAAAAAAGGAAAACATTTATATTAACAAAACAATTTATTTATTTAATATTTTATAAGCGATATATACGAGCGCGATGAATGTCTTTTTGTGTGTCAAATTTGTGACTGGTGAATGTGCGAAGAAATGTTTGTCAAATTGAAAGATTACCTTTTCCTCCTCCTCCCTCCTCCACACAGCTCGTTCGAGCTAGTGGGGTGGGGGGGGGAGTCGACGAGAGTTCTTTTTGTGCGTTCATTCGTCTCAGAACACTGAGGGAAAAAGAGAGAATGAGGAAGGGAAGTGTACCTTCTTATAGATTTCAAATCACGCGTGGTCAAGCCGATCTGCTGGTTTGCCATTGGCCGGAATCCCTCGACCAACGTGATTCTGCGAGATTTCGCGAGTTTCTCCACTTCAGAGGCGAAGAAGGGTTAAACAAAGAAAGAAAGAAAGAAAGAAAGAAAGAGAGTACCTAATTGTGGTGTTCACCACAATACTTCTGCATTTCAAACGTCACTTGGACTTATTAATTGAAGAGTTCCATTCATTCCACCGAGTCAACCGAAAGTGCCAGACTGAATGTTTCATTTTAAATTATAAATTTTCGTTTTAAACGATCACTATTGACTATTCTGATAGAATTTTAATTCATACAATAAAAAAATCACTGTTGACTATTTTGAGAAACTTTTCATTCATAAAAAAAAACAATGACTATTCATGAAAATGATAAATTTTCGTTTTAAAAATCACCGTTGACTACTTTGAGAAAATTTTAATTCAGACAATAACAAAATAACATTTTCATTATTTTATAAGTTACTAAATAATAAAAATACAGATTGTTGAAATCGATTAACTTCTTTGGGAAGAATTCTATTTATTCCATACATAAATTAAAACATTTCTTAGTTCTACATAATTTGAACCGATACATAACCATATTTACATTTTTTCGTTACTTCGCGCTTCACAAGCTTCAGTCAGATATCTTTACGTTATATTTTAAACAAAATTCCAAAAAACTTATATATATCGCGGGTGGGGGTGGACATGTATTCAATTTACACGGATTTTATATTTTCTTCATTACAAACGTCACTAGGACTTAATAATTGAAGAGTTCCATTCATTCCACCGAGTCAAACTGGAATGCCACACTGAATTTTTCATTTTACATTATACATTTTCGTTTTAAATGATGACTATTCTGATAGAATTTTAATTCATACAATAAAAAAAATCAATGACTACTCATTTAAATGATAAATTTACACTTCAGAAATCATGTGGGGGTACTAACGAATTCTTAACGTTAAACATGAAAGAACGAGTAAAAATACGCCAATAACCAACACAAAAAGTAAGAAAGCCAGCACTCAAAAATACATATAAACGTAACAATTTATTCAACGTGGTTCAATTAAATTGTGTAAATTCCTCAATAAAAAACTTGAGTTTTGTGCACAGAAAAATGTTCATTTTACTGTTTGTATAAAATTGTCTTTTAGTGTTTCTTCTTGGAAAGCACACGTGTTTTGGTGTGCGCGTAATTTAAGGAAAATGAGCAGTTTACTGTTTGTATAAAATTGTCTTTTAAAGTTTCTTCTTGGAAAGCACACGTGTTTTGGTGTGCGCGTAATTTAAGGAAAATGAGCATTTTACTGTTTGTATAAAATTGTCTTTTAAAGTTTCTTCTTGGAAAGCACACGTGTTTTGGTGTGCGCGTAATTTAAGGAAAATGAGCAGTTTACTGTTTGTATAAAATTGTCGTTTAAAGTTTCTTCTTGGAAAGCACACGTGTTTTGGTGTGCGCGTAATTTAAGGAAAATGAGAAGTTTACTGTTTGTATAAAATTGTCGTTTAAAGTTTCTTCTTGGAAAGCACACGTGTTTTGGTGTGCGCGTAATTTAAGGAAAATGAGAAGTTTACTGTTTGTATAAAATTGTCGTTTAAAGTTTCTTCTTGGAAAGCACACGTGTTTTGGTGTGCGCGTAATTTAAGGAAAATGAGAAGTTTACTGTTTGTATAAAATTGTCTTTTAAAGTTTCTTCTTGGAAAGCACACATATTTTGGTGTGCGTGTAATTTAAGGAAAATGAACTGTCTCTGTACCCCTTTTTTGCCGGGTACGAATTTGGCATTCGAACGAACAGAGAAAGTGTCCGGTGAGGAGGAAATGGGAGACGGCGTGTAGTAACTGTTAGACAGTAGTAGGCAGTGTTTTCTCGCCCACATGCTTTTCGAGTCATGCTGATGGGATTGTCTTAATCGCTGGTCGTAGGGAGAGAAAGACTTCGTTGACAGGACCTGTTACTTGCTGGAAAAGGGGAAAAAAGAGGAGAAGAAAGGCATATCTTCTTTTATATCACTCAAATCACGAGTGGTCACGCATGATCTCTGGTCTGTGATTGGTCGGAAACCTCTACTAACGTGATTTGCCGAGATCAAAAGCCCCGCAGGCTCTCTTTCTTAGAGACGAAAAAAGGGCTGAGTCAAATTGGAGGAAAGGTCGTACTTGTCTCCCCTTAGTTATCAGGATGTCAATCCGATAATCACTGTTGACTAATTTGAGAAAGTTTTCATTCATACAATAAGAAAAAATCACTGACTTTACATTCAAATGATAAATTTTCGTTTTAAAAATCACTGTTGACTATTCTGAGTTTTTAATTTCATACAATAAATAAAATAACTGACTATTCATTAACAAGATAAATTTTAGTTTTAAAAATCACTGTTGACATTTCTGAGAAAATTTTAATTCATACAAAGTTACTAAATAAAATAAAATTACAATTGTTGAAATCGATTAACTTCTTTGGGAAAAATTATCTCAACGTTAAATGCTTTGAGAAAAGTAACAAGACATAAACAAACCTATTAGTCCCCCAATCCCCCCTGCTACCGTGTTGACAAATGTTTAACATTAAAAAAAAAAAATTCGTTTTAGTAGAATGGGATCGAACGCCAAAAACTGTAACGTCGTAACCACTAACCTACGGATGGGGAATATAATATTAATATGAAAATTAATATAGTTAAACAAAGCCTATTCGATATATAATGAAAGCAATGTACTTTGATTTCACCAGAAATTTTATTTTTATTTTTTAATAAACACCTGCTCTGCCTGTGATAAGGGGCCCTTGGAAAATTAAAGAGGCCTACAGAGCCCCATTAAAATCACCCCCCCCCCTATTATATTTGCATATAAATTCCATTTTATTTGGCTGAAAAGAAATATGGAAAATGAGCACCACTGAAACACACAAATATAATTAATGTAGCCTGCAGAGCATTACAAATTGTATTCGGATGGGGGGGGGCTATAAAATTACGATTATATGCTTATTTTTAATAATGCAGACTATTCTCTACTTTTTTTTTAATAACTGCGATTGAGTCACATGAGCCAAATGCCGATGGCGACCTGGAAAAGTGCTGCCCGTTTTATGTTACGATTCAACTTCTGGCGAGCAAATGTACGGTCCACCATGTGTAAGGGGGGCATAACAATAAGTAAAAAAAAAATATTTCTTAGAACATTACATGCAGACAATCCTCTTTAATTTTAATTGCTTGCTATTGTTTAATTTGAGTCGGGTAAACCAAATCCTTGATTGTGCTTGATGGCAGTAAGTGGCGGTGACAAAAACTGCTGCCCTTATGTCATACCATACATGTACACTGTTGAGTAGCAGAAAAGAGGATAAAAATTGAGATCCTCTGACATAGATTCAGTTATCAGTGCGGAAATTCCAGATCCAGTGGCAGATCCGGTTTTACATGATATCATTAGGCACCACATGATTCATGGACCATGTGGAAACAAACAGATGTTCACTCTGTCTCAAAGATGGGCACTGCAGTAAGAGATATCCCAGACACTTCTTGAGTGAAACTCAATCAGATACAAATGGTTACCCACAATATCGACGACTATCTCCTTTAGCTGGAGGTTTTGAGACGACAGTTACCCTACCTGGCAACATAAAAGTTCCTGTAGATAACCGATGGGTTGTACCACATAATAAACGGCTTTGTAAGATTTTTGATGCACATATCAATGTTGAATATTGCAACAGCATGAAATCAATAAAATACATTTGTAAATATGTAAATAAAGGTAGTGATCAAGCTATCTTCACAATTGAAAGTAATGCTCATGATGAAGTTAAGAGATACGATACGGGACGTTACATATCAACCAATGAAGCCATTTGGAGAATACTTAACTTTCACATACATATACATCATCCCCCAGTTATTCACCTATCAGTTCATCTAGAAAATGGACAGCGTATATACTTTACTGAAAATACTGCAGCAGATAGAGTTGCAAATCCACCTTCAACCACTCTAACAGCTTTCTTCAAATTGTGTCAAACACATTTTTTGCACGTACACTTTTGTACTCAGAAGTTCCACTTTATGGACTACTTGAGGATGATAACCACTGGGATGCTACATTACAGGAAGCATCTATATCTGAATCTGCAGACAATTTGAGACATTTGTTTGCCATCATGTTGACATCATGTGCACACAAAGAAGCTTTTAGTGAAAATTTCCTTCTTAGAAAACACAATCAACAGCCTGAAGTTGATATAACATTTTTAGACGACATCTTCAATATGGCTTTAGTACATATCTTCAATATGACTTATAAGATGAATGGTAAAACACTGACAAAATTGGGTCTTACCTCACCTAATCGATCTAATACACATCCGGTCATTACTGCATGGACGCGTGAAATTAGTTATCAACCTCATGAGCCAGCATCAATTGTTCGAGATGATATCGCACAACTAAATAATGAGCAAATTCATATTATTCGTACTGTAGTTAATACTGTAGAAGATCAGCAATGGGGCCTTATATTCCTTGATGCACCCGGAGGTACAGGAAAGACATTTGTTACCAAATTAATTCTTGTTAAAGTTAGGTCAGAAGGCAAAATAGCTGTGGCAGTGACATTATCAGGCATTGCAGCCACTCTTCTTCCTGGTGGTAGGACAGCTCACTCCACATTTAAGTTGCCATTATCTAACAAAAGATGCTGATCCAATTTGTCAAATAGAAAGAGGATCAGATTCAGCCAAAGTTTTACAGAATTGTTCCTTGATCGTATGGGATGAATGTACAATGGCACATAAACAAGCGTTCGAGGCTCTAGATAAAACATTGCGTGATCTCAAGAGACGTGATGTTGTTATGGGTGGCATAACACTTTTATTATCAGGTGACTTCTGACAAACGCTTCCTATTGTTCCACGTGGAAGTCCCGCTGATGAGCTTAATGCTTGCATTAAATTGTCATATTTGTGGAAGTACATTAAGGCTGTAACGTTATTTACAAACATACGTGTACATCTCAATAGTGACCCAATGGCTGGTGAGTTTGCCTCCCTCCTCCTAAAAATAGGTGATGGTAAGCTTGCAACAACTAACAATGGCAAGATTGTTATTACTCCAGGTATTGGCTCAATTGTTTCATCACTCACAGAACTTAGTAGCAAAGTTTATCCAAATATAGCCGAAAACTATGTGCATCCTGAATGGCTAATGGAGAGAGCAATTCTAGCTCCTAAAAATGACATGGTGCGTATCATCAATCAACAACTGCTTGATGAAATTCCAGGTGATGAACAAACTTTCACTTCTGTGGATTCTACTCTCGATGACGACCAGAATTTTAAATTCATTAGAATTGCCATGTATGCCAACACACAACTTAAAGCTGAAAGCTGGATGCCCAATTATGTTACTCCGGAATCTTGATGCTCCAAGGCTATGTAATGGAACGAGACTGTGTGTTAAACACATGCAACCTCATGTGATAGCTGTAATACTAACTGGTGTGGCAAGGGGCAAACTGACATTCCTTCCCAGAATACCCATTATTCCGTCAGATTTTGCAATAAAATTTAAAAGGCTTCAGTTCCCAGTTAAATTGTGTTTTGCCATGACAATTAACAAGTCCCAAGGACAATCATTGGCAGTGGTTGGTCTAAACTTGACTTCACCTTGCTTTAGCCATGGGCAGTTTTATGTAGGATGTTCAAGGGTAAGCTCTCCACAATGTCTATACATATTGGCACCAGAAGGTAAAACATCAAACATTGTGTATCCAAGAGCTTTGTACGAATAACTTTTACCACTATAAAGGAGACATCAGTTGGAACAAACACAAGAACGCTAGGGCACAGGTTCGTGTTAAATCCTATTTTAATTACCTAAATTACTTCCAGTGAAATGATTTATTTTCTGAATCTATTTATTTAACTTAAAAATTAAAATCAGGCTGTTATATTTCCCCGGGCAACGCCGGGACACGGGTCCTGCTAGTATATATATATAAGTAATCCAACAAAAGATAAAGCGTCAACTAATATCTTATAATTAGTGAATAGTTTTCTCAATATTAACAGCTTATTAAAGTTATTTAATTTAAGAAATGGATAAATCATGAAAACATTTCTTAAAATATTATGGTCATTAATTTTCAAGGGAGGTAATTTAAATATAGCTGTAAACCTGCACGGCCGGCATGTTTAGTGTGTTGCATGCGAATAACAGATTTGCTGCAGATAAGAAATATTTAGCAGATGGGCAGATTGTTTTTTGAGGGTCTGACAGTTGGGTCTGTGTGCCTCTTCAAGCAAGATGGGCCCTTGGATTTGTTTTTATTTGGTGGAGCAAAAATCTCTCATTGGCAAGTCTGTTATTCAGAAACAAGTGCCATTGTAACCTCAACAAATAAACCTCTGTTACTTGTTTCAAACCAGACTTGTGGTTTTGTTTGGAAGAAGGGTTTTTCTGTTGCAGCACTGGCTGAGGCCGCACGGCTGACGCTGCGACCGACGTCAGAATCAAACAACGACTTTGGACCAACGAGCGCACGATCTCCGCCTGTGCAGTGAACACATACAGAACATGTCCACAAAACTAAACTAATATCCTGGCTAAAAAAAAAATATACCGATGAAGCATAAGTTCTTAGAGGGCGGAAAGATGACTTATCTTGCTCGCTTGCAATGCCTTTTTTTATTGTTTTTAAATTCAATGATTGTCTTGATTTAAATATAACATGTTTCACTTAGTATGGACTGACTTGATTATAGTTGCCATCCATTTCGAAGTTATCAACACACACATGCACCATCGCTCACGCAAATTGATTTCTTTTTTTACATTTTTTTACGCTAAAAAAAAATTTGTATCAAAATTATCAATGTTAATTATTATCTATTTATATTAATAAATGTGAAAGTTTTGTCTTGTGTTTACAACACACTTATGAATTAAATGTTTAACAGTTTTATTTAAAGTAGCAATGTCAGCTAGTATTATCTCACAATACATTTTTATTCTCTTATTTTGTTTCATTTCAGTTTGATGAACCTTGTCTCGATGCTGCCCTGACTGTGCTTAAAAAAGCAGAACTTGCAGAAAATGGTTACAAAAATCCAATTGCTGTCATCCGCTGCCTTTCTGCTATCGTGAGTGACATCTCATTTAATCTTCTCAAGAAAACATATTCTTAGGTGCAATTTGAAACACATGCATGTCATACTTGAGGAGGGTTTACCAATTTAGGAGGATTATCGAATGTGTTGCGTCCAAATGACAATGTTAGTTAAATACAGAAGGAAATAATGGAATAGAAAAAGCAGATATAAACAACACAAAAGTTTTATGTACATTCAAATATACAAAAAACTTAAAAGAAACAAAATATTCTTGATTACTTGCTACGATCAGTTTGTTGATGATTTTTTGCTTGTTATATGTGAGTGTGGTGAATGTGACGGTGCTAAGTATGTGTGAAAAGCTTAATGGCATTGAGAAACCTTCATTTTAAGGTGTGATCAAGCAGAGGAAGAAATAGGATACTTAGATTTTCTTTAAAGAGCATAGCCTGGCTTGTGAGTAGGAGTGGCGATTAAAGTGGGGGTCATGTTGAGCGAATGTTTGATGATCGCAACAGGTTGGTGGGTGAGTATGTGAAGTTGGAGTGCTGACCAAGGTGCTGTAGTTAGGCTGTCAAATTCCTACTAAATCATTTTTTAATTTCGTTGCCTTTATATAATACTAGCAGGGGTACCCGGCGTTGCCCGGGGCTCTCCCTTCCCTTCTCCGCAAGCAAAATAGGATATTGAGCATTTTTCTCCCGGACAACGCCGAGTATTTAGAAAATCAAGAAGGCCTCCAGAGCACTACTAAAATCACTTTTACCGATCCCCCCTCCTTTTCATCTGCACAATAGTCCGAAGAGAAACGTAGATGGCGTTAAAATATTATACATACCTATCACTACAGTAGTTCTATCTAGGACATTTAGCACTTTTCTCCGAAGCGCCGAAGCCTATGGGTCCTATATTGAAGAAGCCCCCCCGGTGCTGGGTCCTATACTGTAGAAGCACTCCTCGGTCCCTGTACTGCAGAAGCCTCCTGGTCCTATACTGTAGAAGCACCCAAGGGGCTGGGTCCTATACTGTAGAAGCACCCCAGGGGCTCGGTCCTATACTGTAGAAGCACCCCGGTCCCTATACTGCAGAAGCACCCATTGTCCGTATACTGCAGAAGCACACCCGGTCTCTATACTGCAGAGGCCTCTGGGTCCTATACTGTAGAAGCACCCCCGGTGCCTATACTACAGAAGCCTCCGGGTCCTGTATTGTAGAAGCACCACTGGTCCCTATACTGCACAAGCACCCATGGTCCCTATTCTGCAGAAACCTCCGGGTCCTATATTGTAGAAACACCCCCGGTGCTAGGTCCTATACTGTAGAAGCACTCATGGTCCCTATACTGCATAAACACCCATGGTCTCTATTCTGCAGAAGCATCCGGCTCCTATATTGTAGAAGCACCCTCGGTGCTGGGTCCTATACTGTAGAAGCACCCCTGGTTCCTCTACTGTAGAAGCACCCCTGGTGTCTATACTGAAGAAGTACCCCCAGTCCCTATACTTCAGAAGCCTCCGGGTCCTATATTGTATAAGCACCTCCGGTGCCTGTACTGCAGGATGAAGATGTTGATAATTTCCCCAAAAATTCTCCCCCCTACCCTCCCCTCCCCCTAAAGAATTATTTTTATTTTAAAAGAAATAAGTTTAGGTTGCTAGGTGCGGATGTGATTGAGCAACTCTTGTTTCACTGTTATTGATACATCCGGACAGAAGTTATGGGATGACCAGATACAACCGGACAGAATTTAGGGCAAGACCGGGTACATCCGGCAAGGGATTATGGGGGATGTTCGGTGAGTCAGCATTTTTATCAAGTTGTTACATGAATACATTGGCTGATTTCCAAATTACCAGTAAAAAACATTGAAAAAGCTTGAAAAAAACAGACTCGCCGTCGGAAACTGGCCCCGTTGACCCCCGGCAACATTTTTTTTTTTGTAATTTTGAGATATTATGCTCCCAGGTGTTGTCCGGTCCTAAAGATGTCAACTTGTTGACAGTTTGCCGAGTAGTTTTTGAGGAGTAGCTGGGCATACAAACAAACAGACAAACATACAGACAACTGCCCTTTATATAATAGACTAGCGGGGCTACCCGGCGTTGCTCGGGGTAATAAAAACATATAATTGAAGAAAAATCGCGTGTGTAACATCTTTATATTCAAACTTCTATTTCCCCCCCCCCCCTCTCTCTATAGCCGTCTCTTTATCTTTCTACCTTTCTCTTCCCTGGTCGCCCCATTTCACCGCTACTTACTCATTTTGCCTTTTGCGAAAGCTGTTTCTTCCCCACCATTTCTCCTACGTTGCCCAGGGCAATAGTATGACATATTTCTATAAAAAGTAACACCTCTATCTGCGACTTCTATATAGGTACTTATCTCCGCCCCGTTGTTCATACTATATATGTATCTATCGCCACCCCGGTGCGCATACTATATACGTACCTATTACCGCTCCAGTGCACATACTATATACGTACCTATCGCCGCCCCAGTGCAGATACTATATAAGTACCTACAGTCGTCCCGGTGCGAATGCTAAATAGTACCTATCGCCGCCCCGGTGTGAATGCTAAATACATACCTATTGCCGCCCCAGTGTGTATTCTACATAAGTACCTATCGCTGCCCTAGTGCAAATAATTAATATATACATATTGCCGCTTTAGTGCGAATGCTAAATACGTACCTATCGCCGGCCCGGTGCAAATGCTAAATATGTACCTATCGCTGACCTGGTGCGTATCCTTATAATGTACCTATCACCGCCCCAGTTGCGAATGCAAAATATGTACCTTTCGCCGTTCCGGTGCCCGTGCTATATATGTACCGATCGCCGCCCCGGAGCGCATGCTATGTACGTACTTATTGCCGCCCATGTGCACATGCTATATACGTAACTATCGCCACCCCTGAATTCTAAATACGTGCCTATCGCCGCCCCGGTGCGGAAGCTAAATACATACATATCGCCACCCCGGTACGAATGCTAAATACATACCTATCGCCGGTGCGAATGCTGCATACGTACCTATCGCCGCCCCGGTGTGCATGCTATATATGTACCGATCGCTGCCCCAGACCGCATGCTAAATACATACCTATCACCGCCCCGGTGCGCATGCTATATACGTACTTATTGGCGCCCATGTGCACATGTAATATACGTACCTATCGCCACCGCTGAATGCTCAATAAGTACCAATCGTTGCTCAGGGGCGAATGCTAAATACGTACATATTGCTGCCCTGGTGTTCATACTACATATGTAACTATCACTACCCCAGTGCGAATACTAAATATATACATATCGCCGCCCCGGTACGAATGCTGAATACGTACCTATCGCAACCCCAGGGCGAATGCTAAATACTTAGCTATCGCCACCTCTATGCACTACTATATACGTACCTATGCCACCCCAGTGCCCATACTATATATAAACCTATCGCCGGTGTGCATACTACATACTTACCTATCTCTGCAAGGGTGCACATACTATATATGTACCTATCTATACTATATACTATACTATACTATATATGCCCAGTTCGCATACGTAAGAACTCATATTATGGCGCCTCTGTCGTGTTAGAAAAACAAAATAGTGTTCATTCATGTATTGTCACTATCATAAATATAAATAATTTTAGTTAAAAACAGAAAAAAAGAAATTTTTTTGCCTCCCCCCAAGAAAATTTTTTTTCCATCCTCCCACATACTTAGAAATATTTTTAATTTTTGAGCCCCCCCCAAAAAATTTTATGTTCCATACATAGAAATATTTTTAGTTTAAAAAAAAAAAAAATTTTTTTTAGCCCCCCGCCCCGAACAATTTTTTTTTCATCCTGCCCCATACATATAAATATTTTCAATGAAAAAGATAAAAGAAAAAGAAAAAAATGTTGCCCCCCCCATTTTTTTTTACACTCCGGGTGCGCATGCTATATACGTACTTATGGCATCCCATGTGCACATGCTATATACGTTCCTATCGCCACTGCTGAATGCTAAATACGTACCTATTGCCGCCGTGGTGCTAATGCTAAATAGGTACCTCTGGTAAATACGTTCATATCGCCGCTAAAAATTTCCAAGACCCCCCAATCTCTCCAGGCCCCCCAACTTTTTTTTAATCTGAGTAATATTTTTAGTTCAAAAAATAAAAAAATTTGGCCCGACCCCTAAAAAGTTTGTCCTGACCTCTAAACATTTCCCCAAGCCCCCAATCTTTCCAGAACCCCCCCCCCCAAACTTTTTTATTACTCTCGCCCAACCCTGAGTAATATTTTTAGTTCAAACAATAAAAAAATAAAAAAAATTTGGCCCAACCACTTAAAAGTTTGTCCTGATCCCTGAAAGTTTCTCCGACCCCCCAATCTCTCCAGCCCCCCTCAATTTCTTTTACTCTCCCAAACATGAGAAATATTTTTAGTTCAAAAAATAAAACAGTAAAAAATTTGGCCCGCCCCCTAAAAATTACCCCGACACCCCAATCTCTCCAGCCCCCACCCTCAACTTTTTTTACTCTCCCTCAACACTGAAGAATATTTTTAGTTCAAAAAATAAAAAAATTAGGCCCGACCCCCAAAAAGTTTGTTCTGACCCCTAAAAATTTCCCCGACCCCCCAATCTCTCCAGCACCCCCTAACTTTTTTTTTACTCTCCCTCAACCCTGAGAAATATATCTAGTTCAAAAAATAAACTTAACCCTAA
Organism: Sepiola atlantica; assembly: GCA_963556195.1. Lineage (NCBI taxonomy): Eukaryota > Metazoa > Mollusca > Cephalopoda > Sepiida > Sepiolidae > Sepiola > Sepiola atlantica. The sequence goes on from OY744534.1 coordinate 33,052,045, forward strand.
CCCCCCCTTCCCCAACTTTTTTTATCTCTACCAACCATGAGAAATATTTTTAGTTCAAAAATTTGTCCAGACCCCTAAAAAGTTTGTCCTGACCCCTAAAAATTTCCCCGACCCCCCAATCTCTTCAGGCCCCCCAACTTTTTTTTACTCTCCACTAACCCTGAGAAATATATCTAGTTCAAAAATTAAAAAAACGAAAAAATTTGGCCGGACCACTAAAAAGTTTGTCCTGACCCCTAAAAATGTCCCCGAGACCCCAATCTCTCCATGCATCCCCAACTTTTGTTTTTACTCTGTCCCAACTCTGAGAAATAGTTTTAGTTCAAAAAATAAAACAATTTGGCCCGACCCCTGAAATTTTTCCCGACCCCCTAATTTCTCCAGCCCCCCACCAACTTTTTTTCACTCTCCCCCAACCCTGAGAAATATTTTGAGTTCGAAACAAAAAAAACAAAAAAATTTGGTCAGACCCCTAAAAAGTTCGGCCTGACCCCTAAAAAGTTCAGCCTGACCGCTAAAATTTTCCGCAACCACTCAATCTCTCCAGAACGCCATCCCAACTAATTTTTCACTCTTCCCCAACCCTGAGTAATATTTTGAGTTCAAAACAAAAAAAAATAAATAAAAAATTTGGTCAGACCCCTAAAAAGTTCGGCCTGACCCATAAAATTTCCCCCGACCCATCAATCTCTCAAGCCCCCCTCCCAACAAATTTTTTACTCTTCCCCAACCCTGAGAAATATTTTGAGTTCAAAACAAAACAAAAAAACAAAAAAATTTGGCCTGACCCCTAAAAAGTTCGCCCTGACCCCTAAAATTTTCCCCGACCCCTCAATCTTTCCAGACACCTCCCAATTAATTTTTCACTCTCCCTCAACCCTGAGAAATATTTTGAGTTCAAAACAAAAAAAAGAAACAAATTTTGCCTGACCCCTAAAAAGTTCGGCCTGACCCCTAAAATTGTCCCCGCCCCTAAATCTCTCTAGCCCCCCCATCCCAACTTGTTTTTAACTCTCCCCCAACCCTGAGAAATGTTTTGAGTTCAAAACAACAAAAAAAGAAAAATATTTGGCCTGACCCCTAAAAAGTTCGGCCTGACCCCTAATATTTTCCCCGACCACTCAATCTCTCCAGCTCCCCCCAACTTTTTTTTCACTCTCCCACAACCCTGAGAAATATTTTAAGTTCAAAAAAAAAAAAATTGTGCCTGACCTCTAAAAAATTTGGTCTGACCCCTAAAATTCTCCCCGACCCCCTACTCCGTCCAGCTCCCCACCCGAATTTTTTTCACTCGCCCACAACCGTGATAAATATTTTAAGTTAAAAAAAAAATAAAAAATTTGGCCCGACCCCTAAAAAATTTTGCCTGACCCCTAAAATTTTCCGCGATCCCCTAATCTCTTCAGCCGAACTTTTTTTCACTGTCCCACAACCCTGAGAAAAATTTGGCCCGACCCCTAAAAAATTTTGCCTAACCCCTAAATTTTCCGCGATCCCCTAATCTCTTCAGCCGAATTTTTTTTCACTGTCCCACAACCCTGAGAAAAATTTTGGATTAAAAAAAATTTTTTTAAATAAAAAATTTGGCCTGACTCCTAAAAAATTTGGCCTGACCCCTAAAATTTTCCCCGACCCCCTAATCTCTCCAGCCCCAACCCCAAATTTTTTCCCTGTCCCACAACTCTGAGAAATATTTTAAGTTAAAAAAAAAACAAAAACAAATTTGGCCTGACCCCTAAAAAATTTGGCCTGACCCCTAAAATTTTTCGCCAACCCCCTAATCTCTCCAGCCCCCTCCCAAAACTTTTTTTCACTGTCCCACAACCCTGAGAAATATTTTAAGTTCAAAAAAAGAAAAAGAAAAAAAAAATTTGGCCCGCCCCCTAAAAAATTTGGCCTGACCCCTAAAATTTTTCCCGAACCCTTAATCTCTCCAGCCCCCCCCCGAACTTTGTTTTCACTGTCCTACAACCCTGAGAAATATTTTAAGTTCAAAATAAGAAAAGAAAAATTTGGCCTGACCCCTAAAAAATTTGGCCTTACCCCTAAAATTTTCCCCGACCCCCTAATCTCTCCAGCCCAGCCCCGGACTTTTTTTCACTGTCCCACAACCCTGAGAAATATTTTACGTTCAAAGAAAAACAAATAATTTGGCCCGCCCCCTAAAAAATTTGGCCTGACCACTAAAATTTTCCCCGACCCCCTAGTCTTTCCATCCCCCACCCCAACTTTTTTTTCACTGTCCAATAACCCTGAGAAATATTTTAAGTTCAAAAAAAAAAAAGAAAAATTTGGCCTGACCCCTAAAAAATTTAACCTGACCCCTAAAATTTTCCCCGACCCCCTAATCTCTCCAAAAAAGTTGAGGGGGGGGGGCCCCTCAACTTTTTTTTCAGTGTCCCACAACCCTGAGAAATATTTTAAGTTCAAAAAAAAAAATATATATATTTGGCCTAACCCCTAAAAAATTTGGCCTGAACCCTAAAATTTTTCCCGACCCCCTAATCTCTCCAGTCCCCTCCCCCAACTTTTTTTTCAGTGTCCAACAACCCTGAGAAATATTTTAACTTCAAGGAAAAAAAAAAGTTGGCCCGAAACACCAATATTTCTTGGGACCGTTATACTTGAGAAGCACTAATATTTCTAGGGACCGTTATACTTTAGAAGCACCAACATTCGTTTGAAAATCAAGGAGGCCTCCTGAGCACTACTGAAATCACTGGCCAGGTGCAGATGTGATTGAGCAACCCTTATTTCACTACACACTCTTAACGTAGCCTTCCTATGATGTTATTGATTTATCCTGACAGAAGTTATGGGATGACCTGATACAACCAGACACAATTTAGGGCAAGACCGGGTACATCCGGCAAGGGATTATGGGATGTTTTCAGTGACTCTGCATTTTTATCGGATTAGTACATAAATACATTAGATTATTTCGAATTTACTACATATTAACGTTGAAAAAGTTGTGTAAAATACGAAAAAGCAGCTACCTTTTGTCGGAAAGTGGTCCGTTTTTCGCGATTTTTAGATATTATACATCCGGAATGTGTGCGGTCCTGTAGATGTCAACTTTTTGACATGTCGCCGCATAGTTTTTGAGGAGATACTGGACATACAAACAAACAGACAACTGCCCTTTATATAAGAGACTAGCGGGGCTACCCGGCGTTGCTCGGGGTCATAAAAACATATACTTGAAGAAAGATCGTGTGTGTAACATCTTTATATTCAAACTTCTATGTCCCCCCCTCTCTCTATAGCCATCTCTTTATCTTTCTACCTTTCTCTTCCCATTTCACCGCTACTTTCTAATTTTGCCTTTTGCGAAAGCTGTTTCTTCCCCACCATTTCTCCTACGTTGCCCAGGGCAATAGTATGACATATTTCTATAAAAAGTAACCCCTCTATCTGCGCATTCTATATAGGTACTTATCTCCGCCCCGGTGTTCATACTATATACGTATCTATCAAAACCCCGGTGCGCATACTATATACGAACCTATCGCCGCCCCAGTGCACATACTATATACGTACCTATAGCCGCCCCAGTGCAGATACTATTTAAGTACCTATCGCCACCCTGGTGTGAATGCTAAATAGTACCTATCGTTGCCCCGGTGTGAATGCTAAATACATACCTATTGCGCCCCGGTGTGCATGCTACATAAGTACCTATCGCTGCCCTAGTGCGAATAATTAATATGTACATATTGCCGCTTTGGTGCGAATGCTAAATACGTACCTATCGCCGCTTTGGTGCGAATGCTAAATACGTACCTATCACCACCACGGTGCAAATGCAAAATACATACCTTTCGCCATTCCGGTGCACGTGATATATACGTACCTATCGCCGCCCCGGTGTGCGTGCTATATATGTACTGATCGCCGCCGCAGAGCGCATGCTATGTACGTACTTATTGCTGCCCATGTGTACATGCTATATACATAGCTATCGCCACCCCTGAATTCTGAATACGTACCTATCGCCCCGCCCCGGTGCACATGCTATATATGAACCGATCGCTGCCCCAGTGCGCATGCTAAATACATACCTATCACTGCCCCGGTGCGCATACTATATATGTACTTATTGCCGCGTATGTGCAAATGCTGTATAAGTACCTATCGCCACCGCTGAATGCTAAATAAGTACCTATCGCCGCCCCGGTGTGGAAGCTAAATACGTACATATCGCCGCCCCAGTGCGAATGCTAAATACATACCTATCGCCGCCCCGGTGTGAATTCTAAATACGTACCTATCGCCGCCCCGGTGTGAATTCTAAATACGTACCTATCGCCGCCCTGGTGCGGAAGCTAAATACGTACATATAGCCACCCCGGTGCGAATGCTAAATACATACCTATCGCTGCCCCGGTGTGAATGCTAAATACATACCTATCGCCGCCCCGGTGTGAATGCGAAATACGTACGTATCGCCGCCCCGGTGTGAATTTTAAATACGTACCTTTAGCCGCCCCATTGCGCGTGCTATATACGTACCTATCGCCGCCTTGGTGCGCGTGCTATATATGAACCGATCGCTGCCCCAGTGCGCATGCTAAATACATACCTATCACCGCCCCGGTGCGCATACTATATACGTACTTATTGCCGCCCATGTGCACATGCTATATAAGTACCTATCGCCACCGCTTAATGCTAAATAATTACCTATCTCCGCCCAGGGGTGAATGCTAAATACGTACATATTGCCGCCCCGGTGTGCATACACCATATGTACCTATCACTGCCCAAGTGCGAATACTAAATATGTACGTATCGCCGCCCCGGTGCAATTGCGGAATACGTACCTATCGCAACCCCAATGTGAATGCTAAATACGTACCTATCACCGCCCCGGTGTGAATTCCAAATACGTACCTATAGCCTCCCTGGTGCAAATGCTAAATAGGTACCTATCGCCGCCCCGGTGCAAATGGTAAATACGTTTATATCGCCGCTAAAAATTTCCACGACCCCCAATCTCTCCAGGCCCCCCAACTTTTTTTTACTCTCGCCCAACCCTGAGTAATATTTTTAGTTCAAAAAATTAAAAAATTTGGCCCGACCCCTAAAAAGTTTGTCCTGACCTCTAAACATTTCCCCGAGCCCCCAATCTCTCAAGAACACCCCCAACTTTTTTTCTGTGTCCCACAACCCTGAGAAATATTTTAAGTTAAAAAAAAAAATTTTTTTTAAATTTGGCCCGACAACTAAAAATTTTTGCCTGACCCCTAAAATTGTCCCCGACCCCCTAATCTCTCCAGCCCCCCGAACTTTTTTTTCAGTGTCCCACAACCCTGAGAAATATTTTAAGTTAAAAGAAAAAAAAAAAAAAATTTGGCCCGACAACTAAAAATTTTTGCCCGACCCCTAAAATTGGCCCAGACCCCCTAATCTCTCCAGCCCCCCGAACTTTTTTTCAGTGTCCCACAACCCTGAGACATATTTTAAATTCAAATAAAGAAAAAAGAAAAAATTTAGCCTGACCCCTAAAAAATTTGGCCTTACCCCTACAATTTTCCCCGACCCCCTAATCTCTCCAGCCCCCCCCCCCCAACTTTTTTTTTCAGTGTCCCACAACCCTGAGAAATATTTTAAGTTAAAAAAAAACAAAAGAAAAAAAATTTGGCCTGACCCCTAAAAAATTTGGCCTGACACCTAAAATTTTCCCCGACCCCCTAATCTCTTTATTATAGATACAAATAAATGCACATTGGCCTTTATTATACATACAAATAAATGCACATTGGTCTTTATTATGGATACAAATAAATGCACATTGGTCTTTATTATAGATACAAATAAATGCACATTGGTCTTTATTATAGATACAAATAAATGCACATTGGTCTTTATTATAGATACAAATAAATGCACATTGGCCTTTATTATAGATACAAATAAATGCACATTGGCCTTTATTATAGATACAAATAAATGCACATTGGCCTTTATTATAGATACAGGTAAATGCACATTGGTCTTTATTATAGATACAAATAAATGCACATTGGCCTTTATTATAGATACAGGTAAATGCACATTGGTCTTTATTATAGATACAAATAAATGCACATTGGTCTTTATTATAGATACAGATAAATGCACATTGGTCTTTATTATAGATACAAATAAATGCACATTGGTCTTTATTATAGATACAGATAAATGCACATTGGTCTTTATTATAGATACAAATAAATGCACATTGGCCTTTATTATAGATACAAATAAATGCACATTAGTCTTTATTATAGATACAAATAAATGCACATTGGCCTTTATTATAGATACAAATAAATGCACATTGGTCTTTATTATAGATACAGATAAATGCACATTGGTCTTTATTATAGATACAAATAAATGCACATTGGTCTTTATTATAGATACAAATAAATGCACATTGGCCTTTATTATAGATACAAATAAATGCACATTGGTCTTTATTATAGATACAAATAAATGCACATTGGCCTTTATTATAGATACAAATAAATGCACATTAGTCTTTATTATAGATACAAATAAATGCACATTGGCCTTTATTATAGATACAAATAAATGCACATTGGTCTTTATTATAGATACAAATAAATGCACATTGGCCTTTATTATAGATACAAATAAATGCACATGGGTATTTATTATAGATACAGATAAATGCACATTGGCCTTTATTATAGATACAAATAAATGCACATTGGTCTTTATTATAGATACAAATAAATGCACATTGGTCTTTATTATAGATACAAATAAATGCACATTGGCCTTTATTATAGATACAAATAAATGCACATTGGTCTTTATTATAGATACAAATAAATGCACATTGGCCTTTATTATAGATACAAATAAATGCACATTGGTCTTTATAATAGATACAAATAAATGCACATTGGTCTTTATTATAGATACAAATAAATGCACATTGGCCTTTATTATAGATACAAATAAATGCACATTGGTCTTTATTATAGATACAAATAAATGCACACTGGCCTTTATTATAGATACAAATAAATGCACATTGGTCTTTATTATAGATACAAATAAATGCACATTGGTCTTTTTTATAGATACAAATAAATGCACATTGGTCTTTATTATAGATACAAATAAATGCACATTGGCCTTTATTATAGATACACGTAAATGCACATTGGTCTTTATTATAGATGCAAATAAATGCACATTGGTCTTTATTATAGATACAAATAAATGCACATTGGTCTTTATTATAGATACAAATAAATGCACATTGGCCTTTGATTATAGATACAGGTAAATGCACATTGGTCTTTATTATAGATACAAATAAATGCACATTGGCCTTTATTATAGATACAAATAAATGCACATTGGTCTTTATTATAGATACAAATAAATGCGCATTGGTCTTTATTATAGATACAAATAAATGCACATTGGTCTTTTTTATAGATACAAATAAATGCACATTGGTCTTTATTATAGATACAAATAAATGCACATTGGTCTTTATTATAGATACAAATAAATGCACATTGGCCTTTATTATAGATACAAATAAATGCACATTGGTCTTTTTTATAGATACAAATAAATGCACATTGGTCTTTATTATAGATACAAATAAATGCACATTGGCCTTCATTATAGATACAAATAAATGCACATTGGTCTTTTTTATAGATACAAATAAATGCACATTGGTCTTTATTATAGATACAAATAAATGCACATTGGTCTTTATTATAGATACAAATAAATGCACATTGGCCTTTGATTATAGATACAGGTAAATGCACATTGGTCTTTATTATAGATACAAATAAATACACATTGGCCTTTATTATAGATACAAATAAATGCACATTGGTCTTTTTTATAGATACAAATAAATGCACATTGGTCTTTATTATAGATTTGCTTAATATCCCCCCCCCCAAGAAAAAATTTGGCCTGAGGCGCTCACACCGGCGAATGCTGACACTTTCTCCTCACAACAGATACTACACTATCTCCACCCTCTCAAAAAGGTGTGATCGCCGGCGAATGCCGACCCCCCCCCCCCAAATTTGGCCTGAGGGTCCCATCCGGCGAATACCAATACCCCCCTCCCTAAAATTTGGCCTGAGGCGGTCACACCGGCGAATGCCGTCACCCCCCCCCCCAATTTGGCATGAAAGGAGGAGGTAATGCCTATCATGATAATGGAAGGGAGGGGAGGAATATTAGCGTCTATTAAAAGGTTGTAGTGTGAGTGAATTTCTTCCCGCCACTTTGCATTATTTTTCAAATTATCTGCCACTCTCTGACGTCATGATGACCTGATATAACCGGACACAATTTAGGGCAAGACCGGGTAAATCCGGCAAGGGATTATGAGACAGGTGCGGATGTGATTGAGCAACCCTTGTTTCACTACACACTCTTAACGTAGGATTCCTATGATGTTATTGATTTATCTGGACAGAAGTTATGGGATGACCTGATACAACCGGACACTATTTAGGGCAAGACCGGGTACATCCGGCAAGGTATTATGGGATGTTTTCAGTGACTCAGCATTTTTATCTGATTAGTACATAAATACATTAGATTATTTCGAATTTACTACATATTAACGTTGAAAAAGTCGTGTAAAATACGAAAAAACTGCTACCTTTTGTCGGAAAGTGGTCCGGTTGACTGTCAGCGAGTGAATCGTTTTTCGCGATTTTTAGATATTATTAGCCCAGGATATGTACTGTCCTGAAGAGGTCAACTTTTTGACATGTCGCCGCTTAGTCTTTGAGGAGAAGCTTTACATACAGACATACATACATACATACATACAGACAACTGCCCTTTATATAGGAGACTAGCGGGGCTACCCGGCGTTGCTCGGGGTCATAAAAACATATAATTGAAGAAAAAACGTGTGTAACATCTTTATATACAAACTTCTATTTCTCCCCCCCCTTTCTCTCTAACCGTCTCTTTATCTTTCTACCTTTCTCTTCCCTGGTTGCCGCATTTCACCGCTACTTTCTAATTTTGCCTTTTGCGAAAGCTGTTTCTTCCCTACCATTTCTCCTACGTTGCCCAGGGCAATAGTATGACATATTTCTATAAAAAGTAACACCTCTATCTGCGCCTTCTATATAGGTACTTATCTCCGCCCCGGTGTTCATACTATATACGTATCTATCATCACCCCGGTGCGCATACTATATACATACCTATCGCCGCCCCAATGCACATACTATATACGTACCTATCGCCGCCCCAGTTCAGATACTATTTAAGTACCTATCGCCGCCCCGGTGTGAATGCTAAATACGTACCTATTGCGCCCCGGTGTGCATGCTACATAAGTACCTATCACTGCCCTAGTGGGAATAATTAATATGTACATATTGCCGCTTTGGTGCGAATGCTAAATACGTACCTATCGCCGCTTTGGTGCGAATGCTAAATACGTACCTATCGCCGCTTTGGTGCGAATGCTAAATACGTACCTATCGCCATCCCGGTGCGAATGCTAAATACGTACCTATAGCCGCCCCGGTGCGAATGCTAAATACGTACCTATAGCCGCCCGGTGCGAATGCTAAATACGTACCTATCACCACCTCAGTGCGAAATACATACCTTTCGCCGTTCTGGTGCACGTGCTATATACGTACGTATCGCCGCCCCGGTGCGCGTGCTATACATTTACTGATCGCCGCCGCAGAGCGCATGCCATGTACGTACTTATTGCTGCCCATGTGTACATGCAATATACGTAGCTATCGCCACCCCTGAATTCTGAATACGTACCTATCGCCGCCCCGGTGTAGAAGCTAAATACGTACATATCGCCGCCCCGGTGCGAATGCTAAATACATACATATTGAGCACTTTTCTCCCGGACAACGCTGAGTATTTGAAAATAAAAGAGGCCTCCTGAGCACTACTGAAATAACTCTTATCGATTCCCCCATCCTTTTCAGCATAGATGCTGTTAAGATATTATCCAAACCTATCACTACAGTAGCTCTATCTAGGACATTGAGCACTTTTTCCCGGACAACACCGAGTACTTTGAAAATCGAAGAGGCCTCCTGAGCACTACTGAAATCACTTAGGTATCCTCCCTCCTTTTCATCTGCAAAATAGTCCAAAGGGGAACGAAGATGGCGTTAAAATATTTTCTAAACCTATCACTACAGTAGCTCTATCTAGGATATTGAGCACTTTTCTCCCGGACAACGCCGAGTATTTTGAAAATCAAGGAGGCCTCATGAGGACTACTGAAATCACTTAGGTATCCTCTCTCCTTCTGATCTGCGAAATAGTCCAAAGGGGACGAAGATGGTGTTAAAATATTTTCCAAACCTATCACTACAGTAGCTCTATCTAGGACATTGAGCACTTTTTTCCCGGACAACGCAGAGTACTTTGATAATCAAGGAGGCCTCCTGAGGACTACTGAAATCAGTTAGGTATCCTCTCTCCTTCTGATCTACCAAATAGTCCAAAGGGGAACGAAGATGGCGTTAAAATATTTTCAAAACCTATCACTACAATAGCTCTATCTAGGATATTGAGCACTTTTCTCCCGGACAACGCCGAGTATTTTAAAATAAAAGAGGCCTCCTGAGCACTACTAAAATAACTGTTATCGATTTCCCCATCCTTTTCAGCATAGAAACTGTTAAAATATTATCCAAACCTATCATTACAGTAGCTCTATCTAGGACATTGAGCACTTTTTCCCGGACAACCCCGAGTACTTTGAAAATCAAAGAGGCCTCCTGAGCACTACTGAAATCACTTAGGTATCCTCCCGCCTTTTCATCTGCAAAATAGTCCAAAGGGGAACGAAGATGGCGTTAAAATATTTTCCAAACCTATCACTACAGTAGCTCTATCTAGGACATTGAGCACTTTTTTCCCGAACAACGCCGAGTACTTTGATAATCAAGGAGGCCTCCTGAGGACTACTGAAATCACTTAGGTATCCTCACTCCTTTTCATCTGCAAAATAGTCCAAAGGGGAACGAAGATGGCGTTAAAATATTTTCCAAACCTATCACTACAGTAGCTCTATCTAGGATATTGAGCACTTTTATCCCGGACAACGCCGAGTACTTTGAAAATCAAGGAGACCTCATGAGCACTACTGAAATCACTTAGGTATCCTCACTCCTTTTCATCTGCAAAATAGTCCAAAGGGGAACGAAGATGTGAATTTTTGAATTTTACATAAGAATACGCTTTTATATGTTATGTATATTCTCTAACCTTGTTTTAAAAACCTAAATTGTGTTTTTAAACGTGAGTTATCGCTCTTCCTTAGCTATACTCTAACAAATCAATTCAAGTTGGACTTGTAAAGTCAGCGCCCGAGAAAGTGAGCACTCTGGCCATTAAAAATTGCCTGGGCAGCCCCGTCTGGATTTTCCCGGTAGAGGCGCCCCAGGCAGTAAGCAATAAACTTACTCCTCCCCAAAGAGGGGAGGCAAAGCCTGGGAGTGTGGACCTCCTAGAACTGCACAGACAAACCCATAGACCGGCGGAATAAAGCCCCGAAGGCCAAGACGATACCAGTCTATGGAGTTCAGTATCCATCGTAAATCAAAACAGATACTGCACTAAACAAATACTACATTAATGTCATTTTCATTTAAAAAATGGCGTATAAAAGCTATGTTGTATTAGAGAAAAACGGCCTAGGGAGTCCAAAATTCATTGTTGCTCATCAAAACTCATGTAAGAATTTGTTAAATAGTATTATACAATGTTTGTTGAAAGAAAATCATAGTTATTATTACTCGTTAATTTATTAATGTAATTTAAACAGTGTCTAGTGGATAGACCGCTGTTCAGGTGTAGATTAGTTATAAATACTCCAGTAAATCAGAACAGAATTTCCAATTTCGGATGCTTCCTTGGTCTTTTGGCTAAGATCAAAGTGTAGTATCTGTTCCCCATAGACTGGTATTGTCTTGGCCTCCGGGGCTTGATTTACGCCTATCTATGGGATTGTCCTGTGCAGTTCCAGGCTTCGCCTCCCCTCTTTGGGAGTAAGTTTGTTGCTTACTGTCTGAGGCGCCCCTACCGGGGAATGCTGACGGGGCTGCCCAGGCAATTTTTAAATGGCCAGAGTGCTCACCTCTCGAGCGCTGGCTTTTAACCCCACTTTCTCGACCCAATCTGTGGTCACATCTTACTTGTGGGAGTAAGATAAAACTGGCCTTGTGCCTAACTCCTGGGGAGGAGTAAATACCTTCCAATTTCGGATCGGATGCTTCCTTGGTCTTTTGGCTAAGATCAAAGTGTAGTATCTGTTCCCCATAGACTGGTATTGTCTTGGCCTCCGGGGCTTGATTTACGCCGGTCTATGGGATTGTCCTGTGCAGTTCTAGGAGGTCCACCCTCCCAGGCTTCGCCTCCCCTCTTTGGGGAGGAGTAAGTTTATTGCTTACTGTCTGAGGCGCCCCTACCGGGGAATGCCGACGGGGCTGCCCAGGCAATTTTTAAATGGCCAGAGTGCTCACCTCTCGAGCGCTGGCTTTTAACCCCACTTTCTCGACCCAATCTGTGGTCACATCTTACTTGTGGGAGTAAGATAAAACTGGCCTTGTGCCTAACTCCTGGGGAGGAGTAAATACCTTTGAATTTCGGATGCCCAGACAATTTTTTGAGATTCACCTCACTCTTCCTCTAGAGTGAAAATTCCCACCTTCCGACCTTGTGTCACATTCTACTTTGTGGGACGTAGATAAATAGGGGAATTTCGGATGCTTTCCGGGATCTAGTGGAGGGTACCGCTTCGGACCCACTTGAGGAGCGGCTTGGATGAGGGAGGAGGCCCGCTCCCAGTGGAATTGGGCGCCAGGCCAGAGTTATCTCAACAATTCTGAGTATTCTCTGACCTGGCGACTGGTTCGGAACGCACTGCCCCTCTATGGCAGATTATGCAGAGATGGTTTAAGGGACGTCCCCTTATGCCCGCGCTGTGAAGACGGCGAAGAAGAAACGGCCGAGCACGCCTTCTTCACCTGCAGCAAACTTCGACATCTCTGGGGATAAGTCAGGGAGGTGACGGCCCGCATCGACGCCGAGCAGCCGATGGTCCTGGATGTAGCATCTGTCATCAACAACGCAGCACCGCCGTGGTCTGGGGAGAAACGAATGGTGTTTCTAGCCATCCTAGCCGTAGCAAGACTAGTGACGTGGGTTACACGTCTTAATGAGGTTCATGGGGTTGGATCTGTTTCGGATCGGGATCTGGTAGTTTACTTTAAACACCAACTTAAAGTGAAGATCAGATGCGATTGGAAACGATTACATCGCATGGATTTCGATAGGAGATGGGTGCATGACACTAGTTTGTGCATCCGACGAGGCGCCAAGTTTGAGTTCGTGTTCCCTCCATAGTTATGGCACACGCGGTACTGGGTTCTACGGAACCCACCCCTGTAGAGTTTTTTGATTTATTTCAAAAAACTGGTAACCTCTTAAACTAGTAGGAATGAAAGTTATCCTGTCCCTATTTTATTTTTGCCGGCACTAGAGAGCTTCCAAAGATTCCCACTTCCACTGTTTTATTTTGTCCCCGGTCTTTTGAAACCCTTGGCATTACTATCTTGGAAGACGCTATCCACCCAATGATCCCATTCCCGATGAATTTATTTTTTGAACACTCCTCTCTTAAGTCCCCACTCCCACTTAGTGACCGACCCGCTTGTTTTCGGTCTCGTGCCGGAAAACAGTGGGCGGTCTAACACTTAGTCATGAGGGAAAGCCGGGCCATACTAACTTTTTTACCATTTTATTTCGTTCTTTATTTTTCTTTCTTTTTGGGTGTTTTTAATATTTTTTCCCACTCCCACGATAATTCTTTTTTACATCGATGTTTTTTGGGGATATGTTAAGTAGGGATCCACCCACAGAGTGAATGCGGTATTTTGGTGCAAGAATCTAGTTTAGAGTCAGCAAATGTTCTTTTTATGTTGTTTGTAAAATTTTGTGAAATAAAAAACATTGAACAGCTTGTCTCACTTATCCCCGCCCCCCCCCTCCCCCTACATAACGGGCACTATGCCTAAGGTCTGGTGAGTTCCCAAGGTTTGTAAAATCTTCATCTGTAGATAAAGATGAGGGTTGTCCGAAGGAACTCACCTGCCTAAATATATCAGCCTTTTGGCTAAGATCAAAGTGTAGTATCTGTTCTCGGCATTATTGCCTTGAGATCAAGTGTATATCTAGTCCTATCCGATAGGTGTCGATCTTACACGTAGTAACCTAACCATAAAACGTAGTGACCCAACAATAAAACGTAGTGACCCAACCATAAAACGTAATGACCCAACATTAAAAAGTGGTGACCCAACAATAAAACGTAGTGACCCAACCATAAAACGTAATGACCCAACATTAAAAAGTGGTGATTCAACAATAAAACGTCGTGACCAATCAATAAAACGTGGTGACTCAACGATAAAAGTTGTGACGCAGCAATAAGAAGTGGTGACCCAACCATAAAAAGTGGTGACCCAGCAATAAAAAGTGGTGACCCAGCAATAAAAAGTGGTGACCCAGCAATAAAACGTAGTGACCCAACCATAAAAAGTGGTGATCCAACAATAAAACGTAGTGACCTAACCATAAAACGTAGTGACTCAACCATAAAACGTAGTGACCCAACAATAAAAAGTGGTGACCCAACAATAAAACGTAGTGACCTAACCATAAAACGTAGTGAGCCAACAATAAAACGTAGTGAGCCAACCATAAAAATTGGGGACCCAACCATAAAACGTGGTGACCCAACAATAAAAAGTGGTGACTCAACAATAAAATCGTGACCCAACAATAAACAGTGGTGACCCAGAAATAAAACGTAGTGACCCAAAAATCAAACGTAGTGACCCAACCATAAAAGATGGTGACCCAACAATAAAACGTAGTGACCTAACCATAAAACGTAGTGACCAAACAATAAAACGAAGGGACCCAACCAAAAAATGTAGTGACCCAACAATAAAACGTAGTGACCCAGCAATAAAAAGTGGTGACCCAGCAATAAAACGTGGTGAACAAACCCACAAAGTGGTGACCCAACAATAAACAGTGGTGACCGAAGAATAAAATCGTAACGCAACAATAAAAAGTGGTGACCCAGAAATAAAACGTAGTGACCCAACAATAAAACGTAGTGACCCAACCATAAAAGGTGGTGACCCAAAAATAAAAAATAGTGACCTAACCATAAAACGTAGTGACCAAACAATGAAACGTAGGGACCCAACCAAAAAATGTGGTGACCCAACAATAAAACGTAGTGACACAACCATAAAAAGTGGTGACCCAACAATAAAAGTGGTGATCCAGCAATAACAAGTGGTGACCCAACGATAAAACCGTGATTAAACCATAAAAAGTGGTGAGCCAACAATAAAAATTGGTGACCCAACAATAAAACGTAGTGACTTAACCATAAATCGTAGTGACCCAACAATAAAACGTAGCGACCTAACCATAAAACGTGGTGAGCCAACCATAAAAAGTGGTGACCTAACAATATAACGTAGTGACCCAGCAATAAAACGTGGTGACCCAACATTAAAACGTTGTGACTCAACAATAAAAAGTGGTGACCCAACAATAAAGTGGTGACCCAACAATAACACGTAGTGACCCAACCAAAAAAAGTGGTGACCCAACAATAAAACGTAGTGACTTAACTATAAAACGTAGTGACCCAACCATAAAAAGTGGTGACCCAGCAATAAAAAGTGGTGACCCAACGATGAAACAGTGATTACACCATAAAAAGTGGTGACCCAACAATAAAACGTAGTAACCTAACCATAAAACGTAGTGACCCAACAATAAAACGTAGTGACCCAACCATAAAACGTAATGACCCAACATTAAAAAGTGGTGATTCAACAATAAAACGTCGTGACCAATCAATAAAACGTGGTGACTCAACGATAAAAGTTGTGACGCAGCAATAAGAAGTGGTGACCCAACCATAAAAAGTGGTGACCCAGCAATAAAAAGTGGTGACCCAGCAATAAAAAGTGGTGACCCAGCAATAAAACGTAGTGACCCAACCATAAAAAGTGGTGATCCAACAATAAAACGTAGTGACCTAACCATAAAACGTAGTGACTCAACCATAAAACGTAGTGACCCAACAATAAAAAGTGGTGACCCAACAATAAAACGTAGTGACCTAACCATAAAACGTAGTGAGCCAACAATAAAACGTAGTGAGCCAACCATAAAAATTGGGGACCCAACCATAAAACGTGGTGACCCAACCATAAAAAGTGGTGACCCAACAATAAAATCGTGACCCAACAATAAACAGTGGTGACCCAGAAATAAAACGTAGTGACCCAAAAATAAAACGTAGTGACCCAACCATAAAAGATGGTGACCCAACAATAAAACGTAGTGACCTAACCATAAAACGTAGTGACCAAACAATAAAACGAAGGGACCCAACCAAAAAATGTAGTGACCCAACAATAAAACGTAGTGACCCAGCAATAAAAAGTGGTGACCCAGCAATAAAACGTGTTGAACAAACCCACAAAGTGGTGACCCAACAATAAACAGTGGTGACCGAAAAATAAAATCGTAACGCAACAATAAAAAGTGGTGACCCAGAAATAAAACGTAGTGACCCAACCATAAAAGGTGGTGACCCAACAATAACAAATAGTGACCTAACCATAAAACGTAGTGACCAAACAATGAAACGTAGGGACCCAACCAAAAAATGTGGTGACCCAACAATAAAACGTAGTGACACAACCATAAAAAGTGGTGACCCAACAATAAAAGTGGTGATCCAGCAATAACAAGTGGTGACCCAACGATAAAACCGTGATTAAACCATAAAAAGTGGTGAGCCAACAATAAAAATTGGTGACCCAACAATAAAACGTAGTGACTTAACCATAAATCGTAGTGACCCAACAATAAAACGTAGCGACCTAACCATAAAACGTGGTGACCCAACCATAAAAAGTGGTGACCTAACAATATAACGTAGTGACCCAGCAATAAAACGTGGTGACCCAACATTAAAACGTTGTGACTCAACAATAAAAAGTGGTGACCCAACAATAAAGTGGTGACCCAACAATAACACGTAGTGACCCAACCAAAAAAAGTGGTGACGCAACAATAAAACGTAGTGACTTAACCATAAAACGTAGTGACCCAACCATAAAAAGTGGTGACCCAGCAATAAAAAGTGGTGACCCAACGATGAAACAGTGATTACACCATAAAAAGTGGTGACCCAACAATAAAACGTAGTAACCTAACCATAAAACGTAGTGACCCAACAATAAAACGTAGTGACCCAACCATAAAACGTAATGACCCAACATTAAAAAGTGGTGACCCAACAATAAAACGTCGTGACCCAGCAATAAAAAGTGGTGACCCAGAAATAAAACGTGGTGACCCAACGATAAAAGTTGTGACCCAGCAATAAAAAGTGGTGACCCAGCAATAAAAAGTGGTGACCCAGCAATAAAAAGTGGTGACCCAGCAATAAAACGTAGTGACCCAACCATAAAAAGTGGTGATCCAACAATAAAACGTAGTGACCTAACCATAAAACGTAGTGACCCAACCATAAAACGTAGTGACCCCACAATAAAAAGTGGTGACCCAACAATAAAACGTAGTGACCTAACCATAAAACGTAGTGAGCCAACAATAAAACGTAGTGAGCCAACCATAAAAATTGGGGACCCAACCATAAAACGTGGTGACCCAACCATAAAAAGTGGTGACCCAACAATAAAATCGTGACCCAACAATAAACAGTGGTGACCCAGAAATAAAACGTAGTGACCCAAAAATTAAACGTAGTGCCCTAACCATAAAAGATGGTTACCCAACAATAAAACGTAGTGACCTAACCATAAAACGTAGTGACCAAACAATAAAACGAAGGGACCCAACGAAAAAATGTAGTGACCCAACAATAAAACGTAGTGACCCAGCAATAAAAAGTGGTGACCCAGCAATAAAACGTGCTGAACAAACCCACAAAGTGGTGACCCAACAATAAACAGTGGTGACCGAACAATAAAATCGTAACGCAACAATAAAAAGTGGTGACCCAGAAATAAAACGTAGTGACCCAACAATAAAACGTAGGGACCCAACCATAAAAGGTGGTGACCCAACAATAACAAATAGTGACATAACCATAAAACGTATTGACCAAACAATGAAACGTAGGGACCCAACCAAAAAATGTGGTGACCCAGCAATAACAAGTGGTGACCCAACGATAAAACCGTGATTAAACCATAAAAAGTGGTGAGCCAACAATAAAAATTAGTGACCCAACAATAAAACGTAGTGACCTAACCATAAATCGTAGTGACCCAACAATAAAACGTAGCGACCTAACCATAAAACGTGGTGACCCAACCATAAAAAGTGGTGACCTAACAATAAAACGTAGTGACCCAGCAATAAAATGTGGTGACCCAACATTAAAACGTAGTGACTCAACAATAAAAAGTGGTGAACCAACAATAACACGTAGTGACCCAACCAAAAAAAGTGGTGACCCAACAATAAAACGTAGTGACTTAACCATAAAACGTAGTGACCCAACCATAAAAAGTGGTGACCCAATGATGAAACAGTGATGACACCATAAAAAGTGGTGACCCAACAATAAAACGTAGTAACCTAACCATAAAACGTAGTGACCCAAACAATAAAACTTTGTGACCCAACCATAAAACGTAGTGACCCAACCATAAAAAGTGGTGACCCAACAATAAAATAGTTACCCGACCAAAAAAGTGGTGACCCAGCAATAAAACGTAGTGACCCAACATTAATACGTGGTGACCAACAATAAAAAGTGGTGACCCAACAATAAAGTGGTGACCCAACAATTAAACGTAGTGACCCAACAATAAAAAGTGGTGAGCCATTAATAAAACGTGGTGACTCAACGATAAAAGTTGTGACCCAGCAATAAGAAGTGGTGACCCAACAATAGAAAGTGGTGACCCAGCAATAAAAAGTGGTGACCCAGCAATAAAACGTAGTGACCCAACATTAAAACGTGGTGACCAACAATAAAAAGTGGTGACCCAACAATAAAGTGGTGACCCAATAATTAAACGTAGTGACCCAACAATAAAAAGTGGTGAGCCATTAATAAAACGTGGTGACTCAACGATAAAAGTTGTGACCCAGCAATAAGAAGTGGTGACCCAACAATAAAAAGTGGTGACCCAGCAATAAAAAGTGGTGACCCAGCAAATAAAAGTGATGACCCAGCAATTAAACGTGGTGACCCAACCAAAAAAGTGGTGACCCAGCAATAAAACGCGGTGACCCAACCAAAAAAGTGGTGACCCAACAATAAAAAGTGGTGACCCAAAAATAAAATCGTGACAACAATAAAAAGTGGTGAGCCAGCAAACGTAGTTACCCAACCATAAAACGTAGTGACCCAACCATAAAAAGTGGTGACCTAAACAATAAAACGTAGTGACCCAACCAAAAAATGTGGTGACCCAACAATAAAATGTAGTGACCCAACCATAAAAAGTGACCCAACAGTAAAAGTGGTGACCCAGCAATAAAAAGTGGCTACCCAACGATAAAACATAGTAATTAAACCATAAAAAGTGATGACCCAACAATAAAACGTAGTAAACTAACCGTAAATCGTAATGACCCAACAATAAAACGTAGTGACCCAACCATAAAACGTAATGACCCAACATTAAAAAGTGGTGACCCAACAATAAAACGTCGTGACGATGCAATAAAAAGTGGTGACCCAGCAATAAAACGTGGTGACCCAACCCAAAAAGTGGTGACCAATCAATAAAACGTGGTGACTCAACGATAAAAGTTGTTACCCAGCAATAAAAAGTGGTGACCCAGCAATAAAACGTAGTGACCCAACCATAAAAAGTGGTGACCCAACAATTAAATGTAGTGACCTTACCAAAAAAGTGGTGACCCAGCAATAAAACGTAGTGACCCAACCAAAAAAGTGGTGACCCAACAATAAAAGTGGTGACCCAGCAATAAAAAGTGGTGACCCAACGATAAAACATAATGATTAAACCATAAAAAGTGGTGACCCAACAATAAAAAGTGGTGATCCAACAATAAAACGTTGTGACCTTACAATAAAACGAAGTGACCCCACCAAAAAATGTGGTTACCCAACAATAAAACGTAGTGACCCAACCATAAAAAGTGGTGAACTAACAATAAAAGTGGTGACCCACCGATAAAACATAGTGATTAAACCATAAAAAGTGGTGACCCAACAATAAAATGTGGTGACCCAGCAATAAAACGTGGTTACCCAACATTAAAACGTAGTGACCCAGCAATAAAACGTAGTGACCCAACAATAAAGTGGTGACCCAACC
This sequence comes from Sepiola atlantica, assembly GCA_963556195.1. Lineage (NCBI taxonomy): Eukaryota > Metazoa > Mollusca > Cephalopoda > Sepiida > Sepiolidae > Sepiola > Sepiola atlantica. The sequence goes on from OY744534.1 coordinate 33,072,483, forward strand.
AAAAAAGTGGTGACCCAGCAATAAAACGTAGTGACCCAACCAAAAAAGTGGTGACCCAGCAATAAAAAGTGGTGACCCAGCAATAAAACGTGGTGACCCAACAATAAAAAGTGGTGACCCAACAATAAAACGATGTTACCTAACCATAAAACGTAGTGACCAAACAATAAAACGTAGTGACCATATCAAAAATAGTGGTGACTCAACAATAAAACGTAGTGACCCAACCATAAAAAGTGGTGACCCAACAATAAAAGTGGTGACCCAGCAATAAAAAGTGGTGACCCAACGATAAAACATAGTGATTAAACCATAAAAAGTGGTCACCCAACAATAAAAAGTGGGGATCCAACAATAAAACGTAGTGACCTAACCATGAATCGTAGTGACCCAACAATAAAAGGTAGTGACTAAACCATAAAACGTAGTGACCCAACCATAAAAAGTGGTGACCTAACAATAAAATGTGGTGACCCAACATTAAAACGTAGTGACCCAACATTAAAACGTAGTGACCCAACAATAAAACGTAGTGACCCAACCATAAAAAGTGGTGACCCAACAATAAAAACGTAGTGACTTAACTATGAAAAGTTGTGACCCAGCAATAAAAAGTGGTGACCCAGCAATAAAACGTAGTGACTTAAGCATGAAACGTAGTGACCGAACCATAAAAAGTGGTGACCCACCAATAAAACGTAGTGACCTAACCATAAAACGTAGTGGCCCAAGCCATAAAACGTAGTAACTGAACAATATAAAGTGGTGACCCCACCATAAAAAGTGGTGACCAAACCATAAAACTTGGTGACCCAACAATAAAACGTAGTGACCTAACCATAAAACGTTGTGACCCAACAATAAAAGGTAGTGACCAAACCATAAAAAGTGGTGACCCAACCATAAAACGTAGTGACCCAACCATAAATAGTGGTGACCCAACAATAAAACTTAGTGATCCAGCAATAAAACTTGGTGACCCAACATTAAAACGTAGTGACCCAACAATAAAAAGTGGTGACCCTACAATAAAGTTGTGACCCAATATAGTGATTAAACCATAAAACGTGGTGACCCAACAATAAAACTTAGTGACCCAACAATAAATCGTAGTGACCCAACATAAAAACGTACTGACCCAATTATAAAACGTAGTGACCTAACCATAAATCGTAGTGACCCAACAATAAAACGTAGTGACCCAACCATAAAACGTGGTGACCTAACAATAAATTGTAGTGACCCAGCAATAAAACGTGATGACCCAACATTAAAACGTAGTGACTCAACAACAAAAAGTGGTGACCCAACAAATAACACGTAGTGACCCAACCAAAAAAAGTGGTGACCCAACAATAAAACGTAGTGACTTAACTATAAAACGTAGTGACCCAACCATAAAAAGTGGTGACCCAGCAATAAAAAGTGGTGACCCAACAATAAAACGTAGTAACCTTACCATAAAACGTAGTGACCCGAACAATAAAACGTAGTGACCTTACCATAAAACGTAGTGACCCAACCATAAAAAGTGGTGACCCAGAATAAAACGTAGTGACCCAGCAATAAAACGTAGTGACCCAACAATAAAAAGTGGTGACCCAACAATAAAATCGTGACCCAACCAAAAAAGTGGTGACCCAGCAATAAAACGTAGTGACCCAACCATAAAAAGTGGTGACCTAACAATAAAAAGTGGTGACCCAACAATAAAATCGTGACCCAACCATAAAAAGTGGTGACCCAACAATAAAACGTCGTGACCAAACAATAAAACGTAGTGACCCAACCAAAAAATGTAATGACCCAACAATAAAACGTAGTGACCCAACCATAAAAAGTGGTGACCCAACAATAAAAGTGGTGACCCAGCAATAAAAAGTAGTGACCCAACGATAAAACGTGGTGAACCAACCATAAAAAGTGGTGACCTAACAATAAAACGCTGTGACCCAGCAATAAAACGTGGTTACCCAACATTAAAACGTAGTGACTCAACAATAAAAAGTGGTGACCAAACAATAAAGTGGTGACCCAACAAATAACACGTAGTGACCCAACCAAAAAAAGTGGTGACCCAACAATAAAACGTAGTGACTTAACCATAAAACGTTGTGATCCAACCATAAAAAGTGGTGACCCAGCAATAAAAAGTGGTGACCCAACAATAAAACGTAGTGACCCAACTAAAAAAAGTGGTTACCCAACAATAAAAACGTAGTGACCCAACCAAAAAAGTGGTGACCCAACAATAAAAAGTGGTGACCCAACAATAAAGTCGTGACAACAATAAAAAGTGGTGAGCCAGCAATAAAACGTAGTGACCCAACCATAAAACGTAGTGACCCAACCATAAAAAGTGGTGACCTAAACAATAAAACGTAGTGACCCAACCAAAAAATGTGGTGATCCAACAATAAAAGTGGTGACCCAGCAATAAAAAGTGGTTACCCAACGATAGAACATAGTGATTAAACCATAAAAAGTGATGACCCAACAATAAAACGTAGTGACCCAACCATAAAACGTAGTGACCCAACCATAAAACGTAGTGACCAACCATAAAAAGTGGTGACCCAACAATAAAACGTGGTTACCTAACAATAAAATCGTGACCCAACAATAAAAAGTGGTGACCCAGCAATAAAACGTAGTGACCCAACAATAAAACGTAGTGACCCAACTAAAAAAAGTTGTGACCCAACAATAAAAGGTAGTGACTTTACCATCAAACGTGGTGATCCAGCAATAAAAAGTGGTGGCCCAGCAATAAAACGTAGTGACTTAACCATGAAACGTAGTGACCCAACCATAAAAAGTGGTGACCCAACAATAAAACGTAGTGGCCCAAACCATAAAACGTAGTAACTAAACGTAGTGACTTAACCATGAAACGTAGTGACCCAACCATAAAACTTGGTGACCCAACAATAAAACGTAGTGACGTAACCATAAAACGTAGTGACCCAACAATAAAACGTAGTGACCAAACCATAAAAAGTGGTGACCCAACCATAAAACGTAGTGACCCAACCATAAATAGTGGTGACCCAACAATAAAACTTAGTGATCCAGCAATAAAACGTGGTGACCCAACATTAAAACGTAGTGACCCAACAATAAAAAGTGGTGACCCAACAATAAAGTTGTGACCCAACAATAAAACGTGGTGACCCAACAATAAAACTTAGTGACCAACAATAAAGCGTAGTGACCCAGCAATAAAACGTAGTGGCCAACCATAAAAGTGGTGACCCAGCAATAAGTGGTTACCCAGCAATAAAAAGTGGTGACCCAACAATAAAACGTAGTGACCTTACCATAAATCGTAGTGACCCAACAATGAAACGTAGTGACCCAACCATAAAAAATGGTTACCCAACCATAAAACGTAGTGACCCAACCATAAAAAGTGGTGACCCAACAATAATACGTAGTGACCCAGCAATAAAACGTGGTGACCCAACAATAAAACGTAGTGATCCAGCAATAAAAAGTGGTTACCCAACAATAAAAAGTGGTTACCTAACAATAAATCGGAGTGACCCAACAATAAAACGTACTGACCCAACAATAAAACGTACTGACCAAACCATAAAATGTGGTGACCCAACAATAAAACGTAGTGACCCAACCATAAAAAGTGGTGACCCAACAATAAAACGTAGTGACCTAACCATAAATCGTAGTGACCTAACAATGAAACGTAGTGACCCAGCAAGAAAAAGTGGTTACCCAACAATAAAACGTTGTGACCCAGCAAGAAAAAGTGGTGACCTAACCATAAAAAGTGGTGACTAACAATAAAAGTGGTGACCCAGCAATAAGAAGTGGTGACCCAACAATAAAACGTTGTGACCCAACCAAAAAAAGTGGTGAGCCAACAATAAAACGTAGTGACCCAACCATAAAAAATGGTTACCCAACAATAAAAGTGGTGACTCTGCAATAAAAAGTGGTGACGCGACAAATAAACGTAGTGACCTAACCATAAAAAGTGCTAACCCAACAAGAAAAATCGTGTGTGTAACATCTTTATATTGAAACTTCTATTTCTCTCCCTCTCTCTATAGCCGTCTAATTATCTTTCTACTTTTTTCTTCCCTGGTCGCCCTATTTCACCGCTACTTACTTATTTTGTCTTTTGCGAAAGCTGCTTCTTCCCCACCATTTCATCCTACGTTTCCCAGGGCAATAGTATGACATATTTATATAAAAAGTACCACCTCTGTCTTCGCCTGCTATATAGGTACTTATATCCGCCCCGGTGTTCATACTATATACGAATCTATCACCACCCCGGTGCGCATACTATATACATACCTATCGCCGCCCCAGTGCACATAATATATACATACCTATCGCAACCCCGGTGCAGATACTATATAAGTACCTATCGCCACCCGGTGTGAATGCTAAATACGTACCTTTTGCTGCCTCGGTGCCCGTTCTATATATGTACCTATCGCCGCCCCGGTGCGCGTTCTATGTACGTTCTGATCGCCGCCCTGGAGCGCATGCTAAATACATACCCATCACCGCCCCGGTGTGCATGCTATATACGTACTTATTGGCGCCCATGTGCACATGCTATATATGTACCTATTGCCGACCCGGTGTGCATACTACATATGTACCTATCGCTGCCCCAGTGCAAATACTAAATATGTACATATCGCCGACCCGGTGCGAATGCTAAATACATACCTATCGCCACCGCTATGCACTACTATATATGTACCTATTGCCACCCCAGTGCACATACTATATATATACCTATCGCCGGCCCAGTGCGCATACTATATTAGTACCTATCGCCGCTGTGGTGTGCATACTATATACTTACCTATCTCTGTAAGGGCACACATACTGTATATGTACCTATCTCCAGCGTAGTTCGCATACCTAAGAACTCATATTAATACGCCCCTGTCGTGTCAGAAATACAAAATAGTGTTCATTCATGTATTGTCACTATCATAAATATAAATATTTTTAGTTAAGAAAAGAAAAAAATACATTTATTTTGCTCCTCCAAGAAAAATTTTTTTCATCCTGTAGAAGCGCCCCTGGCCACTATACTGCAGAAGCACCCATGGTCCCTATTCTACATAAGTCTCCGGGTCCTATATTGTAGAAGCACCCTCGGTACTGGGTCCTATGTTGTAGAAGCACATATGGTCCCTATACTGGAGAAGTACCCATTGTCCCTATTCTGTAGAAACCTAAATTGTGTTTTTAACATGAGTTATCGTTCTTCCTTAGCTATCCTCTAACAAATACATTTCATTAAAAATGATGCATTGTTTTATGAACTTGAGGTATTACGTAATTAAATTACAATATGACTCAGCAATTTCAAATTACTATAAAATATAATGAAAAATAACTGACCCCCCCCCCCCCCCGGATTAAATATGTCCCATGGACCCCTAAGTGGTAAGTTTATAGATCGGGAATACTCTCATCATCTTACTCTGTGAAGTTTACATAAGAATACACTTTTATATGTTATGTATATTCTCTAACCTTGTTTTAAAAACCTAAATTGTGTTTTTAAACGTGAGTTATCGTTCTTCCTTAGCTATCTTATAACAAATAAATATCATTAAAAACCATAAATTGTTTTAGTAACTTGAGGTTTTACGTAATTAACTTACAATATGACTCAGCAATTTCAAATTACTATAAAATATAATGAAAGATAACTGAAAAGCTCCCCCCCTGATGAAATATGCCCCATGGACCCCTAAGGGGTGGGATTATAGATTCAGGAATACTCGCATCATCTTACTCTGTTAATTTTACATAAGAATACACTTTTATATGTTATGTATATTCTCTAACCTTGTTTTAAAAACCTACATTGTGTTTTTAAACGTGGGTTATCGTTCTTCCTTAGCTATCCTCTAACAAATAAATTTCATTAAAAATGATGAATTGTTTTATGAACTTGAGGTATTACGTAATTAAATTACAATATGACTCAGCAATTTCAAATTACTATAAAATATAATGAAAAATAACTAAAAAGCCCCCCTCCCCCCCTGATGAAATATGCCCCATGGACCCCTAAGGATTGGGTTTATAGATTCGGGAATACTCCCATCATCTTACTCTGTTAATTTTACATGAGAATACACTTTTATATGTTATGTATATTCTCTAACCTTGTTTTAAAAACCTAAATTATGTTTTTAAACGTGGGTTATCGTTCTTCCTTAGCTATCCTCTAACAAATAAATTTCATTAAAAATGATGCATTGTTTTATGAACTTGAGGTATTACGTAATTAAATTACAATATGACTCAGCAATTTCAAATTACTATAAAATATAATGAAAAATAACTGAAAAGCCCCCCCCCCCCGATGAAATATGCCCCATGGACCCTCTAAGGATTGGATTTATAGATTCGGGAATACTCTCATCATCTTACTCTGTTAATTTTACATAAGAATACACTTTTATATGTTATGTATGTTCTCTAACCTTGTTGTAAAAAGCTAAATTGTGTTTTTAAACGTGAGTTATCGTTCTTCCTTAGCTATCCTCTAACAAATAATTTCAAGTGGTACTTGAAAAGCCAGCGCCCGAGAAGGTGAGCACTCTGGCCATTAAAAATTGCCTGGGCAGCTCCGTCGGGATTCCCCGGTAAGGCGCTTCAGGCAGTAAGCAATAAACTTACTCCTCCCCAAAGAGGGGAGGCAAAGCCTGGGAGGGTGCACCTCCTAGAACTGCACAGGACAGACCCATAGACCGGTGGAATGAAGCCCCGAAGGCCAAGACGATACCAGTCCATGGGGTGCACGATGGGTATCCATCGTAAATCAAAAAAGATACTACACTAATACTAAACAGATACTACATTAATGTCATTTTCGGTTTAAAAAATGGCGTATAAAAGCTATGTTGAATTAGAGAAAAACGGCATAGGGGAGTCTAAAATTCTTTGTTGATCATCAAAACTCATGTAAGAATTTGTTGAATAGTATTATACAATGTTTGTTCAAAGAAAATCATAGTTATTATTACTTGTTAATTTATTAATGTAATTTGAACAGTGTCTAGTGGATAGACCGCTGTATTGTTGTATATTGGTTATAAATACTCCACTAAATACATAAACATTTTGAATTTTGGGCGCTTTCTTGGCCTTTAGGCTAAGATCAACGTGTAGTATCTGTTTCGGCATTTTATTGCCTTGAGATCAAGTGTATTATCTAGTCCTATCCGATAGGTGTCGATCTTACAATGTCGAATCAAAAATCAGATTATCATTTTATTTTTTAATCCCTTTTCCTGTGGCGACCTTCCTCTCCCCTAAAGTACAGGCTGATACGCTCCCACGGTCGGGATCTCTCTCTCACTGACGAATACTCCCCTCCCCAAAATTTGGCCTGAGGCGCTCACATCGGCGAATGCCGACACTCCCCCTCCCCAAATTTGACCTGAGGCGCTCATACCGGCGAATGCCGACATTCCCCCTCCCCAAATTTGGCCTGAGGCGCCCTACCGCCGAATGCCGACACTCCCCCTCCCCCAAATTTCGCCTGAGGCGCTCCCACCGGCGAATGCTGACATTCCCCATCCCCAGATTTCGCCTGAGGCGCCCCACCGGCGAATGCCGACACTCCCCCTCCCCAAATTTGGCCTGAGGCTCCCCACCGCCGAATGCTGACACTCCCCAGATTTGGCCTGAGGCGCTCATACCGACGAATGCCGACATTCCTCCTCCCCAGATTTGGCCTGAGGCGCCCCACCGCCGAATGCCGACCCTCCCCCGCCCCTAAATTTCGCTTGAGGCGCTCACACCGGCGAATGCCGACTCTCCCCCACTCCAAAATTTTGCCTGAGGCGCCCCACCGGCGAATGCCGACACTCCCCTCCCCAAATTTTGCCTGAGGCGCTCACACCGGCGAATGCCGACCCCCCCCCCCCAAATTTGGCCTGAAAGGAGGAGGTAATGCCTATCATGATAACAGAACGGCCATAGGAAGGGAGGGGGGAGGAATATTAGCGTCTATTAATAATTAAGAAAGAAAGTGTGGGAGTGAGAGGGAAAAAAGAAAGAAAGGAACAAATGGTTGTAGTGTGAGTGAATTTCTTCCTGCTACTCTCTGACGTCATTTCTGGTTTATCGTGACTTTGCATTATTTTTCAAATTATACATGATAGCATTGATTTATTCTTAAATTAGTACTAAACAACGTTGAAAAATGGAGTTAAAAGCCACCTCCCATTGGAGAAAAATGCTCAGTCGACCCCGGAAGAGTCAATTTTTTTTTCCGGTTCTGAGATATTACACGCGCCTGGGCTGGCCGGTCGGAATGATGTCACCCGTGTGACCGTTTGTTGGGTACTTTCGGAGGAGAAGCTTTACATACATACATACATACATACATACATACATACATACATACAGACAGGTGACGTTTATATAATAGATTATTATTGGCGATTCTCACAAGCTCGTGAACACAATTTTGTACATTTTATTGGGTTAAAATAGAAATGTTTATGCACTTACTATTTTTACTTAAAATTGTGTGTGGAGCCACATGCACATGGACAATTTTTTTCCACTCTAAACAAGGCATATTGCCACTGAAGACTAAGGGACCACTGTGGTAGGTACTAGATTCGGGGAAGGGGGAGTTGGGAAGCAAGATGTTTGTTCACATTACATTTAACTTTCTGCATGTTGGGGGAACAGGGAGTAGAGGGAATTCCAAATGCAAGCGGTCCTAGAAAAGAAGTATTTAGTAGAAATTCTTCTGGCATATAGGGACCTTTATAGAGAAGGGATGTGATTTTGTTGCTAGTTGGGTGGATCGAGGTATTTATGTTGAGCGGGGGGGGGGGTAAAGTGCAGTAAGTTCATCAGAGCACATTCCGTGGAAGTACTTGTAAATCGAGCACAAGGATACACCACTGGTGATGCGACAGGCGCTGAAGCATTGCAGATAGTGCGGTACCTATTGGGTTAGAAATTATTTTTTGCATTCTGTCCAAGAAGGAGAGGTTAGTGGTTGGTGTACTAGCTCAGATGTGGCAACAATACTCCATGCACAGGCAAATGGTGGCTTTATAGAGATATAGAATGGCAGGTGTGAGAAGTTTTCTTGCCTGGTAGAGGGAGCCTACCTTTGTGACAAATTTGGCGGCATCTTCTATGTAGTAACTTCACTTCATATTGCCTGAGAATGGATTCTCAGAAAGAATCCTATCGGCCATGACAATTGGTGGTTGAAAAGGTTTCTTATAATTATTAAAGGAAAGGAGCTTCATCTTGGTAGCATTAAATGTGCCTATCCATTTTTGGCTCTATTCTACTACAGACTAAAAGTCATTTCCCAAGGATTCAGCCTTTTCTTTTCTTATGTAGGCATTCTATTTGCCCTCATGCCGGGAATAAAGCGTGGTGTCATCAGCAAATACACCCATCTAAAGATACGATTGCAGTAGGGAGGTTATTTATGAAGATCAGGTATAATATAGGTCCAAGTATCGACCTCTGGGGCACACCCGCTTTGAAGTGGTGTTGTTTGGATGTACGGCCATCAAGAACAATGTGGATCTTGCTTTTACCTGATTATATTAAATATTTTTTATTTGGACGTTGCGGGGTGAATATCTGGTTCTCTGTACATTACTATATACCAAATAAATTATTATTTAAAACTTAAGCATGACATACCAAATAGAATACTATTTCAAATTCATATGCAAGAAATGATATATTTATAATTTAGATTATAATCAAATAGCATACAATTCATTTTTAGCAAAAGAAAAACAACTTTCTCATTTTAAGAATTTTAGGTTTTGTCAATGACGTTTAATTCAAATGGTTCAGGAATGAAGAATGGTTAAAACATGAAACTGCAGTGAAGTGTTCAGATAAGCTTTTTTGATTTGTTTTGAATTTTTTATATTTGTTTATTTTCTTATGCCCTCCTCCTCCATTTAGATTTAAAATGTTTCCTTCTCAATTTCTTTTCTGTTTTCATTGTTTTAAAATCAGATTAATAGTTGTGGTGATGACGGAATATTGGAAGGAAGATGGAGCTCCACTTATCCAAAGAATTGTACAATTCCATCTTCTTGGACTGGGAGTGTAGCTATCCTTAAAGAGTATTTGGAGACCGATAAATCCGTCCGTTTTGGCCAATGCTGGGTTTTTTCTGGAGTCATGACAACATGTAAGTATTTTTTTTAAGTATATTATATAAACGGTCTATGTATTATTGTAAAACAAATCGGACACCATTGTTATGGTTTTTCAAGCGAATTTAAAGATATTGTGAGACCAATGTAAAGCGTTTATCGTATGAATTGTTGTGACAGTGAAAGGGAGTGAAAATACCGCCACCTTACAATTAAAATGTGTAATTAAAGAGAAAAATTCTAGCAGGACTAAATCTTAAAATCGATAAATGTGATTGAAAACAATTTTTTTTTTGACACGGAGAAATTTAGGGTGAAAAGAAATAAAACATTTTTTATGTAGCTATTGGTTATGAATGGTAGGGTGGGAAGAGTGACTACTTTTGATGTCTGCTATCGGCATGCCAAGCTTTCAACCTTGCAGAATCTTCAGAGTCAGAGCCAGATGGTTCTCTACATAAACTAGATATATCACAGAAGGAGACATTCTTCTGGACTGAAGCAATTTTGAAAGGTAATTGTTACTGACCATTGGCAGCACCCTTAATCTTGTGTCGGGGGGGGGGAGGTAGATAACAACTCGATCATGATCAAGTGTTTTCTTCCACTTTTACTGCCGAATACAATCTATCATTAATTGACTGTCTCCAAGACATCCAGTCTCTCATTACTTTGTTTAGATGACTGATTGGTCTGGAAGTCCAGGAGCATGCATTATCATGCCATCTTCTCTATGGTTTGCCTCTTTTTCTGCATCCTTCCATCATTCCTCTAGACATACTAGATCAGCAATCGATTGGTTTATGCTCTTTTATGTTTTCCGGGTTAATTATAGATGTTGTATTACTCGTTATTGGCTTCCCAATAACTCTCTTAGTTCTCATAGAACTTCGCTGTTGATTCAAAAGGGGCGATATGTCGTATTTACTTAGATCTATTTCTCGATTGCCGTCACCCTATACTGACCACTCGTGCGCGCTTTCAGTCTCTGTGGTCGCTAATATTCGTACTGCCTTTTCTCGCCTGCAACCATTGTGTCGCACTGCTTGTTTCTGCCGCTGTGACTATTTGCGCTCCTTTTTCTTCTGCAACCTTTTGCCGTCGGCACTGCTATAGTTAGTCGCTCGGCACCGCCGGCACCGCCGCCATCATTCTTCTCGGGCTGTTGTCCTCGCTCTCTGAAATCAATTTCTTAAAGTATAACAAGCCTTTTTCTGTTTTAAAGAGCCGCTTTTATTTAACTACTTTAATTGGCCGACCTGAACGAGTTCGTTGATTGAGAGAGAGTTTACGCTAACTAACTTCACTAGTTAATATTCTTAATTGCTTGAGAGAGAGGAATAGGAAGATTCTGTTTTAAGCTCTTAGATTTCTGTCATTCGGAATCTTTCTCGTAACCGCTACATATTTGGCGATGTTGACTCTGTCGCTTCCAAGTTAAATCTCATTCAATCTCGATTTTAATTCTCCCACGCCGAACTCTCGCTACCAAATCTTGCGACCAACACGCAGGTGTGATGTCAACTTCTGACCTCTCGTAACCTTAAGGCTACTCAACGTCGACGCGCACCGTGGTAAAACACATCGAACCAAACTGCATGGAATGACTCCACCACAAATCGCGCAAGTCAAACCCGTCCCAAACAGATGCGTCCAAGCCATTATCTAACATAGATCTGAGATTAGAAATCCGGTCACTTAGGTGCGTTTCAAAAAGTTTACGTTTTTTTTTGTTCAATTTTAGATCATATTTTGGAGTTAAACGAGCCTTCATTGACCAAGCCAAACTTGGTCTTACTTTAGCTCTTGGCATCTTTCGATCTGAAATGTCAGTTGAGCTATCTAATGAATCAGGGATGGGAGTTCTCTGATTTTTAACGGAATTCCGCTTTTTTTAATTCAGAAATTAATGTAATCTTGCTAGTTCTACGTGTAAAAATAAATTCCATTTGAATTTTTGTTGCCTGGTGATGTAAACTTTTTTCTTAAATTTCCTATTGGTTATTATCAATTTGATATTAAAATAGGCCAAGAGTTCCCCTCTATTGTTCGAGGTACACAAGTTAAGTTTTCATATTGCAGAGAAAAATCTGTTGTGCAATTGACCAACTTTACAATTAAAATTACTCATTATGAAGATATTATCCATTATAATTGTGTGTGTGTGTGTGTGTTGACTATTTAAATCCTTTTTCAAATCGTGCTTCAAATAAAGAGCATACATAATGGTATTATAGTTGTTTACAGCTGTTTCAAGGCAGTGTTTATTTTAAGGCATGCAATGAAACATCTTCAGAACAATTCTTGTAGTTAACCAGAAAAAATTCAATGACAATGTTAAAAAAAGTCACAAATTCTACCAAAAACAAAGCAAAAATATTATTTGTTTTTATGTATAATAAAGTCTACTTCATTTTGGTTTCCCATTTTATTTGATGCTCGTGCGAATTGAAGTCATCTATCTCTACAAAATAGTTATGGTAGGTGTGATGTATCTGTATCCATGTATCAATCTAGTCTGAAATTGTTGAAATCATCCCGTTTGAATCTGACATGCCAGTCCGGGGTGCTCTCATCATCTGGCAAGGGTCCAAAGGTAGACTCCTCTTCTCTATCCTACTTCTTTGAGATAATGGTTCCATGATGATTTTATGAATTTTACTCTTCCGTGCTGGCTAAAGTTGGAAGAGAGTGAATTCTTTTGTGCTCACTAACACTAGGAGATTGCCATACTGGAATATCCAAACTTTTGTCAATATCACAGTTTTAGACTATGTAAGTGCCATTTCTTTGCTCCCCTGATATGGGAGACTGCCAGTTTCTTAATACTTGCCAAAGGTGTAAACTCAGATGATGAAGGGAAAGAGTCGTCTTACTTCTCCATTATAGACCGGTGAAAGCAAAATCGGGCCATTCTTTCCAAATATTTATGTATAATTATCAAAATGATGATCCTGAATCCCATCCAACTTTTATCTTTTTACCCCACAATAATCTTCTTCTTTCTCCCCATTTAGAAACTGTCTTGCTTGTTTTCGGCTCTTGAAGCAACCTGGAAAACCGTGAGCAGTTCATCATACCTAGATAGATTGGGGAGGGTCCTACTAACCACCGCACTTAGCATTTTATTTTTCAGCAATCTCTGTTGTTTTTAGAACCCTTACCCATAACCGATTACTTTGTAGATATATTCTTTGTAAATTTTTTTAAAAGTCAAACAATTGAGGATAAAGTTAAGTAGATTTTACCCATAGAGTGAATGCGGTATTTTGGTGACTGAAACTAGTTTAGAGAATAGATCATGAGGATGACAGCTGACTCCTATCCCACTCCAACTAATTTTGCCCTTGTGCCACATCTTATTTTACAAAGAAAATTTACTATGCTGTGAACTTTTTTGTAAAATTTTAAAGATAAATAATATCAAAATGACAGGTTTTTATTCAAAGAGATGGCATTAAAATATATGATGCCACCCCCACCCCAAATAATATGCCAATGGAATCGTTAGTTAAATTCACAGCTATTTCTGTAATCCAACCATATTTGATACTAGTCTATGCTGACTTGGCCATTAAGTTTCATTCGTGAATGTTCAACAGTCTTAGTTGTATTGCCATTCAATAATAACTACACTTGTGGATACGACATGCAAAATTCTCAATCACTCTGACGTCACACTCCTCTCTTGGCACAGCCCTAATTTGGGCTGTGATGGCGGCCCTCTTCAGTTCAGCAATAGTTTGGGAATTCTTTTGCTAGAGATGATCTTTGAGATCACCTCACAGAAAAAAATATATGGGGCTAAGGTCCTTTGAGTGTGAATCCCATTCAGGATCATATCTCCTACTGATGAGACTATCACCGAAGTGCCCCAGCATATCATTGAATGGCGGTAACACAAAAACTGTTGTGGACAGAAACTTGATTAACAAGTCCGGCATAGAGTTAAGTTTATTTGTACCAATATGATTGGATTGCAGAAAGGATTGTGAATTTTATTAACGATTCCATGGGTAGCATTTTCTGGGTTCACCCCATTTATATTCTACTTATTATATTGTTGCTATTATATTATTACTTATTATATTGTTGCTATTATATTGTTACTTATTATATTGTTGCTATTATATTGTTACTTATTATATTGTTGCTATTATATTATTACTTATTATATTGTTGCTGTTATATTGTTACTTATTATATTGTTGCTATTATAATGTTACTTATTATATTGTTGCTGTTATATTGTTACTTATTATATTGTTGCTATTATATTATTACTTATTATATTGTTGCTATTATAATGTTACTTATTATATTGTTGCTGTTATATTGTTACTTATTATATTGTTGCTGTTATATTGTTACTTATTATATTGTTGCTATTATATTATTACTTATTATATTGTTGCTATTATATTGTTACTTATTATATTGTTGCTATTATATTGTTACTTATTATATTGTTGCTATTATATTATTACTTATTATATTGTTGCTGTTATATTGTTACTTATTATATTGTTGCTATTATAATGTTACTTATTATATTGTTGCTGTTATATTGTTACTTATTATATTGTTGCTATTATATTATTACTTATTATATTGTTGCTATTATATTGTTACTTATTATATTGTTGCTATTATAATGTTACTTATTATATTGTTGCTGTTATATTGTTACTTATTATATTGTTGCTATTATATTGTTACTTATTATATTGTTGCTATTATATTGTTACTTATTATATTGTTGCTGTTATATTGTTACTTATTATATTGTTGCTATTATATTATTACTTATTATATTGTTGCTATTATATTGTTACTTATTATATTGTTGCTATTATATTGTTACTTATTATATTGTTGCTATTATATTATTACTTATTATATTGTTGCTATTATATTGTTACTTATTATATTGTTGCTATTATAATGTTACTTATTATATTGTTGCTGTTATATTGTTACTTATTATATTGTTGCTATTATATTATTACTTATTATATTGTTGCTATTATATTGTTACTTATTATATTGTTGCTGTTATATTGTTACTTATTATATTGTTGCTATTATATTATTACTTATTATATTGTTGCTATTATATTGTTACTTATTATATTGTTGCTATTATATTGTTACTTATTATATTGTTGCTATTATATTATTACTTATTATATTGTTGCTATTATATTGTTACTTATTATATTGTTGCTATTATATTGTTACTTATTATATTGTTGCTATTATATTGTTACTTATTATATTGTTGCTATTATATTATTACTTATTATATGGTTGCTGTTATTTCAAATGGCAAACGCAATGCAACGTAAAAAAGAACTATGTTGTTTAGTGTTTTCAAAAGGTTTTACTATTCGTAGACATAAAATACCCACAAATAAACTACAGAATATAATATTAAAAAATAATTTTGAAAACTCTCAAAATTAAACAATAAGAATATTTAATAATCCGTTTGGCCAATACATTAATGCATTAAAAAATAAATAAATAAAAATATTTTTTTTAAAAAGCTCCAGTAAGATTTGAGGGGACGTTTGATGTCAGGGACGTATTCTAGGTGTCATATGGCAAAAAAAAAATCAGCTTTGTAGTATTGTTCTTGATTTACCTTACTGTTTCTGGACTAGAAGGGAGGGGGCATGAAGCAAAAATAAGAACTGAATGAACTTTCTCAAAGACTGTCAATCCTCCATAATCTATGCAAATACATACCCATTCTAATTGGTACAAAAACATAGAAAAATGTAAGAGAAAACCATTTTATATTTTCCCTATTTTTCCAAATATCTAAAAAAAATTTCATTAGCCGTTGCTCAAAATATACCAAAAGTTTGGATTAATTGTTATTTACATGAAACAATTACTGGTGGGCCCAGGAAAAACTCTGGTTTGACCTACCCCGGATTGAAAAATGCCCCCCTCGCACTTTTAACAAATATATAAAAATACCCCCACCCCTCAAAAAAAATCCAACAAAAGCTGTGATTAATGGTTGTTTACATGATTCAACTAGTAGGGATCACATGGGGAGATAACTCTTGTTATAATTGTTCTTATTTTTGTTTTATTTCCCTTTTGTTATAGTGCTTCGTGCTCTTGGAATTCCAACACGATCTGTCACCAATTTCGAGTCTGCCCATGACACTGACAGCAGCATGACCATTGACATGCACTTTGATGTAGATGGAGATCCGATATCATATTTGAATGATTCAGTTTGGTGAGTCAATATTTTGTTACAAAAACATTAAATGGACTTGAATAATATATGAAATGGACTTGAGTAATATGTAACCCTATCATGGCCCAGGGGTGCTTCAATGTGTGAGATCTCCATTTGAAGCACTGTTGTGACTATCTGGCACAGTCCTTGCTCTATTGTAGAACCAAGCTTCTTGCTAGCTTTAATTAGCATTAATCATTAATTCTCTTCCAGGTGAGAGAATTGTTTTCATTTGAGTTTCCGTTGAAAATGGAATATTGAATAAGAATTAAGACTTTTCTCTTATTTTTAGAAAATATAATTTTATTCAGTAAAAATCCATTTCATTTCTCACTAAAGATAGGCAACGGCTTTGTTGAGGCATTCTTTAGCAGCCGCATGAGTTCATAGTGAGGACAGCCAACAAACTCAAAAAGAAATATTCACGCACAGAAAGAACCCAATCACAAAATAAGGAAGAACTTAACTACACATTGTCAATCATAGCGCCCCACTTCCACCCTTCATCCATGCACTCAACCGACAGCTGTCATCTTAGTAAGCATGTATGAGCTTAACCTCTAGTCTGTTGCACTTTCTCCTCATATTTGAAAACAAGGTCGATTGTTGCTTCATTGTGAGTTATGTATTAAAACCAAGGCCAATGTCACCCCCTTTATTAGTGACGAGGAGAAAAGACATTTTAGTTGTCTCTTTTTAGGCACATTTTGGTTCAAGGCTGCACAAAAAAGAACGTCTCTGCCTGTTTTGCTCCACAAATATATGAAATTGACTTGGATAATATATTAAACAAAAGTGAATGCACATTCTTGAGGTGCATCCATTCAATCTATGCATTTAGCGATGACAATACCATTTCAAATTTAAACCTCATATAGAGATATGTGACAGATCGGTGTAAATTCTATTTCAAACTTTAGCATGACGGACCAACTGACCGAGCCTCTTATACAGATGCTTGGACATATGGAAAATAAGATGTGTCCATTCAAACTGTGCTTTTTATGTAAAAGGTAAAAAAGGGGACATGATGCCGAATTCACTTTATTCTGGAGAATTTTCTGGAACTTCTTTGGATCCGGTAAGATATTCATAAAAGTTGGAGCAACGAAATCTTCAAATTCTCTCCTACAAAAAATCAATCAAAACAAACCATTTAATGACTTTGTTGTTGCTACCTTTTATAGGAAAGCATTTGAAGATTCATTACAGCATTCCTAACACTTTGATCCCAACAGACTGCAGCTCATCACATAAACAGCTGGAGTCTTGTTGTGTAGATCACATGTAGCAGTAGTTCCTTCTCTCTTTTTCATTATTTTTGTCTCCTTTTTATAATAACAGCAGTTGTAAAGATTATTTTGGGTTTAACAACGCTTTAAGGGTTTTTCTGATTCTTTTCCAGTATACATAATACCCCACAAAAAATCTCTAGTATTTTAAGTGGCTATTGTGCAGTAGAGAGGCAAGTGCCAAAGACACTAGTGCACTAGTCTTTATCATTTTCATCATCCATTATTATAAGAATTTCTCTATCCTGTTCATTTTTTTTATCAATGACCATGAAGAGGGAAATGTTTTCTGAGCCTAGTCGTTTTAAAAGGAGGCATGGGATGGACACAAACGTCACCAGATTTGAGCTCTTATGACTTTCCTTAAGGAATTCCTAATGAAAAGATTTTTTGACATTGTCCTTGAACTCTTGAGGATTTGAAGGGAAAGATCAGAGAAAATCGATGCAATTCTGCTTGAGATGATGCAGACCTGTGGAAAATTTCTGGCAACGACTCCATCAAAGTATTGTCAGCCACAGCCACCATTTGTCTGGTATAAAGATATTTTTATTTTAAATAAAAATATCTTTTTCAATGTACTTGGGTTCTTATTTTATATAGATTCAAAGGGATCTAACTTTGGTTGTTTACTATCCTGGTTCTGGATGAATAAATGAGGAAAAGGCAGGCTGAAGAAGACTTGGAGTGACTACATCAAAAATGCCCTTAAACAATCGTACAATGGAACCGATGTAAATTATAGAATTTCATGGAGAAAATCATTTTATACTGTCATGGCTAACGTGCAACCCACATCTGATATGAAAAAGATAGGCTAATCGACGACTAAGAAGAAAGTATCCATTGCTGATTCCAAATATACCATTGGTCTTGCTTGGAGATCATTCTGAGGTGAACCATTGAGGAGAGTAGGGTTTGCTGAAGAGTTTTCGAATGGGGACATAAGCATCAATGCCTGCTTTGACCCATTCGGTTAGCTCATTTGCACACTGATCAGCAGGGAGTGAGGTTTCACCCCATGGGGCGTCGCTGATGTGATTTCTGAGGGATTCAAAATCAGCCTGCTCATAGTTTCTCGTCGTTTTGAGCAGCGGCTCTTCAGCTTTTGGACGAGTTTTTAAGGTGATAAGTATCATTACCACAACGTGATCAGAGTTTCCGAGCGGGCTATGGGCATTTGCCACACAAGCCTTGGGTAGTGAGGTCAGGAACAGGTCGAGAAGTGAGGCTTGCTGGTCCACATGATCAAGAAGGCGGGTCGGAAAAGTGACAGTCTGTGAGAGGTCGTGAGCTGAAAAGAAATTAAACATAGAGTTCCCAGCTGCATCAGTAACGCTGGAGAATCCTAGCCAGTCACAGTGGTGTGCATTAAAATCCCCAGATACATGTATTTGGGCATTCGAGTCGAGTGAGAGTGCTCTATCTAAGCTTTCAAAGACAGAGTCAAGCAGGGTACAGTCCTGGGTCGAAGGAGAACGGTATTAGAAATATAAGTAACTAACTAGTTATGTAAGGTCAATCTAAAGCACATGTAGGCTTGGTCATCTGATTCTAACCTATGTTCTCTAGTCAAGGGGAGGGTGTTCTGAACATAAACTATTAGCCCATGCAAATGTTTGTCAGAGTCCTTACTAATGTTATATGATGTGGATAAGAAATTCACGAGTGTTTAGCAGAACCAAATCGATTTATAGTTGTCAGAAGGTAAGGCAATATCAAAGGAATGAAGGACAGTATATCGAGGCAGAAGGTAACATCAGTTCTGCTCCTCCCCTCCACTCCCAATAGACAATGACTCACATGAAATCGCGGACATTGAATGACAAAATAGGAAGAACTGATGTGTGTGCAATAACAGTGTCAGATGAATATGAATTAATCTACTCCTTTTTTTTTTAAAGGAATTTCCATGTTTGGAATGAATCGTGGTTGAAACGTCCAGATTTGCCGGCTGGTTATGATGGATGGCAGGCGCATGATGCGACCCCCCAGGAAAGCAGTGGAGGTGGGTGGTTACGTTTTGAACAACATTGCAAATAAAATATAGTTTAAATTTTTAATTAACAAAATTGAAAAATTGGTTTCATTCTTTTTTATTTAAATTTTTCTTTTATTTTGGTTCTTTAATTTTTTGTTTTTTTGTGTTTTAATTTATCTTTTATGCTTTTCCTCATTCTTTCCATTCTGTCATTCTTTTTGCTCTCATCTTTTCGTTGTTTTGTTCAGGTGTAATGCGTTGTGGACCGGCTCCATTAAAAGCCATCAAAGAAGGCCACGTCTATCTTATCTACGACATCTCATTTATTTTTGCTGAAGTCAATGGTGATCGTATCTCCTGGACCGTAATTATTTAATTAAAGTCTTTTGAATTCATTATTTTCTTTTCACAATGGTTTTGGTTTGGTTGTTGTTTTATGGCATATCAACCCTTTTTGGGTTATTTAATGCCGAATCTGGTCATTTTGGTGAAAGTTTTTATGCTTCAAGTTCTTTATATCTTCAAATGTTTAATCATGGTTTTTGGTTTGGTAGTTTTGTTTTACGGCATATCAACCGTTTTTGGGTTATTTAATGCCGAATCTGGTCATTATAGTAAAAGTTTTTATGCTTCAAGTTCTTAATATCTTCAAATGTTTAATCAGGGTTTTTGGTTTGGTAGTTTTGTTTTACGGCATATCAACCCTTTTTGGGTTATTTAATGCCGAATCTGGTCATTTTGGTGAAAGTTTTTATGCTTCAAGTTCTTTATATCTTCAAATGTTTAATCATGGTTTTTGGTTTGGTAGTTTTGTTTTACGGCATATCAACCCTTTTTGGGTTATTTAATGCCGAATCTGGTCATTATAGTGAAAGTTTTTATGCTTCAAGTTCTTAATATCTTCAAATGTTTAATCAGGGTTTTTGGTTTGGTAGTTTTGTTTTACAGCATATCAACCCTTTTTGGGTTATTTAATGCCGAATCTGGTCTTGTTTTCTTCTCTTTTTTGTTTCTTTCCCCTTTTAATATCTGTTTCTATTTAACCCATAGTTGGGACCCTAACAGGTACTACCACTCCGGGTGAGGGTGCACCTGGGAGCAATGGTAATTAAGAGGAGGCTCCACATTCCCCAAAGTCCGTAAGCCAGATCTCACCATCGGATGTAGTTTAAGGTCATATCCAGGACCGGGAGTAGGGTAGGAAAAATAAAAATAAAAAAGGGGAGGGAGAAAGGGAGAGGGGCTGTTGTTTTTGTTTTTGTTTTCGGTTTTGTAGAACATAATTAAGTTTTACAAACAAAAAAAAACAAAAAAAAAACAAAGAAAACGTCAATGTAGGTGAATTTCGTCTCAGGGAGCCACAGGGCAGCCTGATCTGGTATCACCAGCTTTTCACAATGGTGCGATTTCATTTTCTGGTACCCAAGTGAAATTGAACCATGATATGTCGACTTATCCACTTTTTCACTTCGCACAAGTTTCCAACACTAGTAGTTTTAAAAAAGGTTAATGTAGGTATCAAATATGATGTCTATGAGATAAAATAATAATTAAAAAACAAAAAGAAAATTAACCATAAGTTTGAGTTGGCAGCCACTAAACCTGCCTCAACACAATTATCACTCTCTGAGCCTTCATGATTATAACCAGATGACATGCCATGGCAAGATGACAGGTAATCACTTCAGCTGCAGACTTCCTCATCCATGACTTTGTAAGTGGCTTTTTACATGGTTGACAGGTGGTATTACACAGTCATTTGCACATCATTGGATTATGGTAACAAATATTTGTACAACCCGGTGACATGCCAAGTTAAGATGACCAGTAATCACTTTAGCCACTAGTTTTACATCAGTTTCCTTCAACAGTTTTCATGTAGCGGACAATTCTTTTTATCTCTACGGTTGCACTCATTATTATAGTTATTACTCTCTTGAGTATTGTTAACTCCATTATTATTACTAGCGGGACCCGTGTAAATTACACGAAATGATGCTTTCAATACTAATTATCTTGTTCCTAACCTATACATTACTTTGTAAATGCTTTAGATTGAATTAAATTTGGCTCCAATTCATGAGTAGCATACAAAGATTCGGAAGGTCGTTGCTTTTGATGTAACCATGACACACAAAATAACACACACGCTATCGTATTAATATGTGTCTTCCTGGTCGTCCACTCCCTACCTCCCCCTCCCCTTCGATGTGGAAAAAAATCTTAGAGGTTGATTGGGATCGAACTATAAACCCATCGGGCCGACGTCAAAAACCGACGTCTAAATCCTACGTCGCTAACCGTTGCGTCAAAGGGAAATACGTGACAATATTACGAAAATTAGGTGACTTGAATGCTTTTCCAAATCTAGGTGCGGCACGCATGCGCAGAGCTTTAGATGTAAGCGTGACACACGGACACACGCTATCATATTGATATATAGAAGACTACTGTTTAAGAATTGTCTATTACGGCGCTTAATTATTTGTACAGCTTAACAGTATTTTTATTAAATACTTTATGTAGAGGGTTATTGGAAGGAAAATGCCGATTTAAAAGATGAAGAAACATGTCAAATTTTGGATTTACCTAGCAGATTGAACGGGGGAGGCATAACAAATAATTTTCTGGCTTCTATTTTTTCTTCTAATGCTCCTATTATTCCTGCTATTATACTTAACCTTAGTGTTAATAAACTGTTAAAGTGTTAAAGTATGTATAACTATTGTTAGCATTTGGGTGGAAAAGTCTAGCACGCACATATATATATATGTATATATATATATATATATATATATATATATATATATATATATATATATATATATATATATATATATATATACATATACATATACATATATATATATATATGTGTGTGTGTGTGTGCTAGATCTTTCACCCCAAATGCTATTCAATTGTGCACAAATATAAAAAATATGCATAAATAGAACTGTGCGTAATAGTTAAATGAAACCAATCATCCAATAAGGAAACAGAAAAAACGAATAGTGAATTAATGAGAGTTCGTTTTTTAAATGAATATGCAAATTAGTTATCCTTTTGAAGTTTCTCACATATCAACGACTGAGTATATTAGGAAGTTGTTTTTACTTTTGAAATAGGAAAGTGGGCTTTTAATATCAATGCCAGTGCGACAAATAACTGAACTTTATATATATATATATATATATATATATATATATATATATATATATATATATATATAATAAAAGAGAACGTCTGTGTGTGTGTCCACTTATAGAAAGGCAGATTAGAGAGTATACTTAAAGTATAAAAGTTAACATACGTG
Source organism: Sepiola atlantica (assembly GCA_963556195.1). Classification (NCBI taxonomy): domain Eukaryota; kingdom Metazoa; phylum Mollusca; class Cephalopoda; order Sepiida; family Sepiolidae; genus Sepiola; species Sepiola atlantica. Next base: position 33,095,500 of record OY744534.1, read on the forward strand.
TAGAATTTTTCTTAGGAACACGATGGGAATAGTCCTGACGTTCTACATGCTTTTAAGGAAGTTACGAGCACTTTTCCAACATTTTGCACATAAAAAAGAAATCTAATTATGAGTGTTATTTAAAAAGACGGCTTAACAAATATCCCAATTGCTCAGTTGGGAGAGACTCAGACTGACAACATCGAGTGTGCTGTTTCAATCCTGCCCTTGGATTGCTTTTTTTTCTAATGAAAACAAACAATATCATTTTTTTTAATATAATAAAATGTAAGTGAAGAGCCTCTTAGCTTTTGCCATTTTAGTATCTAATGCCTCTATCCGTCCGTCTGTAGCTCTCTCTATATATAGATATAGATATAGATATATATATACTTATAACATAACGAGGACATTCTCGGTCTGTCTGTCTGTCTGTCTGTCTGTCAGCGTAATCTCACTGAAATATTATTCTGGCAGGTCGTATATATAGTAATACGAAAACTGGCCCAAACAACATGCATTTTTCGAATTTACATAATTCATTTGTTTTAAAGTTTCTAATAAATTAATATTCGGAAATATACAGTTATAACTGCTATTGTCAAATTTCCATATATATTTATGATATTTTCCTCGATAGTAATATTAATAGAAATTATTAATACAATTAATTAAAGATATTTTATTAAAAAACAATCGCGTTTTTAAAGCATACTTGGACTTTGTTTCAAAGGAGATAATTACATGAAAACTTCCAGCAAGAACAGATACTACACTTTGATCTTAGCAAAATGTTCGAGTAGCCACAAGAAATGTTTGAAAATAAAGCAATGTAATTATGTATTAATTTGGAAAACTGCAGACTCATTGTTCCGGAAATGACGTCATTGTGAGAAGTAAAGCGTCATTGTTTATTTGCATTTCGGTTTACGCTTAATTAATTATGTAGGTAAACTTTCGATTCTTTTGTACACCAGAAGCACGTCCGGAAATTTTCGATAAACTATGATTCTTTTGTACAACAGAGGCGCGTCCGTAAACTTTCGATTCTTTTGTACACCAGAGGTACGTCCGTAAACTTTCGATTTTTTTGTACACCAGAGGCGCGTCGGTAAACTTTCGATTCTTTTGTACACTAGAGGCGCGTCCAGAAATGTTTTATTCTTTTGTACACCAGAGGCGCATCGGTAAACCTTCGATTCTTTTGTAAACCAGAGGCGCGTCAGGAAACTTTCGATTCTTTTGTACACGAGAGACACGTCCGTTAACTTTCGATTCTTTTGTATACCTAAGGCACGTCCATAAACTTTCGATTCTTTTGTATACCTAAGGCGCGTCCATAAACTTTTGATTCTTTTGTATACCAGAGGCGCGTCCGTAAACTTTTGATTCTTTTTTACACCAGAGGCGCATCCGTAAACTTTCGATTCTTTTGTACACCAGAGTCACATACGTAAACTGTCGTTGTCATCATATCATCCTCCCAGGCATTAATTCCTACCTTTCCATTATAAAAAAAACTCGATTAATCGGGTCTATTAATTCTATGTAGTATATTTTCATCTGTCATGATACATTCCTCCCAGGCATTACCTCCACTTTTCGGGGGGAGGGGGTTATAATATACGTTCGTTCCTCACAATACCTTCTCCTTTTTATAGACCAGTAGTGTACTAAATATTCTGTTCTGATATCATCCTCCCAGGCATTAACTCCTACTTTTTTAGAGTACGGGGAACGTTCGTTCGCTTACTTCGTTTGATTTTTGCACACATTTTGGATGAAATTTATTAATTAGTCTTAAATTGTATGTTTTATCCCGAAATAAAATTCTAATTTATTTTTCAAAAACTTGAAAATCAAACTTTAATGCAATGCCTCATTCGCTGGTGGTCATGTTGTAATTTCCTATAACTCGATTTAATCGTGTCTGTTAATTCTGTGTAGTATATTTTCATTCGTCATGATACATTCCTCCCAGGCAGAAGGGGCTGACGTGGTAGCCTAGCAAAAATATGAGGGAGGATATTTTGCTAGTCTATATATAATAAAGGAGAACGTCTGTGTGTGTATGTCTATCCGTTTATAGAAACACAGACTAGAGGGTGAACCTAAAATATAACAGTTTATACTCGTGTAGAATTACCATGGGTAATGATGGAAGTAGTCCTGACATTCTAGGCGCCCTTTTAAAGAAAGTTAGGGCACTTTTCCAACATTTTACACATAAAATAGAAATGTAATTACGAGTGTTATTTAAAAGGGAATAATCAGACTGACAATTCTAGCTGCCTGTTACTTAAAATTAAATGAAATCAAAAAATATTTTTCTTTTCGTTTTTTGTTAATATAAAAAATGGTAAGTGAAGAATTTTGATATACTTGGTACATAACCCCTCTCTATCAGTATGTATGTCTGCCTCTCACTTTCTCTTTATCTCTCTCTATATATCCAATTTTAATATAACGAACACTTTCTCTGTCTGGGTTCGAGAATTTTTGTAAACGTAAGAAATACATTAGGGCACATCTTAACAACTAAATAATACATAAATAAACAATAAATAAATTTGACGCCGCGGTTGTAATTCAAACTCACAACCTGGACGTATTTTCTATGTCCCAAGAGACGATGGCGCCGGTCGATCTAGGTTGGACCGTGTCGATTTTCACTGTTCTATAAATGTAATGACCAATGCATAAAACAAAAAAAAAGAATTTAGAGAAGAAGAACAAATAAGTTGTTCTTTTTGATAACGAACAACAGAATTGTGAAAACAAGCGTCACAGTGTCTGGCCTGGTTGGGAAAGATGTCACTTGTTCGCGCCAAGTATAGCTTGTACATGAGACAGGTGTGGTCTGAACTGATAACAACAGGTCAGGTATTTCCTGACAGGTTGGTCTCGGTGGACATAAATTGGGAGGACTTACAGCCATTGACGAAATTAAATTTTCTCTGTTTTCTGTGAATGAGTTTGGAGAGGGAGGATCTCCCACTCCTCTCACCAGGGAACGGTGAGGGTTGGAAATGCGAGTTGAGAATCCCAAATATGGCAAAGCGAACGATAATGAGGAAACATTTTTTTCTTTTGTTCGCTGACTAAATTCTATTAGGAGAGGGGCGGGGCATGTCCAACTGATTTCAATATAAGGTGATGCGTAACAGGCTTCAGAGACTCATTTTTGCTCACCACCGGGGTTCACGTCGAGTGGAGACGGACAACCACCCCCACCCCCACCACCCCACCGGACTTGGGCAATCTCGCCAAAAACCTAAAAAAACTCGCCTATTAACATCAAGAGTGTCGATCCAAAAACACAGAGTTAGGAGTTAGAAATTATAGAACTATCTTGACTTGTAATTATACAAGTTTTTTTTCTTCTATTTTCTTTACCAAATAATTATTCTTCTAAAAAAAAACAACATAACGAGTTGTTGAAGAATTTTATTTTTTATTTTACTTGTTCTGCTTGAAATGACCATCGGAGAGGCAATTTTCCCCAGAAGTACCGGGTGACCAAACGAATCCAGGAACTTCCAAATTAGTGATGTCACCAACGCTAGGAGCGGCTGGGGTACATCTGGTACCGCCGCGACTAGGACATCACAATTTAACCCGACTACATTATTATCCATTCCATCTCTGTATCTAATATCTATGTTTCGTCACTTGGGATAACCTGACGTTTCTTTATCTTTTCTATTTTAGAATACAGAAGATAATAATATGGTCGTTACATGTGTCGACAAGTGTGCCGTTGGCAAATGCATCAGTACCAAAGCAGTTGGAAGTGACAAACGAAATGATATTACTTTGCTTTATAAATATCCTGAAGGTATGTGGATTTTCCATACAATTCATTTTAGAAGTTTATTATTTGGATTATTCAGACTACTGTTCTCATCTTGCATGTTATTCTCACAACGTTTCGGCCGATGTAACCATCGACCTTCTTCAGGTGCGTCTTGTTGAATTCGGGAAATTTTTATCAGGGAGGTGAGTCCTTCACTTTTTAGTGGAATTCCGTTTTTTATAATCCAAAAAAAAACGAATTTCCACTTAAATTGCTAGAGCCTCCCATGGATGTGAGTTCTCTGCTTTTTGCTCAAAATACCATTTTTTTTTTAAATAAGATAAAGTTGATTTCTGTCAAATCGCTAGAGCCTTACCTTCTTATTTTTTGTCGTTATTTGGCTGGATTTTATTTCTCTTTCTTCATCCCTCTCACTTGCTTCATCTTTCTTTCTCTATTTCAGTTTTTTCTCTTTTCCTCACCCCATCTTGTATTCCCTATCCTTTTCCTTTCATGACATTTCTCTCTGAAAACTGAAAATATTAGTTTAACTATGAAGGCTAGGACTCATGATGAGGTCAGGGAAGTTAGATGATCTGTTTCATCAAAGAATGACTTCCTGTCTCCTTTCCGCATGCCTACAAACTCGGTGTCTTTCTCTTAATTTTAACTTTCTTAGTTGAAACTAATTGTTTAGGAAAAAAAGTAGTTTTTGTGCTGCCACACACACACACGTAGGGGGAGTATAGCCTCTCCCAGGTTGAAAAATAGATCTATATTTCAGCTTTTTTGTTTTGCAAACGAATTCTTGAGTTCGAGCAGCGATGCGAGGTTACTCGCATCGCTGCTCGAACTCAAGAATTCGTTTGAGAAATAAAATCCAGCCAAATAACGTTCCAGCCCCCAGAGTTACCGTTGTCAACCAAGCGTCTGTAAGGCATGTGTGCAGTGTGATGTATGGAAGTGAAACCTGGCCAGTGGATATGTGTTGCATGGAGAGAAATGATATAAGGATGATACACTCGATGTATAATGTGAGTTTTAAAGACAATCATAGATCTGATGACCTCAGAGGAAGATTAAATCTGAACAGTATTGGGAGATGTGTGCAGAACAGGAGACTTTGTTGGCTTAGTCACATTGAAAGAATGGATGAGAGGTATTAGGTTAGTAGCCTGAGCAATGATAGATTAGTTTGGAAGTCAATTTCTAAAAGTCGTCTAACACATGCCAGCATATAAAACGGACGTTAAACTGAATATGATAAGTACTGTATCATAAGCCACACAAGTAAATCGACCTGGAAAGACTTTTATCACCCCAAAATGCTAATTTTCTTGCTACAATATAAAAAAAATTGTTTAAAGAAAACCGTGTAATAATAAAATTAAAATAATCAGTGAATTAGAAAACAATGTTCTATTGTGAATTAATGAGATGCCATTTTGCAAAGCAATATGCAAATTAGTTAACCATAGGATGTTGATCGCATCCACCTGATCAGTATATTTGAAAGCTATTTTATTTTGAATGTTAATTTGGCATTTTAATCGCATTGTCAGTCGGATAAATGGCCTAACTTTATAGAGATAAAAATTTAAAAATATTTTTTAAATAGGATTTTTAATAAGTTATTGGGGGCGGCAGGATATTCAATGACTTGTTTGCAATTTAAGAAAATAATAAAAGGGAAGACTTGTGTATGAAAGGATCAAAAGGCATTATAGTGAAATTTAATTTTGTAATGAAATTAATGGGGGGGAGGCGAATACTCATATGGTGTATGTTCTTATTTGTGGTTTCTAATCTATAATGTAGAACCGGATCGCAACCCCAGAAGTAAATTGACTGGAAGAACTCTTTTCCCCCTAAAATGCTAATTTTAACTTCCCAATATAAAAATATACATAACTAAAACTTATGTGTAATAATAAAATAAAAACAATTATTGAATTAATAAAACAATAAGAACGAATAATAAATTAATCAGATGTCAGTATCCAAATTAGTTAAACTCAGAAGGTTGTTAACATAATCAGTATATTAGAAAGTTATTTTGAATATGAACTTAGCCTTTTAATATCACTGTCAATGCGATAAATGGTTCAATTTTACAAAAATGAAAATTAAATTAATTTTTTTGAATAGGATTTGTATAAAGTTATTTTTGGGGAGGGGTTCGTAAATAAATTAATGGTGTATTTTTGGGGAGGGGTTCGTAAATAAATTAATGGGGTATTTTTGGGGAGGGGTTCGTAAATAAATTAATGGGGTATTTTTGGGGAGGGGTTCGTAAATAAATTAATGGGGTATTTTTGGGGAGGGGTTCGTAAATAAATTAATGGGGTATTTTCACTTGTTTGCTTGGCCGGTGTGTTTGGTTTGGGAGCTTTGTCTTTCAATTTATAATTTAAACAAAAGTAAAATGGCTGACTTGTGTACGAATGAAGTAAAATGCATTATGGTAGAATTCAATTTTATACTGAAATTGATTTTGGGGGAGGGATACTCACTGACTTGTTTGCTTAGCCGTATGTGAAAGGGTGGTGGGTTAATTTACAATGTAGAATCAGATTGTAACCTGCCAGAAATAGATTGACCTGAAAAAACTGTAAATATACTTTTCATACAAAGATGCTCATTTTCTGTCTACACTATAATGTTGCGTTTCCATTTTTTTTTCTTCCTTGAATTCGAAATGTGTTGTGTTGCATTGTCTCTCGTTTTTTCTCTTTAGACCTGTGTTGCTTCTTTGTTGCTTCTTTGTTGCTTCTTTGTTGCTTCTTCCTATCTTCTTGTCAGCTTCTTGCCGTCGCGTTTCCTCGCATTCCATTTTACCCCTGTCGCTAGGACCCGTTGTTCTTATAACTTTGTTGTGTATATAAGTTCTTCATTGCGTTATAGTAAGAAGAATTAAGATAAGACAGAGGTTTATTGAGAGAAAGATATGAACTAATCACAAGTACAATTTACACTTCTTCATGTAGGAGAGAGACAGCTATATTAACCTACGTAATTATTAGCTAGATATGTAGAACGATCAGTGTCCATCTCCACAGCGATTCTCGTTGTTTTTTTGCAACCGTCGCTTCAACTTCCAATCTGCGTCTCCCCAAAATCTAACCGTTTCTTTTTGCTTTCGTCCAATGTGACGTCATATATGGGGCCTTTCTCTGCATTTTGTTCTGAGCCTTGGCCCTGTATTACATCACTTTATTGTCTTTGGATTTTATCAGCAACTCATTTTGTCGTTGATTTATAAATTGTTATCCAGTTATGACCTCAAACTTCCCTGATCCCTTTGTTTCCTGCCCCCTTCTGCATTGTTAACAAGATGAGTGAATCATTATTTTACACAGCAAGGTCGTTTATGATCACACTCATCCACATGTGCTAAAATCTATACTAGCAGATGTACACACCTATTATTCAACAATAAAATGTATAAATAATAACAAAATGAATTAATGAGATTTCCTTATGCAAAGCAATTTGCAAATTAGTTTACCTTAGGAGGTGGATCACATACACACATGATCAATATATTAGAAAGCTATTGTTATATATATACGAGCGGGACCCGTGTCCCGGTGTTGCCCTGAAAAATTGTGGAACCCAAGACACTCCTGTTCCCACCCCTGACCTGCATATAAGTATTTTCGTTCATATATTTAAATTTCTATAAGTATAAATTCTCAAATCATAAATGAAAGAAAGTAAAACTTTTCTTATAAGTTCAGTAAAGTTGGTAATTAACTAACTAGTCGACAAACTCAATCAAATTAAACACATTGTTTTCTTCACGTCTGAACTAGAAAATAATCACGTCCTCAACTTCCTTGATATAACTCTGCACAACACTCCAAAAGGCCTAAACTTCTCGGTCTATAGAAAATCAATGAATAAAAATGATCTTATACATTTCTACTCGTATCACAACACTATAAAATCAGAAATTATCATGGGCTCATTCCTCAGAGCTCTCAGAATTTGCAGCCTTGCTTACTTCCGCAATGAAGAAACCTACACCGAGAACACTTCCAAAGCTTTAAAACATCCTCACTTTTTCATCTACAACGCTAAACACAAAGTCTTTAATATCCACAACAAAAACAGACTAACACTATAAATGTTCCCTCTCATAACAACATCACTGGCACAAATAACACCAACATCATTGATAAAAATAAATCCCATAGAGTTGTACCCAATAATCCTATAAAGAATTTGAATCTGACATGAAAATAGTGACATCAACTTAAAAAAAATGAAAATTTACTCAACACAAAACCCCATCCTCACTTACCCCTTAAGGACACTTCTTCCCTAGCCGACATTTACAAAATACAATGTGCCTCATGTCCGATGTTTTATATCGGTGAGATCCGGTCGCATTTTTTGCTAGTTGTTTTAAGTTACATTAGATTTGAAACTAAGTAAAAGGTAATTGCAGGGAAAGTGTTTAGAAAACAACATCTTTAAATTCTCTTCGATAAATAGAAGTTATTTTATTATTTCAGAAAACGACATAACAAAATTTATATTTGGACCCAGATATACATGCCCCACCCTCCAGTCTAAAATCTTGAATTTAATATTACAAAAATAAATTAAAATAAATATTTAGATATTAAATCTGATCAACTATAATTTTAAATTTTATTTTCGTTAAAAAAATAATATCCATGATAGAACCATTTTGCTTTCTGGAATTTAAGTTATGTAAGTTCGAGCCTATTGTTTACATTAGTTAGCATTTTAAACTAAACGCATTTTCGTATTAAACTTTTATATGAACTTGACATTTTTCTAATTCATTATTTTTTAAATTAAACAATTTGATTCAATAAATTTGTGCTTTAAAACATAATTTCTAATAAGATTTAAAAAAAAAACTTTTGATGAATTAAATCAAAGTAAATATATCATTTTTGAGCGACTCGTACGATAAATCTCAGAATGTGTTGTTTACATGTTATTAATCAAATAACGCGCCCTTGTCTTATGTCCATCTCTCTTTCTCTCTCTCACACACACAGACTCTCTCTAATCTGACGTCATATTAATACCTGTGAATTTCTTGAAATATAACTTTCTGTCTATTCGAAATAGAACGGTATATTTAATAGGTATATAAAGAAGCTGATAAGTAGATATGAAAAGAGAGCGATCAAAACTAATGATATATTTTCGGCTTCAGAGAGACAGATATATAATCTCCATTATTAATAGATATATTATATACATATATATAATATATATATATATTATATTTATATATATTATATATATATATTATATTATATATGACTAATGTCATCCACATACAGCCTGTTTCGCTGTTTCACAGCTCATCAGTGCGGCTAGACCAGTTAGTGTCTCAAGCCGGGATCGAAACGCAATGCTAACCCCTACGACATCATGCGACACTGACTGAATGTAAGTGATATCTCAATGTAACGAAATGTAAACATTGCAAATGCCTGAGCTCGAAATTAGTTTTACCTAATGAGCATTGCCTTAAAGCTAATGGCCGTTGACGATACCCTGACAAAAATAAGCTCTACCCGGAGGGAGCTTTTATAGTCATCCACATACAGCCTGTTTCGCTAAGAGAATCTTCACATACAAACATACATACATACAGACAAGTGCCCTTTATATAAGAGATTATATATTATGTTATATTATATATATATTATATATATATTATGTATATTATATATATATTATGTATATTATATATATATAATATTATGTATATTATATATATAATATTATGTACATTATATATATATAATATTATATATATTATATATATATTATGTATATTATATATATATAATATTATGTATATTATATATATAATATTATGTATATTATATACATATAATATTATATATATTATATATATATTATGTATATTATATATAAATATAATATTATGTATATTATATATATATATAATATTATATATATTGTACATATATTATATATATATAATATTATATATATATATTATATTATATATATTATATTATATATATTAAATTACATATATATTATATATATATTATATATATTATATTATATATATTATATTGTATATATTAAATTACATATATATTATATATATATATATATATTATATATATTATATTATATATTTATTATATTATATATATATTATATTATATATATATTATATATATTATATATATTATATTGTGTTATATATATAGTATATTATATATTTATAATATTATATATATTATATATATATTATATTATATATATAATATTGTGTTATATATATTATATATATTATATTATATATTGTATATATAATATTATATTATATATATTATATATATATTATATATTTTGTATATAATATATTATATATATATATGTTATATATATATATATTATATATCTATATATCTATTGTAAACATATATATTATATATATTGTATCTATTATATATATATTATATATATTATATTATATATATTATATATATATTATTATTTATATTATATATATAGTATATATATATTATTTATATATATATATTATATATTGTATTATATATATATTATTTATATATATATATTATATATTATATCATATATATATTATTTATATATATTATATATTATATTATATATATTATGTATATATATTATATATATTATATTATATTATATATATTATTTTATTAGTAGTATGTTTTTAAAAGGCTGTGGGCAATGCAAATTCCGGGTAAGATGTAAGCTGGAAGGAACAAAAATAATAAATCGGAATCGAAATGGGACTTACTATTTATTTTTTCTTAAAATCTTACATAACAGCAACTGTGGTGTTAGCTGTTTGTGTATTGTCCGGATGATTATTAAAAATCATTTATTTAATATTTCGGAAAAAAAGAAACTTACATTTGTCAAAAATAATAAACACCAAAGGAAAACTCCGTCTGTGCAGAGAATCTACCAAAATGGATGCCAGAGAATAGCCTTTTTAAAAACATACACCTACTATTCCTAGCAATACTTCAAGCAAACTACCATTCTTTATTATATTATATTATATTATATTATATTATATTATATTATATTATATCATATATATATATTATATATATATTTATATATATTTATATTATTTTATATATTTATATATATATGTTATATTATATATATATATATATATATATATATATATATATATATATTATATATATATATATATATATATTATATACATATTATATAATATATATACATAATATTATATATTTTTATATATATATTATATTATATATTATATTATATATATATTATATTATATATATATTATATTATGTTAAATTATATGTATATATTATATGTTATATTATATATATATATTATATTATGTTAAATTATATGTATATATTATATGTTATATTATATATATATATTATATGTTATGTTATTTATATATTATGTGTTATGTTATATATATATTATATGTTATATTATATATATTATATATATTATATATTATGCTTTTATATCATATATATTATATATTATATATATATTATATATATATTATATATATATATTATATATAGGATATATTATATCTTTATATCATATATATATATATTATATATTATATTATATATATGATATATTATATTATATATATTATATTATGTATATTATATGTATTATATATTTTATTATATATATATTATATATATTATATATATATTATATATTATATGTATTATATATTTTATTATATATATATTATATGTATTATATATTTTATTATATATATATTATATATATTATATATATATATTATATATTATATATATATGTTATATATATCTATATATCTAATATATATATACATATATAATTTATATATATATATATACATATATATATATATATATATATATATATATATATATATATATATAAAGTTAAGACTATTTCCCCCAATACGTTTTTGAAGAATAGGAAAATAACCAGGCTATTAAACTAACCACTATATTACGTTTATTCACTCGAGCGTCTTTTACTAAATTTGGTATTTTCTTCTAGCTAACACCAAATATTACTTTTGCCCACCATCTTCGACTCTCCTCAAAACATACTATATACAGGCGGTAGCAAACACTTTTCCCTATTTTCTTGTTTTTCTTCAAACCACTCCCCCCTATTTACACCATAAACAACGGATACTTTTTTAAAAACGTACCCTTATTATTTGCTGTATATATAAGTAATATGTTTATATATCAGTTAATATGTTTGTTTAATGTATTCGTAAATTTGTACGGAATGTATTTTATTATATATTAAATAAAATATATATATATATATATTATTTAATACATTTTATTTAATACATAATAAAATACGTTCCGTACAAATTTACGAACACATTAAACAAACATATTTACTTATATTTTCCCTGATTCAAAATGGCTGCTACAATCTTTCCACCTAATCGACTTTACACATTTCCCCCATCACTCTTCGTTTGCTTCAGGTAATTCAACAGTAGTGTTTTCTTTTTCACGTTAGGTATTCATCCATTTGGGGGTGAACGTAAGACGTTTCTAAACATGTTTTTACATTTTCGCAGCCAATAAACATTAAAAAGACACATAAACAAAAACACCTCAGAGTAAAGATTACAGGATTACCATTCCGTTATTCCGTATTCATAACATTATTAAGTTACGGAATAACGAAATACATTCAAACAAACACAATAACAAACCCCCTTTCAACGCTTAGCATGGACGGCGGCGGGGGGGGGGGGCTCAAGCCCCCCACTTTTTGACTTGGCCCCTCCACTTTACGGTCATCAATAATGAAGTTATATATGCATGTGTTTAACCGCCCCCCACACTTTTTAGGAGAGCCCCCCCCCCCCACTTTTATAACTGTCCCGCCGGTCCTGCTTAGTAAGTACACTTCTTAATTATATAACATCAAAATTAAACAACATAATAAGAATATTTTTTATTTAAAACAATTAATACATGTTTTATTGTTACATTAAACATAAAGATAACATTTTAATTTAAAACAATCTCATTACGGTTTCAAGATCGCTAGAATTGTTTTCATTTTTGTATTTAATACACAATATACATTTAGCTTACGTGCCTAATATAGCATGTATTTTCGTTACACGTGGCCCAATTTCTTTCAATTAATAACAGAACATGGTAATTGGTTTTTACTTAATGTTCCTATGTACTAACGTTACTATTTTGAAATCCATTCTTACCATGGCAGAGGGAGCTTAGTTAACTATTTTTGTTACGATTTTTAGATCTCATTTTGTTTCGCCGTCCAAGTATGCCTTATTTCTGTGGTTCCTAACTGTTTAAAAGTTAAATTAGATACACTGGGATCTGTTCTCTAGTCGCCATGGTCGCACCAGAGTTGGAGCACATACTCATGCACATGACCACACAAAGTTGTGTACCGATTACTCATGTGCCGTGCTCGCTGTGGCGAAAATAAGATTTAAAAGAAACACATCTTTCTATAGTCAAAGGCCATTTTTTGTCATTGTCGTGTAAGAGCCGGATGTCTACAACTCCGTCCGCGTACTATTAAATAGCGGGGCCGACAGTAGGCAGCTGTCACACAAGGAAACCCGACACTGAACGGTCGTGTCGCTGTCGACGGTTCACTCAACTAACCCACTCCACTCGAACCACCAACGACATCACCATCCTGAATACATCACACCTTGAACAATAACAACAACAACAACTCTACCACGACAGAACAACAACAACAACAACAATAACAGCGAATCTACCACGACAGAATAACCACAATAGCAACAGCGACTCTACCACGGCAGAATAACCACGACAACAGCAACGACTCTACCACGGAGAACAACAACAGCAACGAATCTATCAAGGAGAACAACAACAACAACAACAACAACGACTCTACCACGGCAGAACAACAACTATAACAGCAACGACTCTACCACGGCAGAACAGCAACAACTATTTTGTTTGTATCTAATGTATTTTAAAACATTGTTTCAAAATACATTAGATACAAACAAAATTGTTACTTCTACAGAATTTGAACCGAACTGTTTCTTTCTTTTTTATTTTTATATCAATTCTGTTACAAACTATACAAATCAAGAATCGATATATAACAATAATTATACGTTTTACTTATTTATAAACAAGCAAAACAACTTGGTACTTCTACACAATTTGAACCGAACTGTTGCTTTTTTTTCATTGCTTATAAACTAAACACAAAAAATCAAAATATCAACATAATTATACGTTATATTTATTTACAAAACAACTTGGTACTTCTACACAGTTTGAAGCGAACTGTTTCTTTTTTTTGGGGGGGGGGTGATTTTTTAAAAAACCATCCCAGCTGTCGTTTTACTGCACGACCCCCTACCCACACACAATCATACATACTAACGTTACTATTTAGAAACTCATTCTTAACATGGGAGGGGGAGCTTGTATCAGTTTCCTGGCACACAGCCGTCATATTGTTTAAATATCGATGACTTCTTGGCTGTCCGCTGATTGGTTTAGGCAATCTACTTCCTCCTTGGCTTGACCAATCAGTGGCCTTCTCTTAGACGAATCTCGGATGGCTAGCATAACTAGCGCCATTCGCTCTTTCTCTTTTTCTTCTGCGGCACGAGAAGCCTCTTCTCTGTGTTTCCTTCATTTGCACACGTTCCCCTCTCTGGGGACGTAAAATACATTTTACTGGGCCTTTGGCCTTGGGTTCGACAAGAAGACAAAATGGCTACTGCCGCATACACGTGGACTTAATATAATACGCAAACACATAACCGCTTACATGTGAACTGACTTTCACACCGGTGTACAGACACATGCATGGACGCGTCCTTACACTGTAGCCGGTGTACAAAACATTCAATATCATGAACAATTCTCTTTTCCTCACTAGGGAAATTCCTTTACTTTTGTCTTCGTCCATACTTATGGACATACTAACCTCTTTCTTTTTTGTTCACGTACTAACGAAGAAGAATCAATAAAGTTGTTTTATGTATTAGAAATGAACTTTGTCCCATTTTTCTATACTGGGCCTTCGACGGCTGTGTTGGTCTTCTCGGTTCTTCTTAGCCATTTGAAGTATACAAACAAACTGTCAGGTCCATCAAAACTCAATGTCGCCTAAATATTTTTTTCTAAAAACCCCAAAACAAACACTTTTCACTGAAAAGCAAAACCAAAAACACATTTTAAACCGGACACGTTTTACTAAAACAAAACACAAAATACAGTTTCAAATCGAAAAATAAATATACCAACTCTAAGAGTAAACGCGTACTCGCGTAAGAAAATACTGGACTGTCGTTTGTTTTCAAGCAACTTTTTCTGACACAGCCTCCAGGACTTTTAAAAGTCAATTTCGCCTTCATTTTATATATATATATATATATATATATATATATATATATATATATAAGAAATTCTGTTCAGCTAACTCAACGGACAGTATAAAAAATTTCTCGCCGAAAAACTAAAACATCTCCACATGGACATATTTTACCTAAAAGCTCAAACATTTCCACGCAAACATTTTTTTCATTGAAAAACAAAAACCGGACATTTTACTTCACTGAAGACTAAAACACTTCTAACGGGACATTTATCACGGAAAACTAAACAAACAAACAAACAAAAACTTAAACGCATTTTCGCGTAAGCAAATACTTTAATTGAAAACGGTTATTTTTCTGCTAAACTCTACCTGCGTTAGCGCGCACATGGAGAATTAAACAAAATGGACCCACCGACACCATTAGAACGCACATGCGTAAATATTCTCAGCGATTTAAACCCTTTCCCTGGTCTCGGCAACTACCCGATACACACAAAAAAGAAAATTAAATTTTTTTTAACGCAAAGCAACACTGTCGACCAGACAACATTTCTTGCTGACGCCCAAAACGAATCGCATAAATTTAACGACCTCCATTCAACAGGAACACTTCAAATTTTAAAGAATAGTTTACAACTATTCTACGGATAATAAATTTTAAAACGGTCACAACACTATGCCTCGTCACTTAATTTACAGAACCACTATTATCAACGGATATAATTTAGACAAACTCGTCACGGACGAACGGCGACTAGCCAAACCTTCACCGAAGGTGACTCAAAGCAATATTTATTTTTTCACGTAAAAATAAAGAACCTCTTCGCCGAAGAGTATATGAAGTAACATTGTCAACAAATTGATTCGTTGCCGACGAATGGCAACGAGTGTTAACCTAACGACCTCAAATTTTAAGAAATTGTGTACAGCAATTTCATGCAAATAAATTTTAATTCGGTCACTCAACTCGCCTTGTGTTACAATGAACATTTTACTAAATAACCGCCACTATACCGATATAAAAAATCCTTATCACTTCACATTTCGCCGATGAAACGCAAATTCAGACTTGCAAAACAACCATCACAGACGGGCAATTTCAACAAGGTAAACCATTCTTTTACTTTGATAAACTTTTTTTGATGTTCTACCGTAAATCAATCCAAGCAGGGAGGTATTGTAGCAATTTCCCGGTACACAGCCGCCATATTGTTTAAATATCGATGACTTCTTAGCTGCCCACTAAAGTGTTTAGGCAATCTACTTCCTCCTTGGCTTGACCAATCAGTGGCCTTCTCTTAGACGAATCTCAGATGGCTAGCATAACTATATAACCACTTGAGCGTCATGGGCTCTTTCTCTTTTTCTTCTGCAGCACGAGAAGCCTCTTTTCTCTCTTTCCTTCATTGGCACTGCCAAACACACGCCCCCCTCTCTGGGGACGCAACATACATTATAGAGCATGAGAAGCTTACTTACATTAAGACTTATCAAAGAGAGCTAAAAGTTGCTGATTACATTCACTTGAGGGACTCACTAAGTATTGATGGCAATACTGAAAATGTTAGCCAACTTTTTATTTTATTTTTTAACATAGTTCACCCCAAACAAGGCAGGCCGCCACTGTAGATGTAAGGGACTACTGAGAGATAGGGTGTAAGTTATGGGGGACATCCTAAGTTGGGAGCTGTGCAGCGAGATGTCTGTTTACATTAGTTTTAAATTTCTGCATGTTCTATCTCCAGAATTCTTGAAGACTGGCACCACAGAGACAATTTACCAGCTGTCAGGGAAGCAAGATTCAGCAAGGCATTTGTTGTAGAGTTTGGAGAGGACAGGGGCCAGTTCAGCAGAGCATTTCTTTATTACTATTGCTGGTATAAGATCAGACCCACAAGTGTTGGAGGTGTCAAGGTTTTTTATGATGTTCCTGACATGAGTTGGGGTGATGACCAGGTTTTCAAGTGTGGCAATTTAAGGAGGGGGTGGTTTGCTGAGTCCAAAGTGGAGTTTAAGGCGAAACGTTGGGCAATGAACTACTTGCCCAGCGTTTCGCCTTAAACTCCACTTTGTCAGTTGCTGTGCAAACGACATCGTTGAGGTTTGATAGTGGGGGAATTGTTGATTTTCCATTGTTCACCACACTATTGTAGATTTTCCAGAAATCGTGAGTATCTAGTTTCCATGACTGAATGTGTTTTCTCGTTATCTCTGTATACCTTCTCTTTGCTTCACCTATCACTACTTTGCAATCATTTCTTGACTCTATAAATTTCTGTCTATTCTCAGTTCAATTATGGCGGCTGAATTTTCGGAATGCTTGCTGTTTCTTAGCTGTACATTCCGAGGTGAGTGAGGTTTGCTGAAGAATTTTCGCATGGAGACATAAGCTGCATGGGGACATAAGTTTCAATGCCTGCTTTGACCCATTCGGTTAACTCATTTGCACACTGATCAGCAGGGAGTGTGAAAGTTTTAATCTATGGGTGTTGCTGATGTGATATCTGAGGGATTCAAAATCAGCCTGCTCGTAGTTTCTCGTCGTTTTGAGCAACGGCTCATCAGCTTTTGGACGACTTTTTAGTGATTAGAGATTCCCAGCGGGCTATGGGCATTCGCTACACAAGCCTTGGGTAGTGAGGTCAGGAACAGGTCGAGAAGTGAGGCTTGCTGGTCAGCACGATCAGGGAGGCAGGTCAGGAAAGTGACAGTCTGTGAGAGGGAGTTAGCTAAGGAGAAATTAAATGTAGAGTTACCAGCTGCATCAGTAAAGCTGAAGAATCCCAGCCAGTCACGGTGGTGTGCAGTAAAATCCCCAAATACATGTATTTTGGAATTTGAGACGAGTAAGAGTGCTCTATCTATCTATGCTTTCAGAGACAGAGTTAAGCAAGGTACAGTCCTGGGTCGAATGAGATCGGTATAAGAAATACAAGTAACTAACGCTGTGATGTAAGGTCAATCTAAAGCACATGTGGGCTTGGTCATCTGATTCTAACCTATGTTCTCTAGTCAAGGGGAAGGTGTTCCGAACATAAACTCCTAGCCCGTGCACATGTTTGTCAGTCTTTACGGTAGAGTGGGAAGTAATCAGTCATGTCAAAATGGTGAAAGGAGATTGAGGATTGAAGGTTTGTTTCATTTAGTGCTAGGATATCCGGGGAGTTTGTCAGGAGAAAGGTTTCTACGTCGTTAATGTTGGTTCTAAGTACCCGGATATTTGTGAATGCGAGCCTCAAGGGCGGAGGCAAAGATGTGTTTTGTTGGGTGTCTGGTTTAGGCTTGATTTTTTTACTTTGTAAGTTCATGTTTGTTTTGAGATAGAGTGGGGTGGGTAATGTGGGTGCTTGTTTGGTATCAATAAGCTCACACAACCAGTCCATTAGTCGTGACTTGGTCCATGGGGGTTGTGTCCTCAGGAAAGCCCACGAGGAATAACTGTAGGGTCCCTTTCCATGTGCGATATGGCACATACAGTTACTCACGATATTATGCAACTGTTGATGGAGCAGCCATTTTTAGTGCTACCTAAGAGTTTGGGCTCCTGTACTGACAGTCGGTAACAGCAACCAGACAAGTTGTCTAACCTGTACCCTCAACCTGTTGGAACAAGAGCGACCCGGACTAGTCATGTAAGACTTAGTGACGAAAAAACTTTCCCGAAGTTGCCCAGATAGAAAGAAAGAGATACGGCATTCATTGCCCTAGTCAGGAAACAAGGCCAGGCACTGGGTGTCTTTAGAGGCGTCTCAGCGCTGGTACCTCTGCGCCTGGCTAATAGACATAAAAGGAATGCAAAGGCTGGGCAATAGGCAGAGTCCATCTACTTCTTTATATTATTATAGGTTTGCAAACTGGATACTTTGTTCGAGATTCCAGCTCTAGGAAGGTTGTCGATCAGGACTAAGGAGGCCTCCCTCCCAAACGGTTTGCTACCAAGACGTAAATAGTTAGTAGCAAAATCTTATTATCAGAGTTTTCCTTCTCTTAGATGGATGACCTGACAAGGTGTGCAGGTCCAATACACCGACAGGAGATAGCTTGCACCCATGTACTAGTCGGGTATTTCTGAGCCCCGCAGGTAAAAATTTTTTAAATCGTTGCACCTCTCTGGGAGCGGAGTTTCTGACCAGACAGATGGAAGTGTGTACAGTTTTCGTTATCCTGAATGATTAATATTCTCCTTTCTATTTTGTAAGCAACTCATGTTTGCAACTCATGTTTATATTAAATAATAAAAACTAATAAGTAGTCATAGTAGTAGTAATAGTAGTAGCAGTAGTTAATGTAACTATAAGTTGCTTAAGGAAAGGAGAATGCTAATCATTACATTAAGCTTGATGTACCATTATGAAGTGAAAAACAAACATTTCTGTGTAGCTTGAAATAAACATATTTTCATACAACTACTAAGCTTTAATCATTGAGCACTGTTGAAAGTAATACTGCAACAAAAATATGCAAAAAAAAACATTGTGATAAATTATACACACAGTAGTCTAAACCAGTGCTCTTCAAACTTTTTTTGTCGCGACCCCTTTTTGGAAAAAAAATTTTTTTGTGACCCACCAAAATTTTTTATAAATAAAAAATAAGTTAATGGAGTGAAAAAGTTTATTCCTTCGAAAAATCAACATAAGCTAAACATGAAATAAAATATATTTTACTTTTTTTATTTATTTATAAAAGAATTCACAGAAATAAGCATATGTACGAAAAAATAAGGGGTTATGAAAGATAATAGCAGTTAAAATCATATATCATTATTAAGATTATATCATTTCATTTGAATCAATGAGATTGATGCGATTGCATTTTTTTGCATAAAAGATCAAATCTAGGCTCTAACTTTGTCAAAGCTGGTCTTAGTACGGTTTCGATACATTTCAAATTTGCTCGATGTTTTGTTTTTAGGTTAGTTAATGCCGAAAAAGCACTTTCGCATAAATATGCGATGCAAAAGGTAGAAGAGTGTTTATTGCAAGCTGAGATAAGTTCGAATATTCTGAATCAAGACCAGACCAAAACGATATGAGACTCATTTTAGCGAACGTGATTTTTAAAGAAGAATCAGAAGAAAGTTGTGCCAATTCTTCCTGAACCTTTACTGTAAGATTACTCACTTTTTCGACATCAACATCAAATGGATTTTGAATCCAAGCAAATTGGCTCATGTCTGATTCTTTGAGAAAATACTTTTTGAAATTTTCTGCTAAACTTACTAAATGAGCGATTATGATGGGTTTAACTTTTTCAAAACTTAGTGCGTATTTGGTTATGAACTCTTCCAAACATGGAAACATTTCGTATGTGTTTCTTTTCACATTAATCAACCAGACATTAGTTTTTTTAATGAAACCTTGAATTTTCGAAGTTAATGTAAAAATATTTGTGTTTGCACCTTGCAATGATATGTTGAGTTCATTAAGTTTGTCAAGAACATCTGATAAATAACAAAGTTTAGAAACCCAGTCTTCATTGTAAAAGTATCTTACCAAATCCGAGTTATTACTTGATAAAAATAACATGACTTCATTTTTTAATGTCAGTAGCCTTCTTAAAGCTCGACCTCTTGAAAGCCATCTAATATCCGTGTGGAGCAGCAAAGATTCAAATTCTGAGCCCATTTCTTTGCAAAAATTCGTAAAGAGTCGAGTATTAAGAGCACGGGATTTAATGTAATTGATTATTTTCACTGAATCTTGTAGCACTTCACACAATTCTTCGCTAATTTTTTTGGTTGCTAGCACCTCTCGATGAATCATGCAATGAGTGAAGGTTACTTCCTTTTTACAAACGGATCTGACTTTACTGTAGAAGCCAACATTCTTTCCTGTCATTGCGGCTGCACCATCTGTGCAAACTCCAACACAGTCAGCCCATTTTAATCCGACTTCTTCAAAAAATTCGTCTACTTTTTGAAACATTGCCCCACCTGTAGCGTGTGCTTCCAATGGCTTGCAAAAAGTAAATCTTCATGAAGATCATTGTGGTAGCAATACCTTACATACACTAATAATTGTGCCATGTTTGTAATATCCGTTGTCTCATCCAATTGAATTGCGAATTTTGAATTTTCTTTAATTCTTTCTAGTAATTGTTCATGTAAGTCCTCGCTAATTTTCGTAATTCTTCTGCTCACTGTGGTGTCAGCCATAGGAATTTTTTTTAATTCGTTTGCATATTTTTGTCCGATGAGAATTTCGGTCATTCTGATGGCTATTGGAAGAGCAAGCTCTTCTCCAATTGTAAACGGTTTTTTAGCCTTTGCAATCAAAAAAGATGCTTCATACGATGCCCGCAAATATTTTAAATTTGTTACAGAATGCGCTTCAATATTTGACTGTTGTTTTCTTGTAGATTGCAACAACCTTTCAAAGTACTCCACGAGTGTATTAACACAAGAAGGATGTTTAGTTTCGAGATGCCTTTTCAATTTTGCAGGCCTCATGCTTTCGCTTGCTAAGTGCTCACTGCAAACCACACACATTGGGCGCTGCTCATTATTTATTTCAATGAAAGTGAATCCAAATTGTAAATAAGTTTTGTTGTACTTTCTTTTTTTCACATAAAAAAGCTTATTCTCTTTTGCTTCCGCTTTAGAACTTGTTACACCGCTTGCCATCGTGCCGGCATCACTCAAATCATCAGAGGTTTTTCTCTTGTTTATCAGCCACTTATCCATCGTCGATTTATCTTGTAATAAAATGAAAAATAGAAAATTATGGAATTAAAATAAAAATATCATATTATTTTGCTTTCTTGATGAAGTTTAACAATACCATTTAAATTAAAACGATTGTCAATTTATATTGAAAATTGATATGTTTGTTGTTAAATTAGTAAAAAAAACAATGTTGAATATTATTTTTAAAATTCCATAGTTATAATTTTGGCGACCCCCTTTCTATGGTTACGCGACCCCCAGGGGAGTCGCGACCCCCACTTTGAAGACCTCTGGTCTAAACTGACAATCCTACCAGCAACATTTACTGGGGGACCTCGCTATATGCATGAATGCACATAAGATGCGATGGTGTATGTGAGAAAACATGGAACTGCAAATTTTTTATAACTTTTATCTGCAATCCGAAGTGGCCTGAGATTGTGAATGAACTCCTTCCAAATCAACAATCGTCATGAATCGTCATGACCTCATAGCAAGAGATTTCCATCTAAAGCTACATATCTTTATCCAACTCCTAACGAAAGGAAACATTTTCAGAGTGGTCATAGCATACATGTACACTGTTCAGTGACAGAAAAGAGGATTGGCTCATGCTCATTGTCTGGTTTGGCTTCAGCAAAAGTTGAGATCCTCTGACATAGATTCAGTTATCAGTGCGGAAATTCCAGATCCAGTGGCAGATCTTGTTTTACATATCATTAGGCACCATTTGATTCATTGACCATGTGGAATCATAAACAGATGGACACTGCCGTAAGAGATATCCCAGACACTTCTTGAGTGAAACTCAGTCGGATACAAATAGCTACCCACAATATCGACGACTATCTCCTTTAGCTGGAGGTGTTGAGACGATGTAACATAACAGTTCCTGTAGACAACCGATAGGTTATACCCAAGGCGATCCATAATACAGGCCTACCAAGCATGCGCGACTCTTGTCTGACTGGGGGCGAGTTTTTTTGGCGTTATTCAGTCAATTCTGACACGGCTGGATATCGGATACAATTGAATTGAATCTTTTTTAACATATTTTTTAAAACCTTTTATCATCTGAATTCTGCTATTTTACAATATTGAAGTAAGTATAAATGTTAATTTATATAAATTTGCAATATTTATCTTCAGTGGGTTTTTTTTTGTGAAATATGCATGAACTTTTAGGAAGGGTGATTTAGCTGTTAATCTACAATAATACCGAAAATGTCATGTTTCATTTATTGAGAAAATAAAATAAAAGGAATAATTGTTTGCCAAATAAAAGGTATTTTTCATGTAATCGCTCAGTCGCTCATAAGAAACGATCTATAAAAAAAACATTTTAGAATTTTGTTTAATCAATTTACAAGAAACCCTAAAACTATTATAATTAATTTATATGCTAAAAAAAATTTAAGCGTTAAAACCAGTGTCTTTGTGTAAAAATAATATTTTAATTTTATTTTTGCATCAAAAGTCTTTTTTTTAGTGTAATGTCAAAAAAAATTTTACAAAAGAAAATCACAAAAAGTAATGGCCACCAGCAATTAAAACATTGAATTAAACTTCGATACTCAACATTTTTTAAAGTAAATTAGAATTTTATATCATGACAAGAAATAAAATTTAAGAGCAACACTCAATTTTATCCAAAGTTTTCAAATATGAGCAAGAAAATCCAGTTGTATAAATAAAGTTTTGCCTATATTTTAAGGGACAGTTGTTAAATAATTAAAGTAAATTCACTGGATTTACTTTGTGATAATAAATTGCCTTTTTCATTATTATGTTCGCAGTTTAAAGAATTACATTCCGTTTTTTTGGTTTGTTTCTTCATATTACTAATTTACTTTTTAAAGTATTATTTATTTCTTCGAGCTAAAATATTTGAATGTTTTAACATTTTATCACACAAAAACAAATTTTGGACAATGAACATTATTTGTACACACAAAAAAAACAGTTTTAACGGAATTTAACGAATTTAAAAGTTAAAAAAATCAAGAAGTTGATATTTTTTTAATAACGAAAATGCTGCAATTTTCGGGTATTTTTAACCGAAGCCAACAACAAAATAGGTCTAAAGAAACAAATGTGCAACAAATAAATGTTACCAACGGCAAGGAAAATTACTATTCTACCTACCTTATTTGTTTTTTAACTTATTTTAAAACGTTTTTTTTTTGTTAAAAAAACAGTGTCGACTATTCAGTTAGAACGAAAAACAAAGTGTTGTCGAGAAGCCCTCCACGAGGATCCTTGATAATCGCTTTAAAATCGAAAATTAAGCAAACAATACATTTTCGCACAATTGGGGACATTTATTGGATGTGTTTCTACCAGTATTCTGTTTACTTTTCGATTTTTGAACGATTATCAGGGTTGCTCGTGGAAGGGCTTATCTGCACCATTTTTTTTCTTTCGTTCTAACTGAACAGAGTCGACACTTTAAAATAAGTTAAAACACAAATAAACTTTTACAGGTTTGTAGAAGAGTAACCTTTTATTGTTGCACATATGTTTATTTTTTTAACCCTTTTTTGTTCTGTTGACTTCAGTTAAAAATACACCAATTTTCTTTTACTTTAACATGAAATTTGAATTTTATGTCGGATAAATTCGAATTTTATGCTCGAACAAAAAGTGTCATTTAAATCAACGATCAATTTTATTCAACATTTATTACAAAGTACACTTTTTTAACAAAACAAATTATTTTTCTAATAAAGACATTCGTTATTACAAGAAAAATTTTGTTTTTCTACAAAATATAAGATATTCCTTATTACAAACATTTTTTATTTTTCTGATAAAGATATTCGTTATTACATTTTTTGTGACAAAAGTTCATGCATATTTCACAAAAAAACACTAAAAATAAATATTGCAAATCTATATAAATTAACATTTATACTTACTTCAATATTGTTTAATAGCAGAATTCCCATGATAAAACGTTTTAAAAAATATGTTAAAAAAGATTCAATTGTATCCGATATCCAGCCGTGTCAGAATTGACTGAATAACGCCAAAAGAACTCGCCCCAGGTCAGACAAGAGTCGCACATGCTTGGTAGGCCTGTATTATGGATCGCCTTGGTTGTACCACAAATACACTCCTTTCTAAGATTTTTGAAGCACATATCAATGTTGAATATTGTAACAGCGTGAAATAATTAAATACATTTGTAAATATGTAAATAAAGGTAGTGATCAAGCTATCTTCACAATTGAAAGTAGTGTTCATGATGAAGTTAAGAGATATGAAACGGGACGTTACGTATCAACCAATGAAGCCATTTGGAGAATACTTAACTGTTACATACATGTACATCATTTCCCAGTTATTCACCTTTCAGTCCATCTAGAAAATGGACAGCGAATATACTTTACTGAAAGTACTGCAGCAGATAGTTACAAATCCACCTTCAACCACTCTAACGGCTTTCTTCAAATTGTGTCAAACAGATTTTTTGCACGTACACTTTTGTACTCTGAAGTTCCACTTTATTTTACCTGGGACACTAAAACTAAGGTCTTCAAGCAACGATTACGGAGTAAGCCGGTTCCAGGCTATCCGTACGTTAAAAAAACAGTTTTGGGCAGAGTATACACTGTGCATCCAAATCAATTTGCTTTTTGCTATACCCATGGTCAAGTACTGGGGAATAGTCCTGTTCCTAAACCACGAGTTAAATAAAACTGTCAGCAAGGGAACAAAAATGTGTGACATCCTCAAATACACCCCGTAGGGCAAACCATCAATCCCAGGAGACTTGTTAAGGCCGACCCACTTTAAGACTTCCTGAACTTCTTTTTCTGTTATGCAACCTTCACACTTAGCTGCTTCGGTCGCCTCGAGACGAGAAAAATCAGCTAAATATGGGTCGAATTGTGCTTAAGACAAACTGGGTTTCCTGGTAAAAAAATCCTGGAAATGAGAATGTGGTCACGAGATGCCCACCCGGCAATGAGACACATGTGATATGACGATCAGCAATTCAGCGGCCATATTTGTTGCTTCTGTAGGTTTCTCTTTAACCTAGCCCTAATCACTAAAGCTTGGTGTTCTTGGATAGCCAAGGTAGTCAGCTTCGCCTTAATTATAGTAACTTTAGCACTATCCCCCGCCTCCACCGCCCGATCTAATCTAGACTCTAGTGCCACTTTAGCTGCCCTAGTTGTTTGATTGAGTCGTCGGCTAAAATCGGCAGCAAAGGACCTAATTACCTTCTTAAAGTGAACCCACTTCCTATTCCCAATTACAGCTCTCGTCAATTTCTGCTGTAAGGTTAGTAATAGCTGTTCGCGGTAGCCCTTCACATCAAACAACGAAGTGTTGAGCTTCCAGTACCCAGCCAATCTAGGTCTAGGTCTATTTAAGTTTATACGGACCCGAACATGTCTATGATCCGAGTAAACTATATTATGAAAACTTGGACATTCTAATAATTCTACGTCGACTCTCCTAATTAAGAACCGGTCAATATAACTCGAAAGTTGTACTGAACTGGAGCCGCGCCTAGATGTCCAAGTCCATACTCTATCACAGGGCTTCTCATTCCGGAATTTATCGATAAGATCAAACTTATCGATAAAATCACGAAATATCTTAGCATCCCAATCATTGTTAGTTCCCCTAGCACGATTCTGATCTATCTCCGCTAAGATAACCGTCCGAGTTGTATTCATGAACTGCTCGATCCGTCAAAAGAAAGGAGAAAGCTCAGCATGGTTATTGGGCGCATAAACCCCAATGAGTCGAAATGCTTTATCTTTTATGGTAACATCCAAAACACACAACCTTCCTTCTGGATCCATGAAGTAAGGGTCATACGATGCAGCTAAAGACTTATTTACTAGTCAGGAAACACCCATTGAGTGTGAATCAAAGTACGCTGAGTAGACGTGAAAACCCCTAGCCAGTGCACCCAAATGGTCACCTGAAATTAAGAGGGTTTCCTGAATACAACATATATCCACTCCAAGGTGCTGATTATCTGTAGCAACTCGAAATTTACGAGAGTCAGCCCTTGCACATTTATACTAGCTAGATAGAGAACCATTGAGATATCTTAGGGTTGGGTTTCAGAAACGAACATCGATGGGGTCAGCATGCCGACGGCTCTCCCAAAAGAGTTTGTGGCCATCCGAATATTGATCTGC
The DNA here is from genome assembly GCA_963556195.1 of Sepiola atlantica. Lineage (NCBI taxonomy): Eukaryota > Metazoa > Mollusca > Cephalopoda > Sepiida > Sepiolidae > Sepiola > Sepiola atlantica. Next base: position 33,122,546 of record OY744534.1, read on the forward strand.
CCGTCCTGGGAGATGCTGCCAACATCCAAGGGGTATGTTAGTTTGGCTATTCTATAAAGGGAGGGGTGTGAACGAACTGGGACCCTCCCCACAGAATCTTGACTTAAAACTTTAATGTCATTATTTTTTGAAATAGCGATGGGAGATGATAAATTAAAATTGTCGTTAGCCTCCTCTAGCATTTGCCAGTCCCTTAGCTTCCCCTCGTTTCCTTATTACAGTAAGAATTCTTGTGGCCTCGGGGAAGCTAAGGGGATCTTCAATAGATTTATTGTTCACTCCCTAAACGCTAGTAATATTTTTAGATCAGACAGTTTGTGGTGCTTTACTGTATCTTACTTACTACACAAATGTCTTTTCCAGGAAGGAATGCTGTTCTCTGCCTTTTTTCAGATTGAGGGGGGGGAGGTGGAGGTGGCATGTTTTCTTTCATTGGGGAGTGGGAAGGAGTGCTAATTCTGTTTTGCAGAAAGGATGAGGCGGGAGCGAACTGTTTTGCAGGGGATGCAGGGGGAGTACTTTTGGGGGTGTTTTGTGGGAAGACAAAAGGTGAAGGCATTGGAGAAGGCGCGTTCTTAACTTTTTTCTCCGGACTAAGTGAGATTAGCTTATATTCCCTCTCTTTCAAGGAAGAGATGATCGTTGGGGGCATAGCTTTCGGGGGGAACGTAGTTTTGTCATACTGGGAATTGAGGTGGTAGACTTTTTTGTTTTGGGGGAGGCTTGCTTTTCGAGATATTTTTTTTAGATTTGGCAGGTGACTGCAGGCTTATATTTTGGGAGGATGTTTGTCTTGATCCAGTTTTTTTAAGGTCACGTACCTCCACATATTTATCTTTACTCGAATCTTTGCTAGCATCTCCTCTTCTCTCATCTGGTCCAAGGCTAGATGACCAGGTGTTTTTCCCCCTAAACTAATACCTATTCGTTTCTTACTCTGTCATCCAGTTTGTTCAGATCAAGGAGTACTGAGTAGTCTTCTTTGGTTGACTTCAGTGGGGGTAGGGGTGGGGGGTTACTGGGCATCTCAACTCTTTGTGTCAGAGGAACCCCTAAGTATTAGCCCATGCTGGTTTTGGTAACTGTGGGCTTTCTCAGTGGGCATTCAAAAGTGAGATGGCCTATTTCCTCACATGCCCAACAAAGAGGTTTTTCCTCTCCTATTTCCATATAATACGGAATGCTTTCAAAAGCTGCCTTGTCTAGTAGTATCTCGAATGTCCATATGCATGGGTGTTCATCCCAAGTTACGTATGTGATGTCCCCATACTTAAGAAGAAAGGCTCCTAAGTGTTCCCCGTCCACGTGGAATGGAACATTGAAAATATACACAGGTGTCCTTCTCTTGCCCATGTAATCCATCCTCAGAATATGGTCCTGAGTGATAATCTCTGTCTGTGAAAGCTTAAGACAGGTTTCTTCGTGAGGGTATTCCAGGTATTATACAACGAATATTTGCTGAGGTCGGTAGCCTGCAGTTGCCAATAGTTTGCCAATTAACTCTGTTGACGCTCTGATGACTTTCTTAGATTTTTTGTCAACAACAAACATGATTATACATCTTTTTTCTTATTTCCTCTAATTTCGAAATATCAATCAGTAACCCAGTTTCTGTAACCAAATGAAGGCATTTTTTCGCCTTTTTAATGAAGTCTTGAAAATTAATAACGACTTTGGTAGGCTTGCTCCATTCACAACCTCCAGCTGCAGCCTCAGCTGGCCCCTTCTGCTCCTCGGGGACATTCATAAAGTCTGAAGGCTTCAGGCTACAAGTAGCCGTCGCCATAATAGTTATCAAAACAGATAACCGTGGTAAAAAAATGCAACTCCATGAAAAAGTAAATTCAAAGTCAATAACAGAAACAGCAATAACAACAGCAATAACAGCAACAGCAATAACAGCAACAGCAATAACAACAGCAATAACAGCAACAGCAATAACAGCAACAGCAATAACAGCAACAGCAATAACAACAGCAATAACAACAACAAAGGTAACAATCCAAAATAGCAACAAGGAAGAACAAGGCAAGATTAATATACGGACGCTCTAGAAGGATGAAGAAATCAACTGAATTTTATTTCTTTAAATTTTACATGATATAAAATATAAAAGATGTGGCACAAGGCCAAAATGGGTAGGGTGTATACCCCAACTCTTTGCACACGTCGGGACGATGTGATGACGTCACCGGCCTGGCTGTCCCAGAGATCGATCGGTCACTGGGTGTTGATCTGTTGAACTTGTTGTCTGGATGAAAGCCACCGATGTCGAGGGTTCTCGTGACTGTTTATAGCAGCGAGCAATCATAGGGCGGACAGTAACCGGTTATTTCTGCAGAAGGAAGGGACATTCAAGCAGAACATAAAAAAATGAATAATGACATTCAACTCGGTCTGGGTTTTTGCGTTTTCCTTAGGAAATAATTATTCAACACAAAGAAATTACAACATCAATTTACAAAATATATCTGTTCGATACTCACAAAGTTCACTCCTTGTGTTTTCTCTGGAAGAAAGGTAAAAACAAAAATAGGAAGAATCTAAATTACACTTCCTTGTTTCGACAACGATTCCCTACTATTTCTCTGTGTGAGCGACAGTCGTGGTTGTTAATTGTCCATTAAAAGAATTTCTTCCAAGTCGGGCAGGCATGCGTTCCTTTTTACGACGGCCGAGAACGATGGTTTGGGCAGCAGAATCTCTCTCGTGTGTGCCTGTTCGAGATTTCCGTTCAGCTCTCTGTCTCTCACTCTACTGAAGTACGCGAAAGTCCATCCTCTTTTCTTGAAAATCTCGTGGCCGGTATCTCTCACTCTCGTCCCCTCCTTTCTCTCCCTCACCCTAACTCACCCACGACGTGTTAAGTCAATTTTATTTATTTTTGTCTGGTCACAACTAATTAAATCCTTCTAACTCTGTTTATCAGAGAGGGTTTGTTTTTAGACTTATCATCAAAAATGATGACAAAATAAAACGAAATGGCAAAAATTAATTTGTTGTTCTCGAGCAGAACTGGTCTATCTCCCTGGACTCTCCTACATAATTGAGCGTGAAAGGTTACAAGATTTTTGCAGACTCCTAGGCACCTTGCCCTGTTGCACTGATAATTCCATTTTTAAGCAAAATTCACACTAGTTTCATACCTTTGTTCTATTTCGTAGGGCTCTCTCTCTCAGTATAGCATTTTCACTAAATGCATACTAGTACACTACCTGAGTCTTCTTGACTCTCATGGGGCCGGCAGATACTTGTCACAGGGGAAGTGGGTGTCAGGGAGTCGTCCACTAAAACTAGTTTCAATCACCACAATACCATATTTACTCCATGGACTAATCTACTTAAAATATCTTCAGGTGGTTTCATGAGTTTTTATTTACAAAAATATGTACAATGTTGATGATAGGCGGTGGGAGAACAAAGAAGCCTTACAAAATTCCCCCAAAATAAATAAAAATAAAAGGGATGTAAAAATAAAGAACAAAATAAAATGCTAATCATGGTAAGTGGGGATAGGGTAGCCATCCTATCTAAATTATGAACTGAACCGAAAGCAAGAGAGTCAGTCCCTAAGTGGGAGTCGGCGTTGCCTAGGCTACAAAAGAAATACAGGGATAGGTTTTTTAAGGGATGTTCAGTGTCCTACAGAATATATACCATTAGGGCTGGTCAGAGATAAAGTAAATCGGAGTGCGGGCATCCTGGAGGAGTTCTGACACCTAAAATAAAGATAGGGGGATAGGACTCATTTGTACTACTAGCTATATGGACTGATCCAACACTTGGATATTTGTGAAAAACTGGTCAGAAAGAAAGACGTAAGGTCGGCATGTGTGTGTTCGTACAGAATAGAATTGAGTTTGTGTTCCCTGGAACACAAACTCAATTCTATTCTGTACAAACACGCATAAACTAGCGGTGTGTATCCACTTACTTCTAAATAGCGAGAAGGGTAACCTCTTTCTATCACATTTAATTTGTATTTTAAGCTGATGCTTAAAATACGGAATCAAATCGTAATGAGAAGGCAGCGCCCCCTCCCTATTTCTAAGCGTGAAGACCACACTAGCTACGGCTAAAATCGTAAGAAACACCATTCGTTTCTCCCTGGGCCACAAGCTTGGAGCAGTTGAAAAAAGCGTGCTTCGCCGTTTAAATTTCATCATCCTCGCAACATGAACAAAAAGAGTTCATGTTTAAACCAATACTAAAGCGGATATCATTTCGAACCAATCGCTAAGTGAGAGAATACTCAGTATTGTTTGGCATTCATTTAAGAATTGTGATTGACCCCTTTGGCTTATGACGGCATCCAACCAAGTGATCAGGGATGAGGTTGGGAAAAGCCTTCTCAACCACAGGGCCCCACGCGGACTCCTCTGTCAAAGTTCTACTCAGGAATATTAACCTCTCTACATATAAATGGCTTGCCAAGTCAAGGATTCTCAAGCCTCCAACATCAGGACGTTGAGTACAGACCTGTTGATAGACTAGCGGCTTCTTCTTCTCCCACAAAAGCAAGAAAAGTGTATGCATCAAAGTCGCTAAGCGGTCCGCAGGCAGAGGTAGTACAGCCAATCGGTAAAGGATAAGAGGAAAGACGTACGTGGCGCATGCCTGAGCTCGATCTTTAAATGGAAAACCCATTCAAAGCCAAATCCATACAGATGCTTAGACCTTAGATTGCACTTCTGACCAATTCTTTTCAAGCTGGAGATCCGGTCTGAACCACATGCTGAGGATCCGCACCGGGCAATCTGACCAGTTGAAAAGGCCCGGCAGCGCAGCTGCGCCACTCCAGGCAGCCAACCATAAGCCATTGTATTTGCTACGGTTGACCACGGCCCCTAGTAACATCTTCATACCTTTTGAGTGCCTTAGTTACCGTGGAGATATCTCGACGGCTCGAGACGAACACGGTAGCATCATCGGCATACGCAGAGATCCTGGCTCGCGCACGACCAGGTAGAGTGATACCGCGTAGGGCCAGTCTAGCCTCCTCTTGCCTCAGCTTGCAAAGGAAGGGCTCCAACACAAGAACGTAGAGAAAAGGAGACAACAGACACCCCTGACGTACCAACTGAGAAACAGCAAACGATTCCGATTGCATCCTGTTTACCTGCAACACTGCCGTCGGGCGGCGATACAGCATGGAAATCCATCTGCAGAAGTACGGTGTAAAACAGATCCCAAGAACCGATTGTCAACCCTATCAAAAGCTTTGGACTGATCTAGATTAATCAGCACGGCTTCGGTGTCGTTGTCTAACCCCTCTAAGATCTTGCATATCAGATGCAAGTTATTCTGAATCGCTCTCCCCTTCACAGCATAGTTCTGATTAGGTTCAATCAATTCAAAAAAACAGCCTGCAACCGAATTGCAAGAACTCTGGCCAAAATCTTTAAGTCTATGTTTAACAGAGTTAGGGGGCTATAATAATCTAAACCCCCAACATGCCCACCCTTTTTCTTAAGCAATGTGATCACTCCCCTGGTGACTTGACCAGGGATAGAACCCTGTTCAAACCAGTGGTTGAACACATCTGTCAGAATAGGTATGAAGATGTACGACAGCCTCAAGAACAATTCATAGGGCAAACCATCAAGTCCTGGAGATTTGTTGTAGCTGACCTGCTTCAACGCAACCAGGACCTCACATTCCGTAACGCATCCATCACAACTAGCTACTCGTCTCCCTTACACTTTACATCCCTTCCATCAACCGCTATCACAGTGCTACTCCTACCACACCCACTCACAAGTTTAGAGTTGAATAAAATGGTGGTGCATCCAGTATCGACGAGCGCCGTCATTACTGTGCTTTTATTCTGTTGTCGGGGTAGTTACTGGCGCAGAAGCTCCCCCCTGCTCGTTTCCCTGTGCCTGACAACCACATCTCGCAATGTGCCCAAATTTTCCACACTCATAGCACCTTACTCTGGCTCTAGGTGGCTCCGTGCAATCTTCAATAAAATGCGGTCCTCAACATCTAAAACACCGAATGCTTGATGATTTTCTTTGAACCTCATTTTTCAGTGTAGTGCTTTGTGCACTCGCCGCCACCATTCCAATCTTTCACCTTCTTTTGCTAACTAAAAGTCGTGCAATTGGTATCAGCAGTGGCGGCTTGTAGCTAAGATTCATGTGGGTGTTGCTTCAGAAAAGTGTTACCCAGTGTTTTAATATTGTGTAAAAGTAAAACAAACATATAAAAAATTTAAATAATTTATACATAAAACTGCCGTCAGGTTTTTTAAAATAAACTCTACTCGGAATATGATTCGAGGTAAAAAAAAAAGAAATAAATTATTTCAATTTTTTTTCACATTTTTTGTTTGCAAATCAAACCATAACGTTATTTGTGTTTTGTTTTTTTAAGATGTTTGCTTTAAAATCTGATTATTACAGTATTATTGTAGATACCCACCCCCCGCCACCTCCCCCAAAGTAAGATTCTACTTTCTATAGACGATTACGTGTGAACACTCTACAAACATGGCAAGAAAAAAACTATCAATTTAGAATTTAGAGAGGGGGATCAGTTTCACATAAATTTTACTTAAACTGATCCCGCATTTCCGTGCATTTATTAGGACAGTTAACATTTTTTTCTTTTTTTTTGTTATGAGAAATAAATTCTGTGCGTTTTTTAGGAGGTTTCTACTTTTTTAGGTGATTACGTGTGGTTTTACAACTTTGCAATTCGGAATTAGGGTTAGTAGTAAAAAGAATAGAGTTAACTGTCCTAAAATGTTAGAATGGTCCGAAACTGGAGGATCATTTTACGTTTAATTTATATTCGAAACTGATATCCCACTACAAATTCTAAAATAATTGTAATTTTTGCCTTGTTTCTGCAAAGTTTTTTAGAGTGTTCACATGTAATTGCATAAAAAGGTCGAATCTCATTTTTAAGGCGGGGTGGTGGTGCTGAAGATGTCAATTAACAAATTTACCTATTTTACTTTTTACTCATTAAAAAAAGTGCTAAAAATGTTTTTAAATAAATGATTTATTATTGTATTATTTGGATTATTTGGACTATTATTCTCATCTCGGTTTTTATTTTCACCACGTCTCGGCCGATATAACCCCGACCTTCTTTAGATACAATATATTTTCAAATTTGTGTACTAGAACCTAAGAATCGAACTTTGGAAACTGAACGGAATTTGTAACTAAATCCTTTATATAATCCATGGGAGTAGATTGCTCTCGTTCCGTCAGCCCTGACCTGATAGAAGTTCTAATTAATTAATTATGTTATTCTTAGTTATTATTATTAATTATTAGAAAGAATTGAACTTTCAACCCTTAGAAGACTCTCCTTTAGAACTGATTGCTAATACACGTCTTTATTCAGAGGTTAATGCTTACATCCGTACTACAGGCGATAATAGTTAAGAATAACATAATAATGAATTAACACTTCTACCCGGTTATGGGTGACGGAACGAGAACAATCTAACCTTGTGAATTAACTAAATGGTTTAGTTTGAAATTTTATATAGGGTCCAGAGTTCGACATAAAGATTCCCAAGTTTGAAAATATGCACCTAAAGAAAGCCGGAAGTTGCATCGGTCGAAACGTTGTGAAAATAATAACCAATCCGAAAATAATTGCAATCCGAATAATAAAAATTATCAATTCTCATCTTGAAACAATACGAAACATTTTTTTTATTGTCTAAACATTTTTTTAACTAAAAAATTATGGTTAAATCCTATTTTAGTCATATGAATTATTAAAAATGAAATTGGTTATGGCATTACTTTCAAACAAGTTGTGCGTAAGTGATGGTGTATTTCTTTTTTGTAAGGCCTTTAAATCTTCGTCTTTATTTAATATACGGCTGATATTTCGTCAACTAATCATATTATTCAATGCTAAACATGTAAGTAAAAACTAAATTTAACACAAAGTTCCCAGTTTTCGATGTGATTTTCTCAGAAAGTAGATATTTTCACCAGAATACGGTCCTGAATTCTACACTTTATCATATTCAAGAATATGGTAGATGCAGCACACACAGAGTCCAAAGCAAACACTGCATTCCACCAGCATACCAAGAATAGGAGACTCGTCGCTGTGGGGAGCGACAGTTCTCCGCTGCCTTTGTGCCGCTGGCCTGACTCGCGCATGCACACAAGAAGCAAACACCAAATTGGTGTTACTGTGAATCTCACAGCTCCATGCACGGGTTTTTATGTGAATTTGGGGATGCCTACCGACATTGAACATAAGGATTGTATAATGTACACATAAAAAGAAATAATTAAAGAAAAACGAACAAATTATTTTTAATTTCATTGAGCAGGAATAACTTGGGGGTGCTGCAGTCCTACAGTTCCTATACACGAGCCGCCACTGGGTATCAGTTTACTGACATCCATTCTTTCTATGTGAGGTAGCTGTTGCAGTGCCATAGATTCGTCATCTGGGAATCCTGTGACGAATGCCAGTTTGGCTGTATGATCCAGCCCTCTCTCTAGGTATCCTGCTAGTCCAGCCAATCTTTTGATTGTATTGGCGTAAACGTCCACCGATTCTCCAGTCCACCTAAATCGTTTCAGTTTTTCGTAGGCTTCAAAAGGCCCTTCGGTGAACGCTGTCACTAATCTCATCTCTATCAGTTCAGCATCTAATTGGTCTTCATTACTCATCTCAAGCAAGTGCATCTCTGTGCAGAAAAAGTGGAATGAAACTAGCAAGGTCTTGCCCTTTCTGTAGTTTTGCCATCAGTTTCACTTTTTTCATCCACCCAACTACATCATCTTCTCCACTAAAAGGCGATATCACATCTTTGCTCAACCTTAAGTTTCCATACTCCATAATCTCCTCTTCAAGCTGAAATAGCTTGTAATCCGATAATGGAAGTAAATTAACTTTAGCGAGTTTACCACCAAGGACTGCAACTGGCGCTTGGAGCCTTCCAAACATCTCCTGTTGAAAGTTTCTACGTAGAAGCACATGAAGCTCCTCTAATCCTAAGAAGACAGATACCAGCCTTACAATACTATATAAAGATAAAATCATGCCCACTAAACCCAGCATACAATACCATATTTAAACCAAATTACAAAGAACTGTACCAAAGGAAAAAATGCAATTGGCCTCCAAATGGAGGAAATAATCAAAGAAACCAACATCTCACTCGAAAAGATACATGATACCATCCAACTAACAATACCACCGTGGGAAATAACACAACCAAAAGTAAACTTGGAAATGAATAAACTCAATAAAACTACCACACATCCTCTCATTTCTCATGAAAAACTAAATGAAATCCTAGATTGTTATCTCAAATATACCGCTAGATTTACAAATAGATCTAAAGACAAGAACACAACAGGATGTTCAGCTGTACATGAAAACAAAACTATCCAACAACAGCTTCCTAAAGAAGCATCTATTTTCAGTGTAGAATCCAATGCCATAGATTAAGCATTTAATATTATCTCTCAGAGTAAAAAGAAAAACTTCATTATTCTCCCCGACTCCTTATCAGTGTTAACAACATTGAAAAATAAATATGATTTCAAAAAAAAAAAATAGCTAAGTTTTGTAGATAATCTTCCATTTTTTGTTGCCACTTATTTAAAAGACACTACATAATCAAGTACCTAGAAAATCATAGCGTTATTACAGTCAAAATGTTCCATTTTATATTTATATTTTCTCTTAAAGAAAAGAGAATTACTTACAGATAAAAAAATTAATAGCTGAATTCTTCATTCTTTTGGTTAGGGGATAATATTTCAAATATGAAAACAAATGTTAATGAATTTAGAGTATTCTCCCAGCAGTCCACCATATTGAGGATATAGTGCTCTTCCAATACGTGATCTCCTGAATGGTGTAATCTACCGAATGGTTTCTAATCCAATATGCGATCTACCGAGTTGTTAGGGTTAAAATTAAACAACTCAGTAGATCACATATTGGAATGTAAACAACTCAGTAGATCACATATTAGAATGTAAACAACTCAGTAGATCACATATTGGAATATAAACAACTCAGTAGATCACATATTGGAATGTAAACAACTCAGGAGATCACATATTGGAATGTAAACAACTCAGTAGATCACATATTGGAATGTAAACAACTCAGTAGATCACATATTGGAATGTAAACAACTCAGTAGATCACACATTGGAATGTAAACAACTCAGTAGATCACACATTGGAATGCAAACAACTAAGTAGATCACATATTGGAATGTAAACAACTCAGTAGATCACATATTGGAATGTAAACAACTCAGTAGATCACATATTGGAATGTAAACAACTCAGTAGATCACATATTGGAATGTAAACAACTCAGTAGATCACATATTAGAATGTAAACAACTCAGTAGATCACATATTGGAATATAAACAACTCAGTAGATCACATATTGGAATGTAAACAACTCAGGAGATCACATATTGGAATGTAAACAACTCAGTAGATCACATATTGGAATGTAAACAACTCAGTAGATCACATATTGGAATGTAAACAACTCAGTAGATCACACATTGGAATGTAAACAACTCAGTAGATCACATATTGGAATGTAAACAACTCAGTAGATCACATATTGGAATGTAAACAACTCAGTAGATCACATATTAGAATGTAAACAACTCAGTAGATCACATATTGGAATATAAACAACTCAGTAGATCACATATTGGAATGTAAACAACTCAGGAGATCACATATTGGAATGTAAACAACTCAGTAGATCACATATTGGAATGTAAACAACTCAGTAGATCACATATTGGAATGTAAACAACTCAGTAGATCACACATTGGAATGTAAACAACTCAGTAGATCACACATTGGAATGCAAACAACTAAGTAGATCACATATTGGAATGTAAACAACTCAGTAGATCACATATTGGAATGTAAACAACTCAGTAGATCACATATTGGAATGTAAACAACTCAGTAGATCACATATTGGAATGTAAACAACTCAGTAGATCACATATTAGAATGTAAACAACTCAGTAGATCACATATTGGAATATAAACAACTCAGTAGATCACATATTGGAATGTAAACAACTCAGGAGATCACATATTGGAATGTAAACAACTCAGTAGATCACATATTGGAATGTAAACAACTCAGTAGATCACATATTGGAATGTAAACAACTCAGTAGATCACACATTGGAATGTAAACAACTCAGTAGATCACATATTGGAATGTAAACAACTCAGTAGATCACATATTGGAATGTAAACAACTCAGGAGATCACATATTGGAATGTAAACAACTCAGTAGATCACATATTGGAATGTAAACAACTCAGTAGATCACATATTGGAATGTAAACAACTCAGTAGATCACATATTAGAATGTAAACAACTCAGTAGATCACATATTGGAATGTAAACAACTCAGTAGATCACATATTGGAATGTAAACAACTCAGTAGATCACATATTGGAATGTAAACAACTCAGTAGATCACATATTGGAATGTAAACAACTCAGTAGATCACATATTGGAATGTAAACAACTCAGTAGATCACATATTGGAATGTAAACAACTCAGTAGATCACATATTAGAATGTAAACAACTCAGTAGATCACATATTGGAATATAAACAACTCAGTAGATCACATATTGGAATGTAAACAACTCAGTAGATCACATATTGGAATGTAAACAACTCAGTAGATCACATATTGGAATGTAAACAACTCAGTAGATCACACATTGGAATGTAAACAACTCAGTAGATCACATATTGGAATGTAAACAACTCAGTAGATCACATATTGGAATGTAAACAACTCAGTAGATCACATATTGGAATGTAAACAACTCAGTAGATCACATATTGGAATGTAAACAACTCAGTAGATCACATATTGGAATGTAAACAACTCAGTAGATCACATATTGGAATGTAAACAACTCAGTAGATCACATATTGGAATGTAAACAACTCAGTAGATCACATATTGGAATGTAAACAACTCAGTAGATCACATATTGGAATGTAAACAACTCAGTAGATCACATATTGGAATGTAAACAACTCAGTAGATCACACATTGGAATGTAAACAACTCAGTAGATCACACATTGGAATGTAAACAACTCAGTAGATCACATATTGGAATGTAAACAACTCAGTAGATCACATATTGGAATGTAAACAACTCAGTAGATCACATATTGGAATGTAAACAACTCAGTAGATCACATATTGGAATGTAAACAACTCAGTAGATCACATATTGGAATGTAAACAACTCAGTAGATCACATATTGGAATGTAAACAACTCAGTAGATCACACATTGGAATGTAAACAACTCAGTAGATCACACATTGGAATGTAAACAACTCAGTAGATCACATATTGGAATGTAAACAACTCAGTAGATCACATATTGGAATGTAAACAACTCAGTAGATCACATATTGGAATGTAAACAACTCAGTAGATCACATATTGGAATGTAAACAACTCAGTAGATCACATATTGGAATGTAAACAACTCAGTAGATCACATATTGGAATGTAAACAACTCAGTAGATCACATATTGGAATGTAAACAACTCAGTAGATCACATATTGGAATGTAAACAACTCAGTAGATCACACATTGGAATGTAAACAACTCAGTAGATCACATATTGGAATGTAAACAACTCAGTAGATCACATATTGGAATGTAAACAACTCAGTAGATCACATATTGGAATGTAAACAACTCAGTAGATCACATATTGGAATGTAAACAACTCAGTAGATCACATATTGGAATGTAAACAACTCAGTAGATCACATATTGGAAGAGCACCGAGGATATTTTAATGCATTTTTAAAAGAAAAATTTGGAAAGTTACCACCAAATCAATTCTTTTTTATGGAGACATAGTTATGAAAACGAATGTTTTGCTGCAGTTAGTTTTCTTTTTTTTTTTTTTTTGAACAAATTGCAATGAAGCATGTTTGTTTGCAGATTTATGAAAAATATTATATTATTTTTTATTTATTTTTGTAAACCCACTTCGCAGGGTCGGAGAAAGAAAGAGAAGTTGTGAAATTTGTGAACCGGTTTAGTTCTCGAGTGGAAGAAGACATCTACGACCAGGATATTCTTAAGGATGTCGTCTTCACATTTGTGCCTCCTAAGAAAGCAGAAGTCGGAGAGAGATTTGATCTGAAACTGAAGATAAAATCAAACTCTAAATCAACCAGGATGATCAAGGTGAAATTGACATTGATGACGGCTTTCTATACAGGAATTTCAAAGCAGAAGGTCAAGGTAAAAGAAGAGATGGTTAAACTCTTGCCGGAAAAAGGTAAGTCAGGCCTTTCATTTGTTTGTTGTTGTGGCCAGGACCAAAGTAGGCCTTGTTTGTTTGGTCAGATAAATGGTATCTCGATCAGTCTGATGTAAAAGAGTTGAGTGGTATTGAAATTTGGGATTCTATCCCGATTTTATTTGTGTGTGTTTTTTTTAAGTTGATACCTTGGTTTCGGTATTATTCAGAAAAACAATGATCGATATCATAAACATACTTATTCTTGAAGTTCATGTGAAACCCATTTATTGATTTTTCACCTGACCAATTTGTTTCAGGTAGTCGGACATTGTTGAAATACTAACATCAATTTTTTTCATCAATTGCTTTCAAACGTTCATTGTCAAGAGTGCATGATCGTCTTCTATGTTCTTTAGCTTCAAGGAATTTTTGATTAGCATGACAACGGAATTTCTGAAACCACCTTTGCAGTTGTGGACCCTTCTCCACTTGTTTTGTTGATATTAGTAACTGTTTGAAAAGCATTCTGACTGAGCTCGAACACAAGTATACACAATTCTTCATTTAACATCTTCATTATTAAGGGCTTCAAAATTGTATTGCTCTGTCGGCAGGGCTTAGAATTCGCCGACTGCAGATTAGCCGGATTAATTTTACAAATAAATGAAGTTTATCTGATGAATAAGTACTTTTTTAAACCAAATATCAACATTTCGAATCACACTGACTGCAAACAATAATAAAAAAGGACTGAAATTGATAAGTTACTAAAATGTAACAATTTTCACAAGTTAATGCAAAAAGTTATTTGGTGTGCGTTTCGAAATGGAAATGAGATTGTTTAAATTTCATCAGTTTTTTTTCTCACAGATCGATGACGATCAAATTTTTATTTCATTAGTGGCTGGAGATCACTAGGTTAGACGTCGAAAACCAGGTGGATCTCATTTGAAATGCTGTCTGGATTAGAGAAACCGCTGGCTCAACCCTTCTTGAGCGATATCCGACACAAAGACAAAGAACAGAAGCATAAAGTCTAGAAGCTCTCCCCCATTGATAGAAGCACATTTCCATGCATGCAAATGACTTTGCATCATCTTAGCTAAAACCCTGTCGCATGAATATGAATTACTGTTCAACTAATGAAACCACCATTGTTAAAAATGACATTAATTATTCTGAAAATCTCAAATTAAATCAAATCTCAATTAAAGTCTCCATTAAATCTTCTCCGTAGTAAAGTAGTTAATCCTAATTTTTCAAATATTTTTCTGTAAGTATAATCTTTTACTCTTTCTATTAGTTTTAATCACTCTTCTTTGTATTCCTTCGAATCTCAATATCATATTCCAATTTCCATTATAGCCCAAGCCTGAGTGTAATACTCCATATGAGGCATTTACATATCTTTAAAACTCACTTGGCTCACTTGAAATAATACTTCTAACCATCCATCCATCCATCCATTTATCCAACCATTCTATTTGCCCTCGATACAGTAGATAAAATCGCATTTACATGACAAATGTCATTCAAAAGACTTTTTTTCTCTTTTCTGATTTTTGCAGAATTTGAATTCCAACTTCCAGTTGAATTTGAAGAATATGAGAACCATCTTAGCATCGATGCCGCATTTTCTGTCTTCATGAATTGCAAAGTAATCGAAACGGGACAATGTTTCTTGACTGTGGAGAAATTCACGTTGCAGATGCCAGAATTGGATGTTACGGTAAGTTCACATTTGCTTTCTGTTTTTATGTTGTTTTTGTTTTTTTTTTGGGGGGGGGGGTAAAAAAAACATCTTATTTTACTTCCAGAAGGTATGTTAATTGTTATGTATGTAAATGCAGTGAAAGAACATAATTGACTTTAGCTGAGTGATCTCTGACATCTGAACACATTACCTTAATCAAATAGCCTCTTTGAAAAAAATATTAGTTCCATTTAGGTGTAATGTGACATAGTAGAACACTAACACTTTGTATTTCTTCTTTATCTCAATTCACAAAGTGTAAAACTTTGTAAAATTTCAATTTATTAATATATAGATAATAATAAACACTTATAAGCTCTAACACTTGGTGAAAATTACACCAAATTGGACATGAAGAGCCCTTGAGATAGTGAATGTAATAACATTTAAAATATTAATTATGATTCTGAAATTAAACTCAACCCCTAACTCTCTGCAGGAGGTCAAACAAACGTTACCGTTTATGTTTTTTTGGTAAGCATATATAAAATAACCAAATTTGTATGTTTATTTACTATTGTAATGTTATGTCGTTATGTGTAATAACGAAAATAAAGTACAAGAAAGAAATCAGTGATGGGCATACGGAAAGGCGCATCCCTCGTCATTATAGGCATTAGGGTTAGGGTTATAGACATTGATTGGTGGCAAACTGTAAATTGTGTTATAATAGAAAACTGAAATCAAACATTTAAGTTTTTATGAGCTTATTATTTTTTTTATTTCAGTGTCCTAAGGAGATGGAGAAAGATGAGGAAGCACAAATGATAATTTCTTTCAGGAATCCTTTGTCCCTGACTCTCATTAACATAGTCTTGCAGATCGAGGGGGCATCCATTGTGCCACCAACAACAATCAGGTAACCTTTTTATGTTACAAAAATGGCAAAGAAAATAGGGTAATCCTTGAGATGAGCTGCGCACATGAATGCGAGAAAAATTCTGTATAGGCATTAAGAATGTTTTCATGTTGTTGTTTTTGTTAAATATTATTAAATAAGGAATCATTTTGAGTTAAAATCCATTTGAATCCATAAGCCACATAAAAATTGACAAAATGTCCCAAATTGTAACCTTCCCCACACGTTTTCATGATAATGATGTTCATCACCCATCCTTACTTGATCTTTTTCTCACTTCTGTTCCTGTTTCCTCTTCGCCTCCATTGGGTTCTTCTGATCATGCTGTTGTTGATGTTGAGGTTAATTTTTCGGTTAAGTCTTCTATTGATTGTCCCTTCCATAGGTAAACGTTCAACTACAGGAAGGCTGATTGGGATGTGACGTTCTATGGTGTTCTATCTTTGGTATGTTTCCGAATGATGCTGCTAGGGAGGTTAATGACTGGTTTCTTATTGGAATTGACACCTTCATTCCTCATCGTAAGTTTCAAACCAAACCTCATTCTCCTCCATCTGTTTGTGCTTCTGCCACTGCCTATCTTAACCATTACTTTAATCAGTATCGTCAGGATTGTTCTGAGAATTCTAGACAATCCTACAGAAGAGCTTGCAATGTCTGCAAGAAAGCAATCTCTGAGGCTAAGTCTAGCTACTCTCAAAGGATTTGTGCCTCTATCTCATCTCAAAGGGTTAGCTCTTGTGATTTTTTGAGAATCTACAATAGTATTATTAATAGTGGCAAGTCTGCTATCCCTCCTCATTTTAATGGTCTTCAGGTTATTTCATCTAAGGATTGTCAGCAAAAAGACTTTGCTCGTCTTTTTGCTGACAATTCTTCTCTTGATGATTCGCGTGCTGTTCTTCCTGATTTTCCTTTGAAAACTGATCAGTCTCTTGATTCTGTTATTATCAGCTAAGTGAGTGACGCCACCAGTTTGGCAGTTTCTGAGTTTGGTTGGTCACCCGGTATTGTTCGGGAAAAGTTGCCGCTCTGATGAAGGTCGCAAATGTCAAAAAGCCTGGTCCAGCGATTACCGCACTCCCATGTTGTGATTGATTGATCAGTGGGTAATTATCTGGATTGGGTCAGCAACTTAGTACCGCCACGGAGCAAAGGGTCATTTCAAGCAGAACAAGTGAAATAATAGAAAGAAAATAAAGTCTTCAACAACTTGTATGTTGTTTTTTTTTAGAAGAATAATTATTTGGTAAAGAGAATAGTAAACAAAAGAAAACTTGTATAATTTCAAGTCAAAAACTCTGTTTTTGGGGACCAACACTCAATTGTTAATGGGTGATTTTTAGTTTAGTTAGTTTGGCGAGCTTGTCTAAGTCAGGGAAGGGTATGTCCCAGAGCAACGTGGATTTGGTGGGCGAGCAAGAACGAGTCTCCTCCAACTATGTGTCTCAGACCGGCAAAGCCCCAGCACGAAGCCTGGGGAAGGAGAGGTCCGTCCCCCACCAATGTGGGCACCGGTGGTGAGCAAAAGCGAGTCACTGAAACCTGCCACATGTCGACTTATATTGAGATTGGTTGTGCGTGGTCCCAACTCTTCTCTAACAGCGAACAAAGAAAAGAAATGTCGTCATCATTCTCTCTTTCTTGAGTAATTGGTATTTTCACTAATAACCGAGAGAATGTAATTCCACCGATGGCCGTCGGTTCCCTTGACCCACGTCCACATTCTCTCCCAATAGAATTTAGTCAAAAAACAAAGAAAGAAAAGAAATGTGTCTCTCCCCATTGTCCTTCTTCTCTGCCATGGTTGAGGTTCTCAATCGCCCCCTCTCTCCATCTCTGTCGTGTTCGGATTTCTCGGTCCGTAGATAACCGAAGAAAATGTAATTCCACCCCTGGCCGTAGGTTCTCCCAACCTACATCCACTTAAACCAACTCACTGGCGAGCGCATGGGGGCAGTCCATAATCGGCACAATTCACACCTGTGTCATATCCAACCACCCAACCTAGAGGGAAAACGACACTCTTCCTGATGAGGCCAGACACAGCGGTGCCGACTCCACAATATTGGTGTTCGTTTATCAATTCTTATTTTTCCCTGACCAACATCTGGTCTACTTTGCTACCACAGTGACAATCTAAGCTGAAATTCTAGCCAGCTCGATGCTGCTGTCCACCCACATCGGTCTTTGGTCTTATGAAGACATCTATGCTTTTCCCTGTTAATTCACACTAGCCCACTTCTAATTCATACTAGTGTGTATTTTGGCTCCATCTTCCGTAGGGCCGCTCAACATTGTCACATTATCACTCCAAGGATGGTTGTTAGGGTTCTTTCTGCTCTTGACCAGTCTAAGGCTTCCTGTCCTGATTCCATTTCTATTGTTGTTCTCAAGCGTTGTGCTCCTGAACTTTCTTCTATCCTCTCTAAATTATTCAATCTCTGTTTGTCTAAGTCCTGTTTCCCCTCTTGTTGGAAGAGGTCCTCTGTTGTCCCTACCTTTAAAAATGCTTGTGATCGGTCTGACCCAACTAAGTATCGTCTGGTTAGTGTCCTCTCTGTTATTAGCAAGGTTTTTGAAAGGTTGGTCAACGGCAAGTTTGTTCATTTTCTGGAAAGTCTGGGCCTCTTTAGTAATGTTCAGTATGGCTTTCGTGGTTTTCGTTCAACTACTGATCTTGTAACTCTTGTAACTGAGCAGATCTGACATTTCGAAGGCGTCTAACAGAGTATGGCATTCTGGTCTCCGACACAAACTTCAGGGTTATGGTATTGGTGGTGAGGTTCTTGACATTATTAGGTTTTTTCTTTCTAATCGAAACTTGCGAGTAACTTTGGACGGTGTCTCTTCATTCTCTTTTCCTACCAATGCTGGTGTTCCTCAGGGCTCTATTCTAGACCCAACACTGTTTCCTCTCTATATAGATGATCTTCCAGGGAATATTTTTCAGAAAATTAACATCTATGCTGATGACACCACTCCTATTCTGGTACTGCGTCTCGCCCATCTCACTCGAATCAGTTGAAATATGCAGCTGATCTAGAAGTTAACCTGGGTTCAGTTGTGGATTGGAGTACGAAATGGCTTGTTTCATTTAATCCAGTTGAGATTCAGCTTGTGTCTTTCAATTGTAGGCGTGTCCCTTTTCTTCCTGAGATTCTCATGGATGGCTCTGCTCTTGAGGAGAAATCGACTCTTAAACTTTTTGGGTTTTCTCTCTCATCAAATCTTTCTTGGAGTTCATACATTAGATCCATTGCTCTTCTGCTTCTCATAAAGTCGGTTTTCTCTATCGCTCCAAACACTTTCTAACACCTGAGGTTATTCTCTATCTCTACAAATTTACAATCAGACCATGTATGGAGTACTGTTGTCATATTTGGGCTGGTGAATCTCTGTCCCAATTGAGGGGTCTTAATAAGGTGCAGAAACGTATCTGCAATTTAATTGTCCCACCCTTTCTTCTTCTCTGCCCCCTCTTTCTCATAGACGTGATGTTGCTAGTCTCAGTCTTTTCTATAAATACTATTATGGCATGTGTTCTTGAGAATTATATGATCTATTCCCCGCTTCTTTTGTTCCAGCTCGTTTGACTCGTTAGTCTAGTGGTCTTCATCAATTCGCTGTTTTGATACCTCATTGTAATACAGCTTCCTATTCCAGTAGCTTTTTTCCAAAAACCGCAGGCTTGTGGAACTCTCTTCCTGCTGACTGTTTTCCTCCTACCTTGGTCTTTTCAAGACTAAGGCCAATAAGCATATCCTGTCTTTGCAATAATCATATTACGCATGTAAACTTGAGAAAAACACACTTGAAATGTGTGAACAAGCGAATAAAACAAACGAATAAATCAAACGAAAAAAGCGATTCAACAATTTTGTTTTTTGATCACATTGCTTTTTTGTTGCTGTTTCTAAAGATGATAAATCTTTTAACACATCTTCTTTTCTATTTTACTAATTGATTCTACATTGATTTTACTCCAAAACGGAATCTGAAAAAAAATTATATATATATATTTCTATATACATACACACTAATTTTACTTACATTTTTGAAGAAACTGTGTGCGCAGCTCATCTCAATGATTACCGAAAATAAGCTAGTTAAAAAAGGCGTATTTCTTAATTGCGTTACTTTTTGAACACCACTCTCCCTTTATCCAACTACCTCTCATTCACTTGCAATCTGGTTCAAAGAAAGTCACTGGCTGACTGACTGTTTGACCTAGTTTCCAGTAAGAATGAAAGTCATTTTTTATGATCCCACCCCCCCAAATGTACCAATTTGGTCCCTATTCTTCATTTTACAAAAAGTATCATGCGCTTTAAATTGTTCAAATTGATAAAAAGTTTAATTTTCTTATCTATTTGAACAAATTAAATGAAATGTAAATATTTTCTTTACAGAAATGAATGAGCAAGCTTTCAACCTAAAAAGTTATTTTCAAGATATAAAAATCTCTCGTCGATAGTAGTCCGTCGAGGTGTTGATTGCAGATCGTCTGAATGTCTATTTGTGCAACATGTGGCTACATGATAATTCATATAAACTTTACAGAGATTTTTTTTTTACCAGAACCTGTTGTTCCTATTTACTTGCCTCCCCACTAGGCAGGTCGATTTTAATGTGGGGAAAATCTCTCTCCTCAAAAAGGGGCGCTGGATTGGAACAACAATTAAAATTGCCTCAGTCTAGAAGAATTTCTCCTTCACTAGCCAAGGACAGAAAAGGTGAAGTGTCGTATCAGAAGAGATACTACACTTGGCTTATAGCCAAAAGGCCAATTGTTTCAGAAAAGTCTTTTGACAAACAGAAAAAAGAATTTGAAAATAATATACAATTTTGCTAACCAGTCTTAGTAATTCCCCCTTGGATCAATGACAAATTAAAGCCGAATGCCATTTCCTATCAGGTTTGCACAAGAGTTACAACTTTTAGTTTTCAGAACAAAATTGCAAACAGTGATCTTTAATCTTTTAACTTTAAAAAAAAACAACTAAGCCCCCAAGTGGTCTATATGTTCGTCCAGATAAAATGTAATAAAAAATATCTTCCAACCCATCTCTCTGATTTGATCGATGACATAATTTTCTGACGTCACCAACTGTGTATGGTTATCATCCATCTGTTTTGTTGGGATAAGTAAGTTTTATAAGTATCTTACATAGTTTTCGAGATTAGCTTGGGGACACACTCTTATATAATAAACTACTTGATGTGATAGGAGTTTTTTCCCCTGAGGGAATTCTAACATATCTTTTCCTAAAGAACTAAATTGATGGTATCATTTATGCATTAATTGACACTTTTTTACAGGATCAATGTGTATGGGTCTCGATAGAATGTGAACATTGCGCTGTGACAAATAGTGTCAGTTAATGGTAAAATAAGCACGTTGCAATTAATTACTACTTACTGTTTCTGTCATTTGTAGCACTATTTAGTAATCAGAAGGCAGAATATAGATAGGCTCATATTTTAACTATTTTAACTAGTGCAGCCATGCTGTAAAAAAATGACAGCATACTATTTTAATTTTTCCCAACTACAACTGTAATAATTAAATTCACTTGGAAAAACACTTTTAGTCTTGTTTACATTACAAATAATACTAATATTTCAGTCAACTACTGATAATATTACTTCCTTAGTGTTACACACAAAGGAATAGCTATTTATACTTATAGATATTGAAACAGACACAGCGCATATTATTATATTAGAGAACAGTATATATATATATATATATATATATATATATATATATATATATATATATATATATATATATATATATTAGTCTTTGGTTGTATCTTAAAGAGACAAAAAAAAAATCACACCTCAATTCTACGAATGTAAATAGTGAAGCAATCCAAATCTCTAAGATACCAGTGAATACTGCAGGTGTAAATTTAGCTCAGTGATTAGGACTTTAGTGTCAAAGTTCGTCACGTTCGTCTTTATTATCAA